>PVHT020000175.1:26306452-26433071 GCA_004024745.2 Catagonus wagneri
TCCCAGTGGTTCCCCATTACATATTGAATATTTGGGGGGTTTTCTTTAAAGCCTTTCATTATCAAACAGTGTTAGGGGAGCAAGTGTGTAAAAAGGAATTTGGCAGGCATCCCAGAGTGATCCAAGGGGCTGGGATTCAGAATGCTAAGCCACCATTCAAAATGTAAATAATTAAAATTAATTAACAATCATTAGGCAGACCTTCACTTTTGCGATTTCAAGGTGCAACCCAAGTCACCAGAGCTCATGAAGAATATACATGTCGTCACAGCTACGTGAAAGATTTCCATGACCTGACCATGGACTGAGGGACTGAGCTAGAGAAAGCTGGATCAAGGTACCACAGTGAGTCAAAACCCTAGTTTAAAAAATGACTAGAAGGATAAGAACATGTTGATGGAATGGCTGCAGGATTCACTGTCTGATCATCAATCAACAGCATTTTTTTTTCCTGTTAATCTTTAGGACCCCGTATTCCCTAAGGGCTTTGCTATTTCAGCAGTTTGTAGAGCATAAGACTTCACCTCAGGGATGGGAAAGATAAACAAGAAGCCAGGGATAGTGCAAATGAAACAATGTACAAGAATTCATCATTCGTTCATCCAGCCACATTTTAGAGCATCTGCCACTCTAGAGGCAAGCATTTTGCCAGGGCAGGTGGTTACAGGGTCCATGCCTTCAATACTTGCAAGCTGCTAGATACAGGCAGGACTAGTTGATGGATAAATATGTTACCCTTACAGATCTGAGAATAAGCATGTATTTCTGGGGTAGGCTGACAAGAGTAAAGATGCAAATTAGAGATCAATCGAAAAGACCACTCCTAGCAACCCTATGATGGACAAAATGAAATACGGATCAAATTGAGGAAAACTTTCACAAGTATCATAGAACTTTCTAGGTAAAAAGTGACCTAAAGAGATCATGCCCTCCGTTTCAGAAGCACAAGCGAATGAGAACATCAATTATATACTTTCTAAGCTACCTTCATGTTAAAGTGTCATCATCATATTTATTACAATGAGAAGAGATGGCTTAGATGAGGATGTTCTTTATACAGACTGGAAGATCTGATAGATGGGATAATCAACTTACAGACCAAATTGACAAGTCAGGGAAATTTATTCTGGTGAATATGGGATTAAGAAATGGAAAGAATGGCTACTTTCAAAAATTTGAAGAACCATGTTTTAAGTCAACAAAATAATCCTTAACACATTATTTTTTAATTATTTCTGAAGGAAACTTCTAACAAACAAACATCTAACGATGAAGCATAAAGAAATGGATCAGGGAAAAGAGAGAGAGAAAGAGATGCTCAAATTAAAGCAGGAATGTTTCAGGAGAGTGTGAACACTTTTCTCCCCTTTGCGGAAAAATGTGAGGGGGAGTCCCCCAGAAACCCTAGAGCTGGATAGAATGCTTTGGAAAATACTCACTGGAGCCTAGAGCTGAAATGAAGGGTTAACCAGAGGGCAGCTGAAATGAGGGCTTAAAGCTTGACTCGGCATAAAAAAAAAAAGCGAATTATAATTAAAACTGATCTATGAGGATAAGGGACAGCCTATGAGGTAGGGATTTCTCTGTCTTGGAAATGCTCAACTAGTAGCTAGAAGATCACTCTCAGGAATGCCACGAAAGTATTTCCTTTGCGGGAGCGAGGGGCCCAATAATTGAATCCACGTCTTGGCCTCTAGATCTTGGAAATTTTGAGCACAGAAGTGATTTAACTGTCAAAGAAGAGTTCGAAGGCAGGGTTTTGCCCAGCAGCAGAAAAACTAATGAAATGCCTGCCCTTGCTACTTTACGGCTCGTGACGGGGAGACCTCGCTGTCATCAGGGCCGTCCTACTAGGATCCCAGGAGGAAGCTGATGCCAGGAGGCCTCCCTGCTGCCCTCTGAGGAGGAGGCCCAGAAGGTAGAACATTTGCATCATGATGCAAACCTCATAAACGCATTTGGAGTTGATCTTTCCGTGTTCAATTGTGACCATGCCTTTGGACCACCTCTCCTTTCCTGATGGAGAATTCAACCTGTATTAACAGAACTGATTTTTAGGGAGTTCCCGTCGTGGCTCAGTGGTTAACGAATCCGACTAAGAACAATGAGGTTGCGGGTTCGATCCCTGGCCTTGCTCAGTGGGTGAAGGTTTCAGCGTTGCCGTGAGCTGTGGTGTAGGTTGCAGACATGGCTCGGATCCCGCGTTGCTGTGGCTGTGGCGAAGGCTGGCGGCTACAGCTCCTGTTAGACCCCTAGCCTGGGAACCTCCATATGCCGCGGGTGCAGCCCCAGATAAGGCAAAAAGACAAAAAAAAAATAAAACAGGATTGATTTTTATGGGTTGAATTATATCCACCTCCTCCCCTCAAAAAACAGAGATATGTTTAAGTCTTAAGCCCTCATATCTCAAAATGGGACTTTATTTGGAAATAAAGCCATTGGAGATGTAGTTAGTTAAGATGAGGCCATCCTGGAGTAGGCTGGCCCTAAAGTAGCACAACCGGTGTTTTTATAATAAAATGAAGAGATGTAGTTAGTTAAGATGAGGCCATCCTGGAGTAGGCTGGCCCTAAAGTAGCACAACCGGTGTTTTTATAATAAAATGATGAGCTGAGGTCAGAGACAAGGGGGAAAAGACCATAGGAATACAGAGGATTGGACTGAGGCGTCTATAAGTCAAGGAACACCCAGTGTTTCAGGCAATACCGGAATCTAGAAAGGGAAAAGGGAGGATTTCTCCATAGGTTTCTGACGAAATATGGTCCTGCTGCCATCTTGATTTCAGACTTTCAGCCTCTAGAATTGTGAGACAATACATTTCTGTTATTTTCAGCTACTTAGTTTGTGCTACTTTGTTATCACAGTCTTAGGCAATATTACAAATATATTATATTATATTATATTATATTATATTATATTATATTATATTATATTATATATTATTCACCCCATCTTGGCCTTGGTTACTTAGAAACAGCATCTCCTCTTTTCCTTCTAGGTCGTGTTGTAGGGCTCACGCTGAACGCAAAGTCGGCAGTTGGTTTTCTTCGGCTTCACCACCTCACCTCTTGTCTTACAGAAATATCATTCTCCCAAATCTTGAGAATGTTGGCAGACAAGAGAGCAGGAATGAGTGTCAGAAAAAGTCTGTCTTGAAGCTGGTCTTGATTGGATTGACCTAAGTGCCTCATCCTTTCTGAATTTAATCTAGTGATCTGCAAAACGGAGGTAATAAACTTGTTCTATTTTCTACGTTCTTATGGTCGCGTCTTCTGGGCAATGTCATGGCATAAAAAGATGAAAGCTCTGAGTTGCTCAGACGGGAGTATAGGGGGATCCAACACAGGCAGCACTGAGCCGTCTGCAGGAGAGCAGAGCTGCCTGGGAAGGGCCCGGAACCAGAGCCAGGCTGGAAGGATGGACTTGAGCATGGTGAGGTCAGAATCAGGGGGACAAAAGGGCACATGGCTGCCATGAATCCAGGGAAGAAAACCAAGAGGCTGCTTGAGACTTCGGGAATATTAGGCCAGCCACGAGGGAGCAGGCAAGTCACGAATCCAGGGCAGTGAGGCCTGGTTAGCAGAGAGCTAGTCAGGGGGGTATGGACATGGGTGAGAGCGAAGACAGACCACACCAGAAGAAACAGTGGAATATTCCAGGGCCTAAGGGGAGAAACTGGAGTGAAGCAGAGGGGCGGGACTGCACCTGAGTTCTGTTAAGAGCAAACTGGATTCTACAAGGGCGCTGCTCCTCGGACAGAACTGTTTGCCTCCTGCCCAGATTCGAAGATGCCTTCCTGATCTGCACTGATGAGGGCCAGACTACAATGCAGATTTTATTTGTAAGAGATTAGTAGTTAAGGCTTTCGGCAAGAGCACAGTAAAGACAGTTTGGGCAACTATAATTAATCTTCAGGGAGAGACCGATTCCATGTGCGGATGGTTGGCCCATCATTCCACACCAGGAGAGACCACCCAGCTACCCCTGTATCGGGCTGTTGTTTGTCTTAGAACAAGAAACACATCCTGCTTTCACAACTTGAAAAAAATAAATAAACCCACTGCAGTTTGAAAATCATTGTCTTTCTGTGTTATTTCCTCATTACAGCTTTGACCTATTCATTCCTAAGCGCTGAGTTTCAGCTTTTTCAATCTACAAAACAGAGGCATTGTGGTAAATACCAGTCCAATAAGACCTGAGGTTAACACATCTCAGAAGAAGTACGTACTTGCCATAAGCTATTCCAGTGTGTGTTTGCTATTGATAAGAGAAGGACTTAAGCCGAAGAGGGTACCATGTACAGGAAAGTGGGGTGTGATATCTCCCCAGAGAGTTCAATTAGAAGCAGCAAGCAAGCCAGAGAGAAGTCTAGTGCTGTACTGTCAGCTGGTAGGGACGTTTTTCATTTCACCGAAAGAGGCAAAAAAGAATGGAGAGAGAGCTGAATGCGCCCTACCCCCGGCACACTTCTCCTCGGGGATGTGTACATCTCCTTTCCTTTAAAGCTCACTCACCAACATTTTGGAAGAAGCTGTTTATTCTTCTCTTTGTTAGCAAGAAATACATCAATTCTAGCCAGTGGAATTGCTTTAGCAGTCATTCCTGCAAATGAGCTGTTTATGGGCACCCACCAATGGTACCACTTATTGAGTGCCACTGCATGCTAAACACCCCTCCGGTGTTACTGCACGTGATAATCTGTGGATGCTAACATCTCCATTCCATTAGAAGAGAAATCTAAGCCTCCGTACGGTTCGGTTACATACCCAAGGCCATAAGCTTAATAAATAGTACACCTGGGATTGAAAACCAGGAAGATCACAATCAAAAAAAGAATCTCTAATGATGGAATCTGAGCCTGGTTATGAATGAACCGTGAACTACTTTGGGACAGAAAGAATGTTCTGTTGCGAAACGAGTCACTGAGGTGACAAGAAGGAAGGAAGAGAAAAGGGTGGACAGGTATTGTGTGTCGCCTCCGTGGGGGACCCTCCACGTGCCTTTCATGCGCATGACAAGCCAGGTCGCCTGGCACTCCTCGCTGGCACTTTCTTTGCTACTGTGCACTGCCTCTCAGCGAGATCTGTGTACTCACTTGTCTTATTTAGACTCCTACCCTTTCATCCTCCTCTCCCTCTGACGTGCCCAGCCGACTTCCCGGAAAGTCAGCTCTGAGAGTTACAGCAGATGATAATTTGATGGGATGCTTGTTGTTTGCTTTCTAGGTGCCAGTTTCTGTGTTGAGCTCTTAATGGGGATTTTTCTCTTTTAACCCTCAAAAAAAAAAAACCCATGAAAAAGCTAATATTATTATCCCCACCTCATGGATGAGAATATCGTCACCCTGTTTTCTTTTTCTCTATTTTATTCTTCCTCTGCTTTAAAATATTTCCCCATGGAGTCGGAGTTCATGACCTGGAAGGGAACGTGGGCCCTCCTAGAGGTGACGCTGCAGACAGACACGACCCTCCTTTCCTCCAACTTGCAATCCAGCGTGAAGAGGCTTCCTTTCACCAGCAGCTCTCCTACCTATCATTCCTTCACAGCAGCCTCAGAGTCAATGCACAAGCAGGGGCACTAAGATTATTTAGATTCTTAGAGCACAGCAGATACTGATGATATAAAGTCCGCTAGGGTGCAGTGGGTACCGCATCAGTGGCTTTATTAAGGCGTTGGGAGAGCAGCCCTCACCCCCCACCAACTCTGCCCCAGGCCCAGCTGGGTCTGTGCTTGAAAGGGGATCCTGACAGGTCTACCAAAGAAGATGAAAGAGGCAGCAGGGGCCGGGGACAACGGATGGGTTAACGTGCAGTAATAAACTTTACAGCTCAGGGCAAGGCCACCATAAACCTCCTCCACCACTGCAGGGCACAGGTTGTGACAGAAGCAATGCCTTGGATGGTGGTTTTACGTGGGATTCTCAAGGGACCTCTGGCTTGCAGACCTGCCTGTTTTCCCTGCTGGGGCCTCCGTGTTGCTGGGCTCTGCAGGGGCTGTAAACTCCGGCACAGGGATGCAGGGCCTGCGGTTCTCCGAGGGCGCCTCAGTGGACTCTAGCGGCTGGACAGCTCCGTGGGTTTGGAACTTGAGCTCACTGAGGATGCTGCCTCCAGACAAGATCCAAAGACATGAACAAATTTCAAACAACTTTGAAATCCATGTCCCTGTCTCTTCTTCAGACCTATTCAAAGCCTTTGCAGACTGAAAACCTGTTTTCAAAAATTGCCAAACATAAAATTATGTATGTGGATTTATTTCAGCAACTTAGATGGAAAAGAAAAAGGTTTCTTCAATCTAACTTTCATCACTCATGCTTTAGGAACACAGGCAATTTCCTCTTGTTTTGCCTTCTGGAGTAATGAAGGGTATTTTAGTCATCTTGAATCATTTAGAGGAACTGAGGATTCAATTTCGTATAATAAATATTTGCTGAGTTCTTATGCACCTAATTCTGAAATGGGGCAGGAGGGTCCAAGAGGTGACAAAGCTGGCGTCCTCCTACTCTCAAGAGGCTCTCAGCCTGGAGGAGATAGATTCTCACATCGCTAATTATGCGGAATGTGGTACTGGCCGTAGTAAAGCCACAGAAGAGGGATTTGAAGCCATTGATTTTACCTAGAACCAGGTAATTCTATGGTGGAGACAAGGCAGCTCAGGAGATCTCCTGTCTCTCATCAGAGCCAAGTGGGATGGAAACACATGTCCACGTGTGCTATGCTCAGGTGTGTGCCAAGAGGAGGAAGAAATCAGAAGAGATTCTGGCTGGCTGTGGCCATAGACCTGGATTCCCGCCTCAGTACTGACACTGAGTTCCCTCTGGGCATCGCAGTTTTCCTATGGGGAATTAATGCTTCTCTTCCTCCGTTCACTTGTCTTATTAATATTTATTAATTACACGCCTATTGTGTTCCTGGTCCTGAGCTTTGTGTGGTAAATTTGTCAGTGAACAATGCAGACACATGGAAGGACCCCGGCTCCTATGGAAAGGGCACGGGAATAAAAATAATTAACAAATAAGTACTGAGCAGGAGCCATAGTGCAAAGTCCTGTAGAAAGGAAATGGTACAGCAGCCCCTGTGATAGCAGAGGACCTGGCAAGGTCATGGAGGTAGTAAATGCGAACATCTAAGGTCTTCTTAAAATGCAGCACCACCCTGGTCCCATCTCCTCACTATCTGACGCTATGTGCTGCTTTAGTTTTCTTCCAGTGCCTATGCATGCCTAAAGGTTACATTGTTTATTGGAGTTCCCCTTGTGGCGCAGCGGTTAACGAATCCGACTAGGAACCATGAGGTTGCGGGTTTGATCCCTGGCCTTGCTCAGTGGGTTAAGGATCCGGCTTTGCCGTGAGCTGTGGTGTAGGTCACAGACACGGCTCAGATCTGGCATTGCTGTGGCTGTGGTGTAGGCCGGCAGCTACAGCTCCGATTAGATCCCTAGCCTGGGAACCTCCATATGCTGCGGGTGCAGCCCTGATTGGAAACTTGATGAGGGTAGAGAGCTGTCTTATTTGGTGCTGTGTTCTTAGTACAAAGAATTGAGAATCATGCTAGAACATGAGAGGTACTCAAATTTGTTCTATATTTATCTGTCTGTCTGTCTGCCTATCTATCATCTACCTATAATCTATCATCTATCTACTATCTACTTATTTATTTACGATAGCCTAGAAAAGCTAATGAAATCTTAGAGTCCCAAATAATGATTTCAAGAGTTCAGAAAACCCAGTTTAAAAAATGGTCGCGAGATCTAAACAAACATTTCTCCAAAGAAGACAGACAGATGCTCAAAAAGTACATCACTAATTATTAGAGAAATACAAGTCAAAACTGCATGAGGTATACCCTCAAACCAGTTGGAATGGCTATCCTCAGAAAAGTCTAATAACCTATATGATAAAATAATCTGAAAAAGAATGAGTGTATGTATATGTGTAAACCATTTACTTTGTTGAACACCCGAAACTAACACAACCTTGTAAGTCAACTACACTCCAGTCAAATTTATAAAGAAACAAAAAATAACGTTTAATTTTATTTTTTCTAAATACCACATTAAAAACTAAAGGGAGATAAATAATTTTAACAGTAAAAAAAGAGTTCAGAGAAAGAAGTAAGAACAGGAAATAATGCTTGACACCTCAGTCATTACAAAACTGCAAATTATAATCACAATGAGAAATTACTACCTCCCTGTTTGGCTAAAATTTAAAAGACTGGCCATACCCAGTGCTGGAACAACTGGAGTGCTCAAACACTGGCATCAAATGATACAAACACCTTGGGGAAGAGTTTGGCAGTTACTTTAAAAAGCTGGTCATATACTGACCATGATGTCCCTCCATTCCACTTCTGTATGCTTACCCAAGAGGAGTGTGCATCCGAAGATTTGTCCAAGAGTGTTCATAGCAGCTCTATTTGTAACAGGCAAAGACTAGAAACGGCCCAAATGTTCATCAGCAGCTATGGTGTATGGACCCAATGATATACTACTCAGCAATGAAGAATAATGAACTATTGATACGCACATCACGGATGAATCTCGAAATAACTCTGTTCAGTTAAAGAAGCCAGAACAACAACAACAACAAAACAGAATGTATGATTACACTTACCATACAAAATTCTGGAAAATGTAAACCATCTGCAGTGACAGAAGCAGCTGAGTGGTTGCCTGGAGACTGAGATGGGGATACAGGACAGGGAGGTGATATAATTCAACAGGCAAAAACTTTTGGAGATTGTAGATTTGTTCATTGTCTTTATTGCGGTGATGGTTTTTGTAGTCATATACTTATACCAAAACTTAATTATCAAAAATCGCAAACTTAAATACATAGTTTATTATATGTCAATTATACTTCAATTAAAATGAGAAAAAAATAAAAACTACATTTTTTAAAAGTTCAGGAGTACTCCATGAGTATACGAGTCAGGCAAGACATTGATATGTCTTACAGATTGGACCTTAAGAATAAGGCATCTACCACCGCCTAAAAGAATTATTAAGAATACTAGTTAATTTGTATTGAAAACTTGTCCTATGTCTGTAGCTGGGTCTTGTGCATCCATTATTTCAGTTATGCCCCACAACAACCGAGAAGTTGCCACGTTTATCTTCTGATTTTTAGTTAAAAAAATTGAAGATCAGGACATTCAATGATTTGCCAAATATCTCAGGACATAAGCAAGATCTGAAAGCAAGGTTTTAGGTTAGGAGTCTAAACTCATAATCAATATACTATCGACAAACCTTCGAAGAAGAATTTTAGAAAAATTGGCGATGGGCTTGGGGGGGACTATTGATGAGATAGTTGAGTCTAATGCTAAATATTTACTATTAGTAAAATGGCTTGAACATGCATTTCCCAAGTGGAAAGTATTAAAGCAATAACAACTATTGCACTTCCATATTTAGACATCCTTAAAACAATCCTCTTTTAGACATCCTTAAAACAATCCTCTTATCTCTCAAATAGGACTTCTTCCACCTGCACTTCTGCCACCATGGCCAAGGACACCGTCATCTCTGCCCTGCCTCCTGGCTGGCCAGCCTCGCTTGCATGTTCCAAACAGCAGCCTGAGTGATCACCTTGAACCTGAAATAATATCTGCTATTTTCTTCAGACCATCTAATGGGTTCCCTGGACACTTAAAATCTAAACTCCTAATTCTGATCTGACCTCATCTCACACCAGTCCCTCCAGTTCGCTGCTCTTTAGTCTCACCAGCCTCTTTTTTTGCTTCAAGCACATAACATGAATCCTCATCTAAGAGTCTTTGTACTTGATATGTCGCTGCTGTAGTTCCTGCATGGTTCGCCTTTTCTCACTCTGATCTCAGCTCAGACGTCAGACCTCCTCTGACCGCCTTAGGCCTCACACTTTATCTTACAGCCTTTTTCCATCACACTACCACGTTTTGTTATTTCCACAACATTTACGAAAATAAATGCTATCTGAAATAAACTTATTTATTTTATTAACTGTCTGTCTTTCCTCAATAGATTTCCTGTCCAAGAGGACAGCAAATGTATCAATCTTTGTTTACTATTGTATCCCTTAGACTAGCGTTGGACACATAATAGTTGCTTAATAAATACTGAAAGAACAGGTTTTACCATTTGGGCTCAGTGGATTAAGGACCCAGTGTTGTCTCTGTGAGGATGAAGTTTCGATCCCTGGCCTTGCTCAGTGGATTTAAGGATCTGCTGTTGCTTCAGGCTACACAGTAGGTTGCAGATGGGGCTGAGACCTGGTGTTGCCAGGGCTGTGGCGTAGGCCCAGTCGCAGCTTCAGTTTGACCCCTGCCTTAGGAACTTGCATATGCCGCAGCTGCGGTGATACATGTATCAACTACATGAAAGAATAAATGACCTAGCGTGAGATGCAATCCCAAAGTTCACCTCATAGTTGAAACCACAATCCTGCCAGCTTGGACGGCTTCTACTATCAATATGTCAACTTCCATGTCAATAATTACTTCCTGATTTTTTTAAGTTGAACATACCATCCAGTGAGGGATACTGAATGGAATGGACAGTGTCTAGTAAATCTGATGCGCCATTAGCCAAATCACAAAATTCCTTCTGGTTTAATTTAACCTAAACTCACCACGTATCACCACTCAGCAGGCTGTCTTAGGATTGCCTAGACTCAGCCCAGCCACGGGGCTGGGTAAACACTGTTTAGTGACACCTTTTATTCCCCTCCTCTCCCCCTCTGAGCGTTTCTTCTACAATGACTTGTTTATGAAATAACCACAGCCTAAACTCTACACTGGTTGAATAGTTACCACTGCTTCCGGGGGTCCCACATCATTTTCTCGTGTGTTGTGTTCAGACGCTGGGTCTTCACAGCGCCTCTCATTCGATTACCTAACCCGCCAGCTCTCCCTTCAGGCTGCCAAGAATTAGCATCAATATAAGCTCAGAAAACTCTGCGGTAAATAACCCAAGTTTCCACCTGTTTTAACCAATCAATAAATTATGGTGGTGTTGGGCAGCAGCCCATCTTAATGGAGGTTATGTTTCCAATTCTTCTAGAGCCCTGGTTTGAGGTGGCTCTCCTTGGGGGACAGGACGCACTAGAAAGACATCTAGATCATAAAGATAACGGGCCAGAGATAAATAGACTGACCTATTTCTGCACTGCGTAGCATTTCTTTAAAAATTCTTCACCAGGGCTGTTTTCTAGCTGCAGAGAACCAGACAGGAAACAAAAGAATCTTCGCTTTTTTTTTTTTTTTTAAACAAACAATCCCTTGTCTGTCTCTTTGTAGATGGGTGCTGTTGACAACACAGAGAGGAGAGAGAACCCAAACAATGAAGCAAGCCTCACGCCCACGTGCTGTCAGAGGTTTGAAAAAAGAACAAAACTGAAGCAAAGCCATTGAACAAACACAATGGCCTTGTCCTCTACCTCTCTTGAGGCTCCAAGCAGAGAGGACAGCGCTGCTCCTCCTGCCCCAGCCTGCTCCTCCCAGCGCCCTGCTCCCCGCCGCGTGTCCTCCCAGCGCCCGTCCTCTCAAGGCCCCGACCTGACTGGCCGTGCAGTGGTCCCGAGTGGAGTTTTAACCCAGCAGCGAGTACTGAGGCTTCACAGAGAGGCTCTGGAGCTGTGAAACAGTTTGGGGGGTGATAAATCGCCCTCGTCTGTAGATACTGTAAGCTGGAGGTGGTGCTCCCAGGAAGGGGCTGGGCACCTGAGCAATGCCAGGGACCCAGGGAGGCGGGGCACCTCTCACTCTCAGAGTCTGCTTTGAATTGACTGTCCTTGGGGCTCTTGAAACTCCTCGAGCCACTTCCTGGTAGCCCTGGGCAGCAACTTGGGTAGATTTTAGGAGGATCAGTCTTTGAGGGCCTTGGCTGTGGCGTCGGCCCCCTGGGGATGGAGAATGAACAGTAAGTAGCACGTGACTGGTTGAACACACAGATGTGTACGTGTGTGCGTGCGTGTGTGTGTGTGTATACAACACAATGGTGACAGCTGGCATGAGACCTTGAACTCAATATAAATTTTAAAAATACGTATTGAATGAGTGAATAAATAAAGGAGTGTTTACAAAATGGGAAGGGCTGTTGCCCAGTTCCTTTTAGGAGAGCACAAGTTAATTATCCTTCCTATGACATATTTCACTCAGCAGTCATTTTCTGTGTGCTTCTAGCAGGCCCGTCTATCTGCATGCTCATTGGTCCAGTAAAGACACAAAAATATGCCATAAGCATAAACAGACAAGCACATCGTGGAAAGGGCCATCGTAAGCGGTAAGGCCGCGTCTGAGATTTCACCCTAGAAATGGACATCATTCTAGCCCACTGCCACAATTCCAAGCTAGCTCCACACACAAGCTGAGTTACTTCTTATAAGTGGATGCAGACATAAGATGATCAGGCTGCTATCTGCTTCACAGATGTCGGCGCCGTATTTCTCAAGAAGGAAGACAGGGAAAAGAAAAGAGAGAAAGAAAAATAAAGGAAGGGGGAAATGGCAGAAGTAAAGAAGGTGGATGAAATGAACTCTCTTGTCTACACAGGATGAAAAGGATCTAGTCCAGTTCGCTAAAGACTCTCGGCACTAACACCCCACAGTCTCTCTTACTTTGCAAGTCCTGGAATAAGAAGGTTCGCTTTCTCAGTTCTCCACCCAAAATAAAACTTAAGCTTCTCACTTCCTCATCTTTTCACCTCCAGCTCAAATCTTAGAAGCAGCCTCTTCCACGCCTCCCCTGGTGGCATGTCTGTCCCACTCCCCAGCAGCCTTGAATGTCACAAGAAGTTCTGCAATTTGCTCAGTTGCAAATATATTTTACCACTTGCTTTGCAGCTCCCACACATTCTTGGATTTCTAAAGCAGCTTGAGCATCAACAAGGAGATGCTGCTCTAAGGTCCAGGCAGTTGTTTTCAGACGGTGTCATAGCTCCCAAGGCCGGGCTGAGAGCAACCTGGCAATGAGTGGTCCTCTACAACCCGGCAAGCTCACCTGTTAAGAACACATCCCAGGGACCGTGCCTGACTTCAGAGTCAGGCTCTTTTTTCTACATTATTAAGTTGAAAAGACATTATTTGAAATGAGCTATAAATTTATATGTACAAATTTATCTCTGTGCTGGTTTGTTTTTAGCTTCTGAGTCCCTCATCTTCAGTTCTCAATTCCTACCCAGCATCGTGCTATCAGCTCTAACCTGAGATGCCATGCCATATGGCTTTTCAAACTTACTAAGCCCCAATGCCCTGATATCAGAGGTTCCCAGGCCTTAAGCTTTCTTTGCCTAACTGGATCTTCCTTGAACTTCATATTTCATTAGTTTGTAGCTTCTCTCTTTTTTTTTTTTTTTTTTTTTGGTCTTTTTGCCTTTTCCAGGGCCGCACTCGAGGCATATGGAGGTTCCCAGGCTAGGGGTCTAATCGGAGCTATAGCTGCCGGCCTACGCAACAGACACAGCAACGCCAGATCCGAGCCGCGTCTGCGACCTACACCACAGCCCATGGCAATGCCGGATCCTTAACCCACTGAGTGATGCCAGGGATCGAACCCGCAACCTCATGGTTCCTAGTCGGATTCATTAACCACTGAGCCATGACGGGAACTCCTGTAGCTTCTCCTTTGTTTATATCTCACTTGTCCACAGAC
The DNA here is from genome assembly GCA_004024745.2 of Catagonus wagneri. Lineage (NCBI taxonomy): Eukaryota > Metazoa > Chordata > Mammalia > Artiodactyla > Tayassuidae > Catagonus > Catagonus wagneri. Next base: position 26,320,084 of record PVHT020000175.1, read on the forward strand.
CTTCATTCCATTCCACTCAATTCATCAAGCATTTACTGAGCACCCACTAAGGTCAAACACCAGGGGAGCACGCGAGGGTTTGCAAAGTTATGTAAGACATAATCCTCATCCTTAGCAAATAGGAATCCTTAGCAGTAGGACTCAGGTAAATGCAAAAATGCAAGGAAGGAGGTGATCCCTTCCTTCTAAGATGGTATGAAGTCAGATGCAAAGGAAATCCTATTGGCTTGAGTGGAGGAAGGTGACTTTTGAGGTGAGTCTCATAGAGTAGATAGGATTTTAACAGAAGGAGTTGGTAAGAAGGCATCGATGGCAGCAGACAGTGCGAGAGTTAAGGCAGTTAGGTGGGGTGAAGGGCATACGCTGTGATTTCTCACATCTGTGCCCTCAGTAGGGTTCTATGGGCGGTAAGTAACAGAAAACAAAATCAAGTTTAATTATAAGGACAGGTATTATCTCCCATTTCAACTAAGTGGTTTCAGGATAGGGTATTTGTCAACTTAGTGATGTCAGGGCTCTCTTTCAGATTCTCTATAATTTTCTTGGCCTCCCTTCTTATATCCAAGAGAAGGTCCTAAGAGCTCTAAGCATCATACCCACAAAGTTCAAAGGTAAAAAGGAGCGTGACCCTGTTGGTGATTCTTTTTACCAGTGAGGAAAACATTTCCAGAAGCCCCATCCGGCTTCCTGCATTAGCTAGGACAGCACCACTGTCCATACCTTGACGGATCAATGGCACCGGGGAACGGAATTGACTTAAATCAGCATTCACCTCCAGGACCTGGGGAAGGAGTCATGTAGCGCTGAGTTGCCAGATGCTAGAATAAAATGAAGAGTTGAAAGAATCGAGGGTTTCTGCTCCTATATGTTTGCTTTTTCACATCTTTGCAAGCCTTTGCACAGACAATTCCTTCTACATAGAGTGCCATGTTGACACTTCCACCTTCCCAACAGACACTTCCTAAGTGTTCTTTATGCTCCAGCCACACTGAGTTACAGCAGCTCTTTCACTGTTTGTCAGCTCTACCTGACTGTGAGTGTGTGGAGGGCAGGGTCCATTTCTCATCTACTTTGTATGCTTAGCACAGCGTGTGGCCTATATTAGGCATCCGATATGTGTTTGTTGAACTGAATACATGTTTGTTGAACAAATGAGTAGGTGAGTGGGGAAAATGAGGCCGGGTGACTTCAGTGGAAGAAGGTAAGGTACTGTTTGAGGTTGGTTGTCTGGAGAATGTAGTTGGTTTTCAACTTCTTCTTTTCCTTGCTTCTATGATTAACCATTGACCAAACTCCACAACAGGTTATGGGGCAGCTGCCGCCAGGCAGCTCAGTACCACCTTTAATAAATTTGTGTAACAGAGACAGGAAAGCAATTTCCAGGCTGTAGCTTGAAAGAATGTGATGAAGCCAAGCCAGGAGGCGCAAGCCAGGGAAGGGGACGTTGTCCCTGAAGAAATTGATGAAATACTCTCAGTTAGTTAGTGGAATCTCAGAGATGCTGTCCAGTATCTTTATCTTCACCCTCACCTTGAGCATTCACAGTTTTTAATTCCAGGTGAAACCGCATAATGAATTGATCACAGACACAGACTTGATGACGTTGAATAGCTTTGTGTTGATAAAAGCTTCTTGATAAGCCGCCACCAAGAATAAAGTCAATAGAGCCACTTGAAGAGTTTGGCATATTCATGTTTTCATCCTAACTAGACACACTGCAGGTAGTGATGCTATAATGTAACAAACCATCCCCTCCTCTAAAAAACACCGAGCGGGAGGGATCTCTGGGTCTTTGGCAACATCAGCACCTTCATCCTCAGCTGGGCCGTGTGCCCTCATCCTCATAGCCTATCATAATTTCCTCCACCTAATTCTAAGGAAAGCAAAGATATAAGCCGGTTATAGGACTAGCTTCTCTTCCTCCCTCTTTGGTATCAGCCATCAGGAAACTGAGGAGTCTTACCCAAACTGGAATGTGAGAACCGAGAACATGAGTGTTCTGTGCTGGTTAAAAACCCAGGCTCTAGAGCCAGAAGGACTTGAGTTCAGCTCCCAACTCTGCGACTTACAAATTTACAGTCTTGAGCAAGTTGCTTCCTCTAGCTCTCTGTGTATGCATCTCTTTCTCTGTAATCTGAGGATACTATGGGTACTTACCCCGTAGGGCTTTTGCAATGAATAAAAGGCATAAAAGGCACACAGAGCCCCCCGGAAGGTGCTTACTACAGAGTAAGCATTCCATAAATATTTTCTTTCATTTTTTATTGTCCTCATAATGAAAAAGAAGGTCTGCTTTTTCGGAAACAAGTGGGATGAAACAAGAGGCGTCTTGGAGAAAATGAATGATTTTATTCCACATGGTGTTGCATGAATTCAATCCTCAAGAAATGCCTTCCCAGGAAGAAGGACGGAACAAAGGCACCACCGGAGAGTGAAGCTGATTTGTTTTGAAAAGAATCTTACAATTGGAAAAGAAAACCAAATCGGCTCCGTGAAATTGAGCTCCAGATAATAAAAGTGTCAGCGTAGGACAGTGGTCAGAATACTGACTTGGGTGGAAGAAGAATTCATCATAGTTCGGAAAAATATATATTCAGGCAACTTGTCAGTGCATATCTCGTCCCACTCTGTGTCACCCTGGCAGTGGATCTGCTTCGTTTACTGATAACAAAAAGAGAAAAGAAAAGGAGAAAGTTTTATTATCTCCAAGCTGAACACCTCGGGGCCAGTACAGCTGTTCACGGCAGACCCCACCATCACCCTGTTCCCAGCCTCGTGCATCATCAACCCAGCAGACAGCCGCGGGCAAGCGTCACTGCTCCTCCCAGTCCCTGCGATGAGGGGCAGGGCGAGCGAAAGAAGGTTCTCCTTTCTTCTCCTCCTCTTCCGGAGGAGAGCGGGAGGGTCTCCCAAATCTCCCCGCTTCCCCGGAAATACAAGTGTCCGTGTGAGTCCGGTCACAAGCGAGCCGACAGCCGCAGCAAAGGGCCAGAGTATCAGCAAACTACGTGGAACTCAAGAGCCCAACCCGGCCAATGTAGGTTAAAAAGCAGGTGCATAGCGGCTTCTGTGCGTCACAGCAGCTCCAGAGGCAACCCTGATCTGACATCACCAGAGCATGCAACAGGATGGGGGTACACAAGTGTGCTCTGTCCCCACTACGCATGCGCCTCAGGCTATGGGCTCCTTGGAGGCGGGAGCACCCACGTGACCCAGTACAGTGCCTGGCTTAGAGTGAGTTCTCAATGCACACTTCATAAACTAACTGAATACAGCTGAAGGATGGTGTGGAAAGAAGGAAAGGTCCAGGCATATGTTTCCTTGGAAGCTTTTCAAGGTATAAACATTACTGGGGACCCCTCTGAGGAAAAGGGTTCTCAGTGGTTGGTGTATTATCAGCATCACCAATGGGCAGCTTTTGAAATTCGAATGACTAGTCTCAACAAGGCCACAGAACCAGGACCTCTCTTACTCTCTCCCTCTCTCCCTCTCCCTCTCTCTGTCTCCAGTTTTATTGAGATATAATTGACGTATAGTTCCGTATCAGTTCAAGGCGTACAGCATAATGATTTGGCTTACATACGTTATGGGATGGTTATCACTAAGTTTAGTGAGTACACAGCGTCTCTATGGATAGAAAAGGAATGAAAAAAAAACTTTCCCTGTGATGAGAACTCTTAGGATTTACCCCCTTAACAGTTTTCACATACAGGATGCAGCGGTGCTAATTATATTAGACATGCCGTTTATTACAGCCCTGGTACTTTTTTTTCTTATAACTGGAAGTTTGTGCCTTTTGACTGCCTTCATCCACGAGGCATCTGATTTTTTTTAAAAAAGAGTTCTCCAAGTAAAAGTGTTTGTTACATGGCCATGATTGAGATTCACAGAATTCAGTCACGGACCCACACCCAGCTACCCAAAGCCCATTTCCTCACGAATGTCCGTTCAGAAAAGAGGTCACATTAGGGCTTAAATATGCTGCAGATATAGGGAGGGACTCTGGTGCCATTTTAATTATGAAACACTTACCTTATGAATTTTGTTTCACATGTAAGAGCAGGTAGATCTGGAATATTTCACAGTTATCAAGAATGAACTAGTCAACGGCAGAGTCATCTATTCAGACAAGGCACACTGCCATTGGCCTGGACAAGCCCCTTTGACAATCTGACCGAAGGAGAAGACTCTGATGCAACTACAGTCCTGTGAATGGCACACAGCTCCAAACCTTTTGTAGGGAAAAACTGCATGGCGTCATGAGCCTGTCAACAGTGCTTTTCCAAAAAGTTTATGTGCAGAAATCCCTATGCTCATTTCAGTCCAAACCTCCAGCTCCAGGCTCCAGCGGGATTCCCATTTCTGGCTCACTGCTTTCTGTGGACTGACCTAGCCTAGAAAACAAGTCTGGAGCCATGACCTGGAGCTCAGTGAGACCACGGCTGGCACACTTTCTTTGAAGGGCCAGAGAATAATAAGCTGGGTTTTGTGGGCTGTGCTATCTCTCTTGCCGTTACTCCACTCTACCTGTCAAACTTGAATTTCATTATAATTTTCATGTGTCATGAAATATTCTTCTTCTTTTGATTCTTATTCAACCATTTTAAAATGTAAAAACATGTCTTACCTTATTGTTCATTAAAAAAAAAAAAAAAACCACACAGGCAACAGGCCAGGTTTTTCCTGTGGGCTAAACTCTCCCAACCCCCTGTTAGCCAAGGGGGTGTTTGTCAGAGCTGGACAGAGCCTTAAGCTCGTGGCCTCAGGCACACAGGGATGGAGGAATGATACAAAGAAAACCCATTCCAGCTGATGACAGAGGCTCGATCTGCTCAGAAAGGCACTGAGGAGGGTTCAGGAGGGAGCCCCAGAATCTGGACCCCATGCTAAGGGCTGTGTTCCAGTAGAAGAAAGCAGGCATGCAGGTGGGTGGGGGCGGAGGAGGATGAACAACAGCGTTAAATTTTTAACTGGTGCTCCTGAGTATAGGGTTTGTCATAAGCATCTGGCAAACCTCAGAAAAGGCTCCTGATTGTGCTGAAATCTATTCACATGGTAATGATTTTTTTAGGGTATTAAAGAAGAGGCAGTATTCAGGAAGGAAAAAATACTTAGGAGGAAGTAAACAATTAGTTTCTATTCCTGAAACAGAACCATCATTTGAGAGAGAAAGAGAGAAGAGAAAGCTATGTATGTATACCAGCACGCATAGATGATTGTGTCTGGTCACTTTCAGACCACCCCCAACAGCTTTTTTATCGCACTTTGATCATTGGCTCTGAAATTCCTCTCTATTGTTCGAGTCATTGGTTGAAGTCGTCTTTCTTCCCACACCCTCCTCCCAAACCCCTTTCAAGTCCACAGTGACTGGAAACGGAGACATAAAAGAAGCACACAAACAACTCCGGGGAAGGGAAAGTGTGACACAGGGACCTGGGTGTGTGCCCTCATCGCCTCTGAGGGTGCATCCTGACTCATCTATGGTGGAGGTGGGAGCGACATTAGAGCCGTCTTTCTGAATACAAAGCACCAGGGACTGCGGGAAAATCTGGATGGAGGTGGCAGCCCACAGGGAAAAGATGAGTCTGTGCTGATCAGGACATACACCTGGGAAGGCAAAACTTATTTCTTTCCCTTGGCACCTTTCCCTGATCCATGGCTTCAGCTTTGCATCAGTCCAAGGGCCCTGTATTCCTAATAAACCAGCATTCGTTTAGCCAAACCCAGAGCCAGCAAAACCCTACAGACTTTGCTAAGAAAGATCTACAGAAGTAAAGGGTTTCTCCTCCTCTGATTTCAGCCTGGTTCCTGAGGTATCTCTTTCTTATTCCTGCTTCCCAGATTGTCACAGGGCCAAAAGCTGCGATTCCGCGGGTCGCGCCCTCCCCCAGCACACCGAGCTGAGGAGGGGAGGGATGGCTGAGATCCAGCCTGCATTCTGCTTACCAAGCTTTGCACCGTCAGGGCTACGTCTGACTCCTCCTACCTCACCTCCACTCCTGTGAAGGATAACCCTTTTCTGTGCACAGATGTTCTCTCTGGTCATCAGGCAGTAAGGACAAGCAGCTATGTCGTCCCGAGGGCCACCTTCTTCTGGTTCACCCAAAGACACTCTGTAGCTCGCATTCGCCCTGGGAGTCTTCTTCAGGATCATCACCCTGGACACTCACCATCCTCGGTATTTGCTTACCTTCTTACTTATCGCAGGCTAGTGAGAGCGAGATACAGACCTTTTCCAGAAACAAGAGAGATCTATCAGAAGACCTGAATTCAGTGGGAAGACAGGTGCCCATCGCTGCCAGAGGTTCCTAATGTCTTGAGCGAGGGAGGGAGGAGCAGCACGTGGAGGCTGAAGGACACCTTTCTCGTCTCTTTCTGGCTCTGGCGCGCAGTAGGGTCTGAAGCAAGTCCGTTTCAGACCCCATTCTACAGAGTTTGCTTCCAGTAAGGCAAGTCAGATCTCCAGCTTGCCGGGTCCAGGCATCAAAGCGCATAGAGCACTCTCACACCTGGAGCAGCACCGTTGCCAGAGTCTGGAGCTCCCTAGAGAGTGTGGTTTCTGCTTTCTTTCCCCTGAGGTCTTGGGTTTCCTTCATTTTAATCCAATTAAAGAAAAGAAAAATCAGTAAGTTTTAGCACTGGTGGAAAAGGGCTCAACTGACAGCAGCTTAATCACTGTGCTAAGCGAGGTTAATTTCCACCCTTGGTCTTTAATAGGCTACATAGTGGAGATGAATTTTTCAGTTGATGCCACTCTCAGGTCACCTGGCTGCCCGTTTTAATCAGAAAGCTTCTCCGGCTCTACTGTTTATGTTTCTAACCACTCACCCATTCTTCTCTGGAGGCTGATGTCATATGAATTGCAAGTCAGATTCCTCCTGGGCTGAGTTATCCTGAGCTGCAGCCTGCTCTCAGGCTGTTCCTCCCTGTCCCTGAACTCTGAACACCCGTATCTTTTCCTCTTCCTGGACTTTGCCATCCAGTTGTAGAAGACTGTGTCTGAATGTGGAGATACAGGTGTGCACCCTTTTCCCCTAGGTCACCTAGGACGTGGACGTCACTGCAGCATCCTCTAACCTAAAGGTGCTGGGAGGTTGAAGCAGAGGGGAGATCAATACGAATTAAAAGCAAATGAAAAACAGTACTCAAGGCTAAAGTGCACAGATGAAAATCCATTACCTGTAAGGTCTGGTGACCCATGCTTGTTTGCTGAGTGACAGAAGCGAGTGTGAGGTCTGTTAGCTTCCAGGTGTGTGGGGAGAAGCCTACATAACTCTAAAAAGTATTTTTTATTTGTGTTAGATTATTCAAAATCCCTCCAAATTGCTTTTCTGGATTGAAGAATATTCTCAGAACTTCCTTAAGACAGAAAGTACCATTTAAAGTGGAGCTCATGTGGAGTTCCCGTCGTGGCTCAGTGGTTAACGAATCCGACTAGGAACCATGAGGTTGCGGGTTCGATCCCTGGCCCTGCTCAGTGGGTTAAGGATCCGGCGTCGCCGTGAGCTGTAGTGTAGGTTGCAGACGCGGCTCGGATCCCGTGTTGCTGTGGCTGTGGCGTAGGCCGGCAGCTACAGCTCCGACTAGACCCCTAATCTGGGAACCTCCACATGCCGTGGGTGCGGCCCTAAAATGTCAAAAGACAAAAAAAAAAAAAGTAGTGAATAATAGTATAATAAATTTGCATGGTGTGAAATCTATAAAAATGTTGAATCACTATATCATATACTCGAAATTAATATAATGTTGTAAGTCGACGACACTTCAATATAAATTTTAAAAAATAAAAATAAATAAATTGGATTGAATCTGCTTAACTCTCTCATACACCTTCATGGTAGAAGTGCCATTGTCACCTTCAATCAACAACAGACTTTTATTAAGCCCTTGTCGCCAGACCCTGTGGCAATTACAAAGAAGCGTTCCCCTAATATAGTCTCTCTGGCGGTTTGGCTATTTGCACACATGTTTTTTTTTTTTTTCTGTTTGGTGGTAACCTTCTGAAGAACAAAGACTTTTTTATTTCCTTTAGGTGCTTATCACAAGGACTCTCCATATATCATTTCAGCCAAACTTGGAACAATTCTACAATACTGATAACTCATTTTACAGCTGAAAAGTCAGGGTCGGGGTGTGTTTGGTCCATCTATGGTCATACAGCTAAAAAGTAGCATATCTAGGATTCAAGCCTAGCTCTTTCTAGTACTGACAGCTTCTCACTGTACTGCTTTGCCCCTCAGTGACCCCAGCTTATTTATCTTGTGTATCAAAACCCTAGTGCACCACCTCATACAAGGTGCAAATCAAATGATTAATGAATAAATGAAAATACACTCCCTCAACTCAAAGAATTTATTTACAATCTAGCTGCAGAGTCAATAAATAAAAGGATTAAAAAATAAATAGCAATTCAAAAGATATGTAACAGCCTAGTGCAACAATACAAAAACTGTCATAAGACTGTATAAGATTAATTGCCAAATGAATGATACAGATAATATGTGCTATAGGGCTGAAATGACCTGGCAAAGCTTCATGGAGGAAGAGGGGTGTTTTTAAGTACAACTGTAATATTTACGAGGTTCCCACTCTGAGCAAAGCCCTATATGCAAAGATCAGCAAAACTCAGCTCCTGATCTCCAAGGGCTTTGAGTGTGGAACAGGGAGGACAAGTAGGGAGAAGTGGGGAGGTAAATACAAAATGAGGTTTTGGAAACAGAGAGGGCTGCAAATAGGCAGCAGAGAAGAGGAAGTGGCTGTCCAGCCACCTTGCCTGCTTCTTCTTTGCTTGTGCTTTCCCAAAATGCTGTATTAGAATCTTGCTTCTCAAAGTGTGATCCAAGGAACAGCCACCTCAGCCTCATTTGGAAACTTGATAAAAATGCAAAATCTTGAGACCCACCCTAGACCTCCTGAATTAGAGTCTGCAATTTTACAGGATCCAGACTTTATTTGTGGGGTCATTGAATTTTGAGAAGTGCTGATCTAAGATGCAGAGTATTTAAGCTGCTGGGACCACCATCATTTCCCCATCTGCTCCATGCGTCCCACTCGAAAGCTATACAGTCCTCCTGGAGGCAGTGTAGTGTATTTATGGAAGCTGGCTCAGGAGTCTTGCTCTCTGTCCTTTCACTGGCGTTGATGCATAATTTCTTCTTTCTTACCCGCAGTATATTCCCTCCCCCGAATCCCTGACTCATTCTCACCTCTGCAGTTCCCTTGCCGTTCTCAATCCTTTCTGTTCCAGTAGCCAGATAAATAAGAATTACTCTTGCTACTCAGTCCCCTCAAATGTCAAATCTTCTCTGGCGTTGCTGGACATGTCAAGGAGAAGGAATTATCTTGGTGGTTAAATATAGATTCTGCCTCTCTTTCTCCACGCCTACCCCTACCCCCTTGAGTCAGAATCAGTAGCAAGGGGAGCAGAACAGAGAGAATGTTTTGCTTCTTCAGATGGGAAGGTATTGATCAGACAGAGAAAGAGAAACAAAACAGAAAATAAAAACAGGAGATAAAGCAAAGGCATTCAAGTCTCAGATGTATCTGGCCTGGATACAAAAGGGCTGTTTTATTAGGCATGGATTTACCTTCAAGTACAAAATGTGAGAGAGAAGATCTGAGAAGCTGAAGCAAGCATTGCACACTTGGCATTTGCCATAGGAGACATATGAGCGCTGATGTATGAAAATCGGCCTAACGATTTTTCAAGACCATTTTAATGCAAGAGGAAAATGTTCTTGAGAGATTGAAAGTTAGACCTCCTCAGCATGGATGGTATGGTGGAAAAATGAGCTGCCAAATGAAGAGAAAGGAGGGTGGATAGGAAGGAGTCCCCTCCTGCGTGTCTCAGGAAGCATGCTGGCTATTGTACAGATCCTTCACCTAGACTGTTTCACTTAATCCTCATGGGGCGCTATGAGGAGGTATTATTAATCTTATCCTATAGTTAGGCTTTAAGAGATCAGAGAACTTACCCAATATATGTATCTATAAATGCACACAGTTGATCCTCAATATTCACGGATTCTGCATTTTTTATTTCACCTACTACATTTTGTTTGTGACCTCAAATCAGTACTCATGGTGCCTCCATGGTCGTTTGTAGACATATGCAGGGTGATGAAGGAAGGGACCCTCATCTTCTTGTTTCAGCTCTGATGCTGCAAACAATATCCTTTCCATGGTCTATTTAGTGCTACGTTATTTTTTTTACATACTTGTGCTTTTTGTTGATGATCTCACTGTTTAAAATGACCCCAAGCACAGTGCTGAAGTGATTTACTGCCCCTAAGCATAAGAAGGCTGTGACGTCCCTTCTGGAGAGAACACGTGTGTTAGATAAGCTTCACTCAGACATGAGTTATAGTGCTGTTGGCTGTGAGTTCGGTGTTAACGAATTAACAACGTACAGTAAATACAGTGCCCTTAAGCAGAAATGCACATAGTAGAGATCACATCTTCATCAGTTGATAAAAACATCATGACCAGAGGCTCACAGGAACCTAACCCTATATTTCCCCTAAGAACAAAGATTCAGCATTCACTAAACCAGGGTTCATGGCAACTTTACAGAACAAAACTATTGTGAATAATGAGAATTGACTACTTTTTTCGCTCTCAAATAAAATGATATGTATACATAGACACACAGACACATACATACACACACATGCACATTTTCATATTTATCCTTAGGGAGACTCCTGGAATAGACATTGAAAAATCATTTGAGATAGGAAGTAAGGCCTCTAAGTCTTGAGTATGTGTTTTTAAAATATGAGACTGAAGGAGTTCCTGTCATAGCACAGTGGAAATGCATCCAACTAGGAGCCATGAGGTTGCGGTTTTAATCCCTGGCCTCGCTCAGCGGGTTAAGGATCCAGCGTTGCTGTGAGCTGTGGTGTAGGTCAAAGATGCAGCTTGGCTCTGGCATTGCTGTGGCTGTGGCGTAGGCCAGCAGCTGTAGCTTTGATTAGACCCCTAGCCTGGGAACCTCCATATGCCACAGGTGCAGCCCTAAAAAGCAAAAAGAAAAAGCAAGTAAAATATGAGATTGAAGGTAAGCCAAGTCAAGCCCACCTGGGTGCCCAGAATACTCTTTCAACACCGTTCCTGAGGCTATGGTTGGACCCAGGGCTGTCACACTCTAATCCCTGCTCTTTCCCCTGCATTTCTTCGTATCTGCATGTCCAGGAAATTTCTGTTTCTTGAATCCTAGAACTTCAGGGAATAAGAAGAAAGAGACTCTTGTCCTTCTGTTGAGCACAATTAACTTTCCTCCCATTTCCAAAATGTTGTCTTCTTCTCACCAGGTCATCCTAAAACAAAAAGTGAAACACTCAGGAGTCTCATATTCACTCAATACCGGTGGATATTTTTCTAAGAACTGAAAAGTCTCCTACAAGATGAATAGCCTGTGACCAGTTTGATTGCTTTTACATATCTTATAATGAGGTATGCTTATCATATTTTTATTGTTTCCCTTAATTTCATCAAAATCATCTTAGCTCCGGCCACTGCTCTATGCATTTTTTTCTCCTTGGCAATCTATTTCCGTTTACTTTCCTTTCATTCCTCAATTCAGCGTGTTCTTCCATTCCAGCCTCCCTACTCACCAAGTGCCAAAATCAGTAGACATCTTTCATTCTTTATTTTATCCTCTCTTTAGCCTTTGGCGTCCTCATTTTTTGTGGCCTTGTGGAACGAGTAAATGAAATTTAGAGTCGTAGAATATTAGAGCAAATAGGACCCTAGAGCCCAAATGACCAAGTCACTTAGTTTGGAGGGCAGGGGGAGAGTGACTGCCAAAAATCACAGCTCCAACTGGTGGAAGGAATTCCAGAGCCCACTTCCCTGTAGCATCTGGTCTCTCAGCCTACAGCATCTGCTATTCTAGTCCAAGCTGCTCTGCCATCCAAACGTTACACAGACCTGACCCTGACCAACTCCATGACTGGCTGAGCTGGAGTATGTTCAAGGTGATAGATTTATCTTTTCTGTCACTTCACCCTCCCCCGCCTCCCAGGGGCCTCTAACCCCTCAGGCTGGCCTTTTGTTGATCTTGACACCAAACAACCAATACCAAGAGAAGAGGAAAATTGAAAGTGCCAGGCGGGATCCTTGAAGATGCCAGGCGACACTGATGAAGGCAAACTGATCAGAACTGCACTGCCCAGAGTTAAAGGCCTTTGGACCTTGACTCTGTAGAGTGAGAAGTGGCTAAGCTGTAAAGGGATATGCATTTGGGGGTGTCTTCCCCTTAAGCCTATGAATTACGTGTGCAGATACCCTGGTCAACTTTGTATATCTGCTTTGAATGGGTGCAGTGGGTCCTTGGACTCAGAAAGGCCCACTCTTTATACAATGCAGGTAAAAAGAAAGGACTTTTAGGAGAAAATAAGTAGGAAGGGAGGAAAGGAGGAGGGATAGTTGACTTTTAAGTTATCCCCAAATGTGGCTGTTTTCATACAGGTGGGACATTTAATGTAGGGAGAACCTGTAAGAAACAACCAAGGGATCCTAGACTCCAGCTCCTATGCGCAGAGACGCTGCTTTGTCCTTGAGCTTTTGGGAAGACTCCCCATGAGGATGGAAAATTGGAGAGGAATCCATTATGCTGCACCATGGGACATAATCCGAATGCTGGGCTGCCCAAAGCCTTTTCAAGGCACACACGCAGAAGACTTAAATGAGGTGTTTTTGTTTCTACAAACTCACGCGGTACCTCCAGGATATGGAAGGAATGGCCTTATTGAAATGTTTTCCTTTTTTTTTCCTATCTCACCGACATTTCACTAGTAAACTTTATTATAACAGCCTGATCCATGCTGTTGTCAAGCTTTTTCTTTCTCTGTTTTTTTTTTTTTTAATTCAATTTTTGTATGGCAACCAAGGGCTAGATTTTGTCTGTTAAGTTTAAGAAGACAATGCATAGGGAAAATCTTTTGCAAATTTTTAAACATTGTATAAACGTTAGTCATTATTTTTATCACCTGTTTACCAGGGCTCATTCCCATTTGGAAGAGTTTGGTGATCCCCCCGCCCCAAGCACTGTTAGTTTTGGTTTTTTTTTTTTTGGATATTCTTTTTTTAAGTTTTATTGCAGTATAGTTGATTTACAATGTTGTAATGATTTCTGCTGTGCCACAAAGTGATTCAGTAATGCATATACACAGATCCAGTCTCTTTTAGATTCTTTTCCCACATGGATCATCACCGAATATTGGATAGAGTTGGCTGTGTTACACAGCAGGTCCCCACTGGCCAATCAGTCCATAGACCTCAGTGTTCATATGCCAGTCTCCAAACCCTTATTTTATAATGCGGAGTAAGTCAGGAAGTGAAAAAAGCAATGAGCTTTCCATATGCCGTGTGCTATCAGAAAGGAAAAGGACCTCTATTTAAAGATTTGTTCAGTCATTTCACAAATATTTATCAAATAACTATGCAGGAAGAAAGACATTTAAAAAAAGATAAATATAAGTTCAAGATAACAAATTGTGTTAAGTGCTGTATTTATTGAGTGAATGAATTAAGTAGTGAATGAATTAATTAGTGGTTTCCCCCCATACGGGATATTTAAACTAAGAACTGAAGGATGAATAGGAATTAGCCTGGAAAAGAGCCTGGGGCCTTTAAAGGAATGAGAAAGGCTGGTAAACCTGGTGAGCAAGGAAGAAGGTAACACAAAGGACAGAGGCGGCAGGCGGTGACTTGTGCAGGGCACCACCGGCCGCCACGGGAGGGAGTTTGTTCTGGCTGAGATGGCTAGCTAACCTGTGAAGCTTTGGCCCAGGAGTAACCTAATCTGATTTAATCTCTAAAAGAATCACTCTGGCTATAGCTCCTGAGGGAGGCACACAGAGACACGGGGATTGAAGCGAGGGGACCATTTATCAAGCTATTGCTGGAGTCCAGATTAGTAGTACCAGTGGCTTGGGCTAGCATGGCGGCAGATGGAGGCAAGCAGATATATTCACAGGATGCCTTGGATTTAGAATTAAGAGGCTTTTGATGACTGACTGGGAGGTGATGGAGATGCCAAAGGTCACCTTGAGGTTTCCGGCTTAAGTGGGTGGGAAGATGAGCTTGAAGGAGTTTGGGGTGAGTGATGAGCACTGTTTTAATTTGAGAGAAAAAAAAAAAATACTTGATCACATGAGTGCAGCACACCAGGTCTAGAAAACGAGATGGGTAACACACAGCGGTGCAAATTCCTTTTTCTCTGTGGCTGTTATTTAATCTCATGTTTTTCAAAAGCACCTGGCATAGAATAGCGTTCAGTCAGCCCTCAATAGATGGATACATCATAGTGCAGAGCTTTTCTCCAGGATCAAAGACACTGGAAAAGAAGTGGCACCCTTTTCATTTGTGGGGATATGGGTTCAAGATTCCCCAGGAGGGGAGTTCCCGTTGTGGCTCAGCGGGAATGAACCCGATATTAGTCAGTATTAGAGGATTCAGATTATCCGATATTAGAGGGTCTCGGTTCGATCCCTGGACTTGCTCCGTGGGTTAAAGATCTGGCGTTGCCATGAGCTGTGGTGTAGGTCGCAGACGAATCGCGGATCACTTGTTGCTGTGGCTGTGGTGTAGGCCAGCAGCTGCAGCTCTGATTCGACCCCTAGCCTGGGTGCGGCCCTAAAAAGAAAAAAAAAAAGGAAAGATTCCCCAGGAGGCAGAGTTATCCTGTTGCCTAAACCCGGCTCAGTTGCTTGCCCGCTTAACCATCTCCGCATGGCGTTCCCCTTTTCATTACTCTCTTACTTCTTCTCATAATGTTTTGGAGACCACCTTAAGTATATGACGATAACGATAATCTTTTTTTTTTATCGTGTTCAGACACACGTAACACAAAACTAAACGTTTTAACCATTTTGTATTGTACAGTTGAGTGGTTTCCCGTAAATTTACTGTCATACAACCATCACTACCATCCATTTCCAGAATTCTTTTCATCCTGAAAAACAGAAACTCTGTTCCCATTAAGTAAGAACTACCCTACCCACTTCCATGCTCACTAGTAGTGTTTTAATTTAGATGTAACACCCTTCATTGCTTAGAAGGAGAGATCTCCTGCCTTGAGCCAGGCACGCGTGGCGGTCGGCGGAGGAGGGAGGGGCCGGCCAGGACCCGTCCTGTGTGAGCGTCAGCTTTCCCTGGGGATCTGCCATCACGGCAGGTGGGAGAGAGTCACGGAACCCCAGGTTGTTGCCAAAACTCGGCCTCTGTGCATCGACACCAAACTGAAATTCGGGGACAGAGTTTGGGATGAAGGAGAAAAGAATAGCTTTATTGCTGTGCCAGGCAAGGGGGCATAGAGCAGGCTCCTGCCTTGAATAACTGTGTGTCCTCCGGGGCTTGGTGAGGGGCTTTGCGGCTCTGGTTCAAGAGCGGGATTGCTGATAGGGACCGGGGCTGTGCAGTGCCTGTCTTCCTGGTATCTGCCCTCCAGGTGAACTTCTGCGGTTCTCAAGGTTATCAAATGGTGATCTCCTCTCTGGGATGAAAAGTGCTTCAGCGAGTAGTTTGTAATGCCCGCGGTCGCGAGACCCCCTCTCAACGAGCACACCAGAGTCAAAAGTCAAAGCCAAAACGGCAAGGGTCCTTTATTGCAGGTTTGAACCTGGACCCCTGCGCACTCGTTACCGGTGACACAAAGAGGTCCCGACTGCAGCGAGTACAGGGTTTTTATGGGCACACACAAACAAGTCGGGGGCTTAGGGGAGGTTTCCAAAGGAGAGGGACGCCGATTGGCTGATATTTGAATTGGGACACCGTCTGCTATACGATTGGCCTGGGATCGCGCGATCGATATTCAGCAAGCAAGCAGGTTTACAGAAGCAGATGTGGCGGTTAGTGACTGGCTATAATTGGCGCACGCGGGACTTTTGAAAGTTGCAGACCTGGGGGGATGGAAAATTTCTTAAATGGTAGCCTGTTATGTCTTGGCCGGTTTTATTGACCCTTTGTTGCGAAACACTGTCACAACTGATACTTAGCAAGCAAGCGATGTTACAGAAGCGAGAAGGGAGCGTTAAGTTTCAGTTGCCTTAGGTTTCGTCTCTCAGTTGACATCTGCCAACTGGTGGGGTTTTACTTCTGCTGAAGAGCTAAGGGCTCGGAGATACATTCCTCGAGGGGGAGCCAGGCACCTGCCCCCAGGCTGCGCCATTGTCCCTTGACGGCGCCTGCCCAGTCTCCGCATCCCCTCCCCCCCCCACCCAGTAGCAGCTGTTTGGACCTGCCCTCAGGCTGAGACCTATTCCCTCCAAAGAAGGAACAGGGGACACAGCAAGGCTTCCCGCCCCAAAGCCTCCCAGGGTCCTGCTCCGTGTCAAGGTGGGAACTGAAACTTGGGGGTTCAAGTCCAGCTTCGGGCACCGTTTTCTGTCACCTCCAGGAGGTTTCTTATTGTGCCTCCCAGACAAACGCTGGGCCTTTCTGTGTTTTTTTGTTTTAACAGCTTTCTTGAGACATAATTCACATAAAACACAATTCGCCACCTTAAATGACACAATTCAATGGTTTTAGTCTATTTACCGAGTTTGCAACCATCCCCCCACTCAATTTTAGAATATTTCCATCACCCTAGAAAGAACTGCTGTACCCACAGCAGTCGCTGCCTGTCCTTTCCCACCCCACGCGCTCACCACCCTGCCCGAGGCTACTACTAGTCTGCTTGCTCTTCTTTGCAGATTTGCCCACTCCGGACACGTCACATAAAGGCAATCAGACCATATGTGGGTTTGGGTGACAAAATATTTTGTTTTCACATTGCTCTTTTGCTAGGCTCTCCCTTATTAGGCAGTGAAAAACCACAGTCCTGACCCCCAAATCACAGCCACAGAAGCTGGGAGAATTGCAGCGTTAGAGGGGCTGCTAGAAATCCCCCTGGCCTCAGGCTCTCCGGGGGGCCAGCGGATCAGGGCTTCAGAATTTCCTAATCTCATCACATGAAGGCCGTTCCTTCTGGCCCCGGGGGATTCCCAGGGGCTCAATGCTCCCGGTGTTGTGGGCATTTCGGGTCACAATTCCCCGCCCTTTCAAACAGAGGGAGGTTATAACAAGGGGACGAGGGCCTGGGGCTGCTGCTGAGAAACCAGGTTTAAGGGAGCCAAGGGACCAGGTAACCTCCCAAATGTCTCGTGTGGGAGCTGGCAGGAAGATTTCCCCCTAAAAATATCCCCCCACTGGCATGGGAATCCCTCAGATAGGAACGCTTCCCTTTGGGTGAATCATAAACCTCCCCTCCCTGTGTCTAGTGTTTTCGTTTTCCAAGCCCCTGGGCACACACTGCCTTTGCAATGTCATTTATTCTGTTGGTTTTGAGAGAGCACCACCCACCTGCTTCTCTGCAACGAGGCTGTTGAGGACAAGGCATCTTTGCTTCGATGGTGCTCCTAGACCACTTTACGCTTTCCTCGGTGATGGCACTGAGGACCTTTCATCCCACTTGTTTATTCAGTCTATGTGTCCCTTTAGACTACAAGCTGCTACCACGGAAGCTTCTAGACCCAGCACACTGCAGGATACATAGTAGGAAGACAGTACAGGATGGCTGTGCTCACAACCTGTTTTATAGGTAGAAGGCGCAGCCTAACCCTGTAAGGACATAAAATGCTTTACTGAAGAACACTGTTCAATAACGTAGTGGAACCCAGGTTTTGCAGCTCCAGGCCCAGGGCTTCTCTCACTTTGCACCAGTGCTTCTAGGCTTGTGTATCATGGTTTGCGGTTTACAAAGGGCACTTTTACACAGTATTTCAAGGGACCTTCCCTCATAGGCTTTAAGGCAGGTATACCATTTTAGAACTTAACAAATAAGACGACAGACTCAGGAATGTCAGGGAATTTA
Organism: Catagonus wagneri; assembly: GCA_004024745.2. Taxonomy (NCBI): domain Eukaryota; kingdom Metazoa; phylum Chordata; class Mammalia; order Artiodactyla; family Tayassuidae; genus Catagonus; species Catagonus wagneri. Next base: position 26,337,941 of record PVHT020000175.1, read on the forward strand.
CGGGGCAAACCAGCCCATAACAAGGGCTTTGCAGAACTGTATTTAAATACTAGTTATGTCCCTTCATGCTAGTGATTTAACAGTTGCTTCATCTCTAAAATGGGAATTGTAAACCCTGCCTTGCAGGAGTTTCTGAGATTTACAGAGAATGTAAATGCATCGCTTGGCTCCTGGTGCGTGGAAGTTGACTGTTACTGCAAGCAACTTCCATGTTACATCTGCATTTTCTAAAGTTACATCTGCATTTCCTAAAGAAGCCCTCTACTCTTGTAGAACCTTCAAGATGTAAATGCCATGGGGGAGACCATCACATGGCACCTCAAGGCCAAAGGTATTAGGTTTGAGTACTGGGGACTTATACTTAAATACCAGAGTGCTTAAACTTGGGGGCTGGGGGTGACAAAGTCAGAATTACTGACTTAACCACTGTTCTCCACGTGGTCTCAGAGGGTGCAGGGAGTGGGGAGGTGGGCAGCTGGACCGCCTTGATGCTTTCCTGTGCTTGACATCGATGTGTCGACACCTGCCTGCGTATGTCTCCTTTTGCCCTGTTCGGAAGGTCTGGAAGATGGAGTGCCGCCTCTTGCCTTGGCCACACTTGGAGTGAATAACCTCATCGCTCCGAATTCATTCGGTGTTTATGGGAATATCATCTGCAGTTCTGTCGACATTCCCGAACCATTATAATGCAGTTACCCTAGATAATGCTCTCCCAGCGCAATATGTTATCACCATTTTTACAACCTGACATACGATTGGCTCATATTATCACTTAAATGAAGCCATTAAGCAGCTAGAGGCTTCCAGGAGCCGGATGCAAGAGCATCAAATGGACAAACCTGTGCCACTTCCAGCACGGCCGACCTCATCATTTGCAAGGGAGCGCACAGCTCTGCCTGCGGGTCCTCCAGCCAGCTGGCCCAGGGCTTGGGGCACATTTCCTTTCAGAAACTCAGACCCCGGGCCCTGAGCTAAAAAAGAACCTCTTGCCTTATTATGACTCTTCTTTAAGGTAGAAAAGAAATGCTGGTGCCTAAGAGCAAAGCAATGAGATGTAATCAAATTCACAACTCTCGCTACAGAGCTGAGTCATTTAGGCCTGAGGGAGGCAGCAAACTATTCAGAGACCTGAAATTGCACGTGAAATTACCACTTGCCCATGGGGTTTTTTTAAGAGAGTAAGAGCGTCAACTAACACTTGCACAAGGCATGCAGTTGACAAACTCCTATCAGTATATACTAGATTTTATTTGATCTTCAAAAACACCTGGGAAGGTGAACATGACTATTACCCCATTTTACAGTCAAGGAAAGGGGTTATTTTCATCAAGTCAGCCTCATAGGATGATAGGAAGATTAACAAAATAGTGCATGTGAAAAGCCTAGCATATAGTAAGTATTCTCCATATAAGACTTTTCTATTAACTGAGCTATTTCTGTGGGAAGTTTCCTCTGTCCAGAATCATCTCTCCATCTCCCAGGACTTAGTCCCTAAATCCCATCATCAAGTCATCAGTTTGACCGGTACTGGATCCGTGGCACGGGTAGGGTCTGGCCCCCTGCGTCCAGTTTCATAAACCGGCCAGATGTGGGAGGAACCAATAACTTGGGAGTCAGAACTCGATCTACCTAATAATTAAATCTCAGGACGAATGGGGTTTCACCAAGCTACAAACTAGCAGATGAATTTTCCAAGAGGCGCCCCCTTAGGGCAGAAGACAGTAAGAGGTCCAGGCCTCCGAAAGGTTTGCATCCAGAGCGAGCTTGAATTTTGAAATGAAACAACTGGAAGTTTGTCTTCAGCTGGAACAACGTGGCCTTTTTTTTTTTTTTAAGGCAATTAATTTTTTTAGAGCAGTGGACAGGAAAATTGAAAGGAAGGCACAGAGGTTCCCCATGCGCTCTGCCCTCGGCCCCCCCACAGGGGGTAGGTTTTTAAAACCATCTTCTAGGACTTGAGAGTAAGACAGAAAGTGAAGACCGTGCCACGGGAGGGAAAGACGGCACCAGAGGGCACAGAGGCGGCTCTGCAGGGCTTGGAAGAGGTGGTTCTAAGACCAGAGGGCACAGGGGCTCTTGAGGGAACAGACAGCCAGCGTCTGTAACTGGCCAGGCTGGGTCTACAGGGTCCTCAAACCTGGGGAATTATGTTTGGAACCCTCCTGTTCCAAGGTTGAATTCTGCCGGCCCTCTGTATTTTGGGCGGCCACTCCTAGTTTGGAGTTCAGTGAAACTCTCTTTCCTTTTCTTTTTTTTTTTTTTAATGAATGTAAAGCATCCTTTTTTCAGCTTATTTATTTATTTAGGGCCACACAGGCGGCGTATGGACGTTCCCAGGCCAGGGGTCGAATCAGAGCTGCAGCTGCCTTCCGAAGCCACAGCCACAGCGACGTGGGATCCCAGCCCCGTCTCTGACCTACTCCACAGCTCGTGGCTTGACCCACTGAGCGAGGCCAGGGATCAAACCTGCATCCTCATGGGTACTAGTCGGGTTCATTACCGCTGAGCTGCAATGAGAACTCCCTCTCTTTACATACTTTCTTTCTTTCTTTTCCTTTTTCTTATTTTATTTTTTACTTTCTTGGCTGATGGATGGGATCAGACGGGGGGTGGAGGTATGTTACAGTTCAGAGTGGCTCCTTTTCTATGTCTTCTCTTTCTCTCACTGCTGACCCCCTCCTGCCCTCTGGCCTGCTTCCCTCAGAAACCCATGGGATCAACCTGTGACTCTTCCTGTGGCAGGTGGACCTGTCGGCTTTGCTCTAGAGAGCAGCCTTGTCCAACGAGCTCACTTCCAGAGTCCCAAACTGTTCCCAGCCTTGGCCACCCAAGGTCATCCAAGGTCCTGGGCAATCTCAGTGGATTTACATTCAACCATCCTTGGGTGCTTTTTAATTTCCCTTCTCTATCTCCAGACTTCTTACAAAGCCAGAGGGGAGAAAAGAGGGCCAGGAGAAGAAGTTAAAGGGCACTGCAGCAAACTGTATCTACTTTACAGTCAAGGCCTGACACTAATAAGCTGCAAATGGCATTCACCAGCGGATGAATAACCTGGCAGCCGGACTAAGGAAGCAGACTTAGTTTCTGGCAGAGGTGACATGGCAAATACTTGAGAACCGGCATGGCAGAAAGGAGCTTGCCAGTTCGAGGATCCTGGAGATGGTGGGGTGCAAGCTTCTCCCTCCAGACACTTCCATCGTGTGTTCATTTTACAACTAGCCCAAGGAGAGCTCGTACAAGTACAAGGAGGCATTTTGTTTGGGGAAATCATCTTCAGTTCTCCAGCTGGGCTCTGATGGAGACAGGAGGCACTTTGGTGAGTCCTGACGAAAGGGGACCGTCTGTGAAGGGGGGGGGCATTCCGTGCCCACTGGAGCAGGTTTGCCGTCAAGAAGCCAGAAAAGGTTCCTGTCCCCTCTAAGGTTAATGGGGTAAAAAAGGGCAGTTCCTCAGCTCTGCAGCCTGCACCATCACATAAATTGAAACAGACAGAATTACCATTGATACAAATTAAAAACAAATAAAAAGGGTACACAGAGCTGATTCTGGGAGTTCAAACTCCATTACCAGCTGATTTACTGAGCGGTGACCTGTGAGTGTTGGGGGAGCGGAGGGGGAGCGAGGAGTGTCTGTGAATCCCCATCGACCCCATTGCCACGTGGCACGCCAGTCAATAAGCTATTTAATTTAATGGGAAACGGTATTGACGAGCCGGAGAATGCAACTCGCAAAAGATGCAGCTGCAAGGAGCAGATAAAGTCTTCAACCGGGGCTCCCTCCCGGAGCACCTGCCCCTCAGCGTCTCCTCTGCCGGAATCAGAGGAGGGGTCCACGGGGCCGAGGGGACACAGGGACCCTAGGGGGTGGTGCTTAGGAAGGATTAAGCGCACCGAGAGGTGGAGTCAGCCCGAGCTGGACTGGCGGGGAGAGACGGAGGAAAACGGGAAATGCACCTCCTGGACGGAGGACAGTGCCCGGAATGACTTTTCAGAGCAAAGGCAGAGTCGGCACCGGGGAGGCCGGTCATTCCAGAAGCAAGGCCATCAGCCACATCCCCGGAGGAGGACGAGCCCGTCTGTTTGTTTTACCGTTTGTCATGGGTCGGATCGGGAGTGAAATGCTCTCGGAACCAGAAGCAGCCTGCGCCCGTCACAAACCTGAAGCTGAGAAAACCAGGCAGGTCACATGTACCGCTGGGGCTGCAGCCGGAGAGGCGGGGAGATTTTAAGAAAGGGAACAGACGTGTAAAAGTTAGGACCGGAAGGGGCCTAGGAAAGAATCTAATCCGTCACCCTCCTACCACGGGGCGGAAAGGCGAGGCCTAGAGAAAGGCAGTGATGGATACGAGGCAGCAAAAGCCGGGAGCTGGAGCTGGGCCACTTCCCTCCCTGCAGTGTGATTCCCACTGCCGTGCAGAGTGTCACAGATAAAGTGAACTTGTAGGACAGGGGCCATCCCCAGCCTCAGCACACACTGAGCTAAGGGGGGAGTTTTAAGGAATGATCATAAAAAAGCTGGCTGGTAGAGCTGTCCCATAGACCAGTAATTATTTAATAAATCAACACAGAGAATTCATTTGTGTCCTAGGTTTTGCTCTAAGTGGGTTTTCTTTCCTTTTCTTTCTTTCTTTCTTTCTTTCTTTCTTTCTTTCTTTCTTTCTTTCTTTCTTTCTTTCTTTCTTTCTTTCCTTCTTTCTTTCTACATGGGTTCAGCATATGGAAGTTCCCAGGCTAGGGGTTATATTGGAGCTGTAGCTGCCGGCCTACGCCACAGCCACAGCCATACCAGATTCCAGCCTCATCTGCCACCTATACCACAGCTCACAGCAACCCCAGATCCTTAACCCACTGAGCAGGGCCAGGGATCTAACCCACATCCTCATGAGTACTAGTCAGATTTGTTACCCCCGGTTTTAGAATAAACCGTATGGTCAATCTTACATAAATATTTGTTATCATGGTCAACAGCATCACCAGTTTTCATGACCACCTCTTCTAAGCCTATTCTACTGCGCGCGGTAGAGACGTGCATACACTCCTCGGTTCCCGAGCACTTCTGACCAAGACGGACAAAGGTCGACTGTCTCAGGAATCCCCGCTGAACAGCTTCTATTTATATAATGAAAAACCCCAGCTTCCCTTTGACATTCTGTTTCCCAGGCAGGCCTGAAGTTCAGCCCTTGACCCCACACTACTGGTTTAGGGACTAGCTCTCCCAACAGCCCTGAGGTTCTTTTCTCGAGAGCAGTGGTTCTCCGCTGACGGGGGGAGTGTAATTTGTTTGCCCCTAGGAAGCATAAGACAATGTCTGGAGACATTTCTTTGGCTGTCACAACTTGGGGGGGGGTTTGCTACTGGCGTCTAGTGCGTAAAGGCCAAGGATGCCGCTAAACATCATACATTGCCCAGGAAAGTTTTCCCTACAAAGAATTATCCAGCTCCAAATGTCAATAGAGCCAAGGTTAAGAAACCGGGAATAAAAATAAGGCACCAACTGCCAAACACAAGACAGAGTAGGGGGAACAGGAAGGAAGGGGTGGTGTGAAGGAAAGCGTTTCCTTAGTGCGGGGGTCTACCTTCCCTAATCACCCCAATCCCCTTGCCAAGGACCTCGGGCAACGCAGGGAGGGCCCCTGTCAACAGACAGACCCACCCCACAGGCACGAGAGCTGCAACCCTGACCTTGGGCCTTGCTCGCTGTCTGCCACCCTGTTGCCCTACATGCCCACTACCCTGGGCGCCCTTCGGACTAGTGCGGCTCCACGCGGGCTGGAATTCACAGACCCCTTTGGAGACCGAATTCTGTAAGTCTCACTTCTCCCCACGGGAACGCACTGACAGCCGGGCCTCTCTCCACCTGAGTCAGACTCAGTACCCGCTCCCCATCCTTCCCCGGGATGGCTCACGGCTGCGTCTGCCCCAGGGACAGTCCTGAGGTCGTCGCCAAGGTCACTCATGCCTGGTCACGGCATCGCTGGATCAGAGCCCCACCGCAGAAGGAGTGTAGGCTCAACTTCACGCAGCAGTCCCACGGCCCTGCGGCGCAGAAGCTATCCCCTTAACAATTTCTGTTACGTGAGCTCCTCTTCTACTCCCCACATGACTGAGAGTCTTCCTCCCTCACCTTAAGTGATAGAACACCCAGAGATGTTCTTTAGGTCAGATCAGCCTTCCTCCTTACACACGGGGCCTCTGTCCCTGGCTCTGCCTCGGAGCCAGCAGCCCCCGTGGGTGGTGGGCAGAGGGACGCAGTGTGGAACATTTCCGTGTTCGTAGGCCAGAGGACAACGGTGCAGGGCCAGCCCCAAAAGTGTCTGAGAGTTTTGTGATCGCCGCGAGGCATGTTCCAGCCACCAAAGGCTCCCTTCAGGTCAATTTCTATGGCAACAGTCAGCGTCCAAGAGATGAGAGTTTTGTTCTGAATGTCACTAGCATCTCAGGAGCCAGCAAAGTGGGGTCTCTTAAAAAAGAGGTGGAGTTCCCATCGTGGCACAGCGGAAACGAATCCAACTAGGAACCATGAGGTTGCGGGTTCGATCCCTGGCCTTGCTCCGTGGGTTAAGGATCTGGCTTTGCCGTGAGCTGTGGTGTAGTTCGCAGTCTCGGCTCAGATTTGGTGCTGCTGTGGCCGTGGCATAAGCAGGCGGCTGTAGATCCAATTGTACCCCTAGCCTGGGAACCTCCATATGCCGCGGGTGCGGCCCTAAAAAGAAGATGTGGGGAGGGGGGCAGAGAGGGAGAGATGACACTGAAATAGAAAGAATGTGCAGTGAGTTTGAAGCCAGGTACTTTATAAACCTAAAGAGTTTCTCCCGAAATGACAGAGGTAAACGAGAGAGAGAGAGAGGGAACCAACTACTAAATAAAAACAAGCAGCGGAGGAAGAGGAGTCAGGCGGCATGAGGCAGAGCAGTCTGGTGTGGGCTTGTTCCTACCCTCTGATTCGTCCGTCTTCTCACTCTCACCCAGAAATCGTGTGTGGCTTCTCGGGAAAGGTTAAAGAATTGCCTTGAATTTGACTGTGGTAGCAAAGAAAGAGGAAGAAAGAGATTATATAACAGTTTTCCAATCTTGAGAAACTCAGAAGCAAAGAGGGGAAAACAAAACAAAGCAAAAACAAAACACTTATAGTCAAGAGGCACAGACGCAAGTTCTGTCACCGTCGCTGGTGGCCACCTGGTCCTGGCCAGTGATGGGGCCTCTATAAACTGTGGCGTGTCCATAATAAAACCATAATAACCACTCTGCCTCCACCAGAACCTGTTCCGAGCATCCCATGAGATAATAACTGTGAATATGTTTTGCAAACAATAGAACGTTAAACCAGCATCCCCATAACTGTTCTCTGTAGAACATTAATTCCCGGGAATGGCAGTGAGAGTTTCAAGTCAAAAAAAAAAAAAGAAAAAGTCAAGTTCAAGGGCTACTGTTATTGTTTTTATTGTGGCATCTGTGAATGTCTTTCCAGAACTAAACCGACTGTGGAATCTTTTACTGCTGCGCGTCCTGCATGACTAACGTTGCAGAGCCCACTCTGGGAAATGTTTCCCCGTGGAGATGTAAGGAAGTGGTCACACTCTCCTTGGCTGCTGTGTGAATGACAGGGATGTTCAGAAGGGAGGGGTCAGGCCGCCCCGGCAGGAAAGAGAGAGGAGCCTAGGACTTGTGGCTCCGCGGGTGTGTCGAAAGCATACCAAATTTCAAACCCCTGACTCTTCCCTTTTTTTTAATGTCTCTGCCTCAGCTTTTATTTATGTTTTTAAATTACTTAATGAATTTTATTACATGCATAGGTGTACAGCAATCATCACAACCAAATTTTATAGTATTTCCTTCGCAACCCCCCCCAACCTGTCTCATTTGGAAACCATAGGTTTTTCAAAGTCTGTGAGTCAGTATCCGTTCTGCAAAGAAGGTCATTGAGTCCTTTTCTTTTTAGATTCCACATGTAAGTGATAGCATTTGATGTTGGTGTTTCATTGTCTGACTGACTTCGCTTAGCATGACAATTTCTAGGTCCATACATGTTGCTGCAAATGCCATTATTTCTTTCCTTTTAATGGCTGACTAATATTCTATGGTGTATTTGTACCACACTTCTTTATCCACTCCTCCTTCAGTGGGCATTTAGGTTGTTTCCATGTCTTGGCTATTGTATAGAGTGCTGCAGTGAACACTGGAGTACATATATCTTTTTCAGTCATGGTTTTCTCTGGATAGATGCTCAGGAGTGGGATTGCTGGATCAAACGGTAATTCTATTTTTAATTTTCTGAGGAAACTCCATACTGTTTCCTACAGTGGTTGCACCAATTTGCATTCCCACCAACAGTGTATTAGGGTTCCTTTTTCTCCACACCCTCTCCAGCACTTATTGTTTGTAGACGTTTTGATGATGGCCATTCTGGCTAGTGTAAAGGTTATCTCATAGTGGTTTTGATTTCCATTTCTCTAATACTTGATGATGTTGAACATCTTTTCATGTGTTTTTTGGCCATCTGTGTGTCTTTGGAGAATTGTCTGTGTAGATCTTCTGCCTATGTTTTGATGGGTTGAACCCCCTCACTTTCTTAGAAAGTACAGACCACACGTTATGGGTGGAAGTGTGCCCCCAAAGATATGTTGAATCCCTAACTTCCAGTACTTCCAATGTGACCTTAGTTCAAAACAGGAGGTGTTGCAAAGGTAATTAAGTTAGGATGAAGTCATCAGGATGAGTACTGTTCCAACAGGACAAGTGTCCTTATAAAAAGGGAAATTTGGACACCGAGAGAGAGACAGGCACTTGGCAACATGCCACAGGAAGACAGACAGAGGTCAGGGTGATGCCCTGTAAGTCAAAGATTGCAGCAAAATCGCCAGAACCCGGGGAAGAGGCACTGAACCGATTTTCCCTCCCAGCCATGGAAGGAACCAAACTTGACCACAACTTCTGGCCTCCAGATCTGTAAGACGACACGTTTCTGCAGTTTAGGCCCCCCAGTTTGCTGTACTTCGACCCGGCAGCCTTAGGAAACTAATATACCAGACCTCCTGTAAAGAACAAAAGAACCTGGCAGCCTTGAAGGTGAACCTTCTGCAAGGGCCTGATACATAGCTGGGACTCAGTAAACAGATGATATTCAAGCTGGGCTCTATTTCATCGACTCATAATGAAATTCGCTGAAATTCCTGAGGCTTTTATCTTTCCTCTTGAGCTCTAAGCAAACCATGTTTGGGAAACTAAACAATGCTAAAGATGAGCTAGTCGCCTTCAAGGGGAGAACACTTGTACTCAACCAGAAGAGGATAAAGGCAAAGGCAAACACTGGCAATAGTTGAGACAGTCAAATCTCTTCAACAAACATACCCCACCAAGCCAGGACTGAGACCCGGGCAGGTGTTTCCTCAGCAGGACCGCTCTGCGGGGTCTAGATTTAAAATGTGATTACGGTATCCGGGGGCTGGCACAGAATGAAAATCTGAAAAGAAAATAAAAACATGGTCCTTGGTCCTGAGTGGCTTCTCAGTTCTAGATAAAGCTTTAATTCGTTTCAGCCAATCAGTCTTCCGAGAATTCAAAGGATTACTCCAAGTGCTATTTGACGAGACATTTTTAAGAACTTGCTTTTCTTCTAAGATATTCAATCCTCACAAATATTTAGACAATATATAGATACATTCCTCGATGACTTCTGACAGGGTCAAATATTTTCCCACTAATGGGAAATGTCTTCAGTGCCAGTAGTGTAAAAGCAGAGTCGTTAAATTGTATTTGCTGGCTTTTAATTTCAGGGAGTGTCATTTGCACTCTATTTCCCCCAATTTTCTGACCTATTATATTGAGCAAACTCACTTTTTTCACGGACTTTGGCAAATGGAAACATAAGGTGGACAGAATAACAGCTTCCATTTTGTCCAGGCTTCTAGGAAGCTCTGAGCTAAATTAAATGTTTGACATCAGTAATTGTTAACATTTTTGCATTTTTGCTTCCACTAGTTTTTCAGTGCATGATTTTTATTTTCTACTTCCCTTTTTTTTTTTTTTTTTTTTGCTTTTCAGGGCTCAATCTGTAGCATGTGACATTTCCCAAGCTAGGGTTGAATCGGAGTAGCAGATGCCAGCCTATGCCACAGCCACAGCAACATAGGATCCAAGCCACATCTACGACCTACACCGCAGCTCACACCAATGCCGGATCCTTAACTCACTGAGTGAGGTCAGGGATCGAACTCGTATCCTCACGGTTACTAGTCAGGTTCGTTACTGCTGAGTCACGGTGGGAACTCTCCTCTACTTCCATCTTTAATGCATTGTTTTATCATTTGCTCTCTGAAGTTTGTCTTAGATCTCTTTCCTAAGCGGCAGACACCAAATATCCAGCTGTCTAACGTATACTTCTGCCTGGATATCGCACAGAAAAGTCAAACTCAAGACTATGTTCAAAACACATGCTTTTACTGTTCCTTCTAAAAGGACAAAATCCTGCTTTTCTGTCTTGGTGAGTGTCACCACCATTCACTCACTTTCCCAAGCCACACATTTGGGAGAACTTTAGACATTGTCTTCTTTTTAAGTATCTACCCTCAATCCATGGCTCCTCTGTTGATCTTGCCTAGACTGTTTCTCAAATCAGTTTCCCACCACTTACGTGCTTCACTTACTATATTCAGGTCCTTCTGGATCACTGCAATGCCGCCTAATAAGTTTCTCTTTCTGCGGTTTATGTATTTTTTTAATTAACCCAATGATGTCACGCTTTAGAATCCTTCCAGGCTTGTTTGTTGTGAGGATAGATTTTGGTTCCCTTAGCAGGCATGCAGGGCCACCTCTCCAGCTTACTCAGGATAGATTTTGGTTCCCTTAGCAGGCATGCAGGGCCACCTCTCCAGCTTACCCAGGATAGATTTTGGTTCCCTTAGCGGGCATGCAGGGCCACCTCTCCAGCTTACCCAAGCTCACCTTCTCGGACTCAGGACCTTCAGGTGGGTCACATTCTCAGCATCGGGCTTCTTAGCACAGGTCACAGGCTCACTTCTCCAGCTTTAGGCTGCAACTTGCACGCAAGCACACTCCACAGGCTCAGTTTTCCCTTTGCTTTAGACTGTAAATTTATGTCCCAGACATTTTTGAATTACCTTCAAGTTCACAAAGAGAATCCATCTTAAATATACACGATCGCTGAGACTCCTTCTTCTGGGTCAGTAGCACAACCATTAAATATCTCAGCAGCTCAGACTCAACCAGAAATCACAGTGTCTCCCCAAAATCAAGTGTCAGAGGGAAAAATAAACTGCAGGCCTTTGAACTTGCTGTTTTCTTTTCTTCAAATGGATTTTTCAAACACAGTTCACCTGGCTAATTCTCCATCATTCTCCAAGATTCAGCTCGATATCTCTGTTACCAAAAGCAAGTTTTTTTCTGTGCCTAATGCAGAGGAAGGCCAAGGAAACTGAAACATTAGACTTGAAGCTGAAAAAGTTTTATTGCAGGGCCATGCAAGGAGACAGATGGCTTGTACTCAAAATATCCCAAACTCCCTGAAACGTTTCAGCAAAACACATTTATGTATGTATGTATGTATGTATGTATTGGATTTGATTTACACATGTTTTATTTGTAGATTTTGGGGACAATGTATGTTTAAGTGAATCACAGCAACATAATAGTGAAATACATAAGCAAACATTGAAAGATATTCCAGTTGGTCGGACCGCCTTTGGGGTCATCACAGTCGCCCATGATGGTTAGCAATGACTTTAGGTATTGGGGGTAAACAGAACCTTCCACTTACTATTTACTTACTTTAATGACTGAATATTTATTTAGCTGCCAGCTCCAGTGGGGGATGGTTAGGTCCCCCCTCCCAAAGTATAAGACTAGGTACTTGCTCTCAAGGTTCCTTACAATCTAGCCCTGAAGATAAACCATGTGCACAGAGAAAGTGAGTCAGGATCTCAAGAATGATGCTGTACATGCCAGTTGAGCGGTGTGGATGGACAGTGGTGTGTCTGTCCCAAGGAAGGCCAGCTGGCAGGCCTGGCGGGTAGGGTTCACTCCTTGTTGGTGTCTGTATCTTAATTGCTGCAAGTGGTTTGGGTCTCTTTTTAACACTGCTCTGTATCTTTCCTCATATATATACAGATATGTATATATGTCTGTATATATTTTTTCTATTTATTTTTTGTCAGGGTAGAGTTGCTTTACAATGTTGAGTTAGTGTCAGACGTACAGCAAATTGATTCAGTTGTTCATATACATATAGATGCTCATTCTTTTTCAGACTCTTTTCCCATACAGGTTATTACAGAATATTGAGTAGAACTGCCATTGCTGTACAGTAGGTCCTTGTTGGTATCTGTTTTATATATAATAACATGAATATGTTAATCTCAAACTCTCTATTCCCCCCCGCCCCGCCACACACACACACAAAACACACATATTTCCCCTTTGGTAGCTGTAAATTTGCTTTTGAAATCAGTGAGTCTGTTTTTGTTTTACAAATAAGAGCAGATAAATGTTTATTACAGGACCGTGCAAGGAGACAGGCAGCTCAGGCCCCTAAAATTCTAAACTGCCTGAGAATTTTCAGCAAAGCCCTTTTAAAGGCAAGGCAAGGGAGGGGCACGGTTAGTTGTCACCAACTTCTTAGTGTCAGAATCTGTTTTTCTTGCCCCTGTCCAAGTAGATCAGGTCATAAGGTTGCCATCAACCGCAGGCAAAACAAATGTTACTCTCTGTTCTGCAACTTTGTACCTCTATACAAATGGATTCTTAAAGGTCAGAAGCTTTAGACTAGGCTATCCTGTGTGTTTTAGGCTATAGGTAAACTTCTTTTACAAAAGGTGCGGAGCCAGCATGACTAGGCACAAATAACAGAGCACAAAGATTAAAGGACAGACCCAGTATGAAGTCAGATTTGTTCTCCCCTGTCACATCTCTTCTTCCTCTAGGAAGACGGTGCTGTTTCTTTTTTCCCCTTTAATGCTTGTAGCGTCTCGTCTGCGTGCTTCCAGTGCCTCTTTGACTTAGTCCTTACTTGCCTGCGTTGTAATCATATGTCACCTGGTCTGTGCTCACCACCGCCATGAGCACGAAATTGTAAGTTCCTTGACCTGGAGGCAAGGACTGCTTTATATCACTTCATACCCAGAGTCTAGAACGTTGACTCCCACATAATGTAAATTCAATAGAAAGTTTTCCCCAGAAAAGACCAAATGAGAGCCTTCCTGGAATATATGAGTTATAATAGGTAAATTAAAAAAAAATAATAGCCTTTAAACGATAAGGTTATAGCAACTACAGCTGGTCACATTTACTACTAGTCTACTTTAGTCCAAAGGAGTTTATGTCTATGAATGTTCAGCTACGAAGGCTATGATGTTCCCTGTGTAAATCATGTGTAATGAACTAAACTACGTTTTTTACTTTCTATATAGCAAAGCCTTAGGGTAAATCACTGCTGACAAAGACATGGTCTCTCGTCTTCTAAGAAGCTTATATCTAGATACAAGAGAAGACTCCATGTTACAGGTAATGCAATTGAGGCCATCAGAGAATAAATAACTTTGACGAGGTCACTCAGAGCCTGAGTGGTAGGATGAAGGATTCAAATCTGAACGTCCTGCCTCCTGATTCAGCCTACTTTCCATCTCTACTTATTGTGAGATATTAAAGGGAAATCTAAAAAATAATGTTTTTAGCTCAAAGTTGTGTTGTATGAAAGCTCTAGGAGGTCAGAGAAGCGGATGGAAAATTCATCATGGAAGAGCCAGGATTTGAACTAGTCTGAGAGAATTGGATCCGCGAACACAAAGAAAAAGCAAAGGCGTTCCCAGAGGGAACACAACACGAGCTAAGGCTCATGCTTAGACAAATCACGTAAAACTTAACAAGAGTAGTAGGTAGAAAACTGTTGCTAAAATAATCTTAATCTATTTTCTCTCAGTTTTTTTCCTTTCCAAATGCATAGATCTTTTTTGTTTTTCAAAACTGTGATTATATCATTTTTTCTTTATTTTTAAAAATAGAGATTATATCATGCACAATTTTGAACTGTACTTTTTAAAAAACTTGTATATTAACCTAAGTACTTTCTTATTATTATAAACTATTTTTAAGCATTATTTTTAATGGCTCCCTGATCATTAAACAGATATATGATAGTTTAATTAAACATTTCCTTGTTGTTGAACACTTAAACGCCTGTGCAGTTCTTTTTGATTAGAACTATAGAAATTCTCTGGTGGCTCAGAGGTTTAAGGAGCCAGCGCTGTCACTGCTGCGGTGCTGGTTTGATCCCTGGCCCTGGAACTTCCACGTGACGTAGGTGTAACCAAAAAAATGTACATATGTAATAATAAAATTAAATTAATATGTCTTTACCAGCTTACTTTGACACCGATTTTGAGGAGACAGCTCTTTTTTCTCATCAAGTCAGAGCCATTGAGATGGTCAAAGTTAAATCTACCAACCCAGGAGAAGGAAGTTAGAGATTACATCTGGAGAGGCAGCTGCCTGCTTTATTAACTAATCTGATACTAATCAATTCATATAACCAAATTACTAAATGCAAAACACTAAGTGACCTGACTCCCATTTGAGGAAGCTCAGTGTCTCACTGGCATCACTCAACTTTGTACCACTTTGGGAAAAGTGAAAGAAACTGGAAAGAAACAAGAAACTGCTTCTGTTTCAGATGTTTCTGGCAACAGAACCTTGTTTTATATATATATATACACACACACACATATATATATATATATACATATACATATGTATATATACGTGTATATATATATATATATATTTTTTTTTTTTTTTTTGTCTTTTTGCCTTTTCTGGGGCCGTATCCACGGCACATGGAGGTTCCCAGGCTAGGGGTCTAATCGCAGCTATAGCTGCTGGCCTACACCACAGCCACAGCAACGCGGGATCCGAGCTGCGTCTGCAACCTACACCACAGCTCATGGCAACGCCGGATCGTTAACCCACTGAGCGAGGCCAGGGATCGAACCCTCATGGTTCCTGGTCAGATTCGTTAACCACTGAGCCATGATGGGAACTCCAGCAGAACCTTGTTATAAACCATAGAGAAAGAGGCGAGAAAGCCCCAAGGTTCTTAGGAGTCTTTCATGCACACTCACCCTCAGGGCCAGCGGTTTCCAGACTCTCTCCATTTGTGGACCCCTTAGTGTCTCAGTATTGCTTTCATGGCATCTCTTAGCCAGAGGAAATAACTAACGGTTCCATTTATTAAGCAGTTAGGTTAAATACATACCTAACTTAAGTTAAATGCATAAAGATATATATGTCCCGATAGCATAGTAGCCATTTGAAAAATAATATACCTTAACTGAAAGAAAAATGTATTTGTACTTTATTCTTAAGTAATTGCAATTATTCACAAATAGGGCATGTGCAGAACTCTCAAACTTATTTGCACTGATTTTAACATTACGCTTACGTTTTATTGTAATAACTTCCATAAACACAACTTCACAAAGATGTGACGGTGCATTGCTTGTGGGAATGTAAACCAGTACAGCGACTGTGGACAACAATACGGCGGCTGCCCCCAAAAATAACATAGAATTATTATCCTACGTTCTAGCAATTTCACTTCTGGGTATACACTCAGAGATTTGAAAGCAGGGACTAGAACAGATATTGTACACGGGTGTTCATAGCGGCATTATTCACAACAGCAAAAAGTGGAAACAACCCAAGTATCTGTTGGAAGATGAGTATATTAAAAATATGTGCCATGCGTATAATGAGTGCTATTCACCCAGAAGGGAAAGACTCTAACTCAAGCTACAACATGGATAAACCTTGAAGACATTATCCTAGGTGAAATAAACCAGACACAAAAGAACAACTATTGCATGATTCCCCTCTCTTTACCTAAGAAATTCTTGCTTATCCTTTAATCCCCAGCCTAATTGTTGCTCGCTGCGTGACCTTTGCAGACTAAGCATCCGAGGTTACCTCTTGGTGGCCATTGTATGAACAGTCTTCCTCTCTAACCTGCTAGCTCTTTGAGGGCGGGCACTCTACCTTGTCTTTTCCCCCACTGGGCCCTCTGTGCCTGACACTGTTCCCAGAACATAATAGCTGCTCGATAAATATTGGGTGATGCTCACTCACGGGAATTGTTCATGTTTATACAATAGAAGCTGAGATAAAGCAAAAGACTATTGCTGTGAGCTCATGTCATCCTTCACTCATCTCAATGCCTGTTTTCGTTTTTCTCTCCTCCTTTTCTCTTTCTCAACATGTCCTTCCTGAGGCGTAAAAAGATGAGAATCTGAATATTTAAAAAGTATTTTTGGGAGTTCCTTCTGTGGCACAACGGGATTGGCAGCATCTTGGGAGTGCTGGGGTGCAGGTTGGATCCCTGGCCCAGCACAGTGGGTTAAGGATCCAGCGTTGCTGCAGCTGTGGCTTAGATCACAAATGTGGCTCAGATCTGATTCCTGGCCCAGGAACTCCATAGGTCGCTGGGTGGCCAAATAAAATAAAGTATTTTGGGACAGGTACAAAATTTGGCTCTCACCCCCTTCTTCCCCCAAAGCAGAAACAAGTCTTTGCCTTCTTTCTGTGTTAATATCCGTGTAAAAAAGCGTTCAGCAGCAGTTGAGGGGGAGGGGCTGGAAGGGAGGAACTTCCTCTTAGGTCGTCACTGGCGCTAAGAGACTGAGCGAAGTTCAGTGCCCACCTGAGCTCTTGTTATGGAGAGCTTCATGTATATTGAGACTGGGTGAATCACTCTACTCCTGTGTTCTCTCCTTCTCAACGAGTCCTGCAACAGAGATGTAAGTAGGCCCATCCCCCCAAAAATTCAACAACAGCTGATTTACCATTTTGTGTTATTTCAGGTATACAGCACAGTGATTCAGTTATGCATCTATCTACCTGTCTATCTATCTACAAATTCTTTTTCAGATTCTTTCCCTTGCAGATTATTACAAATATCGAATATAATTCCTTGGGCTATAGTCTTTGCTGTTTGTCTATTTTATATGTAGTAGTGTATATATGTTAATCCCCAAACTCCTAATTTATTCCTCACCTGCTCCTTTCCGCTTTGGTAACCATTAGTTTGTTTTCTAGGTCTGTGGGTCTGTTTTTGTCCTGTAAATTCGTTCATATGTATCATTTTTTTAGATTCCACATATAAGCAATATTGTATGATATTTGTCTTTCTCTGTCTGATTTATTTCAGTTACTGTGAAAATCTCAAGGTCCATCTATGTTGCTGCAAATAGCATTTTTTCATTCTGTTTTATAGCTGAGTAGTAATACATCGTGTACATACACCACATCATCTTTATCCACTCCCCTGTTGATAGACACTTAGCTGCTGCCATACCTTGGCTATTGTAATAGCGCTGCAGTGAACACTGGGGCACGTGAATCTCTGCTGATAAGGAAATTGCCTCTCAGAGCTGGTCCAGCGATGTTCCTAGGTCTACACAGCCAACTTCGTCCTCAACAGCAGGGCATCGCTTCCCATTTTCCGTCTTCCCCATCCGCATCCCCATTGCACCTTCTAGAAAGAGAAACACCGCAGGATTTCCCCCTTAGGATTCTACTCATTTTCTTGGGCGCTGGGGCTTATGCAGAGTTGAAAGTGCCTATGATTTTTGTCTGCCACTTAACTGAGATTAGCTGGAAGCAATCTGCTTCAAGTTTAAGCATCAACTTATCACTTTGTTAACTGTGCATTCATTTTCCAGGGGATAGTTAACTTTAATGAAAATGGGGGATTGAATCATGTGGCAACAGGTTCTGTGACATGTGGGAGCCAGAAGTGAGGTGAGAAGCCTCCCCCATCAGACGTTGTGTGCGGGGAGGGGGGGGTCTGGTGTAAAGATCTGGATTAATATTCTGCCTGCCATCTCCCCACCGGGGACAGACAGGAAGGCTCCCATTCTGTCATCAAATGACTGACATCAAGAATTCACTCTCTGCCCAAGGCAGGACGGTGCCTGAAAGAATGAGGGAAGGGAGGAGACGGGGCCAGAATTTCCTACAGCCGAAAGAAACAGGGATAATGCAGTAATGCACAAGCTGTCAGAACCTGCCCACCGGAGGCCTCTGTGCTCATTCAGTCGTACCCACCGCACATTACAGCGAAAGAAACTGAGGCCCAGAGAGGGACAGCAGGCTGTCCTACAATACACAGCAGGCCCTAAAAAACCTCAGACTTTTCCCCCTTTCACTTTCTAAGAGTCTCTTGATTCCCAATGGTAAATAAAATACAGCTAGCTTTTTTTTTTTTTTTTGTCTTTTTAGAGCAGCATATGGAGGTTCCCAGGCTAGGGGTTGAATTGGAGCTACAGCTGCCGGCCTACGCCACAGCCGCGGCAACGCCAGATCCAAGCCACATCTGTGACCTACACCACAGCTCAGCATCGCTGGATCCTTAACCCACTGAGCAAGGCCAGGGCTTGAACCCTCAACCTCATGGTTCCTAATCCAATTTGTTTCTGCTGAGCCATGCCAAGAACTCCAAATACAGCTTGCTTAATTCCAAGAATCAAAAACCAACTTTTCTGGACTTTTAACAACAAGCATCCTTTGATTCCAGGACTATGTGATTTCACGTTTTCCCCAGTCCTGGAGAGGGTTTGTTTTTCAACTTCGGCATTAATGACATTTGGGGGCCAGATAATTCCCTGTTTGGGGGCTATTCTGTGCATTGTAGGATGTTTAACAGCATGCCTGGCCTCTACCCGTTAAATGCCAATAGCATCACTGCCGTAGTTATAAAGAGCAAAAATACCTTCAGGCGGGGAGTTTGGGGGTGGTAGATACAAACGATGACATTTAGAAAGGATGGGCAATGAGGTCCTGCTCTATAGCCAGTCTCTTGGGGCAGGACGTGGTGGGAGATAATATGGGAAAAAGAATGTCTGTGTGTGTAAGACTACGCCCCTGTGCTGTACAGCAAAAGCTGACACAATGCTGTAAATCAGCTATACTCTAATAAGAACATAAAATCAGCAAAAATGGAAAAGAAAAAAATACCTTCAGACAAGGCCACATGTCCCTGAAGGAGCAGAATCACCCCCGGTTGAGAACTACCAGTCTGGAAAAACCACTCAGGAAAATCGTGAGCAAACTAAATGGTGGTTGTTTTAAGCTACGAAGTTTTGGTGTGGCCTGTTATACAACCGAAACTGTGGTGAAGAAATAGACCAGAATAGGACAAATCAGGGAACCTGTCACTCAGTAAGGTTAAGGACGGTTTTAGGAAACAACATCATGTGTGTAGAGGCTTATGATTTAAAATGCACTTCTTAATACGAGATATAGTTTAAGAGCTCTCAAAATCCTCTGATTAATAATAATAATAATAAAAGGCATGGAGGTGGATTCTTTCTCCAGCTCTGATACCTGTCCATTGGGGAATAAATAGTCGGTACTTTTTCTAAACTTTCTGAGCCTTTGACTTTTCATCTAATCCAACCAGCCCACCTCAAACTTAGCTAAATATATAAAAGTGCACTGTAAACTATGCAGGCCAGAGAAATATTCCCTAATGCCATCACTGGGTTGCTTTCTGCTTGTCTTCTTTTGTGTGGGGGGGTCTTTTTAGGGCCGCACCCACGGTGGGGAGGTTCCCAGGCTAGGGGTCCAATCAGAGCTGTAGCTGCCGGTCTATGTCACAGTCACAGCAACGCAGGATCCGAGCTGCGTTGCGACCTGCATCACAGCTCATGGCAATGCCAGATCCTTAACCCACTGATCAAGGCCAGCGCTCGAACCTGAATCCTCGTGGATACTGGTCGGGTTCTTAACGGACTGAGCCACAAGGGGAACTCCTCGTTTGTCTTCTTATTTATCGTTCCATCCTCTGAATGCTCTCCACCTCCAGCTTCTGGTTAAACTTACACCATGATTCAAGGTGCGCAGTTCAGGACCCATCATGATTAGGAAGCCTTCCTTCCCCCATCTTATTGAATGTGCCAAGTGCCCACTTATCAAATATCACTTTGACACTTACTATTAATTCGACCTAGCACTCAGTTCCATTCTAGTTTGTTTACCTGGTTTTCTGTTTCTCCCCCCACCCAGTCTTCAAGCTTCCTGAGGGCAAAAGCCATGTTTTATCCCTACTGGCACCCCCACGGTGGCTGGCACACTTTCCTGGATGAACGACAGGTCTTCAGAGGGACTTACGATTCTCCTTGAAAAGACATGGCATTTATTTTCTTTCCGTTTTGTGAGTTCTACCTTCCGAAGACCATGGTTTCGTCTGTAAATCAGCCTGCCCCCTATTGGAACCCAGCAAGTCCCTTTGGGGATTTAAGCCATCCCCCAGCTCCACCTGTGTGATTAATATTGGTGATCAGGAGCAGAAAAACAGCCCCATGCTGACTGTTTAGGGTATCACCAGATAAACCATGCCCTAAGAGGAATATCACCCACCAGGAAAGAAACAGCTGCCTTCTTTAGCTGTGCTTTTCAGCTGAAGAGGGCCTGAGGCACCTGACCTCCTTCTTGGC
Source organism: Catagonus wagneri (assembly GCA_004024745.2). NCBI lineage: Eukaryota > Metazoa > Chordata > Mammalia > Artiodactyla > Tayassuidae > Catagonus > Catagonus wagneri. The sequence continues at coordinate 26,358,438 of PVHT020000175.1, forward strand.
CGCAAGCCCTGAGTCAGGCAATTAGCAGCACAGCAGCTTTGCCCCCGGCAGAGCCGGGACGGTGCCTCTGCTCCTCACCTGGCCAGTTCCTGCCTTTCTCACGGGAAGCACACCAGGCTAGAAGGGCACCTTTGGTGAGGAGCATCCTTTTTGCTGTTGGATCCTCTGAGGCTGTGCCTGGCTTTCTTCTCAGGAACATTACTCTTTGCCACCCCTTTCCCCCCAGGAAACGACCCTGCTGGGCCAGCATGGAGAGTCTAGGCTGAGAAGAGGATTTACTGTTTGTTGTTAGACTATTAACAAGGGCAGTCTGTTAATGCTTTCTGATTGATTTCTGGATGCTTTTCCCCTTCTGGACCATTGGAACTCAGCTGCAGTGGCTGGTGTGAGGGGACAAAAGGTTTACATGGTTCCTCGCCCCAAGGGCAGCTAGAAAAAGGCATGGCCATTTATTAGATGAATGCCCAGGTGGGAAATGCAAAGCCGACTCTACCTTCCCTGGAAATCACCTTCTCCAGAAGAGGCAGCATCGTTGAGAAGAAAACATATTCAGGCTTGAATATAAATATTTGAATATCGTAGTTTGAAGCCTGCTTCTTTCCAGTAACTGACTTGTTTCCAGCTCTCAAGCTTCTACGACTCTGGGCATCTCACTTAAGCCCTTGGAGTCTGCTTTCTCCCCCAGTAAATAAGGACTGGAATGGTCCCGCTCTTAAGGTGGGTGAGAAGCTTATGTGAAATACTCTCTGGAAAATTCTAAGTAAATAGGATCACCTGGTAATACACACAATTGGAAGGAGCCCATTTCCACGACCGGTAATTCTGGGACACAGGGAGTTGTGAGCACACTGTACTTCGTTGATAGTTAGACACAATGGCATTAGGCCGTGTCTACGATTGGTAATTCCAGGACTCCTAGTTAAAAGAGGGCTCCTCTCTCTCTTCCTCGGTACTGAGGGCCACGCTACCAAATATGCCAGCCCTTTCAAGAACATCAGAGTGTGCTTTTGTTGCTTTAAAAGGCAGCTAAAAACCACTCTTGCTTTCCCTCAAGAAATTAAAAAAAAAAAAAAAAGAATTTGCAGTGGAGGCTTTTAAGTGAAAGGAAAATGCTTTTCAATACAGAGGGCTTGAAAACGGACACTGATACATTCATTAGTAATATTATGTGTCCAGATGTCCTTTTACAGCTTACAAAGCAGTTCCCCCCTCTGGAGGCACTTCAAGATTGGCGGTGACAGCTCTAGAATTCATTCACTCAACAAACAAATCATTTCTGAGCACACACGTGTGCCAAGCAGCCCTCAGGTTATCATAAAAAGCGGCAGGCAAAGCCCCCTCTTTGTAGAACTTACATCCCCCTAAGAGACAGTGACCAGAAAGAACTTAAAACCATGAACATAGGATAGAATTCCAGGTGCTGTGAGGGACATAAGACGGGCTGACAGTATAGACGCTGGACTCCAGTGGTGCCGTTTTAGAAAAGATGGCCAGGGAGGAAGCTCTGGAGGCATAAACATTTGAACAGACACCGTGATGACGGAAGGGAATAACATAGATGGATCTCTGGGAAGCATGTTCCAAAATGAAAACAAGTGCAAAGGCCCTGAGGCAAGAATACGTTTGTGTGTTTGAAGAACCAGATGATTCAGACCTGCCCTGTTTTATGGTAAGTTAGTTAATACCGGTCCTGTTTTGTTTGTTTGTTTGTTTGTTTTTAGTGTTCCATTTTAGAGGGAAGACTGTCACACAGAAGATTCTATTTAGGGAGTTCCCGTCATGGCTCAGTGGTTAATGAATCTGATCAGGAACCATGAGGTTGTGGGCTCGATCCCTGGCCTCGCTCAGTGGGTTAAGGATCCGGTGTTGCCGTGAGCTGCGGTGTAGGTTGCAGACGCGGCTCGGATCCCACGTTGCTGTGGCTGTGGCGAAGGCCGGCAGCTACAGCTCCTGTTAGACCCCTAGCCTGGGAACCTCCATATGCCGTGGGTGTGGCCCTAAAAAAAAAGGGGAGGGGGAGAAGATTCTATTTAGTATTCTTCTGGGGAACCCTGTCCATGCTTACTCAGGGTCCCCATCTTTGCCACGACTCCCCGTGGCAGCAGGAAGGGGAAACAGACCAGAGCAAGCAAAGGAACTAGGGGGACGGAAGCTCTCCTCTCGGGTGGCTTCTGTAGAACCGCTCTGGGTCTGATTAGCCCTGTTGCCAGGCCCAGCCCATCAGCCCACTTACTCAGATGTCCACGTGAGAAGATCTGAAAAGCAGACCAACTCAGGATTTTCTTTTCGTTGGAATCTGTTCATTGCCACATTCTCGTGAATTACAGCCCTGTGCCGAGTGTGTGACACACTTCCTGGACCCTGCCTCTTTCTCACCAAGCCCTCTTTACTCTTCCATTTCATCTACCCCTTTGGCCATAGTCTGTCTGTCTAGAGGGCAGAGCCGTAAGCAGTCTGGACACACTCCAAAAACAGAGTGAATTCCTTTTTTGTTTGTTTGTTTGTTTGTTTGTTTTAGTCTTTTTGCCTTTTCTAGAGCTGCACCCATGGCATGTGGAGGTTCCCAGGCTAGGGGTCTAACAGGAGCTGTAGCTGCCGGCCTTCGCCACAGCAACGTGGGATCCGAGCCGCGTCTGCAACCAACACCACAGCTCACGGCAACCCCGGATCCTTAACCCACTGAGCAAGGCCAGGGATCGAGCCCACAACCTCATGGTTCCTAGTCGGATTCGTTAACCACTGAGCCACGACGGGAATTCCCAGAGTGAATTCCTACATTCAGGCCACTTGACAGAGCTTTTGGAAGCTCGGGCCCTGACTGCCTCTTCTTCCACCCAGGTGTGAAAGGTACAGGGTTTCCCACAAGTGATGGCTGGGTGAGTTCCCCTGCGAGATCCTTCATCCGCCGTCACCCTTCTACCAGGAGCGCTCGGTTATCCACGAGCTGTTAGACACAGTAGCTGTTCCGGGAAAAGGGGACTCCGGGCTCCAGCCCTGGCTCTCCATGGCTGAGGTGTGTCTTCACCCGGGGTCTCGATGGCCTCCTTTGTAGAAGAAGGGGCCTTCGGAGCAAATCCTGAGATCCAGGGACCTGCTGGGGAGGCCCCGGCTTTCTGCTCTGGCCTCAGCCCCTGAGGAGCTGTCCGTCTCCCCCAGTCGCCGACCTCCGCCCGGCTTTCATTCGTGCGGCGTTTCATTCGAAGAGTTTGGAGACCGCTGGGCTAGATCAGCTCTCAGTTGAAAACTGTGACCATGTGGTAGCTGAGCGCACAGCGAGGGCACACTGGTTTCACGGCCAGGTGCTGCCTTCGTACAGATGCGGGTGGTGCTTACCTTGAATCAGCAGCATCCTGGGTCACCCGGGAATTTATTCGAAATGCAAATTCCCCAGCCCAGATTTACTGAATCAGAAACCCGTGGCGGAGGCCCCTCCATCTGCAGCTCCTCGAGTCCTCCGCGGGATTCTGACGGATGCTAGAGTCTGAAAACTGCTTCAGAGGAACGGACTCAACCCGTTTGCCAGATCTCTCAGAATTCCCGTTTCCATCATTTCACCCTTGTGTCTTCAAGGCCACAAAAGACACACACTCCGAGCTCCTGGAAGCATGCCAGCCGGGCTTCCAAAGGTGAGGCGCTAGCATCCCCAGCGCTGACCCATAGGGATTTAAGCCTGGGGGAAGGACCTCAGAATCAGCTCCAAGCAAAGGGCTGGTTCCTTTCTGCAGCTGCCTCTAGGACACCAGAGCCCTCCCAAAGGAGACGCCTCACTTATTAACATCATAACTCAAGCAAGTTGCTTGGAGTCGCCGCACATGGAAAATTGCATTCTGCAAAGTGTTGAAGCTGCAAAGTCACCAGCTGAGTCGATAGACTTTTATTTCAACGATGTTTGTGATCAATATTTAAACAGGATTGACCGAGCCTGCTGCTAGCAGAACCCTCTCCTTCCAGCTGCTTGTGAAAGATAAAATATTTACGGGGCGGGGGGTGGTGTGGGGGGGTGGTTACAATGGTTTGACACCAAGCGGGGAGCTTGGGGTCCTGGTATGGGGCAAAAGCGCCAGAGGATACATCCTATGCTAATGGGTCTAGAGTCTCTCAGGGCTAATGGGGCTTTTGTTCAGAACTTCTGGGCCGATTAGGAGCGAATGAGAAGAGAATTTATGGAAAGATTTGGTCACTAGTAAGATAATCTTTAGGGTAATAAGGGATTTGCTTGAAAATAGTCACAGCACATTTAATCTTGATTTTATTAAAATCCAATAACAGTAACTAAGAGCCCATTTCTGGGTTCAGACAGCTAAAGTGTAACCCTACCTGCTGTGTTTCCACAGGCATGCTAATTAGCATCTCTGAGTTTTTTGCATTTTTTTTTTTTTTTGGCTTTTGGGCCTTGCTTGTAATGCAAAGAAGTTCCCAGGCCAGGGATCAAACCTGAGCCACAGCCTGATGATGCAAGATCTTTAACCCACCAAGCCACCAGGGAACCCATCTGAGTCACATTTTTTCTTTCATTTGTAAAATGGCTCCTCTCGAAGCTGTAAAGTATAAATGAGACAGCGTAAGGCACTTGAAATACTGACTCTCCGTAGCAAATGCTCAGTGTTAGGACATAATTGGTAGAGCTGGAACTCAAGACCCAGGTCTATTTATCTCTGACACTAAAGTTTCTGAGGTTTACGTGACCCACGTACAAATGAAGATAACATTTTAGGACACAGTTTAAGTGCCAGGATATATAGTGCAGTCTCTTTTCTCTGGCTGCACCCATGGCAAGTGCAGCTTCCCGGAGCCGGGGATCGAACTCGCACCACAGCAGCAACCTAAGCTACAGCAGTGACAATATCCAGATCCTTAACCTGTTGAGCCACCAGGGAACTCCAGTGCAGTTCTCTATTAAAGAAAGTCTGAGTGAAGAGAAACCAAAAATGTCTTGAAAAATCAGGTGAAACAACAGAGGGAAGCTCAAACTTGAGTTAGACCCATGAAAGTAAAGAGGACAGATGAGAAAGCCACTGAGAGAGCAGAATATCTGAAAATATCATGGCTGATAGGATGCTATGAGGGACCTGTTGAATCTGAGGTACTTCTGTCCTTGTCAATATAGAGAAAGTTAAACACCCAGTAAGTAAGATACCCTGGAGAATGTGTGGTCTCTTCTTCAAAAGGATGGGCAGCAAAAAAGAGTCCGAATTGGGGGCTGGGCAGAGAAAATTAGTAGATACAATAGGGGGACCAACTGGAACCATTTTTTCTGGCACTTTCTCAACTTGGCAGTAAACCCCCCTCAGTCCTATGCAAACCTCTAGAGTGAAGAGGATCAGTAGTGCACATTTTCCTAAAGCCAGAGGAAGCTGAGTCTCAGAGGAGAGTGACTGACAGCACCAGACACAGCGAGAAGGCCCGAGGAGTTCCTGTTGGCTGCGGCAATGCAGAGGTCCCTGGGGACAGATTTCAGGAAGGTCATGAGGTCATGATGTAGCTTCTGGATTTGATTTTCTGTACCGTGGGCGCTCCCCACCATCACTCTCTGCAACTCAGGAACGGCCAGATGAGAATTATCTCTTCAGTATTTGTTAGGGCTCTTTTAGAGCCTGCAGAAAATGACACTGTCCTAAACTAAGCGCACAGCCCCCGGCGTGCAGTGTGCCAGGCCTGTTTGGCATCCCTTACCCCTGGTGCAGGCAGTGAGAGGAGTTCAATACGCTGGTCTCTGGTGTTTGGTTCCTAACGATTCTGATGTTACATGGACGGCCAAATGACCGGCTTTCCCATTGATCGTGGGAGCTTGAGTTGTGAATGATGGATTGGGCCACCAGAGCAGCTGCCTGTGGGAAGTCTGATTTTGTTCAGATGAGCTGCTCCAGACAGTCTCTGCCCCCAGCCCCTTCCTTCGTCACCCTCTGCTTCAGGCTCTGTTTCTCTGTGTCTCTCTTGTGAAAACCCGTGCCACCCCCTGACTTCTTTCCTCCCTCCTTCCCTCTCTCTCTTCCTCCTTTCCTTCCTTCCTTTCTTCTTTCTTTCTCTTTCTCTGTTTCTTTCTTCCCCCTTCCTCCCTCCCTCCATCCCTCTCTTTTTTCTTTACTTCTTTCCACCCCTCAATTCTCTCTCCTTTCTTCCTTTTCTCCTTTTTTCTCACTGCCCCTTTATCTCTGTCTCTTTTTCTTCCTCCGGCTTATTTCTCAGGGTCCTTTTTTGTTTAGTTGGGACTTGGCAGGAAGAAGGCACAAGAAGCATTAAGATGATTTCTTTCAAATCATGGGCTGAAATCCAACAGTCCTCTTAGCATATCCCAGGGGCTCGGAATCCTAGCTCCTTGGACTTGGGCTCAGGGAATTACCTAAATCAATGGAAAGAACTATCATCTCCCTTTAACTGGCCTCCTGAGGGCAGTGGTGCTAGGATGGGCCACACTGCCAGGGACAGGGAACTCTGCCACTTTCTAACAGGATAACGTTTTCCAAGGTGCAGGAAACCGTATCTCCGAGTGTTAGCTTCACAGACCCTTCTATTGAAGGAGACCCAGGGACTCTATTTCAGGGATGCAAAGCAGATGGGTATGGAAGACAGGCTGACTGGGGTTACTATCTGAAGGGTTGAACCGAAGCCAGCATGGATTATTCTAAAAGCACAGATACATTTTTGAAGTCAAATCAGCCTGGATCTCATTAAACTTGACTGTCTCCGTGTGTGTACAAGGAGGCGTATGTGTCTAGATGTTTTTATCCTTCTTCCATTCTGTGAAGTCATCCCGCAACGAATATGCAGGATCAGCTTCTGGGCTTTAGATCTCCATCCTCAGAAACTACAGCGCTGACTTTGGGGGCGAAGCTCAGACACACTCTGCTTCTCCTCGGAAGAGTCTCCGTCTGTGTCTGGGGGGGTGTGTTTGAGGGGGGAGGGGTTGCAGGGTTCTCAGCTTCTTGTGAGATGGGAGATTTAAAAAAAAAAAACTGAAACAAAATTTGATTTGGTTTGCAACACGCATTGTGCTGCCAGTGGCGACAAGCCACACATGCTGTCATTTACGCAGCGTAATTCTGTCTGGGTTGTTTTTATAGCATCGCTTTGCCTCCATTCACCACACAGACTATCCAGACACCCTCTTAAACCATTTGTGTCTGTGTATCTACACATGCCACCGACAAACTACAAAATTGCAAGTGTATGTGTATACATATACATAAGCTCATTGGGGAAAAACGTGTTTTCAGGGTTCTGTTCAATCAAACTGATTTAGATTTTTTTTTTTTTTTTGCCCGTGTAAATTCTTCACTGCATACCCGTGTGGCCCTTTTTCTAAGGAAAGGCATATTTCAGGGTAAATTAGTCCCATCTTACAGATTTCACTCACCCCCTGCCTCTCAGGCGTGTATATCACTCTGCTGTGTAATTACACCTTTACTCTTACTTTTCCGCATCTTGACAAAATCTTCACTGCAACTTTTAGACGCACTGGCAATCTTTCACCTTCCTTCTCTGCAGCTCAGAGCTGGTTACCGTTTCCTCTTCTTCTCAGTCCTGCCTGAGTGCACCCTTGGGATTCACACGTGCCCTGGGCTCCTTTCCACCCTTTACCCTGGCCGTAGAGGAACTTCACCCTGAGGACCTGGGCCAAAGATGCCATGACAAGGACCCTCTCATCACCATTCTAAACAGGCTTGACCTTTCACTGGTGGTTTATGCCCACATTTCCTCCTGAAGGCAGGGTTTTTTTTTTTTTTAAACTGGAATTTGCCTCCAAGTTATTGTCTAAAATCAAGCCTAATATGTTCTCCTTTCAAACTGTTTTCATCCTTTCTTTCTCACCTTCTAAATTTATTAAAACGGTGATGTCACCATTTTACTTATCTCTTCCAGCACTCCCGGGAGGACTGCCAGTCTTGCGCCAAAGCCTCACTTTCTCTTGCTCACCAATCCCTCAGTCAATACCTTCCTGTCAATATATCCCTAGATTTGTGTCCCGGGACCTTTGTTTTTCCCCCTGCCCCGCTGTCTCCCACCTTCCACTCCGATTTCTACATTACTGATGAAAGGCTCTGCAAAATATCATTTCAGCAACTGAATCCTTGCTTAAGAGCCCATAGCATCCTCATCACGAGTTGGGTCACTTCCAAACTCAAAACCCTCTCTTTTCTAGATCCAACTTTACCCTTTATCTCTCCAGGCATAGTCATCTCCACGCAATGCTTTGGCAGCTCACCTTGACTTCCCATTTCTCAGGTATCCACCAGTGATCTCCCCTGAATGACCTTCTCCTCATCTCTACCAATCCAAAATCCACATTTCCTTATGGGTCTAATTCAAACCTCACTACCCAAATGGAGCTTTCCCATATCACTTCGGCCCTTCAGTGTCCCTGAAGTTAGAGTTCTAGGGGCATGTTTGTTGGGACTCATACTCATAGATTTATTTATGCATATGTCTTTTTTTCCATATATATTCCAGTTGTCTCATCTCTTACTTCCCTAAATGCATTTTAAACAACTTATTAAACCAGACCTTGTTAAAATCTCCAAAGAGTCAACTATAATCGCTTGAAAATAAGAGATATGAAAACAAAATGCTTATAAACCACATCTTTATCCATTCATCTGTCAATGGATATTTGGGTTGCTTCCATGTCTTGACTATTTTAAGTAGTACTGCATGTATATTTTCAAATTAGAGTTTTCTCTGGTTATATAGTCACAGGATCATATAATAAGTCTATTTTTAGTTCTTTAAGGAAACTCCATAGTGGCTGCACAATATAGTAGAATACTACTCAGCCATAAAAAAGAATGAAATAATGCCATTTGCAAACAACATGGATAGACCTAGAGATTAACACATGAAGTGAAATAAATCAGACAGAAAAAGACAAATGTCAAATAATATTACATGTAGATTGAATCTAATAAAAATGATGCAAACATTTACAAAATAGAAACAGACTCACAGACCTAGGAAACAAAGGTATGGTTACCACAGGGAAAAGAAGAAGATATATTAGGAGTCTGGGATTAACATACACACACTATTATATATAAAGTAGATAAACAAGGACCTACTGTATAGCATAAGGAACTATATTCAATATTTTATAATAACTTGCAATGCTTGTTGAATGCAGTAATCATATTTTGGAATAGATGCTGTATTAATACCTGCAAGTGACAACAACTCAACTCAAACTGACTTAATATGGACTTTACTAGCTAACCCCTAAGAAAAATCCAGAGGTAAAACTAGACCATGACATGGCTGGACTAGGGGCACAACAGACCTAGGCTTCCAGCTTTCACCATTGACCCTGTTCTCTTTCATGTGGGTCTTAATCTCAGGCAGGACTTCTCTGTGAAAGACCCTCATCATCTCCAGGCTGATGACTTTCCAGTTCCACACCTATCAGAAAGAAAAATCCTCAGCCAAGACATGGGAACTACCTAAATATCCATCGACAGAGGAGTGAATAAAGAAGATGTGGTACATATAAACCATGGAGTATTACTCAGCCATTAAAAAGGAAACAAAATATCAGCATTTGCAGCAACATGGATGGATTTAGAAACTATCATGCTAAGTGAAGTAAGTCAGACAGGGAGACACCAACATCAAATGCTGTCACTTACATGTGGAATCTAAAAAAAGGACCCAGTGGACTTCTTTGCAGAACAGATTCTGATGCACAGATTTTGAAAATCTTATGGTTTCCAAATGAGACATGTTGGGGGCAGGCAGGAGGATGTGCTAGAGGTTTGGGATGGAAATACTATAAAACTGAATTGTGATGATCATTGTACAACTATACATGTGGTAAAATTCATTAAAAAAACAAAAAATCCTTGTTGAAATGATCAGCCTGGAATTGATTTTTACTGAACTAACCTAGTTGTGCGCCCATCCTTAAACTACTCATCATGGACTACAAAAAGGGGATTGCGTTGACTGTCTAGGGCTGGTTCACACATCCACCCCTGATTTATTCCATCAATAGGGGGAGGGCATTTGATGCTCTGTACAAGCAGGCCTGGGTCATTTGCCTCCTCCAGATGCCACTCCTCAAATGACAGGAACTGAGGTGAGGAATGGGTTCTCCTCGAGCAAATCCTGTTTTTTTTTTTTTTTTTTTATCAGAAGAAAGGAGAAGAAAAGAAGATGCTAGACAGGTAAAAGCAACAAATAGGAGGTAATTCCCCATTTATCGCTGTCTGATAAGGCTGAGTACTCTGGAAAGAGGGAAGTGGGTCCAAGCGTGGACAACTGAAGACAAAACATTGGTGAGGAAGTAGTTTTACCTTTGCTCATTAAATGAAAGAAGATCCAGGCTCTGGGCAGAATTCCATTCTCCTCGAGCATCCTGCTTCCTGTCAGATCTACCTTCATCTCTTGTCCATGGCATAAAGAAACCAATTCAGTGAGATATTCAAATATAGGCAAATTTTGTTGTAACCCTAGAATTAGAAAGAAAACCCCCCAATAAGTTGAAAGTCAAGTCATACCACAGGATTTCTTATAAAACAAAAATGGCCCTTTTCTCTGCAAATTTAAAAAAAAAAAGACTCAGGTGAGTTAGATCTGTAAAATGAAACGGGGCCAGCCTTACCATGTAATTAATATTTATTAAATTTTTAATACAACAGACATCCTTGAGGCGAAAGACTGATTATTGGTTCGAATTTCCTTACATAAAACTTGACCTTCCCTGCTGGGACACTCTCCAGCTTTCTGAACAAAAGACAGTGCTGTGTAATTCTCATGCCTATGAGGTGGAGGGATTGATTTTGAAAGAAAGAAATATAAACCATGTCTTTTTCTTTCTCCTTGATAGAATGAAAAAATGCATTGATCTTCTCGCCAAGCCCTCCAAGTCTTTGCTCAGTCTGTGTGTTGTACAAATTCGAGACAGCTTGGCAGGAGGTAAAATGTCTGGGTTCCAAACTGGGTCACCAGATTGGCCCATTAGCCACATTTCAGTTTTCTTTTCTCCAGTTGTTGGTGGCCTTCGCTCTTTAAGTGAAAACTAATATCGTGCCTTCACATGCAGCGCCTTAATGACACCGGGAAGCAGAGTGGCGACTTCTCGTGTTAGAGCAATTTGTTCAAAGCCCCAAGGAAATCTTCAGCGACTCCATCAAGCCACTTCCTTCTTCCCCAGCCAAACAGAGCCGGCAGTGGGGCTTGGACTGGCTACCCAAGCAAGCCACTTAGTTAGCCTGTCTTTGAAACCCTGACGATTAAAAAATTCTTAGGAAATAACTTTCCAAGGGGCCCAGTGGGAGGAAAAGCATGGGCAAACACGTGTAAAGTGAGGAGAAGAGTTTATCCCTGATTTTGACATCTTATCCCGAAGTGCAATGGAAGAGCCTGTCGCCATGCAGTGGTGGATGAGCAAAGAGAAAGAGAATTATTCCTCTGCTCAGAGCAATAACCCCAGCTCAGACTAGCAGGGTCCCATCCTTCTTGCCCTGACAACAAGCAGACTTGAGAAAAAGGTTCTTTGTTATAGTTTGGTTTCATCTTCCCGGAGCTAACTAGACTTAGCCTCAGAATCAGCACAACGAGGGGCTGAAACACGATTGCACAGAACGACTTTTGTTGGCATCATCGGCCTAAGTGGTCAGACTGCTGAGGGATGACGTCGCCTTTGCATCTGGACCTGGTTCTCCATGCTGGGGCCCACAGCCTTCTCCCGGGAGTCCACCTGCTCACTGCTGGGTTTCACCCAGGGTTGCGTCAGGCCCTCTGCCCTGAGTGTTCATGGCATTGATGCGATCTGAGATTCCTGGCCCATGATTTCTGGAGGTGATGCTTCTTTTCTTACTCTTTGGTTGCTTTGGGGGCTTTCGCTCTTGAGTTCCATCCTCGGTTGCTCCTCATCGTCAGCCCTCCGCAGTTCTTACCCTGCCATGTCACCTGTGATTAGAGCCGTGGGTCTCTGAACCCAAGAGACGTGTTTGAACAGAAGTGAACTCTAGGAACTCCATGCTTCATGCTGCCAGAACATTAACATTTCCTCAGTGGTAAACTCCCTACCTCATAGGACTGGTATGAAGACAAAAGAGATGAAGATACGAAAAATACTTGGAACTAAGCGTGGCAGATAGTGAACACCCAATTAATCTTACATATTTTCGTTGTGGTCACATTATAATCCCAACCCGAGGTCTCCTGGATGCTTCCATTAGCAAACTAATTCTTCTCATATTTTTAAATTTAAAAAACAAACCTCATTTCTTTGGTAGATCCACCAAATAGGCCAACTGGCAAACACACCAGTGGATTTTTCTCAGCCAAAAGAAGAAAAAAAAGCCCGTATCACATTCTGCCATGGCTATGGACATGGGTTGTTTTTCCACAGAAATCAAGTCCATTTTTATCCCTAAGGTACATCCAGAATCTTCCTTTCTTCTCCCTTCCAATAATTCTATTCCAACCAAAACAAGGGAATAAAAGGCTCTCTCTGGCAAGGATCTCTCCAGAGGAAAGCTTGAGAGAAGAAGAGAGAAGGAAGCGGCTTCCATCTTTTAATTAGCAATGTGTGTGCTGTCCAGCTCTGGTCATGGCAGCTAGGCTGGGAGAGCAACAGGCTTCTCTTTCTCCACCTTCTTTGATTTTCTCTCAACTCCCCCTCCCCCTCTAGCCCATCCTTCTACAGCGTAACACCCAAAAAAAAGTGATTATTTGCATGAAATCAATACCATGATTCACACACAAAAACCCAGAAAAACCTGCTCTGCAATTGTGTGAGTAATTTTTCATGAACCAGACGCCTAAGTGCTTGCCAACAAGCTAAATTATCCTCTTGTTAAGTGTTATATATTTTTTTTCTTCCCTCTTTCTTCTTTGCCATGTACTTCTTAATATTGATAAGCTTCTCTTAGTTGAAGGGAACATTTGCATTTTCTTTAGTTCTCTGTGTAGCAAGCAACATCAAAGGACCTAACTCTCCCTGCCTCTCTACTTTTCCTCCTCAGTATCTGAACTGGCTTTTGCCCAAATTCAGATTGAAAAGATGGTACTATTTATGAGGGGAAAAGTGAAAGATGATGCTTAAGAATCTGAATTTTAGATCCAACACCAAAAGTCACATGAAAGCTAGGCTTATTATTCAATCGATTAACCAATTAACCACGAAGTAATGGGCGTCCCCTTGTTTTCCAGCCCTGTGCTAAGTACTCTGGTAATCGTAAGATTAAGATGATTTTTTTTTAGAAGAACTATTAGTACAGATAAAATAAAAATGACATGTGAGCACTAGTGTAACTGGCATAAGTGTAAAATTGTGGAGGATGGGGCATTAGGGATGCAGATAAGAGCAGCAGGTGCATCTCGAGTTGGGGAGGGGGAGTCAGGAGGCAAAGTAAAGGGCAGGTTCACAAGGCGGACCGGGGAGATGTGTGTCTGGAAACTGGAGAATATGGATGACAGTAGACAAGGAAAATCATTCTAAGCAAAGAGGGGATTCATTATCTATCAATAATGACTGGGCTAATTAGACAGTAAGGACCCAGTTTCAAATGGCTTGTCTCTCTCTCCAGAGTGTCCCACCTGCTCTATAGCATTTTAGGTGCATAGAGGCTTCATATGTAAGTCAGGTCCCAAGTAACTCAGGCTCAGTGGCCAGGGAGGTAACGTGCCAGAGAGGGTTAAAGAGGGGGTCCGGCTGAGAGTGGGTTTCCTCATAGCTTAGGTAGTAATGAAGCAGCACAATCAACAAGAAAAGGAGAGGTGGCATTTCTTGGGCTCACCGCTGTATAAAAGCACATGGACTACACACTCAAACACACACATACACATGAAGAATTGGAATCATGATGTACATATACCTTTCCAGTTTTATTCCCTTAATAAAGCATAAGCTTTGGTGCTATGCTGTTCATTAAATATTGTTTTTAAATATAATTTAATGGCTGAATGATCTATCATATTGCTTTACCACAATAACTCTCCTATTATTCCCAGCTTATATTATTTCCAATTTTTCTCCATTACAAATAATATTGTGATAAATACCCTTTGATATGAATCTTTGATAGCATTTATAATGATTTTTAAAACACATTCCTAGAAAGAGTATTACTGAATCGCCAACTATGAACAGTTTAAAACTCTTTATAAATAGTTCTGAATTGCTTTCCAGAAACTGGGTACCCATTTTTATTCCCAGAAGCAGTTCAGGGGAAAAAAAAAAAAAACATTGGTTTTGCTTAAACCATCTAAACCTGGAAAACTACATGCACTTTTTTCCATTTAAAATTTTATATTACTTCATGTATACAAAGGGACATATAATAATATATTTCATTTTTATTTTTATTTTATTTGCAGTATCAAATATGCATACAATTTTAAAATAATTTATGAAAGTTTTGAAGCATGAAGATGCATGTTAAAACCTGCGTCACGATTGAGTGTTAAGAGTATTTAAACTCTCTATGTGCTTTTCCCCAACATAGCGTTACCTACCATCAAGATAGTCAACACAATATTGAATTTTTTGTCAGCTATTATTTAATATATGTATATAATGTGAAAAATCTACAATTTAATTTAGCTTAGGTTCAAATTTGCAAATGTGGCATTTTATGTATTTTTCAGAAACTTACTTTTTCACTAATCTGCTTCACTGCTATATGGTATTTCATCATATATATGTATTATGGTTCATCATCTCTCTGTTCATGGATATTTGGGTTAGTTTGGGTCTACTTATGGACAATGGTGCTGTGAAATCCCTCTGCATCTCCTGGGGTCATTCTTGGGTGAGAGTTTCTCCCAGACAATGACTTAAAATTGAGAGTATGTGCCCCCCTGGGGAGATGTAGTTCTCGCCAAAGGTACGCTGGCCTAGAATGCCTTTAGGGAATCAGTTTACAACTTTCAATTTGTTTCCTTTCTTTCCATCTTTTTGTTTTTTTAAGGGCTGCACCTGCAGCATATGGAAGTTCCCAGGCTGGGGGTCCAATCAGATCAACAGCTGCCAGCCACAGCCACAACCACAGCAATGCAGGATCCCAGCCTCGTCTGCGACCTACACCACAGCCACAGCAGCAACGGACCAAGCCACATCTATCATCTACACCACAACTCACGGCAACACCAAATCCTTAACCCACTGAGGGAGGCCAGGGATCTAACTTGCATCCTCATAGATCCTAGTCGGGTTCATTACCATTGAGCCACAATGGGAACTCCCATCTTCAATTCTATATCTACAATTTCCTTCAACCAAGCCTTTCTAACTTCTCCTAGTTAATAGCTCTTTTTCCACTTTACAAATGTAAGGAATACTTCTTATTCAGATTCTTATTATGGTGCATTAACTTGGAGTATAAAAAACTTCAGGATGACAAAGGGACATTTTCAGTTTTTATGATGATGCTGAGAAAGCAAATGACTTTAATGAGTGAATAACAAATCGTTTGCAAGTCAGATGCATTCCAATTTTTTTGTTGTTGTTCACAAAACCAAGCTTTCAGCTGCTAGATTATTAAAAATAATTCCCAATGATAAAATCATCAATCACAGATTAGTAGGTGATATTTGGCATGTAGCTGGGAATGGATTCAAAGAATTGAGTGACATTGCTATATAATCTATGAAAAAATAAATAGGAATAAATTTATAGGTTATAGTGACCCTGCACCTATAATCTATAAAAACAATAAATAGGAATAAAACTGGCACTTTATTCTGCCTCATTCTAGCCATAAATAATAGTTATCCTTAGACATCTAAAACCCATTGAAAAAAACTGTATTTAAATAAAATATATATTCCTATAAATTTTCAGTTTTATAGTAAAAATAATCTAACAAGCGTGTCATTTATTCATATTGTTTTAATCAATTATTTATTACTAATAGTCATAACAATAACTTAATCCAGAAGAAAAATTTGATGCTTAGAACCTTATGGTCATACAGAAAATCTTTGAAAAATTCAATTAATGCACATATTTTTGCTCTAAAGATGTGTGGTATGGTAATCAATTAAAGTCTTTCAAGCTTTAAGCTGTATTAAATTTGGATAAAATTATTTGAGGGCCATGGAAGATCTAAGATCTAAGGAGGAAAAGAAGTGATTAAAATCTTAAACTGTAAAAGAATTTAACCCCGGTTTGTTTGCTTGTTTTACTTAAGGTCAATAAACAGGAAATTATATTTGTTGCCTGCATTAGAATCTCCAGCGAAAAGTTAAGGTGGCGATTTAAAATTGCACGAGTGGTGCACAGTTTCTCAAAATTCTCTTAGGGGTGTTCCAGGGAGAACGTTTGACAACCGCTTTTCAAAGGGAAGTCCTCATCCGTGGAATGCTTGTATCAACAGGGTGCCCATCTTCGCTGCTTCTAGATAATGCTGTTTCTCTAGTGGTCCAGCCCTCTCAGGACTACAGACTCCCTAATTACTGAACATCCTTCCCGAAACTGAGAAAGCTAGAGGTTTTCATTTTTGCCAAGCTAGTGCGCGTAAAATGACATTTCATTGTATCTTTAATTTGCATTTTCCCGATTTAATGAGGTTGAGCATATTTTCATACGTTTATTGGCATTCGTGTTACTATTATTTATTTTTAAGCTTTGCTAATTCGATTTACAAAACGTGACGCCTCATTTACATTTCTTTGATAACTAACAGGGTTAATACTTTTTCATATGCTTATTAGCCATTTTTATTTTTTATGTGAATTGTCCATTCATATCCTGCCCATTTTTCTGCTGGGATTTTAGGAGCTTTCTTTAGAATTCCAATGAGTTCTATTAAGGCTTAAGCCCTTTACTTTTCATATTTATTGTGTTACAATCTTGGAATAAACTGTACTTTTTTATATGATACCATAGTTCCTTTAATAAACTAATGAATGTGAATTGCTGATCTTTTGTTTTGGGTTTCTGCATCAATATTTATAACTTGGATTGTTCTGCCAGTGCTCTGCCGTTTTGCTTTATTTTGTTTTGCGGGGGTGGCACTCTGTCAAGTTTTAGGATCATGATAATACTTGCTTCTTAAAATGAATTCAGAAGATTTCTATTTTTTCTCTAAGCCAACTAATCAAGTATACCCCGTTTGCTTAAAAAATTGACAGAAGACAACTACAAAATAATCTACAACTAATTAGGGGGGAGAGAGTAATTCTTAAAGTTATGTTTCCTGTTCTTTCCTTTAAAAGAAAACAATCTTATACACGTGTTTTATCCAGCATATTATCAATTTCACCAAGAACTTCAAATTTATTGCCATAGATAAGGACAATTTGATTTATGGATTAAAAAATGTCCTTCATTTTGATCTCATATCCTTCCTCTCATCGCAAATTTGTATACTTTCTTGGACCTTTTACTTCTTAACTTTGAAATGTCGAAAGATTTTAATGTTTATTTTCTCAAAGAACGGTCTCTCTTTTTAGGGCCTCACCCTAGGCATATGGAAGTTCCCAGGCGAGGGATCTAATCAGAGCTGCAGCTGCCGGCTACACCATAGCAAAGTCAGATCCTTAACCCAATAAGCGAGGCCAGGGATTGAACACGCATCCTCATGGACACTAGTCAGGTTCATTACTGCTGAGCCATGATGGGAACTCCCATCTTCTCGAAGAACTATCTCATGAATGCATTTATAAATTTTTGCTGTTTTTTATTGATTTACCCTTTTATCTTTTTTCCCTTACAACTGGGGTTGTTTCTAATCTATTGAGCTGACTCCTTAATTTGTCTGTTGTTGTTGATGTTGATGTTCTATTGAATCATGAAAACCTTTAAGGCTATTTCAATCTTAGTATCTCTTTAGTGAAGGAGAATTTTTCAATGGCCAGCTGGTTACTCTGTATCATCCTCTTGTGATTAATCATCCAAAGATGCAACTGTCACTCTTCCTCTCCTTAAAATACCTTAAATCGTTCCTCACTGGGTACTGAAATACATTTCAAGTTCCTCACCTTTATTCAGAGTCCTCCAACGCTGGCCATAATATATATTTCTAAATGTATATTCCCACTACTTCATTTATTTATATCCTATCCTGGAGACAAACTAACTGGCCATTACTTTTTCCAGACTTTCTCACCACCATGTATTGGTCTAGGCTACTCCTTCTACTGGGAATGCCCTTTTTCCCACCCTCACCCCCTAGAAAGAGTTCAGGCTTCTGAAATTGCATTAGGCTCTTCAGGTGACTGGCTTTCTGGATGGCCAGATTCCTGTGGAGTTGGAGCCATTGACTATCTCCTACTGGCCACCTGACGTCACCTTGCCAGAAGTGCTGCAACCAGCCTTGACAGGCCTAGGGCATGCAGCAGTCCCTTCCACGCTGATGTATCCAGCCTTCTCGGGCACATGCTATGACCACAACACCAGCCCAGTCAAGGGTACATGTGTCATTCAAATCTGGATGCTTGTTTTATAGAGAAGAATCACTCTTAACAACTATACCAGGACAGCAGGTTTAAACCCACCCACCTTGGGTGAACCAAAAAATATGGTCATCACCTAACTAGGTTTCATGATCTATACCTGTATACTCAATAAATCTACTTTTTTCTTATTTTTATGAACGTAGGGGAGTGAAAGGGACAGCAGAGCACTTTGCACAAAGTGCAGAAACAAATATCCCCACCTGGGATTCTCCAGTGTTCTTCCTACTTGGGTTTTGTAGATAATTTACATAGGTTTTGGCCATTATCAGTACTAGGTGTCAGGTCTATTGCCCTGATCATGGGCTCGTAGGACCCAAGCTAAGTAAGGGGAGGCAGAGAGCCATCTGGTTCACATGACCCTAGGGTACGATATTGACCTTGTAATGTCTGAGACATGTCATGGGAGAGAGGGATGTGGTGTCCCAAGCTTATCGCAAGATACACACTGTCACACAGATTTCATAGCTCCCAGTGTTATAGTATTTTCTCAAGTCTTTTCCCAATTCCATTTGCTCTCCCATCACCATGACAACACACATTTCATTAATAATGGAGACCTGAGGGAGAGCTTCTGGAGGTAGGTCCCTCTCAGGACTCAGCTCCTGCTTTGGCATTCCATGAAACCACTGTAATTCTAGACATTGTGCTTTGAAGATGCCCAGTGATCTCAGTTTTGCATAATGGAGATAAATACTGTAGATGTAAAAATGCAGGATTTTGCCAAGATTTCCTAAAGCAATTAGCTGGTACAACAAAAGGAACAAAAGAAAAGCCATTATAAAAAATGCTAAGCCATTTGTTTTGGAGATCCATGTCTAGTTCCCGCTTCTGACCTAAAGAAAAAGGAAGAGATGGATTCTAAAGTTTTCAGCCTGTTTTCATTGTGCCTCTCTTTTCCAAATGAGACAGCAAAGAACAGTTTTTGGGAGATGAACTGGTCACAGATGCGTAGACACGTTAGCAACAGCCTGGTGGTGCCTGGTACTTCTTCCTGTGGAGACTTAGTCAACTTTTAAAGGTCCTGCGATACGATTCAAAAATAAATGAAGTGACCTTTCCGAATTGTCCATCGTGGATTGGAGCTACCTGAGCCCCTGTCCTGTGCTAGATACTCTAAAGCCTCATTAACAATGTTTGGGAGTTCCCAAAGTGGCTCAGTGGTTAAAGAATCCGACTGGGAACCATGAGGTTGCATGTTCGATCCCTGGCCTCGCTCACTGGGTTAAGGATCTGATGTTGCCGTGAGCTGTGCTGTAGGTGGCATACATGGCTCGGATCCCACGTTGCTGTGGCTGCGATGTAGGCCGGCGGCTGTAGCTCCGATTAGACCCCTAGCCTGGGAACATCCATATGCCACGGGTGCGGCCCTAGAAAAGACAATAAAAAAAAAAAAAAACAATGTTTGGATCCCCATGGAGCTCTATTATACCCAAGTTTCCCAGGAAATTTGGGTAGGAATGGGGTTGATGGGCTTCCTCATTTGCAGTCAGAAATTTTGATAAAAGAAGTAAAGCTTTGAAAGCTTCCAATCCTGCACCTGCTCACGGCCACCACCAATCAGCCCTCCTTGGATTGGACATTGGTCTGACTCTGCTGCGGAAACATGGCAACATGGGTGTACTTGTGGCAGTGGGGCCGCCCTGCATGAAAGTACCTATGAGCCCCCCCAAATAAATAAATAAATAAAGGCAGAGACTTTCTTATCAGATTTACTATCAATTGATCCAACTTAGATGACAATATGACATTAGATGAATATATGTCACTTTTCCTGAACTATTCCCTATCAGTAAAATAGAAAGAGTGATCCTAACACTGAAGGAGAAAATTAATCCTAATGTAAGGGCCTGGAATAAAACAGTTCTCGATAAAAGTTAGGAAACGTAGTACTAAAATCATCATCCTCCTCATCGATGAACTTTGGGGGGAAGAGTTCTGAGCCCTTCCTGCCGAGGACACAGAGTCCACCTTAGCCACAGCCCTGGTTTGGGAGCAGCGGATGGACTGTCTGGCAGTGAAAGAAATCAGAAAGGAGTTCAGGGACCGACGGACTGAAATATGTTAAGGTCAGGAACACGAGGAGCCAGAGTCACCCAAGAAAAAAACGAATCTGGACTTTCTGCTGTAGGAAGAGCGGCGGGCAGGTCAGGACAAGACGCGTGTGCCTGAGGACGTCACACAACTGACTGTCCCTGGTGGGGTCTTTCACCAGTGGCTTCACAGCCAGGCCTTCTTCTCCATCACATCACCAGGGGACCTGCAAGCTGTAAAGGGACCCAAGCAACAGAAAGAAGAGGCAGAGGAAGCAGGCTCACCACCTCCCACCAGGAGCACTCTGTCCGTGGGCTCGACCCAAGGAAACCCCTCATAAGTGTCTTTCTTTCACGTCCCATTACCTAATCCGTCCTTTACACATTGAGCCTTGGTTCTGCTGAAACATTTCTGTTGCTTTCCCTTTCTATTTCACACTGGTACTCAGCCATCCCTTGTCAGCTCATGCCTGATTTAATTCGGCACCTTCCATGCAGATGTCCCTGTCTCCAGGGGCTGCCAACTCCAATACGTTCAGCCCAGCTGCCTGGAGAATCTTCCTTAGGCCATGTGTTTGTCACATCGCCCCCAGCTCAAGGGCCTCCGTTGTCTCCGGGTACCTCTCTTCTCCCACCTCACCAGGCTGGTTCCCCCCTTCTTCACAGCCCCCTCCACTGAAACCAAGCTGGCTGGCTTCTCAAGCCCTGCATAGGAGCTTCTTGTCTAGACTTTTACATGTCATTTCCCCGATCGGCAGTGGCCTCCATTCCTCTCTGCTACCCCAGGCTCTGGAGTGCCCTTCAAAACTGAGCTTAATGCTATCCCTTCCTAGACGTCTATACCATAGCAGTAGAGAACGCCTCAGCTTGCGACCGGACTTGGGGATTTGTGGGGTGGATCTAGATCCCCAAAATTCCTCCTGGATGCCCCAGAGTGAGCCACAAAGTGTAATCTCAAGCCTTCCTCAGATGCCGGCTTCACAATATGGCTTCACTGCACAGTAATTCTCGCTTGATGATATGTTAACTTATAAACATTGTGACTGCATTTCAATCTCGCTCCCGAGTTGCAGGAAAAGTCCCCAAAGGCAGTGATTCCGCTTTCCATTTGCACCCTCTCCAATCACATATGCGTGACTCTGCGCAGAGAACCTGCTCAAGCAAGACCGGGGCAGCCTGAAGTCGAACTCTCAAATGGCCCCGGGAAAACTGACCTTTCCGTAAGAAAAATAAATTGGAAATAACCTCAATACTCAACCCTATAAATACAGTATGAGATATCCTTGTGATATAAAATTATTCGTACCTTAAAAGCATTTTTGAAGCAATTTTTAGTGACAGGAGAAAAATCTTACTATATAAACTTGCTTTATATACACAATTTTTATATAACTATATTGTGTAATTTCAGTGTAACGATATAAAGATAGAAAGATGATGAGAATGAAGGAAGGGAGGGGAGGAGAGGATTTATAGGGGAAAATCCAGCAACGTGTACATGGAGGTGATCTCTGAGCAGTTCTTAGTATTTTTTAAATTTGTTTTCTTCTTTAGCGTCTTCTGTTTTTTTCACATTTTCTAGAATCATCCTACAGTGCTTATAATACAAGCATAAACCTTATTAAAACTGCAATTGCTTATCAAAATGTACTATTTTCTAACCGTATCTTTGTTAATAATAACGTCCTAAGGGGAAGAAGTAGGTGGAGAAACTGATTGATAAATGGGAGAATGAGATTTTGATCTTCAGGAAATTCCCAGGTGATATAGCAGGGCTAGCTATTTTTTAGTGGGTAATACCTATGCCTCAGAGCAGATAGGAGAAAACGTGGTGCGTTTTCACTTTGTACATGCTGCCACTCGCATCCTTTGTATGACAAAATCACCACGTCCATCTCCACAACTGCCACCATCATGATCATCTCCACCTCCACACAATGAACGTCACTGTCCGCTCCGCCACTTCCACCGCCATCTCAACCGCTCTACCTCCATCAGCATCACCTGCACCTCCACCAACGACCAACATCACCTCTACCGCTGCCTCAAACACCTCCGTCTCCACCACATCCGCCACCGTTACTATCTTAGCCTTCGTCACTGCCTCCATCACCACCGCCTCCATCACCACTGCCCTAAGGCGGCTGCCATCACCACCATCAACCTAACAGAGTAGACACGTCCTCTGTGGAAAACTGAATGGCGGAAGAGCATAGAGACATGTAAGATTACAATGTATTTCCCAAGGTACTATATTTTAAAAATAAGCGGAATTTTCTTGTTGAGTCTCCATAGCCATGACTCGGGATAGCTGTGATTAGGGACTAACTGGCCAATAGGACGAAGAGGAAATCCCCTGCCTTACTCGTTACTCCTCACTCTTGTCACCAAACACCGCAGACTCGGTACCTTATAAAAAATATAAATTTATTTTTCACTGTTTTGAAGGCTAGGAATTCCCAGATCAAGACACCAGTATGGCTGGGCGAGCACCTTCTTCTGCTTCTTAGCCAGTTCCTTTCTGCTGCGTCCTCCGATGATGGAAGGGTCTAAATATCTCTCTAGAGCCTCTCTCATAGGCACTAATGACATTCATGGGGCTCCACACTTATGACCCAATCACCCCAAAGTTCCCACCTAATATCAACATCTTTTGGGGTTAGGATTTTGGGGGGGATACACACATTCAGAACATAGCACCCCTGCAGCACCTGAGCTGCAGGGGAAGACTGACCTTGTAAGAACACTGACTTTGTAAGAACACTGACCCAGATAAGCAGGAGTTCACATCAACTTTCTAAGAACCAGGCCACGCCATGAATCCAGTCTCGTACCACCCAACATCTTACGGAATGTTTGCTTAGAAACTATTGTATACAGACAGGCAGTAGAGAAAAGGGTAGGCAGGGGTGAAGGCAGCTGAGGTTGAGGAGAGCTTAGCAGGTGTGTGTGTTTTCGTGTGTGTGTGTGTGTGTGTGTGTGTGTGCGCATGCGCATGCATGCACGTGTGTATGATCATGTGCATGTGTGCTGATATCACACATCCACTGGAGCATGAGTGAGGATGGCTGAGTTCCAGTTTGCCTGTAGCACCATTTGGTTATGCTTAGGTTATTACATATTTTCACATGCAAATTGAGTAATAGTTACTTTTGCCCAGCAGCATCCAGGGGATGCACTGTTTCCAATCAAACTTGTCTGTAAAGGAAAACCTGTATGTGTGACATAGAGAGAAAGTGGCTTCTTTCTGTAGCACCTGCTATAATTCAGCCAAATCTTCTGAAAGCTATGGTGCATTTTCAGGAGCACAGGGAGGCAGGGAAGGGGGGGGGGCCTGGTCAGGACAGTTTGGAGTGGGAGCTGGAGGTTGAGTCTCCGTGGAGCGAGCCTCCCAGGGGCTAGAGACCATGGCCATTTGGCCACATGTGCATATCCAAGGAGGGTGAGGTGGTAACAGTGCTCATCATTCATTCATTCATTCATTCACTCATTCATTTATACATTCACGTAGCAAACATTCATTGGGCACCCATTAGGTACCAGACATTACTCTAGGCATCGGAAATAGAGCAGTGAACAAAACAGACAAAGTTCTTTTCTTTATAGAGCTTATATGCTGGAATGGGGTATAGACTGAACAAATAAGTTTCTCCTCTCATAACGTCATGCGTGGTAAATGGTACGGGGGGCATGGTAAAGAAACAGAGCGTAACCCCGGCACAGGGGGTGCCATTTCAGGGAAGTCTTCTCCGAGGGGGTGATATTTGAACAGAGCCTTGAATGAAGGGAAGGAGTAGTCATGCAAACATCCGAGGAAAGAAAGTTCTAGGCAGAGGCAATGGAAAGTGCAAAGGTCCTGAGGCCAAAACAAGCTCTGAGTGCGTTAGTTTTAAAGTGTATATGCAAAGTCTCACCTCTGGGACACAGGGACGTGCACAGGGGTCTCTCTAGGCTCCATCCCTCACTCCGGCCACTTCTGCAGGGCTAGTCCCGCAGCAGCTTTCACCTCCTTTGCTCAGGTGCAGCCGGACAGCCCCGCACCTCTGTGTCACCGTGCACCTCTCATTTCGACCTGCCCCAGAGCTTCTCTGATGCCCAGCAGCTTGGCATTCAGGAGTCTGATCCGAGAGTGCCAGCAGTTATCACCCACTGGGAAATGATGGCTAAATGCAGATAGCAGTTGACACCCAGAAGATGATGGCTAAATGCCTTTCCTTTTGTTCCCCCGGACAGCTAGTCCTGATTTGAAATTCAGTGGGATTGTGCGCCGGCCTTCTGGGCAGTAGCCAGCTCCAGAAGGCTCCTCCTGCTGCCTGGCCTGGGCCCTCTACCCTGTTTCACTCCCCAGGTCTTGTGTCCCTTCAGCTTAGGATCGCAGTCCTAAATAAACTTGCTGTATATTAGCAGGCACTGTGTTGAGAGGACTACAAGAGAAGATGACATGAGTCTCCCCAGTCTGTAGAGGAGGAAGGAAGACTCTGAATAAACTGTCCAAGGTCACGCTGGAGTTAGAAATGGAACCAAAGTTGATCTGATTCCAGCTGCCATGACCTTAACCACTATGCTGCTTTATACTCAGAATTTGGCAGGTGGCAGTGTTTCATGTCAGCATAGGCCTTCCTGTTGGGAGCAGAGAAAACCCCAAGCCAATGACGAAGTTACACAGAGTGGCAAGGATGGGAAGGGCTCCAAGGTCAGTCCATTTGATGGGGGTTCCGTTGCGGAAGAAAGGACCAGCGCTCATCAGGGGCTGAAGCAGTGGCTTGAACCCCCGGCTTGGGAAAGGCACGAGGGTACAAGTCGGCTGGGCCAGGGGGCAGCTGGTACCGAGTCCTTCCCCCCCGCGCCCCGCTATCCCGGAAACCAGGCCTGCAGCAGCAGCAAGAGTTTCAGAGCCCAGCCTGCAGGAGGCAAGTGGACACTCTCCTTCGTTCGGCACGTAGGTCACGTGTAAGGTTACAGCATCAGCTATTTTTTTAAATAAGTGTGATCAGATCGATAAGAAACAAAAAATCCTAACTGCCGGTAATGATATTTCCTCTATTCAGCTCCCTAATTTGTGTCAGGCTAAGTGCTTCGCATCTAGTATCTTTTCAGAACCACTGCAGTGTAAGTGCGGTGATTATCCGCATTCTCACGGCCAGGATTAGGGCGGTTCACTCAGCAAACATCACACAGGTAACAAATGACAGAGCCGGGGCTCAAACTAGGTCTGCAGGACCCCAGAGCTCTGCCTTTTTAATCGCTTCCCTGGAACGCCTGAGTGACGCCTTTTCTAGGAGGCAGCGAAAAGCTACGGGAGATGCTGGGGCAGAGCAGCAGGGGGAAACGGATTCTGATGCCGGTACTGAGGCTGAAATAATTCTAAGAAGAAACAGTTAGGAGAACATTTCAAGGGTCCAGAAGAAGGAGCTGTGGAATGAAATTAGGAGGGTGGCCTCTGAATCGAAAAGACAAGATCTGACCCAAATGTGAAGAAAGAATCTATGAGGACGTGGTACCTGTTAAACCAGAGGACAAGGAAAAGAATGGGGTTTTGGGAGAGTATGAAACTTGGACCCGACTGAAGTGTCGATGTGGTGAATAGACACAGGGGTACCAGCGGGAGGAGGGGAGAAACGGTGGGGTCCCTTTAGGTGATAGAATTTGAGAAGTTCCCGTTGTGGCGAAGCGGAAAGGAATCTGACTAGGATCCATAATGATGCCGATACGATCCCTGGCCTTGCTCAGTGGGTCAAGGATCCAGCGTTGCCGTGAGCTGTGGTGCAGGTGGCAGACTCGGCTCAGATCCCGCGGTGCTGTGGCTGCAGTGCTGGCCAAAAGCTGTAGCTCTGATTCGACCTCTAGCCTGGGAACTTCCACATGCCACGGTGCAGCCCCAAAAAGCAAACAAAAAAAAGAATTTATTTAGGGCAGACCGACTCTCAGCTCAGCTGGAGAAAGAGGCTTGGACACCCCTGTGCACCGGTCCGGGGGGGCCTGGGTTCTCTCACTTCTCTGCCCACCTGCTTTTTAGATCTCACCAGGGGCACTCCGCGTTCCAGCTCCGCCCTGTCCTCTTGAGCACGAGACTCGCGGATGGCCTGTCTTGCCCAGATCGGGCTCCGAGTTACTGGACAGTAAGGGCCGCATCTTAAACTTCTTTTTCTTTTCTACCAAATGGCCTTCTAGCAGGTTGACAGCTCATCCCCTGCTGGGCTTTTCATTTTCACGAGAACAAATCCTGAAATGCAACACGGACCTTCACTTTCCAGGGCCATTCAAAGCAGAAACACGCAAACCCAAAGCGCTCACACCAAGCAACTCACTCCAGCCACGTTATTTTAACCCCAGTCCTCTGCAGGCCTTGATCCCTTATTCCTGCTTACTGTCAACATTCACCTCTCGAGTCTCCCCCTCTTCCCACTCCAATCTCTAGCCTCAGGCGGTTGAGACATAGGAGTTTTGCAATTAAATTCTCCCCTCCGGCCAAACCGACCCCAAACCGTACTTAGAAAATTGCCCAAGTTTATGTATTGGTCTGCGTTTGTTTCCGCCTTTTCTGGGCGCACACAGAGCCTCCTCGCAAGTAGGGTGGCTTTGCTCTACTCTGAAAGATGGCCTCGGCTGAGCCTGCCCCTTGCTGGACCCGCCGGCCACTTTGACCACGGCCGCTCCCTGTCCCTGCCTGTGGGCAGATCAGACCCTCAGCAGAAGCGGGGAGAGGGGAGGTGAATCTCACAAAGCCCTCCCACCCTCTCACCCCATGGGCACCATCTCTGCTGACTGGTGCCTTCTTGGCTGTGGCCAGAACCTTCGGACAGTTCCCAGCAGCGGCCAGGGGGAAGACCTATGTCCTCCGCAACCATCCAGCTCAATAGGACCGTGCGGAGGAGCTGCCTGTGGGTCGGCCCTGGGTTTTGTGTGGGCCTCCACAATGAAGAAAGAACGGTTGTTTCTTCTTAGGTGTGTGGCAAGCGCGACACTCAAGGAAGTAAGCTTTCAAAAGGAAACATGCACTGCGGAACGCCCCCAAGTAGGGACAACAGAGGAGGGCTGCCTAGCTGGCTGGGAGGCAGGAAAGGCCCCTTAGACGTGGGACAGACTTATCCATTTAGGCGCAGGAGGTGCGTGCCCAGGTGCCCAGGACCCACAATACTTGGAAGAGCCCATGAGATTTTTTGTTTTGTTTTTTTTATTTTTAAGGCCACACCTGCGTCACATGGAGGTTCCCAGGCTAGGGGTCAAATCAGAGCTGTAGCTGTCGGCCTGCACCACAGCCACAGCAACGCGGGATCCGAGCCGCGTCTGCAACCTACACCACAGCCCACGGCAACGCCAGATCCTTAACCCACAGAGCGAGGCCAGGGATCGAACCTGCGTCCTCATGGCTACTAGTCGGGTTGGTTAATTACTGAGCCACAGCAGAAACTCTGAGAATTTTTTAAAGGTTTTTAAAATCAGAAGAAAACCATGAATAGAAGTATAATAAATATTTGACAATAAATTCAGCCTTTATATACTAATCCAATGGCCAAACATGATTTTTAATTTTTTTAGGCAGAAGGGCACACAGGGACAGTATTGCCTAGAGCATTGGGAAGTCCTACTGCACCCAGCCTAGATGAAGAGGAGAAGATATCCGGGGAAGGTGGCAGGGGGAGGGGCCTTGCTAGTGCGGGAACAGCATCAGCGAGCCAGGAACACCAGCAACCGAGAGAGGTTAGGGAAGAGGTTGGAGACAGGCAGTCGTGAGAGATTTAGGTAAGAAGAAGCCAGGGACGTGCGAGAGAGGCTCGGCTCCTGTTTTTAAAAACTTGGAATCGGTCCTGCGGGACCGTTCCATTCTAAACCTTCACTTAACCCACTGCTCTCAACCCAACTTGCCAAATCCTGGGAGTTCCCACCGTGGCACAGCGGGTTAAGGATCCAGCATGGCTGAAGCTGTGGCAAAGGTCACAGCCGTGGCTCAGATTTGCTCTCTGGCCTGGGAACTTGCATAAGCCATGACTGCAGCCAAAACTTACTAAATAAATAAATAATAACTGTGCCTCCTTTTCTCCCCGTTAATATTCTCCTTAGAACGGCGGCTGGGTGTCAGAGACAAGCATATCTCATTTCAGAGTGTTTCGCAGATATTGCATTTTTGGCACATTGAAGGTTTGTAGCGACCCTGCATCGAGCGAGTCTGTTGGCACCATTTTTCCAGCAGCATTTGCTCACTTGGTGTCTCTGGGCCACACTGTGGTGACTCTTGCAGTACGTCATAGCTTCTCACGATTGCTCTCTTTGCCACGGGGATCTGTGATCAGCGATCTTCGATGTTACCACTCAGGCTCGCTGAGGGCTCAGATGACCGTTAGCATTTTTAGCAATAAAATGGTTTGTAATCAAGGCATGCACATCGTCTTTTTAGACACGACACTATAGACCACAGATTTTCATAGGCGCTAGGAAACCCCAAACTTCCCGTGACCCGCTTTATTGTGACACTGGCTTTACTGCAGGGGTCGGAACTGAACCCACCACCTCTCTGAGGTCTGCCTGCCTGTTATTGCTAAATTGTTCCTATCCATGAGCAACTTCATACGCTACCTCCTCTGTGGGGAGAGCGATGCTTTAGATAGGAGAACGCTTCCAGCAGCAGGTGGGGGATGAGACCTGAGGGCACGAGGGCTCCGGGCTGCCCACCGCGTGCCTCTCCTACACCAGGATATCGGCTTGAGCCTCTCTGCGAGGCTGGGGATGCACCTTCGGCTGCCTTTTTCCTTCTGTTTACAAAGTGCTCAGAGGTTTGCTCACTCGGCAACCATTTTCGAAACATGAAGTGAAAGCAGGATGAAAGAATACGAAAAAACTGTTCATTATGCAGGAATACAAGCCCCCCCAACCTCCTAATGCGTGTGTCATTTAAATGCACTCGTGAGAGGTGTTCATTATTTCCCCCATTATTTAGAAATGTGCTCCAAAACCCCTCAGACAGCAGTGTGCCGTCACGTTGTTTAAACATATGATTTGTTAAATCACCACCCTCACAGCCCTGAAGCTCTGGGGTTATGTCGTCTCGGAGCTGACACAGCTCCAAGGGGGTGACCCTGCCACCACGGGTTGTCCCCACTGGTCCCCACCCCACCCTGACGGTTAAAAAAGGTCAGCTTGAATACGAGGCAAGGTTAAGGAGAGAACTAAGTGACTCCTGATGCTGGCTGATGGCGCGAGTCCATTGTTCGCAGAGGCTGGTCAGCACCCAGTGAGAAGCGAGCCCATTGTTGTCAAGAAGCCTGGGAGACAAAGCCCAGACCTGGTGTCGACCTGAGCCTGGGGCTGAAGGGCGGGAGAGGGGGGTCTTCCAGAAGAATCCTTACCTTCAGGAATGGCTGTCTTTAGGAAGACTTGGGTACCTGAAAATGGGAACCTGCCAAAAGATGCAGTGAGT
Source organism: Catagonus wagneri (assembly GCA_004024745.2). NCBI lineage: Eukaryota > Metazoa > Chordata > Mammalia > Artiodactyla > Tayassuidae > Catagonus > Catagonus wagneri. Next base: position 26,388,279 of record PVHT020000175.1, read on the forward strand.
GTGGGTCACGTGCCTTATCAAAGAACACCTTTGAGCCCCATTCCCCTGGGCCCACTCAAATGTTCATATGCGGGTCTTGAAATGGTAGGATAGAAATGCTTATGGCAAGCCACTGATTATAGAAAATCAAACTGAGATGCATTCATTGATTTGAGAGGAAAATAAGAAAAACTGGGAGAAGGGTTTCAAACTTTAAAAATCAATTTATGTAAATGTATCAAGAAGATATCGGCTCCGTATAGAAAATGATGCCTCTCCTTTCTCTTGTTTTTGGCACAGCAGCTGTCAACTCTTGTTTTCTTACTGCATTGTTTTCCCTACAGGTCCATCTGTATGCCTTATCTCTGCATGGCTACTTTACAAAAATATGTGTATTTATATAAAGATCATGAGGCAGGAACTCAGTTAACAGCTGCATCCATGTGCGGGCCGGAGGCCGTGGCCGTTGACTGGGGTGGCTATCGTTGACTGGGGAGGAAGGCTTTCTGTCCCTGCTGAGAGCAGAGGCAGACCTCACACAGTCCCCTTTTCCAAATTCCTTTATTCAGTTAATGGCACTACAGTTCTACAATCCGGCTCAAACTCTTGGAGATAGGATCAATTATTCCCTCTCCTTAATCCCTTAGATGCCGTCTGCCTCCAAATCCAGCCTTTTCTCCCCCCATCATCATCTCTCACACTCAGACCTGCCCATCACCTAAGACCTGAAAATCTGCAAGGGCCCTTTATCTCTTTCACCTGCTCCCCTTATTCTAAAATCTTCCTTAAAGTCGAGTGTGTTCAATTTCCTGTCACGCTAGGGTGGACACACCGCAAAACAGGGAGGCTGAGTTTTCTGATTCTGAATTATTTCCTTTGCGTGGTCGTGTCTGCAGCGCGGGGTGGAGGTCAGGCCTGCAGCTCCTCCCAGTTGGCCCTTAGCTCTCCATCTCCTGGCAGCCTCCCTTCAGACAAGAACACAGACCCCTACAGAAGAGCAGGCAATGGTTTGTGGGCACACTTCAGTCTATATTCATGCTTAGAAGGGGAAGAGCCCTTCAAAGGAAAGACTCTGAGGACACGCAGCTCTTCTTACCGCACTGACAAACCTCTTACCGAGTCACAGACAAGAGTTCAGCTCCTTGGAGCCCAGGCTTTGTCATCACATCCCTGGCCGATTAGCACTTGGCTTCAAATTTCCGTACCACGGGATGGATTTCCGGGAACACTCCAGCCAAGATGTATGCAAGGCTCCACTTCCTGCAGGACAGAAAAAGGGAAAAGCCAGACCTCGGGCCAGCTTTCAAGGTCAAGCTTTCCTATGTCTATCAAGTTGGCAAAGGCCGTAGGACCAAGTTTTGTGGAGGAATAAAGCTCAAGGAAGCATCTTTTGTTTTGCTTTCTTTCTCTTCAAGCCATTTGAAAAGGGGAAGAGTAATTTTTTTACTAAAACTATCAGATTGTTCAGAAGGTAACTGGTGTCCTCTCCTAATGGAGGTGATTAAATCATTGGGGCAAAAAGAAAAATTCTAGGCTTTTCTACAAAATTTTGCAAAGAAGCCCACCACACTCCCTTTCCTCTTGGGAAAAAAGTCCTCTCCATACAACTTAGGGTTTTTTTTCCTTTCCTGAAAAAGCAGTGACTTAGAGCTGACTTCAGTTTGTAGCTTCTCCACTAACTAGTCACTGACAGTGATCTCTCTCCTCTGGACGATGTTTAGGTTTCTCTGTCAATTAAAGGAAGTTGAAATGTAAGATTCCTGTGGCTTTTTCGTCCTTTCTGGGATGTGACCTTCTGGGGGACTGCTGGAACAGTCTTGACCAAGTACATTCTGTGGCCCTCGGGGAGCTCTTGGACCAGACCAAGAAGTCGATCTCCAGAAGCTTCCAGTGTTACCCAGTCACAATGGCACCCGGGTTGGGCTAGCAAATTTTTGACTTCCGATTTTAATTCTCACAAGCGAATGAGAGAGACACAAGTAACTTCTCGCCCGATGAAGAAAGCAAGGTTTTGTTTCCTGGTTCATCATCAATCCTAGCATGTTTTATATAAATGCCCCTAGAAAGCCCTCACTTTCACTTCTTGCCAGAACTCGCTGAGCTCCTGGCTCGGGCTGACGAACAGAGGAAGAATTACGAGTGTGGCTGAGCACACTGGCACACACGCGGCTGAAGCAGCTCAGTGTATCAGTAACATGTAATGACAACCTCCCATCTGTTCTCTGGAACTCTTCATCTGAGCCTTCACCAAGCTGGAAATCTGGAAGGAGATGAACACAAGGAGGACGCTCAAAAGCCATACAGGAGATCAAAAGTATCTGGGGAAAAAAAAGAGAAAAAAGGGATCCACTGGGGGGTTGACAGTGGGGAGGCTGGTTGACTGCAGAGCCCAGGGAAATGGGGCGGGGGGCTTGGAGGTGAAAAGGAAGGTCAAGGGTGGGAAATGCAACAACCTCCAGGCTCAGTTTCTGAGCTTTAGAGTAGGGTCTCGAGCATTTCCTACAGTGAGGTACAGGCCCATGAAGGAGCAAGAGTTTCCCAAACCCCATCGTTAATGAGACTTCAGATTTTCCCAGTGTCCACCGCAGCACAGATCCTTCGGCCAAACCTGGAACTGAAAGTCTGACGGCTGTGCAGAATGTCTGACAGACCCACCTCTGCTCCCAGGGAAAGAAGAGAAGGGCGGCTGAGAAAAGAAAGAAGATCCAGACAGCTTTGCACCCCCAAACGGGTGGTCTTTGGGAAGAAAATAGTGCGGAATAAGGCCTGAGCCTCCCTCCTGGGTACAGAGCAAGCCCCCAGGTACCCCGGAAAACGCTGCCCAGGGAGAGCGATGAACCACGGGAGGTGCCCTTGGCTTTCGGAGCCCCGTCCACCACCAGCTCTGCCAGGAGTGCCCTGTGGCCAGCGGCATCTGTCACAGGCTCCCTGGGAGCCAGTTCCGCAGGGGTTTGCCTCGGGCGGCTGATTAGCCAGGAAGAGAGCTTATTAATGCCCCAATTTCCCCCTTGGAAGCCTTCCCTCAGGGACAGAGGGGCGCGTTTTCATGGATCTGATAAATGCCCCTGGGAATCTGAGATCACAGCCTTGGAATAAAAGCGGAATGTGAGCAGGAGATTATGGAATGTGTTGAGGCTGAAATACGACCTGTGAAAAGACAAAGGGGAGAGGGAGCTGCTGGCTCCCCTCTGGGCCGAGGACAATTTGCCGTCCGTGGGTTTCAGACTTTTCATCCTCCTGATTAACTGAGTGAATTCACAAGCCTCTGCGGCTGCTCTCTGCGCTCTGTGAAGCTTCTCCAGCCAGTCCTCTCTGCTGTCTTTCCCTAAACTCTTAGGTCATTGGAAAAGACCTCAGAAATAGGAAGCAGATTAAAAATGTTTACCTAACACTTGAAGCGATTGCTAAATATCCCTTGGGGGGAGTCTCATTAGAAATGTAAGTTTTGAAAGAGGTCTCACTTCATTCTTTAATTCATTTATTGAATTTTTGGACCGCATCCGAGATCCCGGCGAGGTCTCAGGCCTGAGGATAGGAGAATAAGGAGCTGGTGGGCTGTCTGAGAGCAGAGGGAGGAAATATGCATATGAGGTGATTAGGAACCAATCTAAGGCAATTTTAAGCAAGGGTAGATGATCAGAGCGATAAAGAGCAAAGGGTTGCTATGGAGAGAGACGTTTGGGGGCTTGACCTGCTTAGAAAGGGCTTGAAGGACACGGTTCTCAGGCTGGCCTTGCAGGGACTGGGGCTTTGAATGGAGCGGAGGGCAAAGCTGTCAGAGAAAACCGGCGGGGCAAAGCCTCTGCTTCTTCTCAGACCAAATCCCTGCCTCTCCCCCTGCCTTCCCGGAACTGCCAGAAGGCGATGCCCACCAAGGTCTCTGTAAACCACAGCCACTTACCCTTTTGCAAATACAGACGGTCTGGCCTGCTCCCCGGAGAGCTGGTCGGTGTGGTCCCTGGACCAGCAGTACCGACAGCATCTGTGAGCTGGCTGGAAATGCGGAACCTCAGGTCCCCCTCCTGACCTACTGGATCAGAATCTGCCTGTAGCAGATCCAGGAGTTTCCAATGCACAGTCAAGTGTGAGCATAGCCCAGGCGCCCAGAGTCCCTCTGCCAGGCTCCAGGCCTGTCTTCTTTGCCCTCCCAGCAGGGTGCCTAGAGCTGTCCTGATCCAAGCCTCGACAGGAGTTCTCAGTGTTAATCAGAAAATCTCAGATACCAGCCAGAGCTCCTGGCCCTGCCTGGGCCCAGCTGGCCTCTGTGGTTTTTTTTTTTTTTTTTAATTGGAGTGTAGTTGATTTACAATGTTGTATCAGTTTCGGGTCACAACAAAGTGAATCAGTCGTACATATAAATATATCCATTCTTTTTTCCCATATGGCTTATTACAACCTACTGAGTAGATTCCCGCTAATCATCTACCTTGTACCATAGTCTGTAAAACTGCATGTTATCCCCTCCCTCCGAGTTCTTCCCTCCCCTCAACAGTTTCACCTATGCTAACTGTAAGTTTGGTTTGAAATCTGTGAGTTTGTTTCTGTTTTTTAAATAAGTTCCTTTGAATTATTTTTATGAGGTTCCACATGTAAGTGGTATGGTATATTTGTCTTTCTCTGTCTGATTTACTTCACTCGGCATGATAATCTCTAGGCCCATCCACGTTGCTACACATTGTATTGTTTCACTCTTCTTCGTGGCTGAATAATATTCCACTGCATATATGTACCACGTCTTCTTTATCTACCCGTTCCTCTGCAGATGGATGTTCTAACCGTCCCATCCCAGCCTCATCCTTAGCGTCAGAGCCCTGCTCCACTCAAGAAAAGTACCTTCTGGGGCCACACATCTCCAGCCTCGCCACACAACTTGCCTCTCAGATACAGGATTGTGGGGGAAGATGGGCTGTGGAGAAGAGAGCCTCATAACTCCGGATTTAAAATGAAAAGACCTAAGTTCAAATTTATGATCTGCCACTGTGTAACCTTGAACAAGTCACCATTTTGTTGAGACTCAGTTTTCCCAGTTATAAAAATGTATGTGCTAAGATGCAATGATGCAATAAAAGAGTGGTTAAAAGCAAGGCTGAAAAACTAAGTCTCTAGGATAGAATCTGTAACGAATTGCTTAGTGACCCTGGGCAAGTGACTTAACCTCTGTGCACCTGAGTTTCTGTACCTGTATTAAAATAATAGTAGTAGTAATAATACTGCAAGCCTTGTAAGGTGTATTGAGTTAGTATTTGAAAAGTATTTAACATAGTTCCTGGCATATCTTTAATGCTACATATGTGTTTTCTAAATAAATACACTAAAACACAGAGAGAGGTGGCTGGTCTAAAATAAGTGCTCAGTAAATATCTGTTATTTTTGCATTTAAAAGTCAGTAAGGCATAGAGAACAGGCCTGTGCTTGTCAAAGGGGAGAGGGAGGGAGTGGGATGGACGGGGAGTTTGGGGTTGGTAGATGAGCAATGAGGTCCTGCTGTACAGCACAGGGAACTCTATTCAGTCTCTTGGGATAGACCATGATGGGAGATAATGTAAGAAAGGAAATGTATATTTATGACTAGCTCACTTGGCTGTATAGCAGAAATTGGTATAACATTGTAAATCAACCATAACTTAATTTAAAAAAAAACTTTAAAAAAAGGTCAATGAAGGAGTTCCCTGGTGGCTCAAGGACCCAATGTTGTCACTGCTGTGGCCCAGCTCACTGCTGTGGCATCCATTTGGTCCCTGGCCTGGGAAATTCTGCATGCCATGGATGCATAAAATAAAAGAAAGAAAGAAAGAAAAAGAAAAAAAAGAAAGAAAAAGAAAAATAGAAAAGTAAAATAAAAGGATAAAAGCAGGGGTTGGAGGATATGCAGGAGCCCCGGGGGAAAGGGACACACACCAGGACCTGATAAACACAGCGTGGGGTGAGCTGCCCTGCAGCCTCCTGGGTGCAATGGGAGGAAGCAAGATAGAAAGGAGATAGGAATTGGGAGGTGTGGCAGGCATGTCAGTCATTCCCCGAGCTGAGGATGTGCTGATGTGTGTGAGAGCCAGACAGTGCCAATCTATGTTGGATCTTAATGCATCAGCCCCTGGGGGTGCCCAGCTCTCACCACGTCAGGGTCACGGGAGAGGAGGCACTCTTGCTTCCCCAGCCCCGTCCAGTCAGGCGTAGCTGCTGCATAATTGCCTCGCCTTCTGGGGCTGGGAAGTCAAGTCCAGAGCCACAGCCCCTCCTACCTTCACTCTGGAGAGATCAGGGCACATGTTTGGCCAGATCCTGCACCCTCCACCTGCGTCACTGAGCCCCCAACTAGTCCGTTCAGCTGGGGACCCTGAGAAAGAGTGGAGAGTGAGCAAAGAACGGGGCCTTTCTACAGTCACATCCCTGGGCTCCAGCCTTCAGAAGCTCCCTCAGTCCCACTAACCCATCCTGCCACCCCTCCCAGACGTAGTATCAGAGCCGCTGCCGTTCTGTGGCTCCCTCAGTGAGGACTCTTCAGTGCCACCTGCCCCTTTTTCCTACTGTTTCACAGGGAAGCCACTCTACCTGCCCCTGCAGCCCTCAGGGACACAGAGCAGCCGTTAGGCAGCACTGACCGCAGTAGGACCGTGTCTGCCCACCGCCTCTGGACTTTGTCTTCACAGTCATCCACGCGGTGGGATAGCTTCTCCATCAGGCCAGGCTATTGGAGTGTTGTCACCAGCTGATAAGTGCCAGGTTGGGAACTGAACGGACTGGACCTCCAAACCCCAGACCTTGGCTTTTGTGCTGGTGTTTCCCAGTGTGCAGGTCCTGTAAAACTCATTCCAAAGTTTAGTAATAGATTTCTTTTTTTTAATCTGTATGCTTAAAAAATTCTAGATTAACTTACTGAAAGAATTTCCTCTATAAGAATTTCCTTATAGAGCCCTGAAAATGCAAATGTGAGTTACAAATCTCAGAGAGTTAACTGGACTTAGATGTGGAATTATTTCCCCCCTCACAGGGCACCTTGCCTGGCTGGGGTCTCCAAGTGCCTTTAGGAAATTTTTCTCTTTGCCGTCACACCCCCCCATTGTATGTATAATCCTCAACCCCCCGCCTCCAGGCAGCCTGGTCTTTCTGTCCCCAGAACCCTCCTGTCACTCCTGCCTTGGTACCTTAGCACAGGTCGTTACTTTTCTTGGTCGTTTTTTTCTTTCCTTTGTAAGTTCGATCTCTCCATCGGGGCCCAAGACATGTCTCTTCTCTCCGTGAAGACGTTCCTGCACACTCCAGCCCTCTCCGTCATCTGCTCCTCTCAACTTCTACCCCATTTTTAATCTTATTGGGAGACCCCTTAGTAAACTGATATCACTGGAAGCCCACAAGTTCTCAAAGCATACCTTGCTCTTCCCTGATGGCCTCGGGGTCCTCAACACAATACGGAAATCTTCATCAGGACTTGCCGATGGACTATGGGTTATTTAAAGCCGTGTGCCACCAGCTTGAAGACCAGCAGCTGGAGTGAAGGAGAGCCTTCCTTCCACCCTCCCCTCGTCCTCCCCGGCTCCCCTTGCTGCCTTCACCCCGGGGGTGCGGCTCCAAAGCAGCGCCCTCAGGGGCACCAGCCTTCTGGATTGAGTTTGACAGCTTCCTTGACTTTACTGGTTAAAACAGAAGGCCATTCTAAATGCAACAGTTTAAAATAGCTAAGCGGTGGGGTGAGAGTCTGGCAGCCCAGAGAGCTATGTCCAGCCACTTGGGTTGGAACATATGGGAAGGTGGCATGAAAAAAATAATGTATACTTGTGTGTGTGTGTGTGTGTGTGACCAGGTCACTTGGCTGTGCAGAAGAAATTGAAGGAGTATTGTAAGTCAACTCTGCTTCCCTAAAAAATTTTTTTTGACTTGCAGTTATTAAAATTAAAAAAAAAAAAAAAGGTCAGCCATGCCCGGGGACACTGGTCCAGCTACCTGCGACCAGCAGCACGTCCCATCCCCGACCTCTACGGCAGAGGCAGCAGAGTGCTAGGCTGCACGCTCCTTGCAACAAGTCTCAAAAAAATAAAAAGATTTCTGCAGCCTCTGGGATCATTGCCCATTTGTAATCTTTTTTCTCTTCCTGAACTTCAAGTTGCCTTCTGTGTCTCTTTGTGTCTGTCTCTGCCTGTCTGTCAGTTTGCCTCCCTTCTCGGAAGAAAAGAAAAAAAAAAAACAAAACTGAATAAAACTGGAAGCCGTCTCCCTTTCCTATCTGAGAGCAGAGAATAAAGCAGTCACATGTCAGGGGCACATTTTCGGGTTTTATTTTCATCCACAATATTCTATCCCCATAATTGCTATAGAAACGCCAAATCCCCTTCCATCCTCTTGTACGTGCTGACAGACCACACTGCGATGTTCCCAGCGCGGTCCTGGCTACAGCGCGCGTCGGCACCCAGAGACAGGCAAGCATCGGCTGAAAAATACCCGTCCGGTGCACCCTGGCTGTGCTCCCCCTTCCCCACACCCGACTCTTTTCATCTGACTCAAGATGCACCTTGGAACGTCAGAGTCAGATGCGAAGCTGCCCGCGTGGCAGCGCCAACAACAGAGACGGATCTTGGGGAAGAGAGGGGGGACTGCCAGGACCGAAAGGCGTGTGCTCCCTGGGCGGGCACCTGGAGGTGCACCTGCCCGCACTCTTAGGAGCTGGCCTGGCCTCCCAGAAAGGTCCAGCTCTGATCCAGGTCCTTCCGGAGCTGGGCACAGCCTAAAGGAGGGAGGAAAGCTCTGTCTATGGGGCTGGAGTCCAATCTCCTCACACCCTTGTCCATCTGGCTGAGCGGATGCTGTTTGCAGGCAGTGAAACAGGAACTGGGCCCTGCGGGGCCGGCGTCTCCATTTCCGGCGCAAACACCTTCAGCTCCTCAAAGCAAGGAGGGCCCAAAGAGGCCGTGCGTGTCTTGTATGAGTTAAGGGCCTGCTGCGACTCTTTGTCGGAGACTCTGGTACCCAGGAAGAAGCTTTGAGAGAAGATGAGGAGAGGGACAGGTGGGTTGTTCCCAGCCACAGCGAGAGAACACGGAGCCTCTGAATGCTCAGGGACCAGAGCCTTTCCTAAATGCCTTTGTGCGGGGATTTGATTAAACGGAGACCTATAATAAGGCTGACCCGCTACACCCAGAAGGATTGAGCTCGGGGCAACGTAGCCTGTGAGAGAGCGGGAGCTATGCACGCTGCAAAATTATCCCATAAATCCTGAAATGTTTAAAAAAAAAAAAGAAGAAAAAGAAAAACAAAGCAAATCAAGATGAATAAATATTAATGACTCTCCTCCTCTCTGTGGCAAGAGGAACGTGAGGCAGAGCTAATGACTCTGTCAGCAGATAACATTGACTGGATATTTCATGGAGGGGGTAGGTGGACCTCAGAGGTGGGTGGTCACTTGCCCGGACGGTGACAGCACCCGAAGCCCTGAAAACGCTGCGGGAGAGGAACATTTCTTTGAGCAGAAGGCTGGGTTTTCTAGCAACCCTTCTGGGGTGAGTGGGCCCTGGCGTGCGGTGTCCACGATGACGGTGCTGCGTTCGCCGAGCAATGATTCTTTGCAGACGCGTCACATGTATTATCTCTACCACGGAGCTGGTATTAGGTCACCTCCTAATAAGGGAGACTGAGGCTTCGAGAAGATGACGTGCCCCATGTCACATGTCTGGTAAGAAGCAAAGCTGGGATTCGAACCCAGGGCTCTCCTGAGGCCAGAGCCTGAATACTGCCCTACACTGCAGCTCATCGCAGTTCTCCCCCTTCCCTCTTTTCCGCGTATTTTCTAGGCTTTGAACCACATCTCCACGGCTTGGCATGAGCCCTCCATTTGCAGGGGAGACAGCCTCTCACATAGTAGGTGCCTGATAAATCAATCGATATTTGTTGAATTGGATCGAAACTTCCCGCCAGGAGAAGAAAACGGTTTTGCCCTGTTTTCACAGACAGGTGAACACTCACGAAACACATCCTTCCTCTGGGGGTAGATGACCCGTGCAGCCTGGCCTCCTCAGAGGCAGGCACAAGGGATGTCATCTTGTTAGTCATTACTGTTATTATTATTTTTATATGGCTGCCACGCGCTTGAACAGGTGATGCACAAATGAAAGACCTGGCAGACAACAAATGATTCTCAAGAGGCAGCCCTGACTTTATCAAAGGGGACCCGTGGGGGCTGCTAGTCACACCCCTTTCCCCAAGTGCCAAATTCACTTAAAACATTTTTTTTTTTAATTAACAAATGGAAGAACTGGAGCCCACTTTCTCCCGCCTCCCTGTCATGTCCCCATCCAGCAACCAGCTAAAACGTCTCACTTGTCAGTCAGTGGTAAATACCAGGTCTGAGCTTTGTACGGTACATCCCCAGAATAGACGCTGCTAATGGCCTTGATGACAGTGCCTGATTTCGGAAGCATACGTGAGAAAGCAGAGGAGAGAGGAGGCCAGCGGGAGGGGGCGGGAAGGCAGGAGCGGCTGCAGGCAGGAGTGGGTGGTGTTGCGTATCTTTTTTTTCCATGCCTCTGATTTTGTTTCCACTCTTGCAATTTTCCCCTGAAAGCTTTCTCAAGTGCCCACAGCTCTCTGAGAGCCAAGCAGTTCTAGCCTAAGGATGGGAAGGAAAAGAGAGAAAAATGGCCCTATCTTCTGGGCTTGACTTGGGGGGGGGGTGACTTTCTTCAGCCCACCTCAGGGACCCTCAGGCGGGACGCATTGCTCAGGGACATGCCCACTCTGCCCTCTTGTGCAAGCAGGCACTACCCGGTCAAAGCAGGACTTTCTTCCTGGGGCCAGGGTGTTCATTTTCACCTGCAGGGAAGTGCAGAGTGATCAGACCAGCAGTTCTTGCTTGGTAGTGAGGTCAGTGAGTCATTTTGTCTAAAGAGCTGATGATGACTCGTCAGGCAGTGGATGGGCTGGTTCTTCCTTTCAATGAGGAAAGGGGAGTAAAGCCAGGGAGTGATGGATAACTAGGACGTTTCATTCATACAACTGAAGTCACTGCTATCAGGCTACAGCCTTGTCAACAGTTACATGAATAAGATCCAGCCCCATCCTCAAGGCGAACTCAGCTCCACTTGTCTTTGTCAGATCCTCTGACCATCAGTTGAACAGATGCTTCAACTCAAGTTGGAGGGACTTGAGTATCAGTTACACAACCCTGAACAAGGGGGAGTAAAGCAAAGTTCTCCCAACATTTTCTGAAATGAATCCCTGTGCAAACACACATAGCTACCACCCCAATCCATCTCCCCACAAAATTACATCACCACTACCGCTCACCACAGTTCTCCTCCTGGATCATGTCTCTTTACCCTACTTCATATCCATAAAGATTTCCTCTGTGTCACTTGCTGTTACTAAATGAGTTGCGGCCCTTACTTATGACGCAGGTACTACAAATACCCCATTTTATGGGTGAGAAAACAGGCTCATAATTGTTAGTAAATTATCCCCATTGATCATAAACTTGGGCCACTTTATGTGCTTTTCTGTCTCACTGAACCTGCATTGGTCTGGCCCTCATCCCTTCAGTGACAAGTGTGTCACCTCTTCTTTCCACGAGGAAAATAATATCAGCTTCCTGGATCCTGTATGCAACAGAGCACAGACTGAAGATTTTAAGTGTGAAGACACTTAGCTTTCTCCTTTCTGTTCTTGTAGACAACTACAACTGGATTGCCTATGAAACAACCTGAAAGGAGAGGCCACAGGGCTCAGGGGACAATTGGTACCAGACCATGCTCCATGGCCCTTGTTGACTCATTTGTAAGGTTTTTCTTGACCTCTGTCTTGAGTGTAGTTGCAGTGAATTCAAACATGTTAGGAAAGGAAGACAGGTTTCACAATAGTCCTGTACCTCATGGTACAGCGTCTCTGCAGACAAATTGACATTCCACAGGCAGCCAAGGGTTTATTTTTAAGGGTAAGGATAAAATTACTCTTTCCAAGGCCTTTGTTACTAGTCCTGATCTGACTTCGTAGTCTCAGGAGGACTGCACCCCCGTTTTCTCCAGAACATCAACTTTAATTTAGAGGCCCGTCAGAGATCTTTGAAGGCCTAAATCTTTCCCTTCCAGCTGGTCAGCGATATTGGCATATTAATCTATTTAGTAATTATGCGAACAAGCTCTGACCATGTGTTATTGAAAATTAAACTATCAAAATGTGTCCAATCAACTCGCTCACTTTCTCAATCCCATCGTGTCGTTATATTCAACACCAAGATTAATTACGAAGCAGCGGGCCAGGATGGCCAGATGTTGCGCCAACCCCAGTCAAGGTACATCTGTTTCTCCACCTACCATCTCTGCAGACTCAGCTGCTGTTTCCACAGTTGCTGGTCTGGTTCAGGGTTACATTAGCCTAAACCTGTCTGGTAATGACTGAGTCAAATGCTCTTGCATCTCCTGCTCCTTGCTGTTCAGGGCCACTGTCGGCCAATGTTCTGTCCCAAGAGGGTCACAAGGGAGTGAGAACTGCTATCCAGCTTTGAGATAAAGCAAAGAGTCTGCTGCTTTGAGGGAGTTATAACTGCAGGGACAAGGAAGACACACATGTGGGTTCTGGCCCAGAAGTCACGATCTTTTCCCTCATGACACAAATTCTTGGTAAAGTGCATTTCTTCCTGGCTAGGCAGTGTCACTAGTTTTGTAAATACCAGCAGTTGGAATGCCCAGGGTACTGTGGAAAGAGCAGGGCCTCAGGAGTTACACATAGTTGGTCTCATTCAGGCTCCTTGCCACTTGCTGGATGTATGACCAAGGGCAAATCAGTTTTACAATCTCTGAGCATTTTTAGATGTAAAATGAGAAGGTAAAAATACCTACCTTACAGGGCAGTACTAACTGTAAAAGAATATACAAGTGCTTGGCCTTTTGTGTAGTGATTAAGCACGTCCTTGAGTCAGACCACCCAGAGTTCAGTTCTTGCTCTGCACTCTACTAATTACCAGCTGGATGACTTTGAGCCCCTGACCTAAACTTTTCAAGCCTCAGTTTCTTCATATATAAAATGGGATAATGATAGACTCTATATCATCAGTAGGATTCAAAAATAATTCATGTAAATGCTTAGAGGAGTGCCTAGAAAATAGCAAACAGTCAATACATATTCAGGAATGTTACTATTATTATTTTTACGGAATATGTAGTAGACATACAGAAAATATTGGTTTCCTTCTCAACTCTCTCCTTTTCTTGCCCTACCTTTATGTCTCTCTAAGGCCCTCAGAGTTGGAAAAAAAGTCTTAGGATAAATCCCTTATGCCATGTAGGCATTGATTTATTTTATAATAAAATAAGAAAATTTTGCAATTACAACCCAAACATTTCCTTAAAAGGTTATAGTGGTGTATGTGGAATATATTTTGTTTTACTGAATACTTTAGGATGCAAGTGTGGGAATTTGAGCTAAGACTGATTTGTGAGCGTAATAGAGAAAGAAAATAAGGAGTGAGACCAGGAGGGAGAGGGTCAAGGACAGAGAGGCAGGAAGGAAATAGAGAAGGGGAGACAGTAGAAACACAAAGTTCTAGAATGTGACCCTTTACTCAGTCACCACCTAAAACATTAGTGAAGTACTACTGAAGGTTTAATGTGGGTTGAAAGCCAGAAAACAAAACGTTTTTTTTTTTTTTTTTTTTTTTTTTGTAATGTGATGAAGAGAAGGAATGAGATTCATGAATAAAGGAGCCGGGGTATGCACAACCAAAAATGTAAATATCCAGTGGATCAGTCAAAATATTCTAGGCAATTTTATGGTTAAAAATTTGGAGTTTTAAAATAGTAAAGGTCAACTTTAATTTGTACATGAAATGTAAAAAAAATGTGAGAAAATGCTGCTACCGCTATAATAATAAGAACAAGCTGGATAACCTACAAAATAATAAATTTTAAGAAATCAAAGAGCCGAGGATATACACAAAAACCTAAGGAAATGAAAATTGCATAGCCATTCTAGGAGAGAAGAGATCCATGATGGTTTTCATCATTATAAAACAGTTGAAGAAGGACGAAGCCACCTTTTTACACATGTAAGAAGAAAAAAGTTAAAATATCAATGAATCTGTAATGTTTAAAATTGGATAGAAATGATGGTTCAAAATCCATAGGAACCCTAGAACTAAAGATTCTAAACCCACTCACAAACTCGTTTCCATTGACTTTCACAAGCGCTCATGCAGAGCAGTGGAGGTTAGGGCAAGAGAGCTATGAAAGTCTTCTTGAAATGTACACAAGTGAATCTTCTGAAGCCCACAAATTAGGAGAATTGAGAAAAACCTTCCAGTAATTTAGATACCAAGCTCTATAAAAGGAATATTCCTAATCCTGACCTTGGATCGTTTGAAACCTGCGACAAACTGAATCTAATGAAAGCAACAACCAAGCCCTGATTTAGCTCAACCCCAAACTAGATTGACTCAACCCCACAAACAAGAAGTTAGACAAAAAAAAAAAGAGCATGTTCTGTTCTGGAGTAAATGTTATTATTCTGGTTTCTATTGTATTTTTATCCAAAATGCCTGATATTCAGTTGAAAGCTATAATACAAAATGTCAAGATTGTGAAAGATAAGAAAAGATTTGGGAATTTTCAGATTGGAAGAGAATAGGAAACATGACAACTACATGCAACATAGTATCCTGCATTAGATCTGGAAATGGAAAAAAAGACAATAGTAGAAAAACTGGTTAAATCTGAGTAAAGGCTATAGTTTAATGAATGGTATTGTACCAATGACATCTTCTTAGTCTCGATCATTGTACAATATGATTGATTACATAAGGTGTTAATATGGGGGAATCTGGGGTAAAGGTATACTGGAATGCTAAACTAATACTAAAACATATGTAAGTTTTAAAACTACCTCAAAATTAACATAAACTCTACAAATGCACAGAAAGCAAGAAGATATGACCTATCATCAAGAGAATAAAGAGTCAATATAAATAGTCACAGAAATGATCCAGTTACTGGAATTACAAGAGAGGGACTTTAACTATGATCAATATTCTACACAATTTTATGGAAAAAGGTGAATAACATGGAAGCACAGAAGAGGAAATACATCAGGGGAACTTCTATTTTTATGAAGAAAAAGAAAAAGGCCAAATGGAAATGCTAGGAATGAAAAACATAACTGAAGACATCTAGAAGCCTTTCAATGGAATAGCAACAAATAAGACCAGTGAAAAGAATTGATGGCCTTGATGACAGATCAGTAGAAATTATCCAAAGTGAAACATAGGAGAATAAAGAGTGTTTAAAAAAGAAAAAAGAAAAAAGGATCTCAGCCTTTGTGATACATTATAAAATGAACCAACACTGATGTAATTGGAGCTCCAGAAAGAAACAAGAGAAAGAATGAGGCAGAAGAAATGTTTGAAGAGACAGGAAAACTTTCAAAATGGATGAAAGACAACAAAGCTATGAGTAACTCAGCAAATAATCCAAAGAAAACCACATTTGACAGTTTTGAAAGCAGACAAAATAAAAAGATACTTTATATACAGGGGAAAAAGTAAGAATGGCAGTTGACCTCTTAGTTGAAATAATGCAGGCCAGAAAACAATGGAATAATATGCTTTAGAGCACTGAAGGGGGGGGGAAATAAAACAAAACTACTAAGCTAGACTCTCATACCCAAAGAAAATGTCCTTCAGAAATATAGGTAAAATAAAGACAAGTTCCAATAGTAAAGGTTTAATCTACTTAAGCATATATGCATGATGAAAAATGATAAAATTCTTCAAGCTGAAGGGAAATGAAACCAGATAAAAACCTCATTTTGCTGGGAGGAATAAAGAACACTAGAAATGATAAATAGGACCATAAATCATACAATTGGCTGTAACAATATATTGTGGATTTTTTTTCTTTAAAAAAAAATTTAGTGTAGTTGACCTACAATGTTTTATTAGTTTTGGGTGTACAGCAAGTTGAATTAATTATATGCATACATATACCCATACCCATTCTTTTTTTCATGTAGGTTTATTGTGGGATTTTTGACATATGTAAAATACATGACATAGAAGCCCAAAAGGTAGAGAGATGGTAATTAGAAATAAACTGTTACAAGGTTTTTACATTGTTTAACAAGTAGTTAAAGATAGACTCATACATTAAAAAGACATTGTAATTTCATATATCCATGTATACACACAAATAATACAAACAGGCGCAATGAAAAGTTTAATAGAGGAGAAAATGATTAACTAAAAAGATTACTTTTATTCGCCAAAAAGAAGGTAGGAAATTGATAATTGAGTAGCAAAATGCACATGGGAGAAACTTTACTATCACACAAGATGACAGATTCAACTACAAGTATATCAATATCTTTACTAAATTTAAATTTAAACTAAAAGAGAAAGATTGCCAAACTGGATAACAGAACAAAACTAAATCACATGCTATTTATAGGCAGTACACCTTAAACATAAAATCACAGGTTAAAAGTAAAAACATGGGAAAATATACAACGTGTGTGATGAACAGATTCTGAAGTGACACCTGAGATCTCTGATCCTGACACATTCTTTTGTAATCCTTTCCCATTGATTGTGGGCAGGACTAATGCCTTGTAACCAAGAGTACGGAAATAGTGATGAGTTGTCACTTCCATGACTACCTTGTATAATATTGTAGCACTTAGCTCACCACAGGTCTCTCTCTCCTACGTGTCCTGATGAAGCAAGTGGGCAACCTGGGGAGGCTGACATTGCAAAGGACTGAGTAGCCTTCAGCCAGCAATCAGCAAGGACCTGAGAGTGGCCTTCAATCAATAGCCAACCCCAAACCAAGACCTTCAGTTCAACAGGATATCAGTAACTGAATTCTGCCAATAACCACATGAGCTTGGAAGTGGATCCTTCCTCAATCAAGCCTTAAGATGAGAACTCGGCCCTGGCCAATAGCAGTCATTGTAACATTGCAGAGAACTCACCAGAGATACATCTAAGCTGGGTCAGACTCTTACCTCACAGAAACTGAACAATCAATGTGCTTTATGTTGCTAAATATGCCATAATATTGTTATGCAACAATAGAAAGCTAATACACTATGCAGGCACAAACATGTGAAAACTGGTGTGTTTATATTAATATCAGACAAAATCATTCTCAAGTTGAAGAGAATTACTAGAAATAGAAATATTGCCTAAAGATAAAAGAATTCATTTACAGAGTAAATTTTTTTTAATTTTATTGAAACATAATTGACATATAACACTACATAAATTTAAGGTATACAGCAGAATAAGATATATACATATTGCAGAATGATTACAAGTTTAATCATCTATAACTTCATATTCTTTTTAATATATAATTTATATATAAATGTGTAAAATATATATTGATATAATATATATATAGTGATGAGAAATTTTAGGATCTGCTCTCCCAGAAATTTTCAAATATATACAGAGTCAACAAGACATAGCAATCTCGTTATATGTCCATTTTACTTTAATAAAGCTGGGGAGGGGATAAAAACCAAATAAAACCTACCAAACCCAATCAATTAAAAGAAATAAAAGTAGCAATCTTAAATGCATATGCCCTTAATAACAAATCTTGCAAATACATGAATTTAAAAAAAATGACAGAAATAAGTAGAAATAGCTAAATCTATATCTATAACTAAACATCTTTTTAAAAACGAACGCAAAATTGGCTTTTTGAGGAAGAGCAAAAACAGAGAGACTGCATTGAAAGAAACACTGCACTAGAAAGAAATATTAAAGGAAATTTTTCCACAGAAGGATCATTATATCATATAGAAATTTTGGATCTGCACAAATGAGGAATGTCAGCAATGGTAAAAATAAAGGTAAAGATAAAATATTGTATTTTTCTTATTTCAATCACTTTTAAAGAAAATCAATAGCTTATAGTAAAAATAAAGTATTTTGCGGGTCATAACATGTATAGAATTAAACTATGTGAAAGCAGTAGGACAAAAGATTAGAGAGAGAAAAAGAAGGCACTGTATATGCAGTGATACAAGATTATTTTAAGGCAGACCGCCGTAATACAATAAAGTGACACTCCAAGTTCTTGAGCGATCACCAAATAAACAGAAAATTTTAAAACAGGTATAATAAAAAAACCAAGAGTGAAAATAAACACTAAGTTCCAGATTAGGCAGAAAAAGATGGGGCAAGTCAAATAACAGACGGACATATAGAAAATAACTAGCAAGACTGCACATTTAAATATAAACATTTCAAAATTTATGTTGAATGTGAAAGGTCTAAAGACACTATTGAAATATATAAATTATCAACTTGGATGAAAAAAAAGATCCAAATACACACTTCTTATAAGAAATGCACATCAACTATACCAACATATATAGCCTGGAAGTGAAAGGATGGTAATAGACACGAAATGAAAACACCAATCAAAAGAAAGGAAAAGCAGTTCTTTTATTTATTTATTTATTTATTTATTTATTTATTTATTTGTCTCTTTAGGGCCACATCCAGGGCATATGGAAGTTCCCAGGCTAGGGGTCAAACTGGAGCGGCAACGGCCGGCCTACATCACAGCCACAGCCACAGCCACAGCAATGCCAGATCTGAGCTTCATCTGTGACCTACACTATAGCTCGCAGCAACGCAGGATCTTTAACGCATTGGCAGGAGCGGGGGGCAGGGATGGAAACCATATCCTCGTGGATGCTAGTTGGGTTCATTAAGACTAAGCCACAAGGGGAACTCCAGAAGCAGTTCTTAACATAGGTGAGTCCTCATAAATGTTAGCCATGGGTAGTAGTAATATAATGGGATCTGCAGCCATTCGGTTGACAAAGAGAATTGCTCACAGTTGGTATAAGGCAAAGAGGAATGCTGAGCATTGAGCTGGACCCTCAGTCTGTCAGCAGGGATTCATGAATTTGGGAATTGTTACCATTTGTGAGCAAAGTCCTAGCAATCTCTCTTCTCTTGCCACTTAAGCAGCAGTGACACTTCAGTTTTGATGCTCAACAAAGTACTCAAGTTTTGTGTTCCTGCATCCATATATACATGACTATACATTTTAGTTTTTGCTTGTGATAATTGAAATTTTCAAGAGCCAAAGAGCAATTATGGAAAAGTAGAAAGTGCATGAAGCTAGACTACTTCAACTCCCAGCTCTACCATTGTTAAACTACGTGGTTTTGCACAGATTACTGAACCCCTTTCCCAAACCCGTTCCCTCCTCCGTAAAATGGATTCATAATCCTTATTTCACAAGTCTGTTGAGATAATTAGATGAGCCCGTTTATGTGAATCCCGTTTGGCATGGGTAGATGCTCAGTATGGATCCTGTTCTCCCAACTTCCTATGAGACATAAGGATATTTTTGGCATATGGGATGGGACGGTAGAAACCAATCTGTCCCTGGGGGTAAGAAGGTACCCAAGTGGCATTTGTTTCACAACTGGAAGCAATGTGGCCCCGATGTCTCACATAACATAATGGGCAAGATCACCTTCTCCAACTCAAGCTTGGCATCAGGAAAGTCAAAACCCTGGTGAATGTTCATCTTTGTCTCTTGCGGGACAACACCAGAAAGTCCACACCCCGTGTATTTCAAATCCTCAGCCTGACAAATCAGCAGTAGTTGCTGACGATGTTACAAACAGCAATAACTAACGATGCAACAGAGGTAAGAAAATCAGCAGCAAACATCTGTAATTCTTTAAGGGAGGTGAGGTAGAAGTGGCTTGGGGAGAAAATCTAAATAAGACTTGCAAATAAGAGTAAAATCTATAAGTCCATATTTTTATTTGACAAATCTTCATCAAGGATCAACCAAGTGCCAGGTATGAGATCACAAAATCAATGCAACTGACATCATTTTCTACTTTCTGGTAACAAATTATTATTTATGGCAGCCGGTGAATAAGAAGTTCTTTACAGGTGGTCAAATTCCTAGTCCTCTGTCTGCCAGAGTGTAATCTTTTCATTTCTGTTCGAGATCGGCCACAAGACCTGTGTGCCTTTCTTGGGGCTGGAACCGAAGCTGAGGTTAAACCCCCTGCCTTTAGAAGATGAAGCACAGCGGAGGAATGAATTCATCTTGGAAGTGTTTTCAGCAGGTGATCTGCTTGACTCATTAGGAGAACCACCTGGTTCATTAGCCTATATGCCTGGTTCAGTGGATAATACATCTGGCTAGACAAGTGATGCATTATATCTTTTAAAAAAGGACCCTTCTCCCCAACCCACCTCCTACCGTAGTGGAGGTAATGTTACTGCTCAGAGCATCTTTGTCCACTTCTGTTCTCTTCCCCCTTTAATATGTGTCACTATAACCTGAGGGACCATGTGCAGGAGTGTAATGCATACTGTGCTAATACAGGCAGAAATCCGGATCTGGCAATTTCAGTAAATCACTGTCATCTGGAATAATTCTGAATTCTGTCAAAAAAAAAAAAGGACTCAATTTTCTATATAGTCAGAATGGGGTTGTTTTTAGCTAGCTGAGATTCACAGCCATGAAATCTTTGTTTGTAAATCAGGCCTCTTTTCAACAATGCTGAGTGTGGGGACCAAAATAGCACTTTGCGAGTCACTTCTCACCTCAGTCTCCTCCCTCTACAAAAGGGGGTGGAGGTGTAAGATCCCTGAAGGAGGAATGGTTGTTCCCTTGCTGGCACTCTTATCACAACCAGGGACAAACAGCCCCTGGAGGCATCCAAGCTCAGGCTCATGAAATGTGCACAAACCTGGATTTTGGACTCCTTTAACATGGGGAGGGAAAGCTAGAAGGAATCAGAATCCTCTGGAGGGCTTATTTAAAATGCAGATTTCTGGGTCAAAGGGCATCCTGGTAAATGTTTAACAACTTGCTCCCTTTGGAAGAAAAGACGCGATTTGCGATTGCCAATTTCTGTGGTGTAAATACCCACACAATAGTTGATTTCATGCTACCATGAAACTGGGATGAGATGTACAATTTTCCCTCCAGAGCCTTTGCTAGCCAGCTCCAGCACCACTAGCGGGGCCCTAGCTGCTTGACTTGAAAGGTCTGTGGTAGAGCTTGAGAATTTTCATTCCTAGCAAGTTCACCGGTGGTACAGATGATGCTAGTCCAGGATTTTTAGTGCCAGGTATGGGGATTTCTTCAGGCTTTGGAGGACTTGCCACCCTCCAAATACCCTCTCTTAAGACCTCATATTTCCTTTCCCATTACCTCCTAAAGAGGTTCCATGCAGGCTATTGGAAAGGACACTCAACCATGGGGACAAGGCTCTGGGCTGTAATCTTTGGGAAAGTGAAATATACCAATTTCCCAAAATGAAGCCATGTATGTTGCTGTCTTCTGTTTACTTTGCTCCCTTTTTTAGCATGGCTGTAAAGAGCCAAGTCTTAGCTACCCTTCTCTTCCTTGCCTAGGCCAACAATCCACTGAACTGAGATGACCATAGTGGACTGGCCTGCGACCAGGAACTACAGATTTCACAGTACTGTCACTCACTCAATCTTTAAACCATCCACCTCTTCATCTATTTATTGGTTCATTAATTTGTACAATGGATGTTTGAATCCCTATTCTGTTTCAGTCACTGGGAACTGGCGATATAGTGGTGAATGTAATAGGCACAATATCTGACCCACAAAACTTATATAGTAATATAAGAATACACACACACACACACACACACACACACATACATATATATACAGTAGGGAAGGCAAATGTTAAATATCAATTAGATTTGCAATGACCTTGAAGGAAAAAGCCCAGAAGGCTATGTGAGTGTCCCATAGCGAAAGGAGGCAAAAAAGGACTCTCTGAGGGAAGGAAGATAAATTGAGACCTAAAAAAAAACGTGTAAGAGTTTCCCAATGAGAGGAGGTGGTGGCGGAGGGCACCTGGCAGGGAATACTTGTTCCAGGGAAGCAGGACCAGACGGAAAGGAAACATGGCCCCGGATGGGGCTAGAGAGAGAGGTGGGTTCTGGACTTTATCCCGGAGCAGGGGGAAGCATGGGAAAATCCCAAGCAGGGGAGTGCAGAATCGTATCTGGCCTAAGCAAATGCTGCTTTTGGAGGTGGTGCGGCCACCAATTTTCCTGTTGTTTCTGAATGGCAGACCTAGGCCCGTCACGCTAGGTTATGGCTGATCTTGATCCTCATTCTCTCCGGGTCAGGGATACCGCTCTATAGCACCCTCTAGTGGTGGTACTCCAGGCATCCAGCAAACGGTAACCTTTTCAAGGTCAAGAACAGGTCTTCGGAGTTCCCATCGTGGCTCAGTGGTAATGAACTCGACTAGTATCCATGAAGACACAGGGTCAATCCCTGGCCTCGCTCAGTGGGTTAAAGGATCTGGCGTGGCCGTGAGCTTGGTGCAGGTCACACATGTGGCTTGGATCCCATTGCTGTGGCTGTGGTGCAGGCCAGCAGCTACAGCTCTGGTTCAACCCCTGAGAATTTTCATAAGCTGTAGGTGTGGCCCAAATAAATAAATAAATAGAATGCTGTCTTCATTCCTTCTGTTGTCCTGTTGTCCCTGGAATGGTACTGGTACTGGGTACCTTCTGGGTCACTGGTAAACAGCCAGGGGGTACTGAAAAGAGAGCTCAGTGAAAGAAGACCAGGCTTCCATAGTTGCTATTTGCCAGCTTTGAGACCTTTGTGGCTGGGCAAATAACCTCTCCGAACTTCAGCTTTCCCATATGTAAAAAAATAAAATCAGGAGTTCCCACTGTTGCTCAGTGTCTTAAGGATCTGGTGTTGCCACAAGCTGTGGTGTAGGTCACAGATGCGGCTCGGATCCAGTGTTACTCTGGCTGTGGTGCAGGCCGGCCACTGCAGCTCTGATTTGACCCTTGGCCCAGGAACTTTCATATGCTACAGGTGTGTCCCTAAAAAGAAAAGGAAAAAAAAAAAAAACTATACGCATTGCATAAAATTTTGTGAAAGAACTGAGTAAGATAGTGCAAGCAAAAATTCTGGAATGCTGTGCACGTGTGCGATGATATACCTAATGATGGAGTCGGCGGGGATGGCGGACCCAGTCTTCACCCAACACTGTCTCCTACTTCCCTTCCTGCACAGACTTACCCCACCGATAAGCTCCCGTTTTATACCTACCTCACCTTTTACAGTTGCCAGGGTTGACACTTCGGACCTGGGACCACACACACTCCTAGATGCTGCTCTCACAGCTTGCCATCTGGCTACCGCTGACGTCTGAGGTTCCTTCTTGATGACTTCTTCCCTCACATGTGCGTCACCATGGCTTCTGGAGTGAAAGAGGGGCGCCTTGGCTTGGGGAAGTCTTTTTCAAACTGAAGTTCATGAACCACCCACATCCAAACTATCCAGGTACTTGTTAAACCTGCCCCAGCTCGGCTAAGTCAGAATCTTATCAACACTTAAGGCTCCCAGCTCAGTCATGGTGGAGAGGACCCAGGCTTTGAACCCACCCAACAGGGCAATGAACACACGAGCTCCACCAACTTGACCTCAGTTTCTTCACCTATACTTTTGATTATAGATTTTATTACTCTCTACTTTAGTTAGGGGTGGTGAGGGTTAAATAACATAGTGTGTGTGGTGCTTAAAACAGCTCTTGGCACTTAGAAAGCACTTGATAAACGGCCACATTTATTATGTTGCCCTAGCCTCTCAGCAGCCCCTGTGCACGGGCGGATGGGGAGCTGATGTCTCAAAAAGCAAAATGAGTTACCAGAGGTCACACAGCTAATTAGCACCTGAGCAGGACAAACACCCAGAATGCCTAAATTTGAATCCAGCACTATTTCCACCACACCAGGCTGTTTCCTTTAAGCCCTGAACTTCCCTAAATGCTTCTCTTCCTTGGACTGGTCTCTAGGTGGCTGAGGGAGCACTACAGAGCTCCCTTTCATTAGCAATTTATCAGGATGTTGCTTTGTATCTTGCAAACAGATAACCAGCCGAGCTCAGCTGACCTCTAGAATCCCTTCAGATATAATTGAGTTTGCATTATCTGACAAGGAGCCCATCTTATAACATTTAGGTAAATTGCAGAGCCTGCACGTCTGCCCTCCACATCCTGCCGCAGGGCTCTGAGTCCTCCGCCTCTCTCACCCTGCGCGGGGCCCCCCTTCCAGCCCCATTTTTTCATACAGAACCAGACACCTGTGTTCGGGGATGCACTGTTGATGTGGGTGCTGACTTAACGCTAAGCACGCAGGCACACAAAGCCCAAACCACTCCCCTCCCAGATCCCAGACCTGCTTTTTTGAGTCTGGGGTTGATTTAATTTAGATAGGGAAGATTTCTTGCGATATGCATGTCCCAGCCTACCCTTGAGAGCAAAAAAGGCAAGAGCCTCTTGGAGCCAAACGCTGGAACACAGCACATTGTCCCTGTTGCCTTTCTCTATCTTCTGTGAGGAATTAAGAGTGTCTGTGTTATGACAGCCTTAAAACTCCCTCAAGCCACTCTCTATCTGGTGCCCACCCACTCAGTGGTGGAGGAGGGGGAGGAGGTGTTTGGGTTTCCTGGGTCCTCTTCTTATTGAGTCTGCTGTTTGCCCCCTTCACACACCTCTGCTCTTTCACTCCTTCCCGAACAAACTACACACAAGAAAAATAGGGTCGGGCAAGTCGCCTTAAGACCTCAGGGTGACTTCTTGTAAGAGGAGCATGCTGGATGATTTTAAAGATCTCTTCCATCTTGAACATGACCATGCCTCTCCAGATGCTCATACTCAGCTCTTCCAAGGCCTCGGGCCGGGACAGCCATGGTCCAGTGTGTCCCTCTACACCTTCAGCGCACTTTACAGCAGAAGTTCCCAAACGTTTTCCGTGCATGGCTCCCTTGAAGTCTTTGTAAGCTTTTTTTTTTTTTTTTCCCATGGTACCCATGGTTCCAAAGAAATCTATTTTTTGAGTACTTAGTTACCAAATACGAACTAAAAATGCTTGGACTGTGTACTACCTCAAGCCATCGTGTTATATTATTCGATAGACGTTGCGGATCACTGTAGCTGTCTAGAAATGTAGACATAGTCCCTGGCGTCTCTGTGACTTCACGGAAGCACCCTAGGGCACCTTGGCGCAGTTTGGAAAGTGGTCTCAGCTGTGTAGTAACATGGCCTGGAGACCATAGGTTTGTTACAGTATGCCGAGGTAAAATTCCTGAATGTTCCCGCCTATTGGGTCATTTGGCATCCTTGGCAGGGTGTGGGGGGGATGGCAACCACACTTTCACAGAGGTACCGTAATGAGCTGAAGGTGGGGTCTCTGCACTCAGAAAGATATGAGTTCAGGCCCTGATCTCAATACTTCCAAACCGTGTAACTGCCCTGAGCTCTGGTTTCTTCACTCGAGACCACTTTCTCCTCTAGCTTCAAAGCCAATGCACAGCTTTTTTTCCTTTCCCAGCCGTTGTATCCATCTGTTTCCTATGAGTCTGTATCTTTTCCAGTAGCTCCAAAGCTGTTTCCTCATGGTGTTCACCTCACCCATCAGCAATACTAAAAAGTATGTCCTTTCTTGGTCCCCTCCTCACATATAAATGGGAAGGAAAGGATATCGATTGTTCTTTAAACAGAAAAATCCAAAGCTATGGAAGAAAAAGAAGTGGCATTAGCCTAGCACAGAAGATGGGTCATTTGGAGGCCGCTGCTTTAAGTCATAGGGAATCTATTAGGCTAGGCTCTTGGACATTTATTTCTCCCTCTTGCCAGTGCAGGTTCTAGAAACCCCAGCTCTATCCATAAAGCAAATGTCAGGGAAGCTGTAGCTCTTCCCTCCACGATCAGACATTAATGCAGGTCGTGATCACTAATGCCTTGAAACAGTTGTTGGCTTCTGTCTGCATTTTCTCCCAAATTCCCTTTATTGACGACCTAAATATACTAATACTCTGGTGGTGAGACAAAGAAAATCTTGGTAAGAATGAGGAGCCCTCGTACAAGATGGGAATACTGGCTCAGCCACCGTCCGGATTATCTCTAAACCTCTTTGCAATGACGGTCTACTGCGCCTAGAGCCCTGCTTGGTTTCGTGCTGCTGCTGCTGATCTTTCTCCTTTTTCTTGAGGAGAAAGAAAACCCAAGGGGCCCAGTGGTCCAGACGAACTCGGTTGAGGTGTAGTTCCTTTTTTGATGTAGTGTTCTTGTTTGACAGTGTGTAACCACCACCACCATCAAGATAATGAACGTTGGAGTTCTCTTGTGGTGCAGTGGGTTAAGGACCCAGCACTGTCACTGCAGCAGCTTGGGTCATTGCAGTGACTTGGATTTGATCCCCGGCCCAGGTACTTCCTCATGCCACAGGTATGGCAACAAATAGATAACGAACATTTCCACAAAACCGAAATTTCCGCATTCTCCTTTGTAGTCAACCTCTTCCCCATTCAAGCCCACCAACCACTGATCTGTTTTCTGTCTTTATAGATTTATCTCTTCTAGAATGTTAAATAGAGTTACATGGCACCTAGCTTTTACATTGTGATTTCTTTCTTGTAACACAACGCATTTCATTCATGTTATTGCAGTAGTTTGCTCCACTAAGAGTAGTCCACTTAATGGATTTATCTTTTTTTTTTTAACCAGGCTTTTTTGTGTTAACATAAGTTTTCATTAACCTAAATCCCACCTAAGAGTGGGATTTCCAGATCATATGGGAAGTGTACATTTACTTTTAAAAAAGTTACAAAAGTGTTTACCATAACAGCCGTTTCAGTTTGCATTCCTACCAGCAATATGTATGAGTTCTAGTTGCTCTGCCTCCTCATAAGCACTTGAAATTGTCAGTTTTCCCCTCTTTTGACATTTTAATTAATTGTTCTATGGTTGTGGAGTGATATCTCAGCTGTGGTTATAATTTTCCTTTTCCCTAATGACTGATAATGTTAAGTATCTTATTTGCCATCTATGTAGCTGGCTGGTGAACTCTATTTTTGAAATCTTTTGCCCATTTTTTTATTGGGTAGTTTGATTTGTTATTATTGAGCTGGAAAGGTCTTATATATTCTGAATTCAAAGACTTTGTGATTTGCAAATATTTTCTCTTATCCTGTGGCTTATCTTTTCATTCTTTTACAGTGTCTCTTGAAGAACAGAAGTTTTCAATTTTTATGAGATCCAATTTATCAATGTTTTCTTTCATAGATCATGCTTTTGATGCCATATCTAAGGAAAATTTGTTTAACCCAAGGTCACAAAGATTTTTCTCATGTGTTTTCTCTAGAAGTTTTATAGTTTAAAATTATATATTTAAGCCTATGTTCTATTTTCAGTTTCATGTTTCTTTTTAAATTGCTTATCTTTTCAGGCCAGAGAAGCCCAGGCAGGAGGAGAGATTCGACCTAAGCCCTGTAAAAAGTTGGTCTTATGATAGTCAGTTCATCACCACATAGGAAACCACTGTCAGGATGTGGTAGTTAAATCTCAGCCTCTGACATCTGATGCCTTGAGTCTGAATCAGTTTTTCATGTGCTAAGTTTTAGCTCAGGGTGATTACCTGTACTTTCTGGTGCTCAACAGAATGAACTATTAATCAGCAAAGCTAAGATTAGAAGTAGGGCTCTAGCATTTGACCTCTATCACAAAGATTGGTTCTGAGTGAGGAAGACAAGAACATTTAACTGGGGAACCCATTCTAAAGAGTCTAAGAAAGATGGTTTGCCATTGAATATTAGAAAAACCAATGAGGTTATAAGAGCAAGATTCTTATGTGTTCCATGTGGCATGTGGCCATCTTTGCCCCAGGCTCTTCCTTCTTCCCTTGTGTCTGAATTAATCTGGACCACTGGGCGCCTTGGGTTCTTCTTGCTGCTCTAATATACTCTCGTACTTAAATGTGCCACCACTGTATCCGATCTCCGTCTTCCCAGATAATCCTTCCACTTCTTGTTTTCAAGGAACACCTATCTGCTTTTGCCTGGACACTTTCTTCCAACAAATAAACTCATATCATTATCTAAAAGGAGAGACTTACAAATTCAGATGTTGATAGGATCAAAAATATTTACCCTCTGTGTCCCTAGGCTCTGGGCAGGCTACCTTAAAAACTTCTGGAAAACAGATATCCAACTATCTAGATGAGAGACCACGTGAGGTGGCAGGTGGGGGTGGAAGCACATAGGTTTTAGATTTGGATTTGGGTTCAAATCACAATCCTGGCCCTGACTGTGCTCTCCTTGGCAAAGGACTGCCTAGCCTCAGTTTCCCACTCTCAGAGTGAAGAATATTTAAAGCTTGACTTGGTTTTATGAACTTTAAATGATATAATAACTCTACGTGAAATACCTGGTATGTTGTGTTAACTCTCATGATTGTGATGATGAGGTTCACTCTGCCTTCCTAAACCACCATTTCCAGAATTCACAATCCTCATTCAGAGAACTCTCTCCATTCCTTTTTTTTTTCCCCATTATAGCTGGTTTACAGTTTTCTGTCAATTTTTCAACTGTACAGCGTGGTAACTCTCTCCATTCTAATCAAAATGTCCCCTGCTGCTAGCCCAGCTCATTTATGACGATCATATCCAGTCAACAGCCCTCAGACTATGAAATAGCTGTGAGAACAGCCTAATGCCCTCTGAATTCTTTGAAAAGTACATGTGTATAGAAAGTACAGTCCACTTGTGAAGAACTTATAGCAGATCAATGACTGTCAATGACCTAAACAGCCTCAATTGATTGCCATGTGTGATCCAAAGTTCTGATTAACAGAGGCTTTGTTTAAAAAAGAAAGCATTTCTAGGAAAGAGAAGGAAAACGGCTCCATCCATTTTTGCTGAATTATGAGGCTGCAAAATAGCCTCCACTGGCAACTCCCCACGTCTGGCTAGGTGCTACCCCAGAGCACGTCTCTACTTGGGTGAATATAGCCCCATCTATTTGTTGGGATGCTTGGAGAGAATCGGCTGGAACCCTCTTGTTTCAGTGTAAATTTTTCCCTGTTTGCCTGGGCTGAAAGTGCTATTTTGTATTCCTGAGTGAGGGGCTATCTCCTGTATCTCAATCCTGTGGCGCCCTGGTGACTCACCACAGCTCCTGGGGGCTTAGCTTTGGATCCCCTTGACTTTGAGGTTACACACATCAGTCCTTCTGTGCAGCTTCACCTTCGTTTCTGGAGCAGGCATGTGCATATCTAACCTCGGCATGCACATGCGTATTCATGTGCCTGTAAGTCCTAAAAATGCTAATGCGAAACTGGGTTGGAATTCTACTGGCCAGACTCTGACCTCAAATATTAATCATGCCCGGGCAGCCAAGGGGAGCTCTGGCCATTGGAGGGAGAAGGCGTAAGCTCGCCCTGAAGCACTGCAAGGCAAACCGATCGAAATGAAACCCCCATTTTAAACCATTTCACTCACTAGCAAGCTGCTCATTTTTCTCAGGCATACATCTTATTTCTGATTAGACAGAAGCAGTGATCTGATCAACTTTTCACAAGATACAAAACAAGACACAGCCAATTCACATCATGTTTCTTGAATGGTTTTTGATAGAAATTTACTTCTCTGAATTTCTCTCTTGCTTACTCAGTGCGATCTCAGAGACGTTTTCCTGTCTCCCCCTCTTCCCCTTGACCTCCCTTCCTCTGCCAATTTTTTTCTTCCCAGAACATTTTCTTATGTGCTAAAGAATTTTTAAAGGTTGAATTGAAAGTTCAACCCTCTAGAGTCGAGCAGCCCTTTGCCAGGGATCTCAAAGGAGTTTCTCCGGTGGGTGCCTCCTCTGCCATGATATGCCAGGTGGGTGCCCTGAATCCAGCCAGCACAGCCGGTCCTTTCCTAGTCCCAATGTGGTCACTCTGTCAAGGAGACCTGTGCAGACACAGCTCCCCGTCTCCTTGATGGCCTTATCTATTCATTAAGCCCCTTCATTATATCGAGTCTTGTACTAGGTATTTCCTTTCGTGGCCGTGTATTTGATCTCAGTTGGTTTTTATAGCTGTTATGTGACTTTGGAATATCGCCAACTACATATTAGGGATAAAGACGACCCAGTTAGAAAGAGGAAGAATCAGAATTTCAATCCAGGAGTTCCCTTTGTGGCTCAGTGGTTAACGAATCCGACTAAGAACCATGAGGTTGCAGGTTCGATCCCTGGCCTTGCTCAGTGGGTTAAGGATCTGGCGTTGCCATCAGCTGTGGTGTAGGTTGCAGACGCGGCTCGGATCCCGCGTTGCTGTGGCTGTGGCGAAGGCCGGCAGCTACAGCTCCTGTTAGACCCCTAGCCTGGGAACCTCCATATGCCGCGGGTGCGGCTCTACATAAAGGCAAAAAGACAAAAAAAAAAAAAAAAGAATTTCAATCCAAGTCTGAGGACTCCAAACCTTACCTCTTTTCCTCTGAGACTTACGGCCTTTAAATTATCATCCAATTTCCTTCCAGGAAAATAGGGCTTATGCATAAGAAACATTTCCCTTTACTAGGGACAGAGATGATCTTCCAGGCCAATCAGAGCAAAACCTTAAGTTAACAAATCAAAAAACTGAAGTGCAGAGAGCATATGCGACTTCCCTGAGGTCACAGCCATTGAGTGGGCTAGGTTGGAAATTGGGTTTGTGTCTTGCCGATTCTAAGTATTGTGCTTCCGTTGCATGCTTCGTACTGTCCAGTTAAGGGGATGAGAAGACTAAGGCTCAAAGTCAAGGAAAGTAAGCCAAACCCACACTGCTCGCTTCTGGAGGAAACTGCTGCTTCAGTATAAAAAGATTGCCAGGTCCTAATACTTTTCATGCCCATAATATGATCCTCTACCACTTCCACACTCTTGATGGTTTATTTTGCCTCTTTATATCCTGATTTGAGACAACTTTTTATCAGGAATATGGAGAAGAAAAAAACAACAAAGTACCCATAACTGGCATTCAAAATACAAACAACTCTAAGCTTTTCTTTAGGTTCTCTTGGATATCTGTTAAATGTGCCTCCTGCCATTTGTGGAAGATTTTTTTCCATTTTATCAAAAGTGACCTGGTCTAGTCATCACAAAATAAAATTGGGGTAATCTCGGAAACACAGTATTCCAGGCACTAGCTATGATTGCTGTTATTTTAGGGTAAGAAGGAGAGAAAGTAGGAGTGAACTATCATGGATGGAGATATTTCCATCTCTTCAACAATGTGTATTTTTAGAAGAAATTCGCTATTAGCACAATGAATTATAGACCAGCAAGTCAGATAGGATTTCAGTTTGGATCTTTCTAAGTGGTGTCCCCATAACCACCTAACGATTTGTCTTTAAACAGAATCTACCCTCCAAGGACACCTAGGCATCAAAAGACCTGAAAGAAAAAGAAGCATTTCTTGACATTAAACTGAATCTTCATGTGAGAGAAATATCTTCAAGAAGGAGAATGAACAGCATGGAAGTGCTGGCCTAATTCCCCAGACCCACCTCTATGCAATTCTCATCTTGATTTGTAAAAACACGGACTGAATTCATACCATAACTATATTGCTAGGATTCAATTGGCAAGGATTTTGAAACTAGTAGATCAGCTTCCACCCCAGCTGAGCTTTGGAAATCTCCAGTCAGTGCAATATATATATATTCACATATTCATAGATATACATATATGAATATTCACGTATTCATTCAATGAATGCCAAGCACCATTCCATGAGGTATTGGGGACAGAACAGTAAATAAAACTGACCCAAAAAAGGCTTCCCCCTTTGTTAAATAAATAAGGAGATAATATAACAGGCTGGGCTATGATAAGCACCTTGGTGAAACGAAAGTGGTAAAGCGACGTTCGCAGTGTAGTCGATACAGGAAGAAGGCGCTCATCCACTGGGATCTGGCCCGCTGTTTTTCTGCCTCGTCGTACTCCTGCTCCCTGGTTGTCATCTTCTCCAGAATGCTCTTTGCCTTGGCCAGCTGCACCTCAGTCCAGAATTTCCATCTCTAAGGGGACTTCCCTGGACCCAGCTGTGTCCCTGCTCCTGGATCCAGGTGTGCAGCTGCTCCCCAGCTCCCTGCCTTCTCTCTGGAGTCCATTTCATGCTCTTGCTTCTGCTGTCAATCACTCTGCTCCAACCTCGAGTCCTCCTACCCCGTCTTATACCTGAGTCGTTCTGGCTCCCAGCTGTCATGGCTCTGTCCTCTATTTCCTGCCCCAAACCTACCCTTTGAACTTGATGGTCCCCGAGCTCCCCAGGGAAGGGTCTCCCTTGACTCTGTTTTTGACCGCATCCCAGTAGGATAACTCCGGCAGAAGTCTGTGAGGGTTACTTACACAAAGCTTGCTCTAACACTTGTCTCCAGGATCTAAATAGAAAGGAAAGGATTATTTACAAATATCGTAAAGAAAAGAAATAGCCATTTCCTATTGAAACCCATATAGATGGTCTTTTTATTATGTCATCGTCTGATAGAAGCACCACCCTGCCTCCAACATCACCTCCACAAAGCTTTGTTGCTCCACGAGGTGAAATTCATTTACAGAAAAATAATCCCATTAGACAAGGCCGCCTTGTTTTTTCAGCCATATGTCTAATGTGCTCTGATTTTAAGTCCTCTCCCGCAAAAATACCTTGCCACAGCCAGGGCGCTTAGATTAATCATCCTTTCTTACGTTTAAAATAATTTCCTTCCTCAATTCACTTCAAATACCTATCCTTTCAAATCAGAATGATCATCTCCTCCCTCTGATATGTCATGTAACTAGATGCCTAAAAGGCTTTTCAGATGCACTAATTACTTGACAGCTATTCTGCCGGTGCTTTCTCATGCATTCGCTCATCACAGTCATGGCTGTTGTTGCCTGCTGATGTCACTACCCTATGACCAAACAATGCCTGTCCCTTCTGCCTATGGAATTGCCCTTTTCAGATAGCTCCTGTTATTGGATTTTTGAGCATCAGGTTTGGATTGTTTGCCATGAATTACCAAAGTCTACCCAACTTCTCCAGGTGTGGAAACCTATCCTGTGACAGTTAATGCTCAAATTTAATAATACATTATGTAAACTTCACATTAGCATGTTTTTATTCCTTGTTTTTTAATAAATACATTTACATGAAAGTTAAATGGAAGCACTCCCGGTTATACAGTTAGCTGTGAAGGCACATGCATTCAGCTGCCCACCTTCATTTCAAGTGTAAGCTTATAATGGCCTGAATGTTTGCTCTGGCTTCTGCACAAACCGTATCTGCAACCCCCGTGGCACTACATAGTCTCATGTTTAAATAGTAGATTTGAAGTAAACAAGGACAGCACAGTGACTGAAAGAGTAAAGAAAGAGAATCTGAGTCATGGCAGTTTTAGTATTCTGTGTATGTAACCACTTGAAATATTTGCTTGTGTTTAATATTTTAAACAATGAAACAATGTAAACTGCAAGGTCTAATATTTTTCCTTGGTAAGTGTAAATCTTAGTTCATACATGAAACATCTTACTGAATTTGAATAACAGTTTTAAAATTGAAATTTATTCATTTTAATTCTTTTATTTGTCTTTTTTTTTTGTCATTTTAGGGCCACACCCGCGGCATGTGGAGGTTCCCAGGTCTAATCGGAACTACAGCTGCTGGCCTTCGCCACAGCCACAGCCACGCAGGATCCGAGTCGCGTCTGCAACCTACACCACAGCCACAATAACACCAGATCCTTAACCCACTAAGCAAGGCCAGGGGTCGAACCCACAACCTCATGGTTCCTAGTCAGATTCGTTTCCACTGCACCACAACAGGAACACCTATTCATTTTAATTCTTAAATTAAAATGAATTCTTAACAGTTTTAACACTAAAATATGAATTAAGATAAAAATTACATTTTATTAAAATTAATTTATTAGGTCGTGTACATTAATATATCTCGGACTATTATCAAAAGATCAAAGTTCAAACTATCAGATGGATATAAAATTGCAGAATAAATACTTGTAATCTCTTTCGTCCAGCAGTAACATGGAAGAAGAAGTAATAACAAGATTCATTCATAATTACTCTGAATTTGAAAAAAAAATTGAAGTGGAGAATCAATATACAATGACATTGACCTAGTGAAGCTCAACAAAAACAATTAAAAAAAACAAGCCAACAAAGACACAGCGAATCAGCATCTATATCTATGTTGATACACGTAGTGTCTTCAACACCACATACGGCTTCATCACAGCAAAGAATCGTGTCGTGCACAAGAAGGAGTGTTAAAAAGTTGTATGTTCCAGGTGTCAAATATGTTAAACACGCCATAGAATCACAGTTCCTCTAATTTTTATTTCCCTGATTAATATGAATCTGAGCGTCTTCACATTTATTGGCCATTCAGTGTTCATTTACGAAGTGTCTGTGAAGTCTTGTGCCTTTGTTCCTAGAGAGTTAAAATATCAGTTCATATGAATTCTTTACGTGTCCTTGATATTAATGCCATCCTTAAGCATATTCCTCTGTCCCTGTTGTCTAGTTCATGTACCGCTACATGGAGGGATTCCATGAGGCTACATTTCTGTGAACGATCATTAAATTTATGGCATCATGGGATTAAATTCTGTGACACCAGTTACTTAATATAAATTGCATATTCTTGGTGAATTGCTTCTTTAAAT
The DNA here is from genome assembly GCA_004024745.2 of Catagonus wagneri. Taxonomy (NCBI): domain Eukaryota; kingdom Metazoa; phylum Chordata; class Mammalia; order Artiodactyla; family Tayassuidae; genus Catagonus; species Catagonus wagneri. The sequence goes on from PVHT020000175.1 coordinate 26,422,761, forward strand.
GTTTAATTATTGAACTTATTCTAAATAATATTTTTCTCTGATTTTATTTTTATTTTTGTTGATAATATTCCACTGGGACTTCTACTTTCAATCAAAACGGAGGGAGGATTATTGGATTTGCCTTTCCTTCTGGAAACAAAACAAAACAGATGAGAAAAAGCAAGAGTTTTCAGACCCCTAGGTAGCAGAGTGCAGAACACTGCTCACTGATAGGTGGAGAGTGAAATGAAGTGAGAGACTGGCCTAGCTTACTGATTTCAGAGTTCCCAGTGTGTGCGTATGAGGGGAAACCTCAGGTAGCGTTTGGCAGACTTTCCGAGGAGAAGAAACAGAGTCACGGGTCAGGGGAGAATAAGGCGAACCGAGTTCACAACACAGAATACTGAAGAGACGGGAAATTCGCAAGAAGAGAACTCTGCCAACCTTAGAGGGTTCCTCTTGGATACTCAGCTAAGTACTTATAAGTATAGACAGGGGGATAAGTACCTGAGCCTAGGAAAAGATCCACCAAGCTAGGATTTGAAAGAGCAATGACCAGAACTCACACTGAGAGGGGAATAATTCCTTTCCTATCAACTATACTGGAAAACTTTATAATTCATGGATCTTTGGGTAAAGTACTACTAAGGATTTTTCCTCAATAGTAGAGAGTAATTAATGCTTTAGACCAAGCACTGTCCTTGTCCCTCCTAACAAAAAAAAGTTAAGACTCAAAGGACTAAACCATCTCCAGGTTACTTAAATGTATTTAAAATAAAGTTCAGGACTACTTCAGGAAAGCAAAAATACTCAGGACCCAAGGTAAAACCTATAATACCTGGCTTCCCAGTAAAAAGGAATTGTAAGGTAAGAGGAACAGGAAAATATGAACGAAAAGAAATGAATAGGTCACTGAAAACCAACTGATAACAAGACACAGTGTTAGAATTAGCAGAGGAGGCATTAAGGCAATTATCACTGTATTCCATACGTTCAAAAAAGTGGAGTCATGGAAGATGTACAAATGATACCTGTGGAACTGCCACAGACTAAAACTAAAACTTGTGAAATGAAAAATACATCATACAAGATTAATGCAGCTTTGACATTGCAGAAATAATTAGTAAATTTGAAAAGATAGCAATGGAAACAATTTAAAATAAAAGACAGAATAAAATAAAATAATGAACAGAGCTCGGAAAACTTATACGAGCATTAGCTAACTAATATACATAACTGGAGTCCCTAAAGGAGAAGCAAGAGATGGGGGAATTTCAAATATTAGTTTGTAGCCCCAAATTTTCCAAATTTGATGAAAATTATAAAACCATAAATCCAAGAAACTCAACAAACCCTAAGCACAAAACACATAAAGAAAACTATACTATAGCATATTATAACCAAATTTCTCCAAAACAGTACTAATGAGAATGATTTCAAAAGTGGCCAGGAGTTCCCATCATGGCTCAGTGGTAAAACCCAAACAGTATCTGTGAGGATGCGGGTTCAATCCCGGACCTCACTTAGTGGGTTAAGGAGTGAGCTGTGGTGTAGGTCGCAGATACAGCTTGCATCCCGCATTGCTGTGGCTGTGGCACAGGCTGGCAGCTGTAGTTCCGATTCGACCCCTAGCCTGGGAACATCCATATGCCATGGGTGTGGCCCTAAAAAGACAAAAAAAAAAAAAAAAAGAAAGAAAGAAAGAAAATGAAGGAAAGAAAAGAAAAGAAAGAATGAATGTGATAATTCAAAGACATGCGGATGTATGTAGAAAATTCAAATGAAATCCATATAAAAGCTATTGGAATTAATAAGTGAATCTAAGTTTTAGGATATACAATCAATATAAAAAAGTAAATTATGTTTACATATACAAATAACATATAGCAACAAATGGTTAGAAAATACAATCAAGTCACAAAGAGTAAAATGTTAGTGATGAATCTGACAAAAGATGTGAAAGACTTGAAAACTACAAAGCATGGCTGCGATAAACTGAAGACCTGAATAAATGGAGAGACATGTCTTGGTCGTAGGTTGGAAGATTCAACATTATTTAGATGTGAATTCTGTCCACAATGATCTATAGATTCAATATAATCCCAATCAAAATTCCAGCAGGTTCTGAAGAAATTGACAAGTTGTTTTAAAATTATATATGGAAATATAAAGGACCTAAAATAGCCAAAACGCTTTGAAAAAGAAGGAATCTGCCAGGTAATATATTCACTGACTTGGGAGTGAAATTTGATCATGAGGTCATGTTACCCTCCCTTTGGATTTTCCTTTCGGTTTGCATATAATTTAGTTTTTGCTGGGTCTTGTCCTCTAAAATCCATATGCAGGGCTTTGCTATGTTTTTACTGTTTTCAATCCCCCCTCTAGTCCCCAGCCCTTTCTGCTCCGTGTCACCAGTTGTGGCCTTTTTTCCTGTCTGTGTTTGTGGAATGTTTTCTGTTCTCTAACTAGACTAATCATTGTCTAAAGAATCTAATTGTGTTGATTTTAACTTTGTTGGAGGACTAATACTATATTAGTTTTCTCTTGGTGCTGTAACAAAAACCACAAGCTTGGTGGCACAGAGCAATATAATCTTCTTATCTTACAGGTCTGGAGGTCAGAAGTCTGAATTAAGTCTTGGGGTTAAAGTAAAAGGGCAGGCAAGACCCGTGCTCTTTCTAGAGGCTCCGGGGGGTGAATTTACTTCCTTGCCTTTTCCAGCTACTAGATGCTGCCTGCATTGCTTGGCTGATGGGTCTTTTGTCCATCACTTCAGACTCTGTTCCTATGGTCCTTCTTTTGAGCTTTGACTCTTTTCCCTCCATATAAATACACTTGTGATTATATTGGGTCCACCTAGAAAATCCAAGCTGATCTTTAAATCCTTAATTTAATCACACCACAAAGTTCCTTCCACTAGGTAAGTTAACATATTCACATTTTCCAAGGATTAGGATGTAAATTTCTTTAGAGAGCCATCATTTGTGCTGCTATGCTACTTTATACATAAATTTTTTTTTTGTCTTTTTGCCTTATCTAGAGCCGCACCCACGGCATATGGAGGTTCCAGGCTAGGGGTCTAACATTAGCTGTAGCTGCCGGCCTTCGCCACAGCCACAGCAACACAGGATCCAAGCTGCGTCTGCAACCTTCACCGCAGCTCACGGCAACGCCGGATCCTTAACCCACTGAGCGAGGCCAGGGATCGAACACGCAACCTCATGGTTCCTAGTCAGATTTGTTAACTGCTGAGCCACAACGGGAACTCCGTATATATAAATTTAATTAACACAACAATATGGTGTTGCTGTCAAAATAGAAAGATTAATCAGTGAAACAGAATAGAGTCTAGGTATAGACCCACGCATGAATAAACAACTGATTTTTTTATTTTTTTTTGTCTTTTTGCCATTTATGTAGAGCCGCACCCACGGTATATGGAGGTTCCCAGGCTAGGGGTCTAACAGGAGCAGTAGCTGCCAGCCTTCGCCACAGCCACAGCAACACAGGATCCGAGCCGCTTCTGCAACCTACACCACAGCTCACGGCAACGCCAGATCCTTAACCCACTGAGAAAGGCCAGGGATCGAACCTGCAACCTCATGGTTCTTAGTCGGATTCATTAACCACTGAGCCACGAAGGGAACTCCAAACAACTGATTTTTGACAAGGATGAAAAAGCTATTCAGTGGTCAGAGAACAGTCTTTTCAAGAAGTGATGTTGTATATCTGCATGCAACATAAAAACAAAAAAAATTTGACCTATGCCTTGCAAAAGGTACAGAAATTAGACATAAATGTAAAACCTAAAACCATAAAACTTCTAGAAGAAAATGTAGGGAAAATGAATTACGTGAATATGCATTAAATATGACACCAAAAGCATGATCCAGGAAAGAAAATAACATTTATAAACTTCTTCATCAAATGTTTAAAAAATCTGCTCTGAAAAAGACACTAAGAGAACAACAACAAAAAAAGTCACAGAGTGGGAGAAAATAGTTACAGAACACAAAGGTTTTGCATCCAAAATATATAAGAACTCTCAAAACTCAATAAAACAGAATTTTAAAATATAGGAAAACTATGTTTTTAAATATAACAAACCAAATTTTTTAAATGTAGCAAAATATCTGAAAACAGATAATTTACCAGAGATGATCTATAGATACCAAAAAAGCACATAAAATGATGCTCAACGTCATCAGTCCTTAAGAAAATGCAAATTAAAACCACAACGGGATATCACTATCCACATATTAAACTGACAAAAATAAAATCCTTGACCCTACAAAGTGTTGACAAGGATTTGGAGGAACTGGAACTTCCACACACCACTTTCGGAATGTGACAGTGCAAGCGTTTTGGAAAATAGTTTTTCAACTTTGTAAAATGTTAAACATTCACCTATGCATTTCCTTGCCATTCCATTCCTAGGCATTTACTCAAAAGAATTGAAAGTTTAAGACCATACAAAAATTTGTACATAAAGCTTCTTGCAGCTTTATTTGTAAAACTCAAAACTGGAAAAACCCAGACGTGAAAGACAAATTGTGCTATAGCTTATACTGAATACTATTTGGCAATAAAAAAAAAATGAACTATTGATTCCAACAATAGTGGATGAATCTCAGAAATAATTGGGCTTAGTAATGAATCCAGAAAGAAAAAAATCACATATCATTTTTTTATACTTTATAGAAAATCCTGGGGGAAAAAAAGACTAAACTACAGTGACGAAAAGTAGATCAATAGTTGCAAGGGTAGCGGGGGGGCTGACAGGAGACATTACAGTGGGGTATGAGTCAGTTTGGGGAGGTTCCTTTTATGGTGATAACAGGTATGTACCCATGACAAAATGTATTAAGTTATGCACATGTGTACTTTATTGTATGGCAATTACATCTCAGTGAAACTTCAAAAAACCGTTACACTTGCTTTCCTCCTGCAAGTGTTTTGCCTAATATTTCCTTTTTTTTCCCTTTCCCTTTCAATGTTTCTATCTCATGAGTCTTAGGTGTGAATCTTAAATAGCATATACCTGGATTTATTTTTACTTCTGGAAATCTGTCTTTCATAGGAGCCTTTAATCCATTTTTGTTTGTTATTCTTATTCTCACTGATGTGGTATCTTTCCATTATTATCTTGGGCTTTCAAATTGCCACAGTTTTTAATTTGTTCTCTTATATTCTTTTCCTGTCCTTTATAATAAAGTGTTCTTTAGCCGTTTTAATTTATTCTATCCCTACTTTATCCCATCTTTTTTTTTTTGAAATTATGAATTCTGTTCCTTTTTACACGGTTGTGATACTTATTAGAAAGAATTGAAAAGCCTAGTGCAGAAAAGCTGAGTTGATAGTACGTCTTGTTTCATGGTCCATTATCACCATTAGTCCATTCAAGACCTCCCTACCCCTTAATGTATGTATGCATGATGTGTACATGTACGCATTCATTATCCCCATTCCCCACTTGTTTGTTTGATGTGTATTATTTTAATGTGTTCCTATAAAAGGTAATTATTGCGCACATATGTTTAACTGACATAAGTGATATTGGGCTAGACTTCATTTCGTAGCCACATTTTCCCCCAGGGCTGTGCTTTTAAGGTCTACCCATGAGGCTATGGGTACCTTTGGGCTATTTCTTCTCACATTGCTGCTAGCCCTTGGAATTATCCAGTTTTTTTTAATATTTGCTTATCTGATGTATACAGAGTGATACATTATTATATTAATTTTCACTTGTCTGATTGGTAATGATTATGTCACCTTTAAATTACCTTTTCATGTCTTTTCCGCAATGTTGCTTGAGTTTCAGTACTTCTATGGTGGATTTCTCATATATATTTAATATTAATTCCTTGACTTTTTTCTCCTGCAATTATCTATTAACTTTACACATGATAGCTTTCCTTAAACAGAAATTCTTGAGGTTTATGTAATCCAATTCATCAAGTTTTGGCTTCCTAAGTTTTACCAGTAACTTTTTAATAGTTTTTAACAACTCCTAGGTCAGAAAGATAATTGTAATTAAATTAATTGTTTTACCTGTCACTTGTAGATCTTTAATTGATCCAAAAGTCTTCACCGTATAGGTTTTCAAATAGGTGTTGGTTTTGTTTTCTTCATATGCAAGCCTGGTTTGGCAACAACTTCACCCTCATGGTCTGTCACATTTCCTTGTGTACTTGGATTTCTAAGGCTCTGTTCTGTTCCACTTTTCTCCTTGGCTTTTCTTGTGATAGTATCATACTGACTTTATTAATGTAGCTTTGATAGATGCTTACAAGACGTCTTAAAAGATTTTGATTTGCCGATTTTGAAAATTTGAAAATTGGCTTAGCTCCTTTTGAAACTTTAATTCACATAAATTCCCGAATAAATTATATCCAGTTTCTTTAAAACTGTAACTGACAGTTTTAGTGGAATTTAATTGAATTTGTAAATTAAGTTAGAATCAGTATCCTTATAATATTGTCATTGCAACATAATTCAAGAGTATGGAAGATTTCTGCTTTTTTCAGGTCTTTCCTTCACGTCCTTTAATGTAGTTCTATTTTCTACATCAGGATTTGTGAACTCTGTATTAATTCCTTGATACTTCATCATTTTTGTCACTATTGTAATGGCATTTTATTTTTTAAAATTACCTAGACATACTTTTATGAGCTGATCTTTTATCTAGTGATCTTGCACAATATTTTCTACAATTACAAAATTTTATCTGTTACTTCTGTGCATTTTCTACCTAGACAATCAACTTATTTGTGAGTGGTGGCAATTTCCCCATTCCTTTCTAATTCTGTAAATCCTCTTTCTTTCTTTCCATGTTGCATCAGCCAGAGCCACAAGTAACAGCAGTCATCTAAGAATCCTACATCTCAAAGGGAATGTGTTGTCTAAAAATTCTCCACTAAATAGAATCTTTACTCACTATACTTTTTTCAAGTTAAGAAGTTCTCTTTTATCCCTAGTTGGCTAGAGTTTTTATTATACATGTGGATGATTTTCTGTGTCAGATAAGATAATCAGCATTTTTTAATTTTTATTTTTTATATATTTTTTCTTTTTTAGAGCCACGCCTGCAGCATATGGACGTTCCTAGGCTAGAGGGTGAATCCAAGCTGGGTGAATCCAAGCTGCAGCTGCCAGCCTACACCACAGGCCCAGCAACACCATCTTCAAGCTGCGTCTTCAACCTACACCACAGCTCCAGAAACACCAGATCCATAACCCACTGAGCAAGGCCAGGGATCAAACCCACATCCTCATGGATACTAGTTGGGTTCGTAACCCACTGAGCCACAACAGGAACTCCCTAGATGGTTTTAAGAGATTTTTCTTTATGTTCTGAAATTCCTTTACAATGTTCCTAGATATCAGGAATTTAATATACTCACTTTGATTCCTGAATTCTTCAATTTGCAGACCACCATATTTACCCAAGTCTGGAAATTTCTCTCTGATTATTACATCTCCGCCATTCTTTTCTTCTGAATTTTAAACTGTCTCAGTTTTTTCCTCTAGCTCTTGTTCATATTTGTCATCTCATTATCTCTAGATTAATCACGGTTGCCGATTTCCTTAGCTGAATCTTCAAGCATATTAGTGCAAAACTGCTCTAATGCAAGAAGATAAATTCCCATAGCCAACCTATGTAACCACTGCTGAAAATTCCTTGAGAGTCCCCCTTTTTGGTTTCTGTAGACAGAAACAGGAGACTGTGGAAAGCTGGATCATTTCTGCACAGCCACGGGGGACCTGCTAAATCTGGAAAACGCTCTAGGGGAAATTGAGAATCAGTTGAAAGAACAACACAATGAAATAGAGCTTTAAGTAAAACAAATGTCAAGTTTCCTCTGATTTGTGACAAGTAGGACACAAATGACCCCATTAAAGTACTTGGAGGACAATTTGGCCCTGAGAATTTGTATACTTGCTTTAGAAATCCAAAAATATATGTTTTAGAAAAGTTTTGTTGTTGTTGTTGTTGTTTTCTTTTTTATCTTAACCCAGATGCAACAGGTCACAAAACTTTATAACTTTTAGTCTAGGTCCATCTGACAAAAATCTTGCAAATGGACCAGCACACGTGAACCTCGTGTTCTCTTTATAAAGGTCGCCACATTAACACATGGCAAAGTGGACACCTGGTAACATGAACTGGATGGAGAATGAGCACCTAGGGGAAATTATACTCTTCCTCTAAAATGATGGCAAGATGGAGAGGGGTGAGTTCTTTACCAGCTGCTTGTTGGTAACAAAGTATTATGTAAATTAAGTTTTGTGCAGATTTGGTAAATATTTATTGAGTGAGGAAACTTTGAAAAATAAGGTCTATACCAAACTGCATTTCAAAAAGATACATGCACTCATATGTTCATAACAGCACTAGTCACGATAACCAAAACATGGAAACAGCCTAAATGTCCATTGGCAGATGAATGGATTGAGAAGATGTGGTGTATATACACAACGGAATGCTACTCAGCCATAAAAAAGAACAAAATAATGCCATTTGCAGTAACAAGGATTCTCATACTAAGTGGAATAAGTAAGAAAGAGCAAAACAAATACCATATGATATCAGTTGTATGTGGACTCTGAAATATGGCACAAATGAACCTATCTAAGATATAGAAACAGACTCACAGACATGGAAAACCGACTTGTGGTTGCCAAGGGGGAGGGGGAGGGGTGAACTGGGAGTCTGGGGTTAGTGGGTGAAAACTATTACATTTAGAATGGATAAACCACAAGGTCCTATTGTATAGCCCAGGGAATTATATCCAGTCTCTTTTGATAGAACATGATGTAAGATAATACGAGAAAAAATATGTATTTTATGTATGCCTGGGTCACTTTTCTATCCAGCAGAAACTGACACAACGTTGTAAATCAACTATACTTCACTGAAAAAATAAGAAAATCTGGCTAAAAATCATTTTAAAAAATTTTATTGCAGTATAGTTGACTTACAAAGTTGTGTTAGTTTCAAGGGTATAGCGACATAAATCACTTATTCATATATACATTCCTGCCCTATTGTATAGCACAAGAAAAATCTACTCAATACTGTGTAATAACCTACATGGGAAAAGAATCTGAAAAAGACCCTAAAATTTGTTCTGATATCAAAAAATAAAACCAGTATAAAAAGCTACTCGAGGATTCAAAATAATTCTACCATTCATAAAATTATGCAAATATGATGCATACTTATCAAAAACATGAAATTAAGCAGGAAATACTTTCTTGGAAAATTGGTTAAAATTACTTCAAAAACTACTATATGTGGCAGAAATATTTTTATAAAATGAAATCCTGAAAGAGTTATAAAGAGGATTTTTCAGTGAGTTGAATTTTAGGCAAACTCAACAAGTTGATTAACAAGAAAAATAGTTTCAGCCAAACTGCCTTTAGACAAATTGATCATCACACCATTTCAACAAGTTACTATCGTCTTAAGCTACTTAAGCTACAAATATTGGGCTTTAGTCTTTTTTTGGGGGGGGGAGCTCCCTGGTTGCTGCACCTGTGGAGGGGCTGGGAGGGTGGGACTTGAGCATGGAAGCTCCGCCCCTTTCCACATGCCCTGCAGATGTGTGTCTTTCACCTGGCTGCTTTTTTCTTTTTTTTCCCTTTTTTTCTTTCTTTTTAGGGCCACACCTGTGGCATATGGAAGTTCCCAGACTGGGGACCAAATGGGAGCTGCAGTTTCCAGCCGACACCACAACCACAGCAACACCAGATCCGAGGCGCATTTGTGGCCGATACTGCAGCTTGGGGCAAGGCCAGATCCTTAACCCACTGAGTGAGACCAGGGACTGAAACTAATCCCTCATGGATACTAGTCAGATTCATTTCCGCTGCTATAAATTAATCTATTTTTTTCATTAATAAATTTAAATATTTTAAAGAAGAAGATATGCAGATGGCAAATAAACACATGAAAAGATGTTCAACATTGCTCCTCATTAGAGAAATGCAAATCAAAACCACTATGAGGTACCATCTTACACCAGCCAGAATGGTCATCATCAAAAAGTCTACAAACAATAAGTGCTGGAGAGGGTGTGGAGAAAAAGGATCCCTATTACACTGTTGGTGGGAATGCAAATTGGTGCAGTCACTGTGGAAAACAGTATGGAGATTCCTCAGAAAACTCAAAATAGAATTACCATTTGATCCAGCAATCCCACTCCTGGGCATCTATCCAGCAGAAACCATGACCCGAAAAGACACCTGTACTCCAGTGTTCATTGCAGCACTCTATGCAATAGCCAGGTCATGGAAACAACCTAAATGCCCATCGACAGAGGAGTGGAT
>PVHT020000175.1:26433171-26498644 GCA_004024745.2 Catagonus wagneri
GGCCATTAAAAGGAACGAATTACCAACATTTATAGCAACATGGATGGACTTAGAAATTATCATGCGAAGTGAAACCAGTCGGACAATTAGACAGCAACACCCAATGCTACCGCTTACACATGGAAACTAAAAGGACACAATGAACCTCTTTGCAGAACAGACAATGACTCACAGACTTTGGAAAACCTTGGTTTTTCAAATAAGACAATCTGGGGGGTAGAGGGATGCACTGTGGGTTTGGGATACAAAATCTGTAAAACTGACTTGTGATGATTTATGTACACCTATAATTGAAATAAAATCCATTTAGAGAAAATAAATAAATAAATAAAATATTTAAATTTATTAGGGCTTTAGTCTTTTTAATGCGCAATGGAGGTCAATATATGATGTATATGAGTAGTATGTATGAAGACAGGGTCTAAGCCAGGAGGAAGAAGGGACCCTTCTAATGAACTTGTTAAAGGCAGAATTGGGAAGATTTAAAAAAAAACAAACAAACTCCATTGACTGAAGTGAGAATATAGAGGGAAAAAGCCCAGTTCAGGAGAAAGCACCAGAGAATTCAGGATGAATCCCTAATAGGATAAGAGGAAAGCTAAAAGGATCTAAGATAGGAAATTCCAAGTGTAGAGGTGGGCCTATCAGAACACCCTGGATCACAGATAGGAGTCAGAGTAGAAAACAAGACCTCGTTGATAAGAGATGCAAAAAACAGATTCAAGAGAGGAGAGGCAGAGGAAGCCCAGAGGTCTTAGAGATAAAACCAGCTACATTTAGCTATTTGGGTAGGCAACGTGCCTGCAAATTTAGGGTGGCTTTACCGAAAGTTAAAAATAGTGGCTCATAGCCCAAACAGAAAAGGCTCTTTTCTCTCTCTCAGACCAGAAGAGAGACCTGAAATGGGAGGATCCGATGTTTGGTGTGATGAAGAGGCTGGTTCGGGGCGGGTGGATCAGACGCCCCAAATGCCTTCGGAGATGACATCTGAGCTAATGAACAACCGCAAAAGAGAGCACTTGGGGAGAACTGTAATAATCTCTTGAACGCTGAAGTTATCGTTAATAACAAAATCATTCTGATTACTTTGATTTGTTGGTGAAGCGGACTTCTGGGTGGCAAGAAAAAGGAGAAAGACGCTTCTGCTTCAGGAGCAAGTGGCCATTAGCATAATCTGAGCTGGAAAAACCTCCCCATTTGTACTCTTGGCTGCTGTCTGTGGATTCGGAAAGCAAGCTCTCAGATGCTCTGAGTAACTGGTGCATAATCAATCTGTGCTCCTCATGAAGATTTTCCTGTCTCCATCGCTTTTCTCTCCTCTGCTCCGCTCTCCCCAGCCTGGCCTTTAGCAGCCTTCATCTGAACCCCGTAACGCCCAGCCCTTCTCTGTATGTCAGCCCCTGTACGTGGAATGTTCACTTGGGTTTTTGCTGTTGTTGTCCCTTCACTGCGCTAGGAGCTTCTGGAGGACAGAGGCCTCTGTTTTTCACCTTGGAACCCTCAAGACCGGTGCCCAGTGCATGAAGCCAATGAGGAATGATCGAAAAGCTAGGAATAGCTGGTCAGAGAAACGAATGGGTAGAGGAGCGGCTCACACACACAGCCACAGACGCCCAGACACAGGAGCAGCCAGGCACCCAGAGCACCTTGTATTCCTCTGGCGCTGGTCCTTGGTCCTGCTCTCTGTGCTGTCACACATGTTCCTCGGAGAGCTGGCCTTCAGCGGCCCACAGCTCAGCTCACCATCTCCCTAGCTGTTGTATTTAAGGCCAGCCGTGTGAATTTGGAGGGTAGCCCGAGATTCCATCCCCATCTCTGGTCACTGTCTCCATCCTTCCAGCCTCTGCTCTTTGGTGAGCGTTCAGCATTTCCTCTCCTCTAAGAAAAGGGCAGCAGTGATTTGCTTTCTTGCCGTGTTTATGTCTTAACCTCATATCGATTTGTCATTTTTCTTGTATTTTTTTTTTTTTATTTTCTCTCTCTGCTTTCATTTTGGATGAGGCCTTGTCCCTAGTGCTTGCTTTCAGAAAAGAGAACGAGAGGCCTCCTGGAGCTAGGAATGTATGCCATTGCTCCCTGCCGAACCCAGCTGCATGGGAAATAGAACACCCGCACAGCCATCGGAGACTGCAGGAACTTAAAACTATGCGGTGAGTTTTCATTCTTCAAAGCATTTTCAAAAGCGTTATTTTATCTGAGTCTTACCAGGGTAATTTGGGCCAGGTATTATCCTCTAAAAATACATCAGGGCTTTGAAAAGAGCAGTTGGCTCTGATTTGTGTTTAAGCTCTTCCCGTCTGCTGGTGTGACGATGAGCAAATCACAGATTACCCCAAGCCTCTTCCTCCCCACCTCTTACATGGTGGTAAGTAATGTCTATCACTTTCCTATCTTTTAAGTTAGAACAAACATCTGTAATAGTATGTGCCGAACCGCTTCATACAGTCTTGATAAGCCTCAGATAGGGTAGTGCAGATGGAGTCCTTGAAGCCATTATAAATTCAAAAGGGACAGTGGTTGTCATTACTCAAGTACCACTACTGCGTGTGACATACTACCAAATTCTAGGAATGGGGACAAGTCTTGATGAGCAGAACACAGAGTTTCCCAGCTCCCATTTCAGGGCGTCTTCCTCCCCCACAGCCGCCTCTGCTAGTCCCCCCAGAGGGCTCTAAGGTGCCTCTGCCTCTCGGGACACGTGCAGGAAAAATGTAATCCCTCTTCCCCCTGCAGCCTTCCTGGTTCCGGTGGAGGAGCTGGACTTCCTCCACCAAGGAAGGCAGCACGCTAGGCTTGCTTCCATCTCCATGACTCGTGGAGGACGAATTTGTCTTGAGCCAGAGAAAAGAAAGCGTCCGACCTCTCGGAACACCTCTCTGGACACCGGTGACCCGCTCATCTAGTCGCCGTACAGCCAGCCCAGCGACGGGTTACAGGGGGCAGGGAGGAAATTCACATTTGCTTCTTTTGTTTTCTTTTTGGTCTTCCATGCGTCCTCAGTCATGACCCTAAGCCCTGGACAAGTTTCTGATTCAGTGAATGATTCAACTCTCTTAAAAGCACTTTAACTTACTAACAGATTCCCTTTCTGGCAAGTACTTCAGTCGTTGCCATCTGGGAGCTTTCTCTTATCCTGCATTTGTGATTGCCGCCCCCCCAACTGGGACTGTTTTTTAAGTGCATTTATATATTAGGCCACAATTGGCCTGAGATCCACCGTAAGAAGCAAGCTGTGGCCATGTCAATGGATTGTAAAAGGAAAATGACCTCAGAGAATAGCGCTGAGGTTAAAGACACTCCTGAACAAACACGGCGAAATTATATTTTCTCAATTCAAAAATAAAAGGACGGAAACATCTTAGCCTCAAATCCAATTGCTTTCACCAGGATAGGGATGAAATTGGCTGTGCTGATAAAAGCCAGCACATCTCCCCTCCCTAATTGCATCAGCTTGACCCTCTCTTCTGATTAAATGCTTATAATTTTTCTCCCAGCATGTAATTTTTTAATTATAATACGTTTGAAGAACATCAAAATTATTTGGCTGTTTGCAGGGTGATTGTTGACAGCAGAGTCAATTCGTTTTTTCTCTGATGTGCTGAGCACCCAGTGGGTGCCTGAGAAATCATAATTGACGATAGAGGCAGAGATGTCCCAGTGGATGGGTGATGGGCCCACAGGCGGTTGCGTGTGGGGAGGAGAAGCCTCGGGCCTCACTGGGGGCGGCGTTCCGTGCATTTGGGATGGTCTGAAAGCGAGAAAGAGACCTTACTGGCCTATGCGCCCACGCTCCTATTACTGCAGGGGAAAGGCTGCTCAGAGGCCTCCGGTTAGCTCGGCTGGTTTTCCCTGTATTGAGGGATGGGGTGCAGGAATATATATTTTTTTACTTTATTACTTTTTTTATTAGAGTACAGTTGATTTAGAGCATTGTGTCGATTTCTGCTGTGCAGCACAGTGACCCAGTCATACATATACACACATCCTTTTTCTCGCACTGTCTTCCATCATGCTCTACCCTCAGAGAAAGGACGTCGTTCCCTGTGCTGGCTCAGGGACGTCAATATCCCGCAGGTATGGCCGTAAAAAGAAAACAATTTCTTTTCAATTTTTTTTTTTTTTTTCCTATTTATGGCCATACCTGTGGCATGTGGAGGTTCCCAGGCTAGGGGTCCAATCAGAGCTGCAGCTGCCAGCCTGCACCACAGCCATAGCAACACCAGATCTGAACCGCATCTGCCATAGTTTGTGGCCCATGCAGGATCCCTGACCCACGGAGCAAGGCCAAGGACCAAACCCGCATCCTCAGGGACACGATGTCGGGTTCTTAACCCACTGAGCCACAATAGGAGCTCCCAGGAATCTTTTAAAAGAACATTCTGTTTGGAAAATATTTCCTTGTCCTAGTTAATCCTAAACCAACTAAAATATACTATAGTCTGGACCCCAAACCCACCAAACAAATAGAAACCTCCCAGATATCTGCAATGATGGGATGAGAAAAGAGAGACTGAGGAAAAACGATCTCTGCAAAAGGAGATTGGGCTTCTGTCTCCAAATTTCACTGCAAAGTAGATAAATGGTTGGCCTTAAAAATGTTACTCTCAAATTCCGCTTACCAGCTGGGTAGGGTCGAGTTATAAGCTCATTCTCTCTAACCTTGCCTTCCTCGTCTGTGACAGTGTTTGCACCATGCATGGCGCTGCTTCCATAAAGAAGGTTCTGCACAGTCCGAGAGCTTGGGAGATTATTGTATCAATAAGGTTCTGAGTCAGCATCAAGCGGCAGCCCCCTCCCCGTGAAAACCGTAAACACAGTTTAAATCACAGCAGCCTGGGCCTCTCTGAGTCTGTCCTTTCTGGAAGCAGGTGGAGGGACAAGATGGCCTCCAGGGACTTCACGAAGGAGCTGCTGGCCCGTCCCTCTGAAGGCACGGCCCTCTGGCTCCATTACCTGCTTGTCTGAGCTGTGTGTTTTTTTGTTTGTGTTTTTTGTTTTTCCTGGAGTCAGTGGCGTGACCCTCAGACCTGAAAAGGATACTGAATTGCCAATTCAATTTACCTAAAACTGGTGGAGCCTGAAAGCCTGGCCTGCATTGACATACAGCTAATCTAATACAAATTGATTTTGGTTTTAAATCCAAGCAAGTCAAGAAATTGCTGTGGATTTTTCCCAAACACAAAGGCTTCTGCTCTGCTGTAACTGCAAAGCCCCTGACTTTGGCTTCCTGGGTCCTGGTTTTTAAAGTCCCGTTTGTGCTCACCCCACAGCCGAGGTTGCTGTCACCATTCCTTCAAACCCCACCAGCACCCCACAACCCTGCAGATGCCGACCTTCAAGGATAAAGGAGCTAGAGACCCTCCGGCTGGAGCTCCCATTCATTGCCCTTGGTGCCAGTTTGGCTCTATTCTTAGACCTGTTTCTCTCTAACCCTCTACTCCTGGGCGTGAGCTCTTATCCAGAGTAATTTGTGACTAAGTTCCTCTAAAACTGAGAATCTGCCCTGTTTGGAGCCTCTGTTTTCATCAGCGAGGACTGACTTCCTGAATTCTGGGGCCAGGCTCAAAGTCCTACAACCCTGGACCCTTCCCCACTGTCTACTGATCTGCTCATTTAGGTTTCTTCCACATCCTGACATGGGATCCTCATTGTCCATAACTCATTTCAGATTCCACAGATGCCAGCGTCTTGCCCAGACCAGCACTGGTTATCTATCTACAAATACAAAAAAAAAAAAAAAAAAGGAAAGAAAGAAAAAAACCTTCAAAAGCATTTTTATTGAACTAGCCACAAATCAATTTTAAGCTGAATTTCTGGTTATGAAGGAATGGGTGGAATTGAGATGTGACCATGCAAGGGAATTTGGCAAGAAAGAAATTACCTTGTCACATCTTTGGAGTAAGTTCGAAATCACGCCAGTTCTTCTGAGGATACATCCAAACTCCTCAAAATTGTCATATCTACTTAGTGAGGTTGGGATGATTAAATAAGATAAAGACATGATAATCACTTAACACATAGTGACTGTAGTATCATGTTTTTTTGTAAAGTCCTTACTCAGCAGGATTGGAAATGGGCCAGCTGAACAGAAGTCGAAAGCTAGAAGAACCAGCTAACTGAGGTGGAGCTGGCCCCAGGGGGAAGGGCACATTCGGGTCTCAGGAGAAAGTTCAGACCAGTAGAAGGCACTGTTTACCTGGAAACCATGGCAACAGACAGGGAGCACTAGGCTGTGCATGGAGATCTAAATAAGCAGACAGGTAGACTAGAAGTCCACAAAAGGATGATGAAGAGGTTTGGAGTTTGAGACAGAGATAAGGATTTCAGTCCCTAAGTATATGGAATAGATGTCCTTAAATTGTCACGTGCATAAGAATCACAAGAGATGCTAATTAAAAACAGAGACTCGCCGTCATCATCAGTTTTTGAACCATGAAGTCTGGGACAGGGTATTTCTCACAAGTTCTTTAGATAATTCTAATGTGATGGCTTGAGGACCACTCTGGAGAAAGTTTGAGCGGAGAGAGACAGACACTGAGAAAGCGGTCCCAAGGACTAGAGGAACCGAGTCACCCAGAAGGTGAATTTGAGGAAGATTCAGGTCCAAGGGTTCAGTCAACCCAACTGCAGTGCTCGGAGTCAGAGCTTCGGGAAGCAAAGCGAGTCTCCCCATCTTTTTGACTATTAGGGGACTCCAGCCATTCAGGAGGGGGTAAGGAAAGCTTCAGGAAAAAGATGCGGTAAATCAAAAATGTTTTTCTAGAAGTTCCCATAGTGGCTCAGTGGGTTAAGAACCCAATTAGTATCCGTGAGGATGAGGGTTCCATCCCTGGCCTCGCTCAGTAGGTTAAGGATCTGGTGTTGCCGTGAGCTGTGGTGTAGGTCCACATGGCTTGGATCCTGAGTTACTGTGGCTGTGGCGTAGGCCGGGAGGCTACAGCTCCGATTCAATTCCTAGCCCATCACTTCCATATGCTTGTAGGTATGGCCTTGAAAAAAAACGTTTTTCTAAGCTCAAGGAAAACAGTGATTATTTTGACCTGGTGCTTCTTCCTCTTGCTCTCTTCACTCATTTCTTTGTTTATGCAGAGTGCATCATGATTCTGCTTGTCTTTCCCCAGCTATGCTCTCACTCCTGAGTCTAAGAACTACACCTAAAAATCCTAAGAACTTGATATGTGCAAAGTTGGATTCATCATCTTTTTGTCTCCAAATTAACAGCCTCCCTTAAATTCCTACTATTCAAAGGATCAAGAAAGGAAATTAGAATTCCTGTTTCAAGCTACATGCCATGGGCTAGAATACCAAGACCTTTACGGAGTGGTAGAGGGCAAGGATTTTCTGGCCACTTCACACACCCAGAAACAGAGGCTTGAAGAGGATGGAGGTAAAGGCAAAAGTATGAGGCCTGCAGTCCCGGTTCCCAGCCCGGGGTTCTTTCCATTTGGTCCCCCACTGGTGAACGGAGTGTCCCTAATGTGGTTTGGAAATGGGACTTGGAGAATTATCTGGGCCAATCTGTCTAGCAGATAATTTGATTCAAGGAAAACATAAGGAAAGGCCCCATCACTCAAAGTCATCTGCAGCAGTAGCTTGATGTGTGACCTCACTGTCTGCCATTAGCCATTCAGTCTTCAGAAAACTCATTTTTGAATGTAAATAAATGCCATGGCCAAAGGAAATAATTACAGCAAAGGGGTTCAAACAGTTCCCGGGACTCCTCGAAGTTCCCCAGAACTTGTCCCAGGACCCACCAGAGGGGGCAAGACTCACCAAAATGTCCAGCCCACCCGTCCCACCAGCTTTAACCTGAGGAATTATGATTAATATTATTATTATTATTAATTATTTTTCACCTGAGCGGTTTAAGAGCTTCCGTGAAAGAGCATTTACAGAAAATGTTTCATCACCTTCAGAATGGTAAAAATCATTTGTAAGAGTGGAAAAAAAAAGAAGCAAAGACTGGAAACAACCTAAATGGCCACATCCCCCTAAACGATACCCCTGACACACAGTGAAACCGTAGGCTGTTAAGAAGATGCCACCCGCCTGCGTGTTCTGATGTGGAAACACCTGGATACATCGTTAAAAGAGAAAGTCAAGTAGCAAGAGAGAGTCCCTATGGGTTGGTTCTAAATGTGTTTAAACTGTATATTTAGACGCTTGCACATACACAGACTCGTTTGGGAAAATTTCCTAATTTTCCACCTGAACGTTTGGGGTGTACATTCCATAGTTTGATCTATTCTCTTCTGAACTATTTCCCCCTTTTTTTTTTCACCCTGAACACATTTCGGTCCTTGAATAAAAGCGAGCCTAAAAGTTTTTGAAAGTTAGTGCAATATTTTAGTAATTATAATAATTAGTTATAGTTAATTATTTACATCTTGGCAGCTATTAGTTATTATCGCTTTCTTTCCACGGTGGTGATTATCTCCGAGGAAAGGAACCCCTGAAGAGTTAAATGCTGATACGAACGTTTTCTAAGGACAGAGCTCAGCTGTGGGGCGCTTTCTGACAAGGAATCGGGGTGACGTGGAGAGTTTCAGACCTGCTTGGGGGCCTGCAGTTTAACCGGGAAATCCCTCCTGGAGAAGAGAAGTGAAGTCTGAGTGACTGCGGGAAAGGACTCTTCCTTTTCCACGTTTTTGCTTGGTCCTCGATTAGGAATGCCATCCCCGTAACGCAGGAAAGCTGGGCTCAGGGGGCAGGGCAGTGAGAGTCAGCTCTAAGAGGACAATGACTTTCTCTGAGGGCTCAGAAGGCTGTTATTGGGGTTGGACGACGATTCTGAAAAAAATCAACCTAATGGTTGTTCTCCAGTTCCCGAATCTGGGCAGGAGGCAGAATCCTCCTCCAGCGTCTAAGGGCACGGGAGTCGGAAACCCTGGGTTTGTATTCTCGCTCCTGCCATTAATCACTTGTGACCTCTGTGACATGAAGGCATTAGGCTAGATATCCGCTGAGCCCCCTTCCAACGCCAGGCTCTGTTGTAATGCAGACACAGGCATAGAAACTTCCTAGGGCTTCGCACCCTCTCCTCTCTTTCCGACCCCTCTCCTCTCCAACCCCTCTCCCCCAAATAGTCTCCAAGAATAAAGCATCTGCCCTGCTTTCCTTGGCCCGCTTCTCCGTTGGTTCGTGCGGGCATCCAGTCTGTTCACATGCGTCTGCCCGTGGGCTTGAACCCCTGTCCTGGCACTTCCCCCTGAAAGATGAGAGATCAGCTCCTTTGCCAGGGCCCTGTGGAGCTACGCTGTCCACAGTCAGCCACGCTCCGTCAGACGGAGCACACTTTAAACCTCACAGTGAATTAACTTCCATCCTCCAGGAGGCTGTGCGTGTCCACTTGGGAACGCAGTTTGGGTGGCTCTGGTCAGGCCACCATTTGCTGTGCAAAATCAGTCTCACTCTTTGTAGATGAGACCCCCACCCCCGCCCCCACCTGGTCCAGGAGGAGAGGTTGGTGGTGACCCGGAGATGACAGCAGAGTGCGGCTGGGGCACAGGTCACTGGAAGCGGTACCTTAGATCAAGCCCGGGGCAAGGCTGGACTATAAACAAGCTGCTGTCTGCGGATTCTGCATCCTGTTAACACAGCCTCCCTCCTCGCTGGCTCGGCTCTCCCGTGGGTGGTCCTGCTAAAACCCGTGGTTTGCAGAGTGTCAAAGTTCTCCGATGTATAAACACTATGCTCCAGCCAGCAGAGGCAGTGCGCGCGGGGCGAGGGCCGGGGTTCCTGGCTCGTTTCCCCTGCTTCCTCGGGCAAACCCTCTCCTGGAGCTGCATGGTTTGTCCTCCGCGTCTCAAGTCACAGGGGCCCCAACTTTTGAAGAGTTGTCCTTGACTTCTCCTCTCTTTTACCGGCTATCCAATCACCCGTGGGGTTTCATTAACTTAGTTTCCTAAGGTTTGCTCAAATCCGCCCTCTCTCTCCATGTCCTGTGCTTGTCAGCCCTCATCAGCCCTTTCTGAGGGCCTGGCGCAGCCTCTCAACCAGCCTTCTTATGCCCAGTCGTGCTCTTAAAAAGCCGTTCTTGGCTTTGCCGCCCAAGTTTCCAAATAAGCAGATGTCATCATGAAACTCCCCAAGTGCGATTACGAAACCCAGGGAAAAACACTCAATGACCCTTAACTTTTCTCCAAGAAAAAGGGGGGAGAGGGGCTTGAAAGGGCCAGTCTCCATACGGCCTCCAGGGCCCCTGGCAGCCTGGTTCCAGGTCTGGCCCATAAAAACAGCAATAGGAGTAGCTGCTGGGTGTTCAACAGCTTGGATGTCCAAGATTAAAAACCGGAATTGTGCACGTGCAAAATATTTTAACGTCAGACGCATCTTACCTCTCGCTGTTCTCAGACACGTCCCGCTCCCCTAAATCTTAACTTCTGCCGTTTAAGATCCAGCTGCTGGCATCCTCCCCCGAGCACGTGTGTGCATGGCCCGTCCCTCCTTCCGGAGTCCCTGTGACACCCCCTAGAGTCAGGGCCTTATGACGTCGTCCGCAACTCAATACACACCCGTTTGCCTCCTTCCGTTGGAGGCAGGGACTATATTTTTCATCCATCCCTACGCTGTGTCTTCCTCTGGGGCTCACTGAACCGGGTTTTTGATAAATGAGGAAGAGCGGAGCCCTGCCGGTTGGAAGGCAGGAGTTCAAGTACCAAAACGTGGACCTGAGAGGGCGGGAGAAGATGGCCCGCCGGGGTCCCAGGTTAACGCAGAGGAAGAGAGCGGTCCCTCTGCCCCCACCCCTGCCCAGTGCCTCCCAGGAAGGGGCAGCTGAGTGGGGGGCAGAAGCCAAAGGCCCGAGAGTGGGGACAGAGTTGAAAGTAAACCTCTCTCCTGGAGGGCCGAGGACTTTGCCGTTTCAGGCCGCCTTGTTGCAGTTTCGAGTCTGTCCTCTTCTCCCAGCGCCTGGCAGGCTCAGTCGGGCAGGACGCGAAAAAACTGTTTCCTTACAATGTGCTGGAACTGGGGCACTTCTTTGACACAAGTAGGTAAGTTTGAGACCAGCGGCCTTTAGAGGACCCTGCCTCGTTTCCCAGGGTTTTTCGCTCACCGGCAGCTGTACTCCCACGGCCGTGGCTCGGACTCTGCCATCCCACGTTTGAGTCGGATGAGCACATCGGGCCTCTGAGCAGCCTTCTCTGATGAGAACCCTTTAACTGGGATCTGAGGATGGCCCTGCCTGCTCGAGGAAGGGGCTGGAACCCACGGGGAACCCGCTCTCCGCCTTGTGCCTACACCCTGCGCCTGATTTAGCGATTAATCCTTCAACACCAGAGAGGCTCAGGGAGAAGCAGAGCCAGAAGAGTCTGGGGAGTCTTTGAACCACAGTCTTCACGCCTGCAGATCTGTGTTACAGCGCTAGCCCTTTGCTGACGACCCTCCAGCCCCTCTCCCCACCCACCGAGCCACAGTTTCTAGGGGAGGGGCCTACAAATTCTCTATTTCTAGAAAACACAGCAGGTGACTCAAAGTGTGAGATGTTTTGTTAAAGAAGCATCAGGACCCTGGCCTGTTCAAAACCCTTCATGAAAAATCTATCCTCTACTCCTCATCTCTAACGTTTTCTCCCTTTACTCCATAGTCAGCACCTCCAGTCACCCCGTGTGTGCTCACGACTCCTCTCGTATAACCGTAAGTTCCTGTCTCAAGGTCCTGCTCATGCTACCTTCTGTCCCTGGGGCCCTGGAGTCTCTACAAAAGTCCTTCTTTTCTTTCAAAGCTCACTTCTGTCAAAAGTTTCTTGCATATTCTCAAGATTAATTGCATTGAATACCTTCTGATGCAAGGCTCTGTGCCCTCAGGATAGTGCAAGGAACACGTGGCCCCTGCCCCCTCGGAGCTCTGGGACTGAATAGGGAGATCAGACAGTGGACGTCAGCAACCCTAATAAGAGGCGAAATGCAAAAGCATCACCAGTGCCAGAGAACGAAATAGGAGTGGGCATTTTCTGCAAACCTTTCAGTGTGGATGGAACTAAAGGTGAGCTGTGGGGAGGTGAAGGCGGGGCGAAAGGAGGAGTGTGAGCCGTGACACGGAGGTGTGCAGTGAAGATAATACACAGGATGAAAAGTAGCACAGCGTGCCTAGTTCTTGAAGAAATGTGAGCAATTCAGCTGAAACACAGAGAAGTGTGTCCTGAGCTCTCCCCCTCCTCTGAATTCCTTTTATTTTTATGATCTGAGCCAACTCAACTAGAACACTTAGCACATATGCCTATTCATTTCTTTGAATTGATGTCAGTATGTTTCTGAAAGCAAAGATTATTCTCATTATAAGACATTTTCACTGGAGGAAATTTGGAATTCAGAAAATCAGTAAAATTTAAGTTACCTCTAAATCTACCACATGGGGGAGTTCCCTTCGTGGCTCAGTGGTTAACGAATCCGACTAAGAACCATGAGGTTGCGGGTTCGATCCCTGGCCTTGCTCAGTGGGTTAAGGATCCGGCGTTGCCGTGAGCTGCGGTGTAGTTTGCAGACGCGGCTCGGATCCCGCGTTGCTGTGGCTGTGGCGAGGGCCGGCGGCTACAGCTCCTGTTAGGCCCCTAGCCTGGGAACCTCCATATGCCGCGGATGCGGCTCTATGTAAAGGCAAAAAAAAAAAAAAAAAAAGATAAATCTACCACGTGGAAAAAAAAAAGGCACACTTAGTATCTTGGTGGATCCTTAAAACTTTTTCCCTGTGAACATCTATCTATGTATCTATGTATATTTTCCCCTATAAAACTGAAATAAGACTACATGTAATTTGTATCTCCTTTTTGCCACTTATCAGGGTATAATGAGCCCAAACCCACATCATTAAATATCTCTTGAAAACATTGCTGTTAACAGTTGCATAATATTCCAGCATGTGAATATTCAAGTCCATTTTACCCAGTATTTCCCCAGAGTAATTCTATTTAGAGTTAGTAACAGGAGAAATCAATTTAAAATATATTTTCTTCTGAATTTTATAGGTCTTTGAAGCGTCACCATGTGGATTTTGATTCTTTAAGAAAGAAGTTTAACAAATAGTAATTTTAAAACATATTAATAGATTTTTTTTTGAAAACAAGAATTTCATGGGATTTATTTTCTACAAAAGTTTGGAAACTAGTGGTTTAATGCTTCACCTTTATCCCATCATAGGATATTTAGTTTGTTCCCAAGTTCTCACTGTTATAAATAATGCTTAGATAACGGTCTTTTCACATAAAATCCAAGTTCTCTGTATATCTTTAGGAAAAAGATTCCTGGAAGTAGAACTGAAGGGTTGGAGTGTGTGGCTTTTTAATTTTTTAATGCAGTTATTATAGTCAACCTCGCCCACCTCACGAGCACCAGCCTATGCGGTCTTTGCATCTTCCCACTACAGAGCCTCTTGCTCTTTCTTAGAAAGTTCTAGTAAGTGTTTGAAGATGGTGATGGTGATATCAAGGAAAAATTATCAGTTAAGGGAGAGTGTGGGTTCAGAGCATGAAGGAATTTCAGTAGAAAATGTCAGTAAAAACTAGTCCTTAAATGCGGGTCATTTTATGTCAACCAGCCTGAGTTCAGCTGTTCCACTCACTCTCTGCGACCTTGGGCAAATTACAGTACTATTATATACCTTACTCATTGATGTGAGGCAAGAACCAAATGAGAAAATATGTGCAAGGCTTAGAGTACAGGCCTGGCCATATACAGGCATTGAATAAATATGACTATTATCCCCATCATCAGCATCATCATCAATATTTGCTGATGTCTGGAGCCCAAAGAAAAGGTAACTCTTTCTTTCTTTCCCTTTTTTTTTTTTTTTTTTTTCTGTTATGGCCGCACCCATGGCATATGGAGGTTCCCAGGCTAGGGGTCGAATCGAAGATACAGCTGCCAGCCTACACCACAGCCATGGCAGCATGGGATCCAAGCTGCGTCTACAACCTGCACCGCAGTTCACAGCAATGCCCGATCCTTAACTCACTGAGCGAGGCCAGGGATCCAACCTGCCACCTCATGGTTCCTAGTCGGATTTGTTTCCACTGCGCCAAGACAGGAACTCCAAAAGGTAACTGTTTCTTTAAGAAGTTGAAAGTGTATGCATTTTACAAGATCAGAGTCAATAACAGCTGATGGGAGCAGAGCTTGCAGGGGAGAGACAGCCAGGCTCGATGGCCAGAGAATGGGTGGCTAGGGATGGCTACAGTGGCAGCAAAGGCAGCTAGGAGGAGAAGATGGAAGTCAGCCAAGGCAACCAGGGGCTGCATTACAGATTTAAAAAAAATCAAACCTCTTATGGCATCATGAAGACCAACACTTGCATTTTGAACTCCTCTCCTCCGGAAAAATCCCATTCTGATCCCATTTTCCCTCCCGGAGATAATCAGCCATCTCCCTGGGCACAGTGTGGCGGCCAGCAGGCTGGCTCTTACTCATCAGTTCCCTGTCACTACCTAACAGTGGGTCCCCCAAGCTGGCAGCCCCAGAGGAGACACTGACAAGAGCGACTCTGACCCCTGGACCCTCTTGTTTTCGAGATCACTATTATATTTTTCTGGATTCTCTGAGTGCCTCCAACCCAGAACGAAAAGCTTGACCATTGGGCTGCATCTCTGAGATCTGAAAAGAGCTGCAACTCCAAACTCTGAAGTGAGGCCAGAGCAGGGACGCTCATGGTCCCGGGGCCGGGATCCACTCCCCTTCAGAGCCGCGTTCCCCGCCCCCGACTCTTCCCCAGGGCTCTCAGAGCAACTGAGGGTTAACAAGTGTTCAAAGCCCTTAGATCTATTTAGAGGGAAGGCCAATTTACTGTGATTAAATGCAAGGTAACGTTCAATTAGCGGAAGATAAACATAACGTATCAACCCACTCCGATAATTTTTAAATCAAAAGTTAGAGCACACATAGGCTGCTGCAATAATAATTTACTAATTTAATGATGATGGAGCTTTTTAAGATCTTGCTATTCTCTAAGAGTGTGTACGGAGGACACCCCTAATGTTAATTAGAGCTTGCTTCATTAACAACTTAACCAAAAGGCCACACTTCGGGAGATTATTTGGAAGCCTATGAGGAACGCGAGTTGATTTAAGAAAATTACCATGAGGATCTTTCCCGTCAGTTAATAAGAATATGATGCATAAATCATTAGCCGGGGCCATATGGTGACCGTCCGTGAAGGAAAGGAGAATTTGGAATTTCTGGGTGGGAGCAAGGCAGGTGGCTGGGAAGAATGTGTGAAGGCACATTCCTCTTCATATATGCACCCCCTGTGGCAGCAAAGACCCGCTCTGCCACACAGACTGCAGGGTGGTTTTGTTTGGCGGACGGCTGTTGCTTACACCTCTGGGCTCCGCCTGACAGAGCTGGGGTGACCCCCAGCCGAGTGCTAAAGCTCTGACAGACAGCAAGTGCTTGTGAACTGACGATGAATTAATCAGCCTGCAGCCAGTTCATCAGCCATTTGGTGGGTAGATTCAGGGAATCCACCCTTGATGGCCAGCTCCTTGAAGATGTGTGCACGTCCACAACTGTCCGGACCGACCTGGGATTCTAGAGATCAGGGCCCTCTGACAGCCTGAGGGAGCGATTTCCAAAGATGGCTGCATACTGGAATCAGTCTTTAAAATGACTTTAAAAACAGTCATTTCTGGCTCCCACCCCAGACCTTTAATCCAGGCAGGCTGAAAGTTGGCATCTTCCTCAAAGTCCATATGTTGAAACCCGAATTTTCCCAGTGATGGTATCTGGAGATGGAACTTTGAGAGATAATTAGGTCGCGAGAGTCGAGCCTTCATGATGGGGTTAGTGTTCTTACGTTAAGAGACACGAGTGGAGTCCCTGTCGTGGCACGCCTCGGGTTGAGGACCTGGCATTGTCCGGTCCCATCCCTGGCCCTCGAACTTCATATGCTGCAGGTGCAACCAAAAAGAAAAAGAGAGAGAGGGAGTGGGGAGAGAGTTTGCTTGCTCTCTCTGCTTTCGTCCTGTGAGCATACAAGGAAAAGACATCTGTGAACCAGCAAGAGGGTTCTCACCAGATACCCTTGATCTTGGAATTCCCAGCCTCCAGCACTGTGAGGAATAAATTTCTGCTGCTGAAACCACTCCGTCTATGGCATTTTTGTTATAGCAGCTGGAGGGAACTAAAATAGAGTATGATCTGAGCCTGGAGACTTTTCAAAGCTCCACCTGCCTGGGTGATTCTAACATGCAGCAAAATCCGGGATCACTGGCCTAGGACCCAAGCCCAAGCTCTAAGGCAGATGAGAGGCTCTGAGCTCTGCAGCAAATCCTGGAATCTGGGAAGAGCCTGTTCCCGGCAAAGCTGTCATTGCGGGGTGGAGCAAAGGAGCAAGGTCTTTAGAATCAGCGGACCAGGGTTTGAATCCCAGCTTACTTTGGGTACTTATCCTCTATGAATTTTATGCTCTGTAAAATGGAGGTGACCATGCTTTCCTCAGAATCTGCATGAGTGTTAAGTGAAACAATGTATATATATAAAGAAGAGATAGCCTGGAATACAGAAAGTGGAAGAATGGTTTATCTAACCCATTAGAAAGAACTAACAAAAAATAAAGGGAAAAAAAAAAGGAGATCGTGGGCCAATCAGTATCTAGTACTTCTTGGAAGCTGCTAAAGAACTAGCATTTGCTCAAGTGCTTGAAATAAACCCAGGATGCTGCGGTAATAGCTGTATTTGATTGTGTGTCAACTGACAACCAGGCACTGTTGTAGGCACGTCATAATATTTCTTAGATTTTTGACCAGTGACTACGTCGGTCAGGATGTTCAGACAGGAGGCAAGCCGGGGAGGAGCTGCTCAGAAGCTACTGCACTAGCCTAGAGCAGGGTTGCACCAGCTGTGTAGATCATGGGTACGGAGAGAATGCCCCATTTTCCCAGCAAACACCGGGTCTCGTGAGCCTTTGAAACCTTCCCCGTCTCGCTCCCAGACACGTTCAGACCCCCGTGGACACTTTGTACCAAGCGAGCCCCTCAGTGGGAGCTGAGAAAACCCGGAGGCTCTGTCGCAGTCCGTGCCAGCCCGCAGGCATGACTCTGGCCACCTCAATTGGACTGTCGTCTGAGAAAAGCCAGGTCCCACCCGACTCGGAACCAATCCTTTCCGCAGAAAAAACCAACCAACCCCCCCAACTAGGGAAATCAATGGACTCTTCTCCCCACCCATATCTAAATAGCTATTTGAATGCGTTCTGTAACAGGAGGAGCCGCTGAACAAAAGGTCGGGGCCGATTTGAAGTTGGTCTTTATATCAGCAATCGCTTCTAAAGACCTAATTCTCCCAACTCTGTGAGCTCCTGAAGATAAAAAAAAAAAAAAAAAATTATATAAATGTACAAATGACTTTATGACTTTGATTATACAGCTTCTGAGAAAATATTCATATGGGACCGTTAAGGAAGACGAAAGATATTGTGATAAAGAAGGCTCTTTGAAATTCTGCTTTAAAAAAAAATCTATGTCATGAGATATGAATGTAGCCAAAGCCTTGATAAAAGTCGTGTCATCCTTTTGCCATGGAAGCCGCTGAGGCATGAAAGGGACCACGGGCCTGGAGATCTTTGCTGCTTTAAAGTCTGGCTTATTAACATGCATTAGAGTCTTCCTGAAGATGGAGCCGGCCAAAGGTTATCAACAAAAACTTAATTTAATGAGCCCAGAACACGGGGAGAGGAACCCTGCCAAGCCGACACTGAGAGGAACTGGAGCAAGGGCACTTCATTTTCTGAAAAGGGAGAAATGAAGATAAACTCATTAAAGCAGAAGGTACTGCATTGTTGGTCTTTATCCTCAGAGCGCCCGTCTCTGTGGGGGCGCCTCTCACTCTCATTCGGGGGACTCAAATCTCACTCCACCCAAAATAGAAGCTGATGATCATAGAGGCTTTGAGGGCAGAGAGGAGCTACAGGGGAGGCTGCTCTCTAGACCAGCAGCGGGGCTGAGACGTGACAGCCGGGAGGTACAGGAGCCCAGCAGGTCCCTCAGGGGCTGAGGCTGCGCTTCCTGAGATCTGGTTACTGGTAGATCTGGGCCATTGCGTCCACCGTGGCTGTGCCAATGCACGTAAGGACTCTAGAAATTCAGAGCACAAAGTTGCCCAGAGGAATGTTGCAGATGCTTTTTAGCAATGAGAATGAATAATTCCGAGGCTGGGATGGTGTGGCCGTCCTGCGGGGTCCCAGATTCACATGGCTGTGGGAGACGGGCAAAGCAGACTAAGTTAGTGAACTAGGCCAGGGATGAGATAAGAGGGCCTGCTGGGGTGACAGACTGGGCTTTTGCTAAGGGAAGAGCAGAGTCACCTGGAAGGGTGGCTATTGACAGGTCTGATTGTTCGATTAGCTGGAAGCTAGACTTTTTAAGTGAAATCTCCTGATTTTAAAGTCTTGATAACTAGTTGATTGTTTTTTAAACGTTTTGTGGGCGAAGTAAAACATTTCTGTGGATTGAACATAACCAAAAGCCTGTCAACTGGGGCCATCTGACTAGAGCATCAGAGAACAGTGGATAGCACAGGCTAGTACTAAAAGCCAGAGAGAAAAGTATCTGTTAGGAGGCTGAATGAGTTACAGTATTTGCATTTATTTGTAAAAGAAAATATCATCTAATGAAGATCATCATGAATGGCCATGCATGTAGTATATTTATAAATGGCATCCCCTGAAGTTGCAGAGTGTGCAACCTGCACAACCATACCCAGCAGCCCTGGTCGTGACATACCCTAGTCCTTCATTTCAGTAGGTTCCTGAGGAAGAGAGGGCAAACCTATTCAAGTCCCAGTACACTGATTCATATGGGCCAGCACTATGATTCTTGATTCTCCAAAGAACTTTCATCAAAATCAACCATAAATTAGCTCTTTGGCATCGTAAACAATATTCAGAAATATTTTTTTTCTCTTCTCTTGTTGACCATTATGCAAGATGATCCCAAAAGTTTCATCAGCATAGACATAGTAGATTGCACTTTAGCCGTGACTCAGCCTAACTGTACACAAGTATGGAATTTTTTATTAAATTACTGCTTATTCACAATGTTTCTTCAATTTCTGTTGGACAGCAAAGTAACCCAGTCAGACACAGTTCCCTGTGCTGTACAGTAGGGTTTTTAATTTTTTTTATTTTTTTATTATTTTATTATATATTTTTTTTATTTTTAAGGGTGCACCCAGGGCAAATGGAAATTCCCAGACTACGGGGTGAAACAGAGCTGCAGCTTCCCACCTACACCACAGCCACAGGAACATGGGATCCAAGTGGCATCTGTGACCTACACCACAGCTCACGGAAACACCGGATCCTTAACCCACTGAGTGAGGCCAAGAATTGAACTCGCATCCTCACGGATACTGGTCAGGTTTGTTACCACTGAGCCACGATGGGAAGTGCCAGGAATTTTTTTTAATGGAAAAATGTAAGTTATATAAGTTTGTGGCTTTGTTTGTGGTAGATTTATAACAACTGCCATTTAAGATTAATTGTTGGGCTGTACATTCTAACTAGATTAATATCATAACGAAACACAATTATGCTCTCGCAGGGTATAAACTGTATCTCCAATGGCCCAGAGACTTCAAAGAAAACAGCAGCACCGGTTAACCCGGGCAGCGAGGCACCTGCACAACTGACCTCCCAGGAAAGGACAGAAAGGGAGTTCTAGAAATTGTCAGGAGGGAGCTCTCCTAGCCTCTGGAATCAAGAAATAGTTATTTTCCTGGGCAGCTCAATAGGCACATAAATCCATGGTTGCAGTGAGTATCTTCAAGGAAGAGAAATATGGGGATGTGTTAGTGGATGTGATGAGTTGCATTTCAGTGGCTTAGAAAATATGTAACCCGTAATTCCCATAAATATTTAATAATAAGCCAGATAAAGACAAAGGAGGGATACAAATACATTTGTTACACAGTATTAAAAATGTATCATAAACATTTGTTGACTAAAATGAGATTTCAATTTACATAATGCCCCCAAGACAGAGTTTCCTATCTGATGATTAACAGTGACACTGCTTAAGGGAGGGGATGGAAAGAAGGTGTGGCTCTCGCAGCTGACCCTGCTGCCACTGGCCTTGGTGGAAGTGACGGTGGTTGGGGGGGACCCGACTCTGGTCCAGCGGGTCACCAGTGAGGACCTTAATACTCACTCATCTGCATGGGGGCTGTCCCAAGACGCTGTTACTTTCCAGAACATAAGGGAAAAAAATCAATAAGATTCCAGTCTCCTCTGTAAGACTGGGTCAGTTTGGGAAAAAAAAAGAAAGAAAGAAAAAGGGTGTTCAGAGTAAGAATGGCTCTCTCTGAGCTGTTTGATGCTTGACGTGGGGGCAAACAAAAACTGAACTGGGACAAACGTTAGGCAAGAAGAGTGCAGGAGCTTAATAAACATCTTCATGAAATGTTAAAACGGCTGCCTCATTTGTCCGCAGCACAAGTCAGACGCCACTGCAAGTGCTTCTTCCTTTCTGAATCAGGGACAATTTGCTGGCTTCAGAAAGAGAGAGAGAGAGAGAGGGAGGGAGAAATGGAGGGAGGAAGGAAAGAAGGAAGGGAAGAAGGAAAGCAGGGAGGAAGGAAGGAAATGAAAAGAGAAGGGACTCTGGTTAATGGTTTATTCATGGAGCCAAGAAAATTCTTCTCCTCTAAGATGACATTTTTCCTGGGTTCTAACCCTCCCATCTTCCTCCAGAAATATGTGTTTCTCTCCTCCATGTATTTTTCAGTGGTTTCCATTACCACACGACACACCACTCACCTCTGTCTACACCGCAAAGATCTCCATGGGGTTGCCCTTGCTCAGAGAATTTCAGCAGCTCTGAAACTCTGAATTGACGCTTTGTCTCACCCTGGGAGCTGAGCGAGGCCTCCCCCCCCAGGAAGAGGCTGTGAGCAGAGCTATGGGAATGACACGTATGCAGTGACATCTGCAGCAGTAATGTCCACAAATGACTTTTGAAAAGGGAGCAGAGAGATGGGCTGCTGGTCAACGGGCCAAGAGACAGCCTGCTTCTATGTAGAGACAGTAATCTGGGCCTCTGGCCTTGGAGGGCTTCACCTTGCTTCAGACTTTTAGAATCATTATCCAAAGGCACATGCAGATTTGGAGAATGGGGATGGATCAGAGACTCCAAGCTACGGTGCCTGGGTATGGGTTAACTTGCATGCTAGAGAACTCGGTGTGAGCTAAGTGCTGATGCCTTAGTAGAAGAACAGGCAGCAAGGTGTGAATGAGTTTTTAGCACTCTATAAATAGCATAATGAGATGCATCCTAGCCCCAAGTCCAGAGTCTGAAGGAAACCATCAGCTGGGAGCTGAAGGCACCCACCTGCTTCTCTGGTGATTCTGAGGGAGAAACAAACTTAAGGCAACCCTGTGCACTTGCAGAATCATTCCTTTAGGTAGATGCCCGAGGGACGCTCATTTCCTGCCCTCAAAACTGCTTAGAAAAGCAGGCATATACCGGAATTCAACTCAGGTGTCACCTCCTTGAAGAAGTCTTTCTTCTCTGCTCTGTGCCCTGGACATACACGAGCAGGGGAATCCGTCCTCGTGCTTCGCACCTCTTGGTGGAGTGGGTATTTCTCCCAGCAGAATGTGAGGTCTTACAGGCAGGACGAAGGCTTGCTCTGCTTAGCACCCTCGGCACCTAGTACGGTGCCTGACACATACCACGTGCTTATCAAGGATATACTAATTCTGTCTGTTACATGGAATTTCATCTTGATTTCCCTTTTTACCCCCCTGCCCAGCCCAGTAGTTTAGGCATTTCTTTATCTCTCTATTGTTTCCGGCCCTCTGCCATTCCCCCTTTTCTGTTCTTTTCTCTATTTCTTCCCCCATTCCTAGAATTTGTCATTCATCGTCCTCCCCTCTTTTCCAGCCTTTGGTTTTGAGTCTGCCAGTGACTCCCACGGGTGTTTCCTAACAAAGAGCCCTGAGACGTTTCTTGAAGAAAGACTGTCTTTCAATTATTTGACGTCGCTTGGAATCACCAGATAGAGGAGAGCCGTGTAGCAGTAAAATCTCTCCACGGCGTAGGAGGCAGGAGAAAGGGAATAACGTTTATGCTCCCAATGGGCTACGGAGCTGGATAGGGAGTGGGGGCCCGCTGGTGACAAACCAGCTTAGAGATTCACCAGGACATAGCCCATAAAGAGATCTGTGTCCACTAGTTAGGGAGTCCCTCACTCAGGAAACAGGTAGGTGCAGGCGGCCAGCTCTACTTTAGGGAATCGGTCTTGCTTTTTCCCTGCTCAACAGGGCTCAGCCAAGCCCCCTCCATTTTCCTTTCTTGGAAAAGAATGATCCCACTCAGTCTAGAAGTCGGAAAACGAATAGAAGCATCCAGCGGCCGACTGCATTAGTAACATCTCACTGCTCTGCAAACATAGTCGTCCCAGAGATGCCGGATTCAGCGCTTCTGAGATGTGCCCAGGGAGCCTGTGAAATTAATCAAACTCATGAGGGGAGGCTGAGGCCAGCATGCTCGAGGCCAAGGCACATCCTAACATGCTCTCCCTCCATGAAGGGGAGAAGGCAAGCCTCGGGGTAACGTGACATCATTACTCTAAGTAAGCAAGTGGAACAGACTTCCCGATTACCAGGTTAAGCGGTGCATCAAACAGGAGCGAGCCTGGTCATTACTGATCATTTAAATTTAGGTCAAGACTGAGCTCAGTGACATTATCAGGCTCACATTAAAGAGTGACTTCTCTCTGCTGTCGGGAATGTATTGGTGCCCCCTCCAGGATTTATTACTCTAGGAAGCTGCAGGATACGCTGAAGCAGCAACTGTCTATGGCCTCGACACCCCATCCATCATCCCCACAACCCCAATTCTGACCGGCCTTCGGAGGCTGGGGCCTCTGATCGCTGCTCTCTGCCGGGCTCCGTCAGTGGTCAAGTCTACCGGCAGACCAAAGAAGGAGCATCCAGAAATGAGTTCAGTGGGAACACTCTTTGTTATACCATCATTCAATCTCCAAGCAGCTTATTTCCCTCTGGTTTCCATTTTGGGAAAATGCAGGGTTTTCTCATACTTTAGACTACAGCAGCCACCCAAACCCAAAGGTGACTTTTGCCCAGGATGTTTCAAACTCACTGCCAGGCTTATATTTCACTTTCTCTACAGTGGTAACCAGGGATCTAAATTTAGAGTACAATTTTCAGGAGATTCTGGGTCACACACATCACTAATAATCTCTGATTTACAAGATTCCACTCTGAGGAAAACCAGGTCGTGGAGCAGATATGTGGGGACTACCTGCCAACAAGATCACAGAACAAAAACGTAAGCTGGACTTGAGAACCAGAGTGAAGACATGGGCTGGGAACAAAACCTTGAGGTTTACCGATGCTTCTCAAACTTTAGTGCACCTGCGACACATCTGGGACACGTGGTACATGCAGATTCTGATTCAGCCGGTCCAGAATAGAGCCTGAGAGTCTGCATATCTTATAAACTTCCAAGCGGTGCCAGTTCTGCTGGTCCACGAGCCACACATTGAGTAGCAAGGATCTTTAGGGATGGTTCTCAACCTTGACCTCACATTAGAATCATCTGGGATACTTTGAAAAATCCCAATGTCAGGCTCCTCCCACTACAGTCAAATTAGAATCTCTAGGGGTGGGTCCAGGCATCAGTCTTTTGAAAATCTCCCTGGGCAAGTTCTTTGTGTGACCGAAGCCGAGGATCATTGATCGATACCGAAGAACGGCTCTGCTCCTTGGCAAATTCAGTAGCTACTGAGTCTTCTGTGTTGATAGTTTTGATGGATATCTAGTATAGAATCAACCCAAACACACAGAATCCAGGCAAGCTAATGCAGCTTCCAGATCAAAGTATGGGTCTGAGTGGTCTAAGGTTTACTTGAACCCCCAGCCCTTTGTGATTATTGCGGAATAGGCATGTCACCTAATAGGAATTAATGAGATGTTGGGAGCTGTCCCTATCTGTAATCTTACAGATATGTGGGAACCCATACATTTCCTACTGCTGAAGTCAATTTTACCTGGATGAGGGTATTTTAGCTCATACTGTCCCCTCACCTGATATAGAACAAAGGACTGGATAATGCATGAGATCCTACCAATTGTCCAAAAATGGCAACAGGTCTACCAGATTAACTAAAACCATCCCACGCCCCTGAATTTTTTCTCCCTCCATTCCTCCTGCTACCCTCCTCTCTCTGTGGAGAAAGCAGGGTAAACGTGGAGGAAATGCCTTACGACTGTAATTCTGTTTCCGACCTCTCATAAGAAGAATGACCTTGGAAAAGTCCCCAGCTTTATCTAAGCCAGTTTGCTGATATTTAGCAGGATAAGAATCATGTCTGTGTCACAAAACTTTTGTGAGCATCAAATGAGATGATGGATGTACGAACATCCTGCAAATGGCAAATTGCTATAAAAATGTCATCTGTGGGCTTTTTTTGATGTTTACTGTTGGGAAAAATAAGCAGTGATTTCAGAGGTGGAAGATTATCCATAATGCCAGCTATTGTGATTCCATATTGTGTGTCATGAAGAATCCAGGCAAAGCTGCGTGTGCTGTTGGTTCCAGCAGAGTTCCCATCTGAGAGGATGTACCTGAGTTATCTAGAGCAATCGTAGTGGAGGAAGACACATAAATCGCACTGTTCCTTGCATGGGGCGGAGGTGGGGGGCAAGTCAGGCAGAGGGGGAGAAAGGGAGGTTGCAACCTAAATGGTTTTTAATTATTTTCTGATTCACTACACCATTAGGGAGACAGGGAAAACTCTTAAGACACAGTGATCTAATGTCATTGATTTTCACATATATTTTTATGAGTTATGAAATATGATGAAGCTGGAAGAGAAAAGCTTTCCAAATATGATAGGACTCGAGAATCTCCAAGATCAGTTATAAAAAAGAAGCCAAATTCTGGGATCAGGCTGAGTTTGCCAAAGTCAGGCTTCAGGATGCCTCCATGTGGGTTGGGTCCGAAAGCACTCTGGCTCCCCAAAACTATTCTGAAGGTGTGTTGACTGCCCCCTTCTCAATAAATTTAAGAAATATTTAGTTTGTTTCTAAGAAACGTAAGGTTCTCTCTACCCTTTGCCATCATATTCTCAGCCTCTAGCATAAGGCTTCATGCATAACAGTCCCTCAGTATAATTTAATGAATGAAACTCAAGCATCTAGCACTGCACAGGGTGCTTCAAGGATAAGGGAGAATGACTCTCTTACTGTCTTCACTGGGGTTATAATTATTTGGAGGCCTACAGCAAAAATAATTTAATAAGAAACAAGTAGACGATGGTGCAAATTATGCAATCAAGTACCAAAGAGCTACAATCAACATTAACCAAGCAAAGAAAAAAAAAATAAGTGTTGGCTAGTGTTTCATGGAATGACATTCCAGACGAAATAGAATGTCTCCTTAATCCTCCAGTGCCTAGCATGCTGCCTCGAGCAATTATAAAGTCTTTAAATATTCAATCAAGTGGCTTTATTTCCCGTCAGTTAATCTCTTCGTTTTTATCCAAGGGAGAAAGTAAGTAAACTCCAATCAACCCCTCTGAAGTATAAATGATTAGTAATGTTAAAACATATTCAGTGAGGTTCCCTGGGCAAGAGCACAGGTTGTACTCCCGCTTTGGACTTCGAATCGACTGGGCCTGGCTGGGAAGGTAGTGGAAGAAGAAAGACATACCCCATGAGAACAAAGCCCGCTGCTGCGGGAGGGCCCCGTCCAGGCACAAGCTGGGTGCAAACCAGGGACTCAAAGGGGGATTTGGGAGGAAGAACAGCAGCAGCCGTCACGGCCTCGTGTTCACACTGCCCTTCTTACCGGCCCCAGCCGTACCAACACCTAGGAAGAAAAATCTGTAAAATAATAACGGCAGTTACAACAGCACTGTCGTTCATGTAAACACTTTCTAGTCTAAATGATCGATGTACGTTTTATTTTTATTTTTTCTGACAACATATTCCGACAACATATTTTTAGTGTATTCTGATAACAGCTCTAAAATACTCATATCATGCCCTTATTTTACTTATAGCTAATCTAAGGAACACAAAGCCTAAGTAATCTTCCCGGAGTCACGTAGTCTGTGAGTAACAGAACCAGTATTAGAGCCCACATCTATCTGATTGCAGAGACAGTGCCCCCCCTGCTGTGTCCTCAAGGCAGAGTTTTTGGAAGAAAAGAATAAGGCACTACTGGTTTAAGGACTGCTTACAGAGTTCAGCCCGGGGAGGGGGGAGAAGCCTAGAAGCCCTTTCCTTTTCTTCTTTAGGGTCGAGGAATTCTCCCCCAATGATCTGGGGGCCTGGGAGCCACACGGCAACCCTAAGTGAACCAGTTTTCAAAAGATGACTAGAATTTGTTCGAGTTTGAATTAAGCT
The DNA here is from genome assembly GCA_004024745.2 of Catagonus wagneri. NCBI lineage: Eukaryota > Metazoa > Chordata > Mammalia > Artiodactyla > Tayassuidae > Catagonus > Catagonus wagneri. The sequence goes on from PVHT020000175.1 coordinate 26,459,533, forward strand.
TGGCCCGGCAGAGTCCTTGATATGGTGATGCAAGGGCAAAAATTATTATCATTTAAGAGAGTGACTTAACAAAGCCAAGAGAATGATCAGTGGCCTCAAAGTAAAAGAATTCAGAGTTCACTAAATCTGCATGGGAGGTCAGGGGGAGAATTGGAGAATCATAGGTCTCTCCCTTTCATAAGATTAGGAAATTCTCATACACACACCAAAAAAACTCTTCTATGACTGAACGACAGAATGTGTGCGTTACTTCCAGGCAATAAAGGTTAGAAGAGGTCAACAAACGTTTTTGAAAAGAGGAGAGTGATCAGTCGAAGAGACTATTTTAGGAAAATGAATCTCATAGTGAAGGACTGGAAGGAAGGAAGACACTGCCGACAGTGCTTCAGGGATTCAGCAAACTTTTGCCAAAGTAACAGTCCATTAAAAGTTTATTGTAACACAAGAAATGTTGAAAATGATGATTGACTGAAAACTTTAGAGTGGATATAAAGTAGGATCCAAAAGTTTACTCTCAGATATATAGCCTCAATTCCTTAGAGAAGCTCGGTGTCATCAATTAAAAATAAATAAATACATAAATAAAGGAAAAATAAAGACAGATATCCTGTTAGGAGAAAGGTTAAAAAAAATTAATGGCTACTATTTATTGAAATATCACCATGTGCCAATGACAATCACCCTGTCACACACTCTACAGACCCTATATCTAATTTAGACTCTACCAATATCTTGTGCTTCAGCATCATTGTTCTCTTGTACAAACATGGAAACTGAAGCTTAGCTTAAATCACTTGCCGTAAGTCACATAGATGGTAAGTGATGTCAGCATAATGAGGTCAGTTTTAAACCTGATGAGATGGTGACAAAGCAGCACACAAAACATGTGAAAACGCAATTCGGAAACCTGGATGGAAAGAAAATCAGCTGGAGGTATCACTGCCATGACTTTGTTATCTGAAGGTACCACCGAGTCCCTTTGGCTCCTGAGCAAGGTGCCAAAGTGAGGGTGGAAGCCTGGAAAGGAAAATTTAGAACTTTTCCTGGGTCTTCCCAAGAGAAGATGATTTCTCTAAGAAATACCACCACCAACAACAGCCAAAAAAGGTAGGGAAAAAAAGACCATGGGGTTTTGCGAATTTCCTTAAATCAAAAAGTAGTTGGCCGTTAAGATGGCATGATCAAAAAGCAGAAAGTGCCAAGTGTTGGGGAGGATGTGGAGAAAGCAGAACCCTTGTAGGTGTCTGGTGGGAATGCAAATCCGTACAACCCCTGTGGAAAACAGTATAGCAGTTCCTCAAAAATTAAGCCTACAATTACCACGTCTAGGAATCTACTTCCGGTATATACTCAAAAGAACTGACAGCAGGGACGGAAAGGCATTTGTACCCCAGAGTTTATACTAGTATTTTTATAATAACCAAAAGGTGGAAACAACACAAACGTTCATCAACAGATGAACAAATAATGAAAACTCTGTATATACATGCAATGGAATATTATCCGGCCTTAAAAGAAAATGAAATTCTATCCCATGCTACACCTTGAGGACTTTGTGAAAGAAGCCAGACACAAAGGACAAATAATTTAAGAGTCTACTTGTGTGAAGCCCCTAAGAGAAGTCAGGTTCATAGAGACAAATGGAATGGTGGCTCCCAGGGACTGGATGAGGAGGGAACGGGAAATTATCATTTAATGGTACCGAGTCTGAGTTCAGCAAGATGACAATGTTCTGGAGATGGATGGTGGTGATGGTTGCACAGCACCGTGAACGTACTTGATGCTACTGAGCCACACACTTAAAAGTGGTAAAAACCGTAGCATAAAATTTCTACTGAGTTTCAATGTAATAAATATAATAGAAAAACATTTCAATGGTTAAAATGGTAAGTTTTGGAGTTCCCGTTGTAGCTCAGCAGCTTAAGAACCCAATATAGTGTCTGGGAAGATGTGGGTTTGATCCCTGGCCTCGGTCAGTGGGTTAAGGATCCAGCATTGCTACAAGCTGTGGCATTGTTATGGATACTTCTCGGATCTGGTGTTTCTGTGGCTGTGGCAGCGGCAGCTCCAATTCAACCCCTAGCCCAGGAATTTCCTCATGCCACATTTTCATCCTTAAAAAGAAAAAAATGAATTTTCTGCTATCTATATTTTCCCACTATTTAATAAAAAAGTAGTTGGCCAAGCGTAAAGTTGGAAGTTGAATGTAGATTCTGCTCTGTGTTGTGTGTGTGGTGAGAAGGCGGGAAAGACCCGGCTGTGTTCACTCAAAGGACAGTCCAGCTATAACATCTTAAAGAGACCGACATTCGGAAAAGGAGTTAATGGCTTTCCTAATGAGAGTGTGTTGCTGAGGGTTATACTATGACCCATCTTATTAAAACAAAGAGACCGTGATTAACAAAAAGTGATTTCAAGAATTTGGAAGCAAATTCATTAATCTATCCCCCCCAGAGATGTTACTTTAAGTACCACCTATAACCAGCTCCGGTCCTAGCCTGGCTTCAGCAGAAAAGGCACCTATATGTTTGGGATTAAAGAGTTAACTAGAAAGGCTAAAAATTAAGAACAAAGATCTTCCTAGTTTAGGATGCGAGTGCTCAGTCTTGTTTTCTGGAAGTGTTTAGGCACAGGACAGGATCAAATCTTGGTCGAGGTAAGAGCAGGGAATGGAAGCCGTCACTCTGCAGCCTCCTCCCTGCATTCTGATCTTGCAGGGAAGTTCCTTAGCTATGCGTGGTTTCCTGTAAAGTATCTCCCACACCCTTGGAGCTTCTTCTAGCCTCCTTCTCTTGAGCAAAAAGGCAAACACTCAGCCCTCCAACGCTGTGCAAACACTCAGACGGGACCGAGAGAAGGGGGCTGGCATTTCGGGGAGACAATTCTTACAAACAGTTCTCATCTCAGAGATGTTACAACTCCCAATGGCTTCAATCTTTCATTTCAGAGATTTCTATTGATTAGGGAAGAATCACACACATTTTGTCCACAGCACAGAGACATCATAGCAAACTTTCCCCTGGTACCATTTCCCCAGGGATGGGAATGATTGATATTTATTGGTTCAGCTTCTAGGATACGCACATCTCAATCCAGCCAATTTTCTTTGGAGAGAGACCACTCCAGTACACTTAATTGTATTTTCTAACCAAAGAGCTGAGAGAGATTTGTCATCTTTTACAGTCCAGAGGAGACGAATCTCCAGACTCCTTTCCCATTGTGTGAGCTTGTCTCTGAAGTTGGTAATCGAAGAAGGGAGCCAGGCTTAGGGGGAAAAAAATCACATGAGAATATAAAGCTGAAAATACAGTGATTGAAATTCAGGCAAAAAAAAAAAAAAAAACTAACTAATCTGTGCATCAAGGAAAAGTCTGAGAAGAAATAATTTGCTCCAGGCTTTCAACTCTTATTGGACAACGATTACTGTACATAGTCTTTCGCTGGGATCTGAATAAGGAAGAGCAACATCTCGGCAAAGAAAGTCAGCCCCTCCATTCTCTGACTGCATCTCCCTTTCGGTTTGCCTGTTCTCACGGTTCACTCATACGCCCATGACCTGCTCATCACCCCAACCCGTGCTTATTTTAACCATCCTTTCACTTATTCCACATTTCCCGTGTCTCACCCGTTTCAGCAAGAGCTTGCTCTGGGGTATGGAAATGAAGGTTCAGAGAAAATCAAGAACGCTGACCTCGACTGAGACCTGGGAAAGCTAATGCCGCTGGTCAGAGGAAAGGCCTCCTCCGTTCTCTGGGCAAGCAGAACGTGTTTGCACACCGCCACGTTCCAGCCCTCGAGGAGGCTCTTTGCCCTGTGAAACGTGCAACCAGCCCTGATGGTTTCTTCCCAAGGAGCCTGTCTTAACCCATGTGTTCGGTGTCACATTACATACTTCCGTTTTGTGCATGAGTTTCTTTGCATCTTCCTATTAAACTGTAGCATTCCCATGGACCCAGGACGCTCTTTCTGTGCTCCTTCCACAGCAGAGAACACAGGGTTGGGCAAGACTTTGAAAATGTTACAAGATAGTACAATAAAGCACTGTCATTCATGTTCTTTATTTTTCTTTATATCATTTATGTTCCTTATTTCAGAAAATCACACAAGAAATTGTACAAAGTAATACTAGACTTCAATGAAATCACTGAAAGTTTGCTCATTTTTTCCATCAACACCACCATTTTCCCCCTCCGTCTCTCACTCCCTTCCTTCCTTCTTCTTTTCCTTTTTTTTTGTAATTTTCACAACTAGTTTGCAAACTTCAGAATGTAAGTTGTCTTAAGATACTGGATAAACAGCTCTCCGTGAATATTTTTGCTCTTTCACATGGTCTGTGTTTTCTGAGCAGAAGTACTATAACCCAGGTTTAAAAAGGATGGAATAAAAAGCATTCAATTAAATATAGTGTGCTGCTCTAGAGGGACTGAGGGGTTCAGCCTCTGCGGTACTAAGGGTTCTGCAATCAGTTCCACCAAGTGGGGGAGGGCAGGTCACCATGGCAACCATTTTTCTGTGAAACCACATGGGTGTCCTACAATTCAACTCAATCCTGGTACTGTCTAACTGGAGATGGCATCAGGTTCCACAGGTTAAGGGCCCAGTCCTACAAGACCCCTAACGGAAACACCAATCACAAGCCCACGTTGTCACCTAGGCTTCTGACCAACTAGCTATAGATCGGAGGTTCCAGCAATGCCCTTCCTTGGGTATAATTAACTTGCTGGAGCAGCTCACAGACACTTTACTTCCTAGAGTATTAGTCTGTTATGAAAGGATACAACTTGGGAACATCCAGATAAGAGAGAGAGAGGCACCGGGCAAAGTACAAGGAATGGCTGTGGAGCGTCCCTGCTCTCTGCACGTGCATCATTTCTGCAAAACTTCCCCTAACCTGGGAACCTCCCTATGCTGTGGGTGTGGCCCTAAAAGGACAAAAACAAAACAAAAGAAAAAACAACACAAGAGCTTAACGATGAGGCACTTAGTTGGGGGCCTTCTTTGGGGGCTATGTGAACCTCTGTCCTTGTTCCCACATTCCTGCGATTGACTTCTACATGCAAGGCAGGGTCACTATTCCGGGGGCTACCGTGGTGACTGCAGCACCTTCTCGGTCCTCAAGGGGTTTTCTACTTACAGGAGAGGGTGAGGTACTCACACAAATATCTTTAAAAGAAAAGAGAAATTGCCTCAGTGAGAGAAATATCTATGATCCGAGAGAGATAAATGGAGGAGGCAGTTATTATTTTTACTCGTGTATGGCATGAGCCTGATAGAAGTTCTCACGAAGGAAACTTTCGTTGTCTGTATCCATCATTTAGGTTAAGCCACAGAAGACAAGCGTCTTGAATTCGTGGATAAGAGGGCAGGGTGTGATGGTCAGTAAACATTAGCAAATTCAAGATTCCGAAATATTTCTACAAACCAGAATGACGGGACAAGTTAACAAGATGAAACCGCACGTGGAGTGGCACGTGGGTGAGCCGCAGTCCTTACCGGGGAGAAACAGCAAGCATAAACTCGGCGGCACTAAAACTAAGTTCACACAGTCCCTTGGTGCTCTTTCAAATCCCTTCATGTACCTGCTCATATTCGAGGTGCACACCAACTCTGCCAGGGCTCCATCAGGCAAGTTTTACTATCTCCACCAATCAGAAGAGACAGTGAAGTCTCAGAAGCAGAAGTGACTTCTTATGACCAAGGTTGTGTGGCCATCAAAACCAGCGAGAACCATTTTTGACCACGTTGGTTGAAGAAGGACTTCACTATCAAGGCAGTTCAACAGTAATCAGAATTCTGCGGTCAGTTTCAGGCACAACATGGCACAAAGCATGTTGACAATAAGAGGTCCCTCCTTCCAGCGGAGGAGTCGGATGGTGAAGGGGCTGGACATCAGAGCAGAGGAGGGATGTTTGGAGGAACTTCCCCAGGAAGAGAAAAGACATAGAACCACTGTCTGCAAACCTCTGGGGAGCCGGGCTGCGGAAAGGACTTTAGACTCCTTTGTGGAGTTTCATGGGGTAGAGCCAACACCGCTGTGTGAAAGCGACACTTAAGGAAGATTTTAAATGACTATAAAGGAGGGCATTCTTTCATTTAGAAATGAGAAAGATGAGCTTGCAAGAAAGTGAGCCCACCACCCCAGGACTGATTATAGCACAGGCTGAGACCAGCCAGAGATCACAGCTGTTGAAAGAATTCCTTCCTAAAAGTAAAAAGGTCATGGCTTCTCAGATCTCTTCGAACTCCAAGATTCTATCACTTAAATAAAAAAATCTGCAGTACCAGGAAATTCACGTCCCAACAGTAGATCTTCACAATATGCTTGGACATTACAGACCATGCTGACACCTTGGGTTAGCGCCATCTTCATCTGGATCATAAAAACGTCATAAATAGTCATAAGGCCGCTCGCATAGCATGCTTTTGGCTTTCTGCTCGTCTTCATATCCTTCCATGAACGAGAAAAGGGCTTCAATTATGATCCCAGAGAAGTTGAGTGATGATTGAAGGTGATATGGCAAGTTACAGTGAAATCAGAGCCGGGAACCCAGTCTGCCCTTGGATTCACTGAGATCTCAGCAACAATTAAAAAAAAAAAAAAGTCTACTATGGAATATGCATGGCTTTAAGCACTTTACAGCTGTGATGTCACCTAACCCTCATAAAAACCCTATCACGTGAGAACTATTACATCCCCGTTTTAGAAGTTAAGAAACTCAGAGGCGGGGGTTAAGTAACTCACCTAAGATAACAGGTACTATGTACCAGGGCTGGATTTCAAACCAGGGCAGTATGAGTACAAAACCTGTGCTCTCAACCTCTGGACTCTGTTTTCCTTCTAGACCCTTTTTATTTGTGAGAGAGAAAGAGGCAGTCCCCATATTTGTATGTTACAGCTTCTGTGGAATATGTTAACAAAAACTGGAGTTCCTGTGGTGGCTCCGCGGGTTAAGAACCAGACATAGTGTCCGTGAGGACACAGGTTCCATCCCTGGCCTCGCTCAGTGGGTTAAGGATCTGGTGTTGCCGCCAGCTGCAGTGTAGATCACAGATGCGGCTCGGATCCCCGGTGGCTGTGGCTGTGGTGCAGGCCGGCAGCTGCAGCTGCAATCGGACCCCTAGCCTGGGAACCTCCATATGCCGCAGGTGTGACCATCAAAAGAAAATAACAAAAACAAAACAAAGAAACCAAAAAGTCAAATTTGGAAGCCATGAGAGCTGCAAAGACTCTGTCTTAGGAGAAATCTCCCTGCCTGACACAGCTCATCCCTCTAGATATGAAGTACGGCTGCCAAATCTTCCTCTCTCAGATGGGATAGTGGAAGCTCACCTAGCAAGCTGCAAACTTGAGACTCAGCGGTTCTTCTAATCAGACTGTACTGACACGTGGCCGAGTTTCAAGCGAACACCACGGAGGAGGGGCGGTCCATCTACCAGTAGACAGCAGAATCCGCATTTGACCCTTCCCTGGAGTGGGAGAAAGACAAACCTGAAATAATGGGTACCGCAGATAACTGTTTATTCCTTTCCAGCACAACAAGCAAATCAGCTGCCACTGGTGCCTCAAAACTTCATACAGGGTAATATTCCTTTAATGGAACGCTTTTAGAGAAGAGTCATAAAAATAAATTGAAAAGTGCTTTCTGCTGGCTACAGCTGGCATAAGCAAGCATCTGAGCAAACAGGATAACACAAGGCTTAACTTAGCATCGCCATTTTTATTACTCACCCGCGACAGGTCTTATAATAGTATAAATTCACTTAAAAAACCGACTCTTCCCCCCCTCATCGCCCCTCCTTCTCTCCGCCGCTGTGTACCCAATAGCCTTCTGTGTTCATTCTGAACAGCATAATTACAGGTCTTTTTATGATTTAGGTTTGAAACCAATTAGCTGATACCGCAAGCCTTTCAAATGCCAGCTTCCCTCTCTGGGCACTCCCTGTTCTGCTGTGATTTACCCAAGTGCTTGTAAAAGGCAACTGTTTTGTGAGGAGCGGAGGAGCTGGGTCTGTCTGTGGCCGGGCTCCCCCCTCCCCTCTCTTCCCTTGTTCTCATCTGCCCCCGCGCATCTTTGGTGCACCTGGTCCCTAAAATTGTCACAGTGTGACATACACACTGAATATTCATGCTGGGTGCCCATGCTGCTTCTGAGAACGGGTAGTTGTGTCATAAAGCTGCCAGCTGCTTCCTCCCGAATTGCCTTTCCTATGGGTGGCGCCGTGACCCGGGCTGGGCAGTACTCTGTTGCCATTTTGGAGCCTGGTAGCCACTGGCAGGAGGGGCAAGGGTTCCAGAACTCGGACATCCGAGCCTGGCCTCCAGCACAACTACTGCCCCTATCACTTTCCATCCCATATTCATCGTCTGGTAAGTCTACAGTGTTGGCCTTGCCATCAGATAGTCAGCAAAGATCAATGAAATCATCCAACAAGCATGAACTGTATAAAACCCTAGGTCTCTTCGGGGGATTCGGGAGTAAATAAAATAAGGTCCCTGCCCTCAAGTTGCTTTTAACTGAATGTAAGAACCCTGGACTACTCGCATAAAAGGAGAACTTAGAATACAAAGCAGGGTGTGGTTAAGTGCTAATGGAGCAGACAAAAGTTCAAAGAAAGACTTTTCAATGCGTCCTGAGTAGTCAGAGTCTCTACTTGGTAGCAAGCACTTTACAAGTTGTGTTCAGTTCTTATATGATCCTTCAAGATGCATATATAATTGTATATATTATATGTAAAACATTTTCTTTGGCTCACAAAATTAGATAACCTGTCAAAAGTCAAAAAATCTCAAAACTAGTAAGTTGCAAAACTTGAAACTGTGATTTCTGGCCTGACACCAAAACCTTTACTGGTATTTCATGTTTCCTCCCTACAGGTCAGCAGAGAATGAAGCTGAGGTGGGGTTCCTCTAGCAGTTGTGGGGTGGTTGGACAGGGAAGTCTAAGAATATTTGAGTGGAGTTCCCTGGTGGCTCAATGGGTTGAGGATCTGGCATTGTCACTGCTGTGGCTCTGGTCGCTGCTGTGGTGTGGATTTGATCCCTGGCCCCAGAACTTCTGCATGCTGCAGACACAGGCAAAAAAAAAAAAAAAAATATATATATATATATATATATATAATATTTAAATATTTGAGCAAAGATAAGTGGACTAATTTGGATAGAAGAGGGCTGAAGAAGATCAGAAAATACTAAAACATTAAGCCAGAAAGGGATTTACGGAGCCAACCCCAGATATACTATTAAATTAACAGTCCAACAATATATTGGGATATTACACAGCCATTAAAGTAACTGCTGAAAACCAAATAGAATTATGAAAGATAGTAATGCGATAATGTTAAGTAAATAAAATAATAAGATAAAACACAGTACTTTCTAGTTGCAACTATGTGAAAACAAGTATCGAGAGTGTTTTTACATAGAAAAATTTAGTTAAAAGTGTTTAAGAGGGAAAAAGTAAGTCCATCCCCTGGGCATAGCCTGACTATATTTACACTTTTCCAGACAGATGGTTTTCTTTCCTCTTCTAACAGATTTTCACGGAGAGAAATCTGATGCCCCCACTGTTATTTTAGTGCCTTGTAACCCCATTTCTTCAGGTCTAGCCTCCATCCCCCTCCTGATGCAATTTCACCCCCAGTTGGTTTCTGTCTCTGTGAGCTGACCACTGGCTTAAAACGTTTAACACGCTTTGGGGTCCAGAGATAGTCAAAGTATCCCCCCAACACCCCGCCTTCTTTTTGCATTCCGTAGACCAGTTCTGATGATATCTTATTATAACTGAGGAAGCGGAAGAAGGAAAAGTGCTTATTAACAAAACAAAACAAAACAAAAACCAAAAAAAACTAAGCGTCATAATTCACCAAGCCGTTATTTTCCTTTCTTCTGCTTCTCTTTCATGCTACTCATCATGATTCCACTCACTCTGCCAAGATCATTCATATTTGGTCATTCAAAAAGCTCCCGTGTTCCAGAATCTTCACCTCTCCTCTGCTGTTCTCCAGTAGTGGTGTCACAGGCCTTGCCTTTCAGATGGAGTTGGTCCCGTCACCTTACCTCCTACCACCTGTCCTCAACCCAGAACAGCATATGACCCTTGATGACTTTAAATAAGTCCCCTCCCGTTTCCTTTTGTGTGTTGATACCAATAAGTTCTATTAAGAGAGATCTTTGCCTGCTGTATCTTATTCTCTCTTTCCTGGTTGGTACCCAGCGCTGTCATGCCTGGTCACTGCTTAGGTGGGCAAAGGAAAACATAGCCTTGATTGAAAAAGGCTGTATGAGAGGACATGAATAGATTAGTGGAGATGGGTGGATGGATAGACAGATAAGAGAGAGAGAAATACAAGCCAGGGTCAGGTAAGCAAAAACAGGAATGCTACGAAATAAAGTCAATAATCAAACCCACTAGTAAGTACCCAGGTCTGTGACAGCCGAGTGGGAAGGGCAAAGCCAGAAGAGAGCTCGAGAACCAGCTGTGACGTTTTCAAAGAAGAGAACATCAGAAAGCTATGTCCAGAGTGGCTGGGTTATTTGGGGGCACTACATTTTGCCGGTGCCCCTTTGCAAGGTCCGTGGCCGCCCCCTGCCCTTATCTTACCAGGAGACACCCTGCACCTGGTACCTGACCCGCCTCGGGGGAGCTCTGGTACTGGCAGCCGCCATCTACCTTTGCAGGTCGTCTGTTTAGTCCCTCTTCCCCCTCCCCCACCTTCTGCCTGGTTGCAGGACACTGCTTGTCCCTGCCTCACACTTGAAGGCTCCCTCTGTCTGGGGTGCGGGGCTCTACTCTCTCCATCTGATGCTCTCAGTCACTCACGCGGCTCATTCTTTGTCACTCTGTCCCCAGCAACACTTGGCAATTTGCAGCTCCGTCATCAAGGCTCCCATACCGTTTTGTAGAGACTTCCGTCAGAGAGCGTATCAGCGTGTTATAATTGCTTGTCTAAATGTCTCTCTCCCGACTGTACACGGGGTTCCTTAAAGACTGACTGCTTTTCTTTTCTTGTTCATCTCTGGATCTTCCTGCCCAGCACTTTGCCTGGCATACCGCAGGTACGCAGTGTATGCTTCTTAGATGAATGAATCACATATAACTGATTCCATATTTGCCTGTCATTTCATTCTCCTCTAGGATCTTACAAATCAAGAGAGGCAATCTCCTAAAACAAACAGTATGACACCTAATGGATGTAACTATCACAGTGAACAGCCAGCCAATGGCCTTAGCCAGGAAGAATAATTAGCATGCTCAGATACTGTGTTCCTGTTTGGGTCTTTATTCCCAGGGGCTACTCGCCTAGGTAAGGACTCTGTTTCAGGGAGTACGTGCAAATATATTTTCTGAGACTGGTTCTGGAGAGTACAGAGCAAGATTGTGAAATTCATACACACCTGGGAAACTCAGATATGATCTCAAAAACAAGAGCTGTAATCAAGGGAGAAGCCCTTACTTAAGCAAATACTGTGCCTTGGGAGGAAAAGGCTGAACTTGAGGTTCTTCGCACCCAGGGACTTCCGCTGGCATTTTGTCTTCATTCTGCATAGACCTTGCTGAACAGACCGAAAAATAAAATGTTTACATTATGCCCACTATCCGCAGAAATGGTCTTCCAATCAGAGGTACAACTGGCGGGGTGGGAGTGAGGGAGAGAGGGAGAAAGAGAAGCTTGAAATGAAAAGGCAGGGCCCCCGCGGGCAAAGCCCTTTGACCCAAATTCTCCCCCAGTGAGGGTTACATGAACGGTAATGACTTTGGCCTTATCTCTGCAGCTGTGCGGAGGACGTTCAGACACCGGGTTCGGTGCTGTTAGAGACACAGTCCCCAACCTGGGCGAGACGGGGGAGAAGTTGATGCAGAATAATATACTTGTACTAGATAAACAAGGGCCAGACAACCGTGTGTCGCATCAGCATAGAATGTCAGGTGTGGAGTCAGATAAATTGCAAATAACAATGGAGAAACAACGGAACCTGGAGGACTCCCGGCAGATAAAATGGATGAAGTAGATAAAGACTCATTGATGGAGAGGAGGGGGAGCCCCTCCTGGCAGAAAAGTGGGAGGAAGTAGATGGAGGACGTACCAGAGGGACGATGGAGCTGGAGCCTCTAGATAAAAGGCTGCAGGCCACTCTCCCAAAGTCTGAGAAAATAGTAGCCAGAAATAATAAAGTACATGCTGGCCGTGTCAGTTGTGATAAGCAGGTAATATGTGACTCCATACAGCCCGGGGCCCCTTTCCAGGGGCAGGCAGAAGTCCAAGTTCGGCACTTATCAACCTGTGCAATCAAGAAGAGGAGACAGGATGCAAAGAGCAGAGTGTCTGCGCTGAAAGGGACCTTAGCAATTATTTAGAATAACCTCCCTTTGCCCGACACCGCACTTTGGTTTTCTTCCCACTCCCCCGGTCATTTCTCTTCGACTCCTTTTCTGGTCTCTGTTTCTCCGTCCCTCTTCTCCATGTTGGAATAACAGCCGGGTCCCTTTGTCTACCCACGCTTAGCGATCCCCTCCGGTTCCCCAGGCGGAGACGTCTGAATGCTGATGACTTCCGCATCTGATTGCCAGTCTTGACTTTTCTTCCAGCTGCGCTCCCAGCTTCTATACCCAACTGCATGCTTGGCATCGCCAATTGAATGGCTTCCAGACATATTCCAAGCAGAGTTCTTGATTCTGCTTTTTCTACCCAAATCTGTCCCTCCTTGGTTGCCTCCATCTAAATAAATGTTATCTCAATCTGCCCATCTGCTCAAGCCAAAAAGCCTAGGCACCATCTTCGGTTCCTTTTTTTTTCTCTCTCTCTCTCTTTCTTTTTCTCTCTCTCACCAACTATATCCTATCTATTGACAAGCCATGCTAATCCATTTGTTAGAGACCAAGAGACGCATCCATTCTATTTCTGCTACCACTACCCCAACTCAGGTCACCATTCAAGTTCAACTAAAGTAACCCCCCAGCTGGCCCTGGCGTCTGTTCTTTTCTGCAAAGTTCATTCCTCACACAGCAGCCAAGTGATCTTTTGAAGATATTTTTTAGGAATTCTCTTGGGGCGCAGCGGGTTAAGGATCTGACCTTGCCACTGCAGGGGCTCAAGTCGCAGGTTTGAATCCTGGCCCTGAGATTTCCACAAGCTTCCAAAAAAAAAAAAGATAGACTTTTTTTCAAATGATAGAAATTGGACAGATATTTGTTAAATGATGAATGGTACAGAAAAACTGGGTGGGCTGAGCTTCAGTGGAGTGATAATCCTGTGTGGATGTAGCTTTGATCCAGCAAAACCCTTCCATTGCCTAGTGGCCCGCGGAGCACGCAGTATTTCTGCCGGCTGCGCCATGCGCTCTAATATCTGCAGCCCTTCTTAGGGGCTACTTGGACCGCACGTCTGTCTGCCAATTACAAAAAAAATTGGCCAACATGCTTTCCATGGCTCTCTCCTCTGTCACTTCTGGAACATTATATCTAAATTGTCCTATGAATGTTGCCAAAAATCTGGACTTTAAAAATCATGGGGATGGCCAACGACGCTGCTCACATTTCTCTTGGATATTGAATGTTACACAGTCGGAGCTGCAGAGTCCCTTGGCTTCAGAGAAAAAGCAAAAGCAATTCTGCGTTTGGGGGATGGGCTCATTGCCATGAACGCCCCCCCCCCCATCTGAGCATATAGGTCAGTGCTTCTGTCCACAGTTGCATTAAGCCCATTAAGCTGGGGGTGAGCGGGGAAGGCTGCGGGTTCGCTCGCTGTGAGAGCCACACGGAGGCTCCGATGTGCCCCGGAGTCTCCGGATTCTGAATAATGGAACCAAGCGCCCGGCCCCGGCGCCAGCACAGTGATTATGTCATTTATTCTGCCCAGTAAAGCCAGAGCGGGAGGTACTAACATGTCCGTTTTGCAAAAAAGAGGAAGCTGAGGCTGCGGGACAGTAGGCCACGGGTCGCACAGCCGTGTTCTGCGACCAACCCCGGGTGCGCGGTGCAGACCCCTCCCACCTGCCCCCCGAATAAGCTTAGGGAAAAAGCCTTTGAGCAAAAGCTTTCCCACTACTTCCTGGAAACCCAGGGAAGCCCGTCCCTGTCCCCGAAGCCCTGCGCCTCCAGGAGGGCGGAAGGGGTCACTTGGGGCTCAGGGCCCGTGGCGTCCAGTGAGGGGTTTCCCAGCGGGGCTGCGGCGCGGCTTTGTGTCCCCTCTCCTCTTTCTCCAAGATCAGGTGTCCTTGCTGCAGGGACAGCCTCAGGCGCACGCCCCTCGGCCCACCCCGGGGGGCCCAGCTCTCCCCACCCACTGTCCAGTCTGCGGCGGCCCGAGGCACGGTTGGCCAGCCCCTCCGTCCTCTCCGGCTCTCTCTGCCGCGTGTCACCGTGCAGACAGAAGAAAATGACAGTTTTCATCATTTCCTGCTAAATGAGTCAGTGCTGATTCAGCCAGTTTCAACTCCATGGCAATGCAAGGAAGAAATGGAGGGGGGGGGACCCAGAATAGAAGAGCAAATGCTTATCAACCGTTTTGAGGCATTGCTGTCCGTGGGCCCTTTCTTTTCTCTCAGAAAAGCCCTTGTTACCCTTTCAAGGACATGCAGCGGCACAGGAAAGGAGCCTCCCCAGGTCCGTCCCTTTATGCCCCTGACTTATTTCCCCCTCGAGGGCTTTTTTTTTTTTTTTGGAAGGACGCCACTACTTCCTACGCCCCGGCAGCAGCGGGGATGCCTGTTGCGGTAAACATCAGTCTGCAGGGCGGAGATGCAGGGGCTCCGCCCCGGAACCGAGCCTAGACCTTGGGTAGATCATTTCCGTCTCTGAACCTCGCGCATGCGCTCTCTAGAACAAAGCTAAACCCTCTTCAAATGTATAGGAAACACTTTCCAAGCTACAGCATCTTGGGGAAAGTAAACTACACTGGGTTTTCTCTCCTCAAATTCTTAATTTACTTGCACTGTAGGCTCTCCCTCTGTGAGAGCGGGAGGGCAGGGTGGGCCCACAGGGGTGGTGGGGCCTGAAAGACACCCGGGAGAGTCATGCTCTGGAGAAGACTTGGGGGCGGAAAACTCCTTTGGGCATCTTCTTTCAGGCCGAGGGCAGAGGGCAGGGCCCCTCACCCAGCGTTTAGTGCTTTGTCACTTCCGCATGCCCTTCACCACCCAGAGCAGCACAGGCTCCCCTCCAGCCCCACCTCCAGCTCCCTCCACTGCTTTATTCCATCCAATTCTGCCTTCAAGAGATAATCCTCGTTTCTCTAATGCCTTCCAGATTACCTAATGCACTCCAAAATGGACATATTCCTTCTCTGACTCTCTCCACTTCAACTTTTAATTTAATAAGAACAGGGAGGCGGTACAAATAAATCCATCAGTTTCTTCCTGGAGTTTTCTCCATCCCAACATCAAAGCTAAAGAGTGATTCCATGGAATTCCCTTTGCAGTGCATCAGAAACAAGTCTGACTAGAATCCGTGAGGATATGTGTTCAATCCCTGGCCTCACTCAGTGGGTGAGGGATCTGGTGCTGTCATGAGCTGTGGTATAGGTCACAGAGGAAGCTCAGATCATATGTTGCTGTGGCTGTGGTGTAGACCCACAGCTATACCTCTGATTCGACCCCTAGACCGGGAACTTCCATATGCCGCAGGTGCAGTCCTAAAAAAGGCCAAAGAAAAAAAAAAGGCGATTCGACTGTGGGACTTCCCTTCTTCCCGCATGGCTTTCACGTGAGCTGTTTTCCTTACCTGGGACACTGTTCTTTTCTTTCTCCCCAGACCGCTCCTCTCTCCTGTCCCTAACCAACTCCCACTGACCGTCTAAGTCAGTGTCACCGTCGCCTCCTCCAGGCAGCCTGTGCTCACGCTGTCAGACCAGCCACCTGTGTCACAGTCCGCAGCACCTGCCCTTCCCGTCAGCAGCAGCACGCCTGTAACCGCTGTCCGCTCCCCGTCTGCCCCATGAGGGGCGAGTCTGTGGGAGCAGGGCTCCCGCCTGTGTGTCGTCTCACATGTCCCCGGGACCTAGCCTTCTGCATAGCACACAGTAGGGGGCTAATAAAGAAACGCTGAATGAATAAATGGTGGTGGCCAGGGAGGCGTATTTCGGGACGAACTGTAACAGACAGGACCTCAGACAGGTGCCTCCGCTGAAGCCCAGTGTCTCTGTGCAGTTTCCTCACAAGGAGAGACTGGCTTCCCCACGGACACAGGAGCAGATGTTGAGACACCACCTCCTCCCACGGCCGTGGATTCTCCCCTTCGGCGATGCTTCCGGCCGGTTCTTCCTCGTCCCAAGCTGACTCCGCAAGAACTGCAGGTGAGGTTGCAGTTGCATCCAGCACTGGTGGGAACGGAACTGGATTTCTTTCCGAAGTCATTTGCTTAGTCCTGCTCCCTCCTGTTTCCACCCCACTGCCTGGTGTCAGATTTCCCATTGTTCAGATGGGGGCTTCCTTAGACCGCCTGACCTTTACTTCCGGATTCTCCCCTGGACACCACCTTGCACACCTCCCTTGACCCCTCCCCACCATTCCACACCCAGACATAGGTGCCTGAACTTCCGAGGGAACGTAGCACGCTGGAGGCTCTCTTCTCTGGAAGGTGAGTCGGGACATCAGGTAGATGGAATGAGAGCATTTTCTCTGGTGAAGCGTAGACACCGGTCCTGGTGTGCCTGCTGGAGCCCTAGGTCCCACCATGGCGGGGGGGGTGGGGGTCCTCCAATGACCTTCTTTTCCCCACACTCCTCCCCCTGCCCGAGAGTCTCCTTCTTCTCCAAGTTCAACAGCCTCAGTCCGTCTGTCATTTCTCACGTGGCATGGTTTCCCAAGCTTCCACAGCCCCGCCCACCCTAGACGGCACGGGGGGTTAACTAGAAGCCCCTCCCCCAAATCACAGACACTCACTGGTGCCCCAGCCAGATCCACCTGAGTCCCTGGAGTAGCAGATAGGTCTCAGGTTTTCATTTACACACACAGAGCTCTAAGCAGGGTCCCCATCACTATCAGGTAATTATTCTTTCTCACAGTGGAAGATGTTCTGTTCAGCAAGGCAGACGTTGCCCTGGGAAGGACTAGGATATATACAATCTGCTCTTATATTTAAAAAATGAAAAAGAAAATGGAAAAAAAACCTACAACTTCTCCCTTTCCGTGCTGTTAAGATAAACATCCTTTTCCCCCAGTTACATAGCTCGAGCTGGTGGTGAATCCTTTCCTCCGTACAGAAATCACTTCTGCAAAGCAGACATTTAACATTTCCAATCTGTCTCTGCAGCCGAGATTAAATTACATTCTGTTTTGAAAGAATCGAAAACACACTTGTTAATATAATAAATGCCTTCCGTTAGTTCTAGAATTTGTCTTTGCTAGGGACATAATTCAAGAATTATCTATTACGGTTAAAAATAATTGAGCCATCTGGGTCGGTGCTAATATCTGTAAGCAATAAGTCTTCGATTTCCTTCATACTTCATTACTGGCGATACACAGAGAGCAATCATTCCAAAATCAGAGCTTGTTTTCTATTGTCAGACTATTGTTCATCAGGATTTATGAAGCAACAAAAAGGCATTTTCTTGATTTTCATAAGTTAAGCTAACAGTCCGGTGATGACAACCCCATTAAAACTCAGCAAGTTGGATGTTTAAGCTATGGAGTTTTAGACTGAATCTATCATTTTTACAAAGCGACTTTCCTCCAACTTTCCACAGAATCGCTTTTCAATAGAAAGGACAGGAAAAAAAATGCTTATTTACCATATATTTGTTAAGCCATATACATTTGCAATGCATCTTACCTGACAGTGTATAAAGGATATAAAGCATCATCAAACTGACCAATTTTGATGATGTAGAGAGAAGGGCTGGTAGGCAAATAGAATTCTCTTCCGAATGGACTTGCCACACAGCTTTTTCATGCTCTCCCTGGGGACAGAGAGCAGGAAGGAAGCCTCAGCTCACTGTAGCTGGGCTCAGAAGCACACTTTCCTCTCGAAATAGCAGGTCTGCCCATCTCTGGGTTGCTGGGGCTACAGCCTGCAAATGTGCAACCTGCATGCTGTGTGTTGCGAGTCTTCTTGTGACTTAGGCTGCTGGAAACATTTAGTGCCAGCTGGGACTCTGGGAATCAGTATGGGAGAGGAATCTCCGTCAAGAAGAAGAGATTTCTTGGCTTTCGTCGCTTACGTTTAAGAAGTTCTCATTTGTGATAACTCATTTCTTCCTCGGGGCTGCCTTTTGGATTTACAGCAAAAGAGTTATCCAGGGCAGAAAGTATTTCCTTTTTTTTTTTTTTTTTAAAGAAAGGGATCTCCTGTCATTTAAGAGCCAAATAAAGCCTCCCAGGTCAGTTCCATCTTAAATCAGCCTACAGGTTGTTGGTGGCCCCTTAGCAGCTGGGACCCGAGGGGCATATATGGATGACATGGAAAACAGAGGAGTTTGAAGAAATTTTATTTTGAGAAGTGAACGTCTCAGGTGACTTAATTGTAAACTTGCCAAGTTGGAGAGGTGGCTTGAGTTCCCGAGAGTCCCACTCAGGCGTGTCTCTGGGCACCTTCTGTTATCTCGCTATTCTGGAAACACGGGGAAGGGGGAGGAAAACGGTGGCTAACTTGTGTGTGTGTGTGCATTCTATTCTACACACTGCACCAGGCATGTTTTTATACGTGTCTGTGATTTTCAAAGGTGCCCGATCTGATGTTTTCCCAAAAAACAGCCTCTCAGGAACCCAGAACTACAAATTCCAGCTGTGATGGGAAGACCTGAAAAAAAAAAAAATGCGTGCCCAATTGTGTTTCACGATCTGCCCCCAGGAGGTGACTGATGTGAAGCAGGCAAAGGCACAATCACTTTGATAGATGACTGGCTCCTCCACGCTCTGCTTCTAAGAAACCCAAAGTCCTCCTGTGGGATTGCCTAAGATTCCAGAAAGCCTGGGTTTTGTTTCTTTCCGCCATAATTGTGGCTGAGGTCAGATGCCATCTTCTGTGTGACTCACTCCCTTTCCTGAAACGAAAACCAGTAGAAACAGCCTCTATATACAACTGGCGTGGACCAGTTGGTAGGTGAATTCCCCTGCCCGCCAATCTATGCTTCTTGCACGCTCAGCCTGGTGGGTTAAGGCTATAAAGTTAATTCCCAGTCATTCTATCATCACTCTTTATCGGGCTTCCCTTGGGGTTCCCAGTGGAATAATGGAACACAGACTCCTTTTTTTTATGAAACTGCCCTGTAATAAAATAATTTTTAAAATGATAGATTAGATCTTAAAATATATGAACAGCTTATGTTATCGCTTGCTTGGGAGACTTCACCCCTCCTGTATGGTTCTGACTCTGTTTCTGATTAAATAGAAAAAAAAAAAACTGCTGCTATGAGTGTTTGGCTTCTGATTTTCCATAATTCTTATTTGTAAGCACTTTTGTGCTGGTACCTCCTTGTAATTTACTAAGTGCTTTGCTCTTAAAGAGCACTTAGCAGAAGGAGGTGCAGGAAAATTACATCTGGCAATTATGCCAGTAAATTTAACTCCAGGATTTAGGCTGCACAGGTCATTCTTTGCTTCAGGTTTCCTGTCCCTGTCCCTTGCAACAGGTTGCCTGTGGGTTGCTCCTGATCAAGTTGAGGGAGGCATGGGGTGACTGCCTGCTGTTAGGCTGTCATTTAGGGCTCCGATGGCCCTGGAAATGCATTAGTGAGACTCACTCAAGAGCCAGAACAAAGATAGTACAGCTAAGGCAAAACTCAAGAAGCCTACATTCCAAGAAGTCTTGTGGTCTTAGCTTATTGTGGCGCCAGCTAACTCAGCCCTCAAAAAAAGAATATGGCCAATTTTTTTTTTTTTCCTCTGCGTTAGGGAAGGTGCCAGTAATCTTGCTGATGACCGGCTGCTCTCCCTTGTGTAACCATTTCCCACGCCTTTTGCCTAGAACAACCACATATTGTATGACCAAACTCGGGTACTTTTGAGAGCGAAAGGGGGAGCTCTTAGGAGTCACACAAGGCAAATTCGGGGTTACTAAAGATTTCTGGGCAAACGGGGAATGGACACTGCCTCTCAAGACCCCTGTTTCTAGAGTTAACAAGAAACGGGATACAAAGTAAAACTGAAGAGTGGTTGGAGTCATCAGCTCTGGGTCCGTGTCTGCATGCTGCCTTTTCCAAAGCGTTGGTGGTTTCATACTTCTTGATGCCGGGGAGACAGGGGACATTTGATAGCATGTGTGCTTTGTCTTCTGGGGAGTTAGAGTGGTGAAGCATCAAAGTGTGTGGGCTCTGGAGCCAGACTGCCTGTATTTAAATCTTAGCTCCCCACTAACTAGCTGGGTGAACTCGGGGAAACGACTTAGTTTTTTTGTGCTTCAGTTACTGAGTAAGTGAAGAAGACAGAAGCCGGGAGGATTATAGAAGTGGGAACACATCTGGAAACACCTGGAAACAGGTAGCAAGAGGAAAGGAAGTGCCCTCCTCACAAGGGTTAGCATTTATTAAACACCTGCCAACACCAGACCCTACGTGGTACACTTAACAACAACTAACTCTGCAAGGTGCACGTTCTTATCACTCACCTCGGTTATGTCTATCTGACAGATGTGAAAACAAAAGCTTGGGGTTATTAAGTATATTGCCCAAAGTCACACAACTAGCAAGAATTAGAATCGAAAGCAACCTATCTCAGACTCTAAAGTCTGCATTTCTTCTAGAAGGCAACCTCTCTCAAATGGAGTATGCATGTAGAAGACAGGTGTATTCTGCTTCATTGAGACGAGCAGGCAAACTTAACTAATCACCAGCGCTCACGCCCTAGAGAAGTTTACCCCAACCTGGAAACTCCTCTTGCCTGCGATTTTTTGCTTCCTTAAGACTTGAGTGTCATCACAGTGTAACCAGTAGATGAGTTACTTCATCTCTCCTCTCTCTGGTTTTATTAACTATAAAAGTGATGCTAATATTCTCACCTACCCCATGGGACTTTTGTGAGCATTCATCAGATACACACAGAGCCCTGAGCACGGTGGCCGGCGCAGTGGGACAGCGCCAGTATTCGTTGTCAGTGTCATGCTCCCAGCCAGACGGGCACGTCGGAGAGCTGGAGGGACAGAAGTCTCCCCACTGAGTTGGGAGGAACGTGGAAAACCTCAGGATTCTTCTGCCAAACAAGGAAGAGGTGAGCAGGACAAAGAGAAAGAGCCTCCTCTCCCGCCCTCAAAAAGGACTTTCTCAAAAATCTGGCTCACAGGTCCTTTTCCGCTTCGCGTACCTGGTAGCCCGCAATACGTCCGCAGTCAGCATCACTGAAACCCAGGTCTGCGGGTTCTGCCCTGGCCTGCTGGCCACTCCTGCCCTCCAGTCCCCTGCCTGTTAGCGACGTCAGCAGGCGTGAGGACCCCGCCACCCCACTGGCCGCTCTGTGTCTGCCTGGAAAGAGCAAACCGGAGCAGAGTGGTCAAACTGCGAGGCACACACACCTGAGGGGAGGTTCCTTCTGCGGGGAATGAGGAGGTCGGACTCGCTAAATGATCTCCAAGGCCCTCTCCAGCGCGGACATCCTCTGCGTCTATGATTTGGAAGCACCCCCGGATTACGGGGCTCAGCTGGTCGCATATCTCATGCATAATGGACTAGAGGGAAGCAATCGGTGGGAATTAAAGTCTCAAATCCTGAGCACTGCAGTTTGTCCTTGCTGCTTATTGGGAAGCCGAAGGTCATGCTTTGCCGGAGTCTTAAATATCAGTCTCATCCATAAAGCTCATGCAGGCTGCTGGAGAGGCAGAGTGTCTTACTCCGGAAGAGCGCACGGACGGGAGACGAGAGAGGACGATGCAATATTTTAATACCAGCAAACAGCTTTTGGAGTCAGATTGCCTTGTTCAGCTTTCCTTTGCAACTGCGCTGTTTGATCGCCTTGCCATTGGGTTGGGACCCATACAAATATTTACCTTGCAAAACTACACGGTGGATGTGGTCTTCCATCCACCAGCTTTTAGGAGGCACTAAACCTGCCAGAAAACTGTGATGACCAGGGACCACGAGCTGAGTTTTCAAGGGCAGTAAGGTCCTGGAAACAGGAATGAAGGTCCTAGGTCCTGCTCAGCCTGTGAAGTGCAAACATGAGAACAAGTGCACATCCCCCACCGCTCGGGTGAAGACTTCCTGGATGTCACCTTCCGTATGGACCAGGGCCATAAGGTCCCCAGAGACCTAATTCAATTCCACCTGCTGTAGGGCCTCCACTTACCCTCAAGCAGGTTGTGTTTCTGGCGCATGACAACGGCATATATTCAGTGACCTAACGAGACCTCTGCCGTGGGGCCCTCCAGCCAGGGAGTTGCTGATTTTCTCTATCATCCAGATACACATTTCAGAGGTGGTGTAAGGGGTGGAAAAGCACCGAAACCCACAGCCAGACAACCTGGGTTCAAACATCAGTTCTGTCACACCTTGCCAAGTCACTAAATGTTTTTGCCGCGGTCTCCCCAATGTATAAGATGCGGAAGAAATATAACTGATCTCAGCAGGTTGTGGAAAGGAACTCAGTGTGTGAATTTTATATACGTGTCATCTGTTTCTTTTTTCTTCATTCTCCTCAAGTGCAGGCTGGGTATATTGTGTCAGAGACAGCTGGGGAGACTCTTAAAGCTCTTAAGATCCTCCTTCCGCTCCTGGGGGATTTATCCCTTCGGTGTCTGAAGTTTAATTCCCACTTTTGCTCCTGCAGCAGGACAAGGTTACTTACCCAGCAATTATCTGCGATTATCTCACTGTCTTGGGGAGATCAAACTCCGTCCCAGTTTGACAGGAAGAGGATAGAAAATAAGAAGGTACTGGAGTTCCCTTATGGCGTAGCAAAAACGAATCCAGCTAAGAACTATGAGGATGCAGGTTCCATCCCTGGCCTCGCTCAGTGGATTAAGGATCCGGCATTGCCACGAGCTGTGGTGTAGGTCGCAGACGTGGCTTGGATCCCGCATTGCTGTGGCTGTGGTGTAGGCCGGCAGACCCCTAGCCTGGGAACCTCCATATGGTGCAAGTGCAGCCCTAAACAGCAAAAAAAAAAAAAAAAGAGAGAGAAAATAAAGAGGTACTAAGTGCTATGAAGTCAGAGGTGAGGCAGCGGGGGTCACAAAGAGGAGAAGGGACCAAAACAGAATAGCGTAGTGGTCCATGAATAGTGTGTTGACGGTGGAGCCTGGCTTCTCCGGCCCCTCTCATTGTGCTCCCCCTTCCCTCTGTCACCAGAAGCTCTCACGCCAACCCCTGCCTTTCTCCTCTTCTCCCCCAACCTGCTCCACACCGCCCGGTCCCCTGGGAGGCCCCTCAGAGCTCAGGGGAAGCAGGAGGTGGGAGAGGTGAGCTGTCACAGGGCGGGTGGCCACCGTCTCTAGCTCCAAGCCCTGCTGTGATGACCAGATACTCAGAAATAAGCCTGGGGACACACCTTGAAATGGTGCTCAGGGGAGCTCCCTGGTGGCAGCGTGGGTTAAGGCTCCAGAGTTGTCCCTGCTGCAGCACGGGAACTTCTGCATGCGGCCAAAACCTTTCTAAAAAATCAAACGGTTCTGAGACTGGCACCAGAGCTGCATGCCCACAGCTTGGAGCAGAGTGGCGGAAGGACAGAACATGTTGGCCAGAAGCTTCTAAGGAAGGGCGCTCCCATCTCCAGTGGAAAAGGTGTCGACCCTGGATTCCTTCTTCTTTGCAAATGCAAGGCATTAAGTGTACTGTTGAGTTTCATCGACTAGGAACTATGGCACTTTCTCTACAAATGTGCGGAAGGGCCAGTGGGCGGCCTGACAGCCCCCATATTTCATCCCCTGGGTCAGGTTCCTCCTCCTCCTTCAGCTCTTGTTTCTTTTCTCCGCCTCCAGAAAAAGGTCCCGAGTTGTGCAAGGGACTTGAATTTGGGGAGGGGGAAATATCTCTATAAAAGTAAGGCATGTTTACTGGGGGGAAAATAAGTTAGAAAAAAAAAAAGTAAATGTTCCCCATAACGTCCTGATCCAACAAGTCCCTTTCTCAGGAGTAGTCTTGTTGAGCAGCCTAGTGACTAGCTTTCCAGAAGCTTTGTGTGTACACATAAGTACACGAGACTAAATACAGCAACATTGTTTGGATAAATTTGCATGATGCTTACGGGTCTGTGACTCCATATTCTGCTCTGTTAAGAGATCTCAGGTAAATTTGTTCCTGGGATTATTATGATAAGTACTAAAACCTGGACGGCTGATATACTTTGTACTTATAAAGTGCTGCATATCAGTTTTTCTTACTAAAACTGGGAGAAAATAAATAAATAATATTTTATTTAGAAAAAAATACGCCTAAAATACTGGGTGCTTTAAACAACAGAAATGTGTTTTCTCCCCATTCTGGAGGCTAGGAATCCAACATCAGGATGCCAGCAGAGTCAGGCGTCCCCTGTTGGCTCTAGAGGAGAATACTTCCTTGTGTCTTTCTCTTTTTGGGGGGCGTGGGCGCGCAACTGTGGTGCATGGAGGTTCCCAGGCTAGGGGTCAGATTGGAGCCGTAGCTGCCAGCCTACACCACAGCCACAGCAACACAGGATCTGAGCCGCATCTTCAAACTGCACCACAGCTCACGGCAACACCGGATCCTTAATCCACTGAGCGAGGCCAGGGATCAAGCCCGCATCCTCATGGTTTCTAGTCAGGTTCGTTATTGCTGCGCCATGACAGGAATTTCCCTTCCTCGCTTCTTTTAGCCTCTGGTGTTTGCCAGTGATGCTAGGTGCTCCTTGGCTTGTGTAGACCTGTTGCTCTAGTTACGTGGCTGTCTTTTCCTGGGTGTCTTCGCATCCTCTTCCTTTGTGCCTATCTCTGTATCTAATTTTTTTAAGTGGATCTCAGTTCTGTTGGCTTAGGGTCAATGCTAATGACCTCATTTTAACGCGACTGCCCCTGTAAAGACACTATTTACAAATCAGTGTTCATAGCAGCACTATTTACAAGAGCCAAGACATAGAAGCAACCTAAATGCCCACTGACAGAGGAACGGATCAAAAAGAGGTGGCACGTATATACAATGAAACGCTACTCAGCCATAAAAAAGAATGAAGCAACGCCGTTTGCAGCCACACAGACGGACTGAAAATTATCAGAGTGAAGTTAGACAGACAGTGAAAGACAGACATTATATGACGTCACCTATATGTGGGATCTAAAAAACAAAAGGGCACAAATGCAGAACAGAAGCAGACCTAACAGACTCTGAAAAATTTATGCTTACCAGAGGGGACAGTGGGGGGGGGGAAGGACTGCGGGTTTGGGATTGGCGTATGCACACTGCTGTGTGTGGAATATATGGTCAGCAGGGACCTGCCGTAGAGCACAGGAAACCCTACTCAGTATGCTGTGCTGCTCTGTGTGGGAAAAGAATCTGAAAGAGAATGGATGTGTGTACATGTATAACTGAATCACTTTGTTGTACAGCAGAAATTATTACAATCTTGTAAATCAACTATACTTCAATAAAGCTTAAAAAATAGACTACATTCCAAGGTACTGGGGGTTAGGGATTCAGTATATTTTGGGGGAAGACATATTTCAAAATCCATAGCTATGGGCATCATTTTTAATCTACCTTATTTTCTTAATGGCTGCCTAATAGCCCAGAGTTTTATTGTGCTGTAATTTACCATCTCCAAATGACATAAGGTTATCTTTAATTTTCTGATATGCCAAACACTACTTAAATAAGAATCTTATATCATAGCCCACATATTCTTGTTTTTGCATTTTTTTTTTTAGAATGAGACCCTAGAAGTAGATATGTACTTCTGGGTCAAAGGATATGTATATCTTAGATTTTGATGGCGATTATAAAATTTTCCTGCATAAATTTATATCTGTTTTTACACCAACACTGCGTAGTGGTGCCCCTTCCATTCACATTTACATAAACACTGGATATCATCAATCCATTTGATTTCTGCTGATCTGGTGGGTAAAAAGAAAATGCATTTTGTTTAATAGGTTTTTCTCCGATCCCTAGAGAAAACATCATAAAATGTTTATAATGTTTTTAACTTTTTTTTAATTCAGTGATTTTTTTTTAATTTTTTTGTCCATTATTTCATGGAGTTGTTTATTTATCCAACAAATTTCTAGACTACCCAAGGTCTATTTATAGACTGCCCCAAATGTGCCCGTTAGAGTGCTGGGTTGCATTTATTTGTTTTTTCTTATTTGTTTATAAGTTTTTAGAAGGTATCTTCATAATGGAGCAGAGGTCACAACAACACTGTGTCACAGATATTGTTATTCACGTTTTATAGCCGAGGTAGCTAAAACTCGGAAAATGTAACTTTTCTGAACTGGCACAGCAGATAATCCGCTGGGGCCAGGACTTAAAACCAGGCGTACGATCCCAGAGCGTAGACTTCTAATCATTACTACTAGGTCCCCTTTTCAACAAATTCCCGTGTATTCCTGGATCCATATCTGGATTTTTTAATTGCCTATTATGCACCAGTGCCACGCTGTTTTAATACTGAAGATCTAGAGTATTTTTCGACTCTTGGTAGTTTTTTTTTTTTTTTTAAACAGTCCAACATGCAGCATTTTAAAATATGCTAGCCATAACTATCTTCCTATATGAGACAGAAGTAATTAGAAAGGCAGGAGGTGATTAAGATGCTTTGGTCTCTGAGTAATATAAAACTCAACTGAAAAGAGGTGGTTGTTCTCCCATATATTAAGAAAGTCCTAGGCAGGTATTTTCGAAATTAATTAATACAGCTGCTCAGAGACTTAAGTTTTCAGATTCATTTATTTTTCCACTTTTCCAGATTATTGGCATTTGCCCTAAAGTTTGTCTGCCCATGGTCCAAGCCCATGGGCTTCTAACACTGCCTCCTCATTTAGCCAAGACCAGAAGATGTTGGATTGGGTAGGCAGCTATAGTGCCTGCTGTCGTGACAAAGAAGATCGTGCTTCAATTCAGAGACTATATAGGGTTAATATGCAATAGAACTGAAAATATTTCTAATTTGCTTTCTAATTAAGTTATGATCTCTATGTTGAAACCAAAACAGAGGGAGTGAGTATGGGGGGGACGTCAGGGAGTTGAAGTGATTCAATTCAAGATCCTAATTCTTCCATGGGTAAAGGGAAACCATGTCTGAGTTGGAAAAATGCACTGTCGCTGTATCTTTCTTAGAAGAATTCAATTTTGCCACAATCTCTTATTGATACAAGGAGAAGTGGACTTTCAAACACCTGAGATGCAGCTCTCGGCGTGCATTCGAAACAGAATACCCTCAAATTTTAGATCTGGGGAGATCTGAAAATCCCGTGGTCCCGGTGGTTCAAGTTACAAATGAGGAAACTCACGCCCACGCAGAGTCAGAATGAAGACTAGAACCCCATCCGCTAAAGACTCTGCCGTGCCCCCTGCCCCGGACCCTTTTCTTAAATGGAAGGGAACTGAGGAGATGACTCGTAGTTCGGTGGGTTAAGAATCCAGCCTCCTGCTGTGGTGCTGGTTACAGCTGTGGTGCAGGTTTGATCCGTGGTCGTAATGCTGTGGGCATAGCCAAAAAAAAAAAAAGAAGGGAAGTGAGCTCTAATCATTTATGGTTACATTTTTTTTTTTCTGTGACTACACCCCTCGAACCACTTTTGATCTGCCTCTAAAATGGGCGTGCCCTAGCAGTCTTTACCACCCTGCTGTTACTGTTGTTCAGAGGATCTGGACATTTTCTCAATACTTTAGATTAAACTCTTGTAGACATTCTACCAGGTTGTTTAGGCGTTTGAAGGACCTCATAAGCTTAAAATCTGAAAAGTTAAAAGTTTATTTCCTAATTAAAAGGGTCATATGCACTGATTGAGGAAAACTTAGAAACCTCTTAAAAACATGAGCTCCCACTGTGGCTCAGTGGTAATGAACCTGACTAGTATCCATGAGGAGCTGGGTTTGATCCCTGGCTTCACCCAGTGGGTCAAGGATACGGCATTGCTGTGAGCTGCAGCATAGATCACAGAGGCACCGATTCAACTGCTAGCCTGGGAACTTCCGTTATGCTGCAAGTGTGACCCTAAAAAGCAAAAAAAAAAAAAAAGCAAAAACCAAAAAATTCAAAGAAACAAAAATCACCCAGTATCCACTGTCCATAAATGCTGAATTGTCGTTGACATCATTGTCTTTCCATATTTCCATATTTTTGTAGTGCATATTTAGATATGTATTTTAAATGAAAAATTATTATATTTTACTTCTTTTCAGCCTCTTTTTAAAAAAATAAAGATCAATACAGATCAATAAATAATATATAACTTGATTTCTTAATGCAAAGTGTCGTATTGTATAAAGTACACTTAATCAAACAAATCCTGTAGGTTTAGTACTAATGTTTTGATGCT
This sequence comes from Catagonus wagneri, assembly GCA_004024745.2. NCBI lineage: Eukaryota > Metazoa > Chordata > Mammalia > Artiodactyla > Tayassuidae > Catagonus > Catagonus wagneri. The sequence continues at coordinate 26,487,891 of PVHT020000175.1, forward strand.
TTAGTCACATAGCTTTAAGCATTTCCAAAGGCAGAAAGATGCCTTCAAAAGATAACGTACCTTGTTAAGGTTGTTCATACATTTTGCCAAACTGCCCTCCAGAAAGCTTATAACAATTTACATGGCTCTGAGCTCTGGCAAGCTCCCCTCTTCCCTACTCCTGCCCCCACACCCGGGGTTATCATCCGTGGTAATCTCAGCCAGGGGCAGCTTCTGTAAAAGCTAAGCTTCCCTTTGTGACTGCATTTTATGTGTACCGCTTTGCAGACCACATGCCTGCCTGCCTTGGCCAAGGCCATGTGAGGGGTTTCTGGCCTGTGCTGACATTGATTCAACAAACAGTTTTGCCAAAAGGCCAAGGCTAAGAAGGGATGTGGTCACCTGGGACACCTGCTAGCAGCCGACCATGAAGAGGGTTGGAGGGAAAAACAGCCGCTTCTCCAGAAGCGCCTCTGACATTCTGGAGCCGGGCGATCCCTCCTTTAATTGCTTTCACCTTCCTCTCCTGCAGGTTATTTCCCTCCTGGCCTCAGATTTCCCCAGGTAGGGGCTCATTTGCATTTCCTTATGCAGTTCATGCTAGTGGACGCACAAAGGTGAATCTGGGAGCAAATTTAACAAACTGGCAGGAGACTCTATTCCTGGAGACTGTTCTGGTTAAGCTTGGGCTAGTAGGGTATTTTATTCGCTGCTAAATCAGTGCAAACAACAGGGCGCTTTATTTCTTTCCATGCCAGCTTTAATAACCCAACCCAGTCATAATGAATTCTGGGGCAGAATTAATGTAAAAGAGTAATGGTGATTAGGTGATTATCAAGTACGGAGCGTATTTAACCTTCCCAGTGACAGGACTGCCTAAGACCAGCTGGTATCATGGATGCTCTCTGGAAATAATTAATAATTTTAAAATTATCCAATCTCTGCTATTAATCAAGAAATAAGGATCCAGGAGCCGCGTCAATCAAGCTGAATTTTTCCTCCCTTGAACGTCTGCCACTGTGCTGCCTCTCTCTGGTGTCTTTGACTGCGCTGGCCCTTTTGGATTTTTATTTCAGTCTCGCCAGACTTAAGCTGCTGCAAGTCTCTCCGAATATCTCAACAAGCTGGGACACATCACCCTCTAAAATTATCCACCCCGAGCGAAATGCCAGGGAGTAACCTTTGGCCTCTGCCTTTCTTTAATTGCAGCTCAAGCCGTTTTTAAGCCACAGGCTGTGACAGCCTTGGGTTCTGCTCTCGTTCACCCACACTCCACCGCCCACCCATCCTGGGCTGTCTACTCCAAAGAGGTTGTGTATGAGTGCGTGTGTGTGTGTGTGTGTGTGTGTGTGTGTGTGTGTGTGTAGTGTTATGTACTGTGCTGCATCCTAATAAAAAAAAATATGTGCCCTCTCCCTGACATAATTAATTCCACAACAAAGGCAGCTAGGCTTAGGTGGGTCTTAGGAACCCACACACACAGACACACATAAATACCATATGGAGGGTGGAACAATCTGTTATGCTAAGTGACGAAGTACGTACTACAGGAAGCTTCAGGATAGAATAACTAGAAAGGACAGTACAGGCCATTTTCTCCAAACCCCTTGCAGAGAAGATGACCTTGAGACACTGTGAAAAGAAGGGACTTTTCCAGGGTCCTACAACTAATACAAAAGAGAAAAATAGTTCAATTATAAGTCATGGCTCCTGATTCCAGCACTCTTCTCCCTAAACACGATAGACTAGATCACGGTATTCAAATGATAAAAGAAATTGAGGAGTTCCCGTTGTGTCTCAATGGGTAAAGGACACAACGTTGTCTCTGTGAGGAGGTGGGTTTGATTACTGCCCTGACTCAGTGGGTCAAAGATCTGGCCTTGCCATAAGCTGCGGGGTAGGTTGCAGCTGCAGCTCTGATTCAACCCCTGGCCCAGGAACTTCCAGATGCCACAGGTGCAGCAGTAAAAAAATAAATAAAATAAAATAAAATAAGATAAAATAAAATAAAATAAAACTAAATAACATAAATCTAATTACCAAAATATTTGCCCCTTTGCGTGCCACTTCCTAGTTCTAGAAGGCTAATGCAGCTTTCTTCTTTGACTGGCTGACTCCTTATGATGCAGATCAAGAAGAAGCATCTCTTCCAGGAGACTTTCCCCAATACACTCAGAGTTAAGAGGCAGACCCAGGAGCTCCTCATCTAGGAGACCTTCCCTGAAATAGTCAGGGTTAAGTTAAAGCCTCTTCTGTGAGCCCCCATAGCAATCTGTGCTTAAGCTTAAACCAGCATTTTTCACATTTTTTTTCAACCAGCGCTGGTTTTCTGGGCTTTTGTTTCTCCTGAGAGTCTAAGATAAGGAGGATGCATACTGTTTCCTCTTGCATCTTCAGCCACGAGCTTAGTGCTGAGTGTTCAAACCGATTATCAGCCAGTTCTGCAAACTCTTACGGGTTCAGGAAACCATGATAAGGCCAAGGGGGCAAATTTGCAGAAGCACTCAGGCCAAATAATTTGTCCACCATCTGGGACAGGCAGACACACAGCAGAGTGAAAGGAAGTCACCACCAGAATGCGTTCCTGGGAGACCAGCCCAGACAACCTCAGACAGATGCTCCTTCATGAAGCAGAAATGCTCATCAAAGCCAGGCCCATGGTGGTTCAAAGAAGGACAAGAAGAGGCTCCACTGGTACAGAAAAGCAGAAAGGGAGCAGGAGGGAACAGGGGCACATGGGTGCCGATGACAGCTTAGAATGGATAACAGTCTGGATGCCTACTTACAATCCACAGCTTGTCTGTCTGAAGGGGAGGAGTGAGGAGCCTAGGCTTGTGCTGATTAAATGAACAGACCACCTGCTTATTGCAAACCTGGGCTCCGTGTCCAGGGATGTGGGTGGGGCTGGTGTAGTGAATCTATAAGATGCACTCAGTCCCTGATCCAGGGCTGGGCTCTCAAGAAACCCAGACAATTGCACGGACTTTTCTCCTGCATCCCACTCTTTCTCATTAGACTAAGTCCATACATCCCGGAGCTTCTTTAGTCTTTGCAAACATTTGCTGAGGACTATCGGTGCCAGACATTGGGCTGGGCCCTTGATTCTACAGCTCGGTGTTTCCCCAAATTCTGTGATGGTGAGATTCATCGAAATATTTTATTTTAGATTACAGACTCCTGCATGGGGTTCCCCTCGTGGCTCAGTGGTTAACGAACCCGACTAGTATCCATGAGGACACGGGTTCTATCCTGAGCCTCACTCAGTGGTTAAGGATCCAGCATTGCTGTGAGCTGTGGTGTAGGTCATAGACTCAGTTTGGATCCCGTGTTGTTGTGGCTGTGGTGTAGGCCAGCAGCTGCAGCTCCAGTTCGACCCTAGCCTGGGAACCTCCATGTGCTGCAGGTGCAGGTGCAGCCCTAAAAAGACAAAAGACAAAAAATAAATAAATAAATAAATAAATAAATAAATAAAATTACAGACTCCTGGAAAACCACGCTATAGCTACTAATTTAAAGTCTAGGAAAGGGGCATAAGAATATGTATTTTTTCCCAAGTTACCCAAGGAATTCAAACCATCAGGCAGGTTTAGTAAATACTGATAGAAATAATAGCAATAATAACAATAATATTAATAATAAAATAAAATAAATAAAAAGCGATCGCTCTTGCCTCCAATGAGTACACAGTCAGGTGAAAAAACTTTCTTGAAAGTTATCTTTCCTAACTCAAAGCACACACAGATCATGTTCTAAGACAACACGTGGCAAAACCAGAGCTCCGTCTTAAATCCATGGTATTCATTTCTCATTTGTAGGAGTTTAGAGCAAGCAACTCACAGTGACTGACTTGGGAAGCGCCCAATGGGGACAGACACTAAAGGAGAGGACTCCAGAAAAGCCACTGGGAACGGTGGCCTAACTGGAGGACCCTTTGCAGATCAGGACTCAGGAAACGAAAATGTAAATTTTATAGACAAAAAAGAGTTTCCTTGGGTTCTGGGAAACATTTGCAGATGGTGTGGAGAATGAATAAGAGTAAAAATCAGTCACCTCAGCAGAAGCTTATGATAGATGAGACACTTAGTACACATTATGGAGACCAAAAAATCCCCAGCTTCAGCCAGTAATGCACAACTTGGAGAAGCTGGGCAAATGGTTCTCAGAAATTACTAGACAATCAAAATCCTATCTGGCTGCAAAGTGTGCATTGCTACCATGCGGGCTGCCCCATGTGTTGCCCCCCCCCCGCCCCCGCATCAACATCTCTGCCTCCTTATCTGCCATCATTCCCTCCCCTTAGAGAATTGCTCCACTCCCCACCCGCTGAGCTTGGCTCCCTTTCAAATACTCTCACCCTCCTCTGGAGGCTTATCATCAGTCCATGAGGCATTAATGCCTGTACTGATGCACGAGACACAATGAAGTTACTTCTGCATGGTGCCAGGATAATCAGAGCACTTGTTAGGGTGAAAAAGAAATCAGTCTGAATGGCATTTGGTAGCTACAAAGACTAAATAATGGACGGCATTTATCACTTTTCAACCAGTACATTTTGGTGTTAAAAATTAATAAATATTGGGGATTACATGGTCCAGGGTTTTTGTTTCAAATTTGTTTGTTTGCTTGTTTGCTTTGTCTCGTTTGGCAATGGAGTCTATTTTTCCAATGAAATATTGTGCAGAAGCCTAAAACACAATGTATGCAAGTCAAGCTGCCCTGGATAGACAAGGAGAAGCGGTCAGATTTCTGCTACTCCGTGACCTGTTCTCCCTCCAAAACACCTACATTACCCTACGGGTGCCTAAGATGCTGAAGAAAAAAAAAAAAAAGTTTGCAGTGTTCCAAGCACCATGGTCCACAAATAAAGACACTGAGACCCAGAAATTGGAATTGCCTCACAGAAATCTTCCTCACGGCAGCGGAACTGGAAGCAGAACTTGGGTCTTTTGAATCACGATCCCCTGCCCGTGCCTCCATGCCAAGAAGCCAGCCTTAGCCAAGGAACCAAGGTTCTTCCATGATTCCTCCAAGAGTCGTGGAAGACGAGGAAGCAGATGTTTCTTAGGCCATCCTTCTAGGGCGCCTGGCCCTACTCACTGCTTTCTTTGGAGGCACTCACCCATTTCTTTGAAGTTCTGAGCTGGGTTACGGTCAACATGATGAGTTAACTCCTTCCAAACGAGCCCAAAGGAAAATAAAAAGGAAAGATGCAGTTTTCCTGTCCAGTCCAGCATCAATGTGTCTGCACCCAGACACGCCTATCAAGGAGGCCAGTGTTCACACAGCTGCGGGCTGTCCTTTCTTCTTTCTACCCCCCTCTCGGTTCCTGATCCCGTCCGCATCTCTGCACTGGCGTCTGTCACTGTTCCCCCCTCTAAGAATATCAAATAATCTTAGCTTCTATCCAGACTCGTTGCCCTGCCCTGGAGAGTCTCTCCTTTTATTCTCTGCCAGTAAGGTATTAATACAGCCGTTGCCTCAAATTGCACTTTTTAATGAGGGCCGCGGCCATTCATTTAGCTGAATTTGATGGTGACAACACATTGACATTGGTAAGGTTAATCATCCAACGCTTTATCTCATTGACTGAGCTGAACAACACTTAGCACATTGATCCACGATGTCCTACAATCCATCTTTGCTATTATTTTAATGGTGCCATGGCATCGATGCCCTTTAAGTAATTGGCACTGGAAAAAGATAGGCTTGGCCCCATCACGTTGGATTAGAGCTTTGCTGAATCGTGAAAGATTTTTGCTTTTCTTTATTCCTTTTTTTTCCCTCTTATTTTCTGTCCTCCGGCTGGAAGAGGCAAGAGAGTGTCCATAGCGGCCAGGACGGAAAGTCTGGCTGTATAGTGAAGAGACCGAACTGGGCTTTCGGGGACACAGCGATCAACATTTCTAAGCCCTGACTTCCTTCACAGCTCATCAAGTCTGTATGACCTCGGCCAGACCTCAGAGCCTTCTTAAATTTCGATGTTTTCTTTCTTTAAATGAGGATAATTTATAACCCTAAGCATTCCCGCCCGCCTCACAAATGATGGGTCCCAGTTGCAGGACATGATGCTTTGCCTTTGGTGCAAGGAGAGGACAGAAGAGAGATGGAGTGGGCTGGGACCTCGCCCGAGCCCTGGCAGAGGATGAGTAGATACTGGTTTGGGGACACTGGATACCAGACGATAGCTCTGAAGGGACACCTGGGAAAGCCAGAAATAGTGTCTCAGATTTTGGTGAGTGTGTGGGTCTGCCGGGGGAGGGCAACGAGATTCTGCCCAGGTAGGCAGAACACGCTAGTCAGGATACAAGTGAAGCCAGGTGGGTGGGTGGTTCGTGGGAGTATGTCCTTGAGGCAGATGTGCCTGGGAGGAGCGACAGGTCCTCAGTGCTGAAGGCGAGCCTCGGATGGTTGAAAACTTTGAAAGAGAGGCCCAAGCTGAGGGGACGATGGGCTTTGGCCGGGGGACCCCCCAGAGCTTAGTGACCTCTCTGAGTAGAGACAGCCCATTATATTTTAGCCAGCGGGATTTAACAACTGCGGTATTTGATAATGGTATTTGTAATGATAATGGGGCCACTGAAGCCAATTAATATTTAGGCCTACACATTCCCTGGAATAAAAGTTAAATCAGAGCTCTCATTGTGGCTCAGAAGGTTAAGAACCTGATATAGTGTCCGTGACGATGCAGGTTCAATCCCTGGCCTCACTCAGTGGCTTAAGGATCTGGCGTTGCCACAAGCTGTGGCTCAGGCCACAGACGGGGCTCGGATCTGGCGTGGCTGTGGCTGTGGTGTAGGCTGATAGCTGCAGTTCCGATTCAGCCCCCAGCCTGGGAACGTCCATATGCCACAGCAGCAGCCTTAAAAAGAATAAAATTAAATTAAATTAAATTAAAAAGTTAAGTCTATCCAAAGCCCTGCCTCAGTCGGGACTGGGTAAGAACTTGGGAGAGCACAGGGGCAAGCTCTGAGCTCGGAAGGAGAGGCCTCAGGACACGCAAGGGCTGGGGAAGGGCACACCCTGGAGCTGGCTTTACCACTTTCTTGCTGGCTGACTCAACTCGTGAACAGGTTTCTAAAGAGCTCTGAGCTTCATCTCCCTCCTCGGGAAAAGAGGAAGTGCTGTTGCTCCAAGGGGGCTTCGTAAAACTGGTCGGCATAACAGGTGGGGTTGGGTGGAGCCCCGCTGGTCGGGGAGGGTCAGCAGCATCGATTTCTGTTTGAAAGGAGTGAGATGAGGCAGAAGAGAGAGACCTGAAGCATGTCCAACATCATTCGTGGAACAGGCCTGCTACATACCAGACGCTTAACTTGGAGCTGAGAAAACACAGACCGCGTGGCCTCCCTGCCCCCAGCTTGCCCACAGCCTAACGGAGGAGACAGACTGTGTATTTTGATGTCAACTCTGAGACATTTAGTCCCCAAGAAAGGAAAAAATGACTAATCTTCAGGAAGAAAAAGTGTGGGGCCTCTTTCTTTCCATCCTCTCACTCACTTCCCCGGGTACATTTCTGATTCTGTCTGGGCCTGGATGGGTGGGTTTTACTCTGGAGGAAATTACGAGGGAGTGACACTTGGCTGTGGATCTGAGCCAGGTTCTCTAGTAAAATTTACCAATAAAGTTTTTATTTTTATTTCCATCTGTTTGACAACTGTGTCATATTTCTCGATTGATCCTGAATTCAGTAGGGGAACAAAGGGCGTGTTGTTTTATTGGTTTTCACAAAATCCAACACGATAACCGCTGTTGTACTGAAGAAGGGAATACAAAGCGTAAATCTAAGACATAGAAGGGAGGGACTTACTCTATACAGGGTGTGTGTGTGTGTGTGTGTGTGTGTGTGTGTGCGCGCACAGGCACAACTGTGTGCGTGCACAGGCATGTGGAGAGAGGGGAGCAGGAAAGATTTTCCAGACGGGGATGGGCCACTAGCGGAAGGATGATTGGAAAAGGGCAAGACCAAACGACTGCATGCCCAAAGCACTGAAGGCAAGAAAGAGCGCACACAGATGGCCTTCCAAAAGGTAAAACGATGTGCAAATTTTCGCGAGGAGTATTAGTATCGCTTTGTCAACATTGCACTAAAGAAGCCATATTTCACAGGAGAGCGATTTTCAACTCTTTCCCTATCGGAGTTGAAAGTGCCCTAGTAAACCAAGAAGTACCCCCTGCGGGGCTGGCCCTGCGCTAAGGAGAATGACACTGAAGAATCCTTGGGGCCATCGCCTCCCCTCAACAACTCTGACTCTTGAGTTTGGGTCGCACTGTGCCATTATCAGCGCGAGCCTCGTGGGGCTCTGGTTTCCCCGGGTGGGAAAGGGACCTCAAAGACGTCCTCTGGGCCTGACATTCCATAGAACACGCATCCCGTTTCACACTGTTCTCTTCGGTTTCAATCCAGTCTTTCTTGACCTTTCCAGCTCTCGGCAGAGCTCTCCATCCTCAGGATCTCTACAGATTAATCATCGGCATTTCAGATCTTACTTTGCCGACACCTGGGAACGTATCCCTGCGAAACATCACTTAACTCTTATTTCCCCACTTCTTTATAGCAAATAACGGGCTAAGCCAGTGTTTGCTTCTAAAATCAAATCCACTTCTTGAAGGTCCCCGAAGAACGCCGTTACCCAGTGATCACACTTACAGACCCACAGAAAAGGTTAATGCCGAGATTGTCTCTGCCCTGAAAGCAGGATGAGCGTGGAAACACATGCGTGTTCCTCCAGCACAGAGTTTCCCAAACCGGGCACTACTGATGCTTGGAGCTGGAGGGCTCTGCTGTGGGAACCGGCCTGCACACAGTAGGGCGCTTAGCAACATCACCTGTCTTCACCCAGCGGATGCCAGTAGCGCTCCCCCGCCAGGTGTGACGATGAAAAATGTTGCCAGACATTGCCTCATGTCCCCTGGTCATCGACGCTGCTCTCTGAGCTTCTCCAGGAGGTTACATTTCCCCTTCCTAAAGCGAGCGAACTGATCATAAGCATGTGTGCGAGTCTTCAGAGAGAAGCTGCAGAAGGTACTCCTTTTTAATGCCATTCATTCCTTTGCTCATTCAACAGATAAAGTTCATGCTGGATGTTTGCTACACGTCTTGGTTATCGGGATTCTCACTTCTGGATCCCTAATTCTGTCCATCTGAAGCCTGGCAATACTGGCTTTCACTCACACAGCCCCGCTCGGCCGCAGTACCCCCTGCTGTTGGGCACCGTCCTAGGGCTCACTCATTTCCAGCTCTTTGCTTCCACGCTTATTGCTCAGCCACAGGGAATCCTATGCAACAGGAAAACACCAAGAGCTGGAAGGCAAGGCCTTGAATTCTAGCTCTGCTTTTGCCACGTCCTCGTTGTGTGACCTCAGAAAAGCAGGAGCATCTCTGAGTGTCACCTCCCGGTCCGCACCATAGGAGCAAGGTAAGCGGCATAGTCCTGCTTACTCCCCGGGCTGTCTGAAGCCAAAGAGCAGGGCAGAGGAAGTGATGTGAGAACTATAAAGCTCTGCACGAGAGAAGAAGATGGTCATTGTCGTGATCATTGTCTATAAAACCAAAGAGTCTTAGCGCAACTTCTCGTCAAGTGGAGAGAAAGCCAGCTAAGGGAGAGAAACAACAACCACTAGAGGGAGTTCTCTTCGTGGCTCAGTGGTTAACGAATCCGACTAAGAACCATGAGGTTGCGGGTTCGATCCCTGGCCTTGCTCAGTGGGTTAAGGATCTGGCGTTGCCGTGAGCTGTGGTGTAGGTTGCAGACACGGCTCGGATCCCGCGTTGCTGTGGCTGTGGCGAAGGCTGGCGGCTACAGCTCTGATTCGACCCCTAGCCTGGGAACCTCCATATGCCGCGGGTGCAGCCCTAAAAAGATCAAATAAAAAGAGAGAGAGAGAGGGACAACAACAAAAAAGGTATCAGAAATTTCCTCTTTTTCACTCAGGTAGAGATTTTAGGGAACTGAATCATGTCATGATTCTTTAGTGGCAAGAAAACAGCTGCATGGCTCTTGCTTGCTTGTGTGCAAAGGCACGCCACCCACCAAGAGGACCGTCGGGGTCCTGGAAAGAGACACTTTCTTTGGCACAGAAGAAAAATGTTCCACCACCCGGCAAGTACAGCACTGTGTTCCCGTGACATTTTCCCCACCAACACCTGCCTTCAGAGACCTTGGTACCCGGAGAGTTCAGAGTTCACACAAAGCCGGTGAACACGAGTCATCTTGTATACCTGCAAGTCTCAATTTTTTTTTTTGTTTTTTTTTTAATTTTCCCTGAGGCCAAGCCCTTTTCTCCAAGCCAGCACACATTTCATTTTCACTAAGATGGAGCAGGAAGGAAAGGCAGCCTTCACTGGTGCTCTGTCAGTGGGCCGTGGCTTAAATCTGAAAAGATGGCCCCAGTCATTGCAGGGACAGCCATTGCTTTGATCGTTTGCCACATGACTTGACCATCCGTCTTGGATCAAAAGAAAATCGTTGGCAGCTTACGAGTCCTTTCTCCAAAAAACAGTTCCCGTATTTAAAACTACCTAAAACATATGTTTTGGTATGTACGTGTACACCTAAGATGTATGTATTTAAAACCACCTAAAATGTATGTTTTGGTATGTATGTATATATGTTATGCTATGTATGTGTACTTTGTCTTTAATCCTTAAGATGATCGTGAGAAAGGCGTTATTATTAATAGCCCTATTTTGCAACTGATAGAGTGAGGCTGTGCAAAGGCAAATAGTGTTTCCAAGATCAGGAAACAGGGGCCTGATCCCCCCTTGGCGTGGTCTTCAC
>PVHT020000175.1:26499644-26529698 GCA_004024745.2 Catagonus wagneri
ACACACACACACACACACACACACACACACACACACACACACACACACACACACACACACACACACACACACACACACACACACACACACACACTGCATCCCGGTTTGGCTACGGGTATGGGAACATCTTTGAAGGTCTCTTCTGCCTCATCCCCGTTTTAATAGGATCCCTTCCGTGGCAGCAGCGGAAGTTGGTGTACTTCTGAAACTCACCCCTCTGGTGGCTGCTTCCTTCTTTCACATTGGCCCCTAGCCTGTGGTGGTGCAATTGCTCAGGGCACAGAAAGTACTCAGGAACCTCAGAAACGGGACTCTTGAGGCACAAAATCTCTTGATGTCAGGTATGGGGTCTGTCCTTTTTTCACCTTCTCTTTTCTTTTCTAAATTACTGCCGATTACACAGCATCTGCTTCCTTCGGAGATGCATATGCTTCTCCCCCTCCATCTGAATGCCTGTCGGGTAGCACGCACAGAGCTGCATACAAATACACAGCTGAAAGTTGTCTTTAGAAGCCCTCCATAAATCAGATCTACAAGCTCAGCTAGCACATCTCTGGAAGTAGCAGCTAGCAGGAAGGGCCAAAATAGGATAAACCACATCATCTGGAAGTTCAGAAGCTTCCATCGCTCTAGGCACAGATGGCAAGCAAGGCCATCAGCAAGAAGCCACCATCCCTTCTTCCAGGGAATGGACCTCCTGCCTTCCTGGCGGTGGAAGAAAGAGAGAATCTGGGGTGTCAAGATGGGCTCATAAATCTCGAAGAGGAAGGATCAGATGATGCAAGGACGCTCCTACCTCAGTTAACCCTCACATCGGTTTATCAGCAGGTCCCCCACATGCCAATCCCGCTCCACCTCTAAATAAGTCACTAGCGCACTCACATTAGCCCCCAAATCCTTCTAGGCGATGAGGTCTTTCTGGACACGGGCTCTTTCTCACACATTTTTTTTTTTTGTATGTTGCATATACTCACTTTTGAAAAAACACTGGCAGAATGAATTTGAGTGGGCTGATGTTACTTGTGCTGGTAGCCATAAGAAATTTCACAAAACTAATAATAAAGGTCTACTGTGAGCAGGGGCACACTGTGGACTGAAGACGCCAGCCTTTCTAGGAGAACATAGAGAGAGGCCTGGCTGCCCTCCCTCCGCTACTAAAAGTCTTTTGGGTTGAGCCCGGGCAACCCTGAGAGCAGAGCTGGGTGCCAGGGGCCCATCCAGGCCAAGGGGCAAGTTTCTCCCGCTTGTAATTTCAGTGCATGGAGCAATTAGAGAAAACAGACCCTTACTGTAAGCCAGGAACTTAATGTGGATTTTCTTTGTTTTAACAGCCTTCTTGAGATATAATTGACATGATAAGCCACACATATTTAAAAGTACACAGTCTGGTAAGGTTTGGCATATGCATGTATCAATAAAATTATCACCACAATCAGGATCATGAGCAAACCCATCATCCCCCTAAATTTCATTGTGCCCTCCTCCTGCCCTCCTCACCCGCCTCCCAGGCAGCCACTGACCTGCTTTCCGATGCTATGGATTTACTTGCATTTTCCAACATTTTTAAATACATGGAATCACACAACATCTGCTTGATAGGTCATTCCATTATATTGCTGAGTACGCAGGCTATACCACAACTGGTTTATCCATTCGCCTGTTGGTGGGTATTTGGATTGTTTCAGTTTTGCCCAATAACAAATAAAACCACTTTGAATATTTACGTACAAGTCTTTGTAAAGACATGTGTTCTCATATCCGTAGGGTAAACACCTAGGCGTGGAATAGCTCAGTCTTGTGGTAGATGTAGGTTGAATATTTAAGAGACTGCCAAGCATTCTGCAAAATCTTTACGCCATGTTACGTTAGCACAAGCAGTGTATCAGTGTTCCAGTTCAGACACATTCTTGCCAAAATCTGGTCAATCATTTTAATTTTAGCTATTCTAGCAGGTAGTGGTATAACATTGTGGTTTTAATTTGCATTTCCCTAATGACTAGTGATGTTGAATATATTTCCATATGCTTATTTACCATCCGTATATCTTCTCTGGTGAGTGTTTGTTCAAACCTTTGCCCTTTTTAAAAACTGGTCTATTCTCCTTATCATTGAGGTTCTATAAATCAATTTCATGGAGAATTAATTTACAAACATTTCAATGAGGTATGACAAACTTACACATAACAGTAACCACCACAGTCAAGATAGAGAAAATCTCTATCACTCAGCAAAGTCCTGCCTCCTTTTTGATGCTGTGTCCCTCTCCATCAGCTCTTACTCTTTTTTAAATGTCAGCTTTATTGAGATACAATTCACATACCAAACAATTCACCCATTTAAAGTGTACAGGTCAGGGTTTTAGTATATTCACAGATTTTGAAATCATTACTCTTTGTAGCATTTTCATCACCTCAAAAAGAAATCTCATACCTACTACCAATCACGTCCCATTCTCGTTTCTGCACTTTCCAACCACTAATCTACTTTTTGTTTCTATAGATTTTACTGAGTATTTCATATAAAGTAAGTCACATGATAAGTAGTTTTGCAACTGGTTTCATTCATGTAGCATAATGTTTTTAAGGTTCAATTAACTTTGTAGCAAATATCAGTACTTTATTTCTTTGTACTGCCAAATAATATCCTATTGTATAGATATACCACATTGTATTTATCCATAAGTTGATGGACGTTTAGATTTTCATTTTTGACTATTACCTATATGATGCTACTATGAATATTTGTGTGCAAGGTTTTGTGTGGATTATTGTGAGATAATAGAAGATAGATAGATAGATAGATAGATAGATAGATAGATAGATGATAGAAAGAAGTACAGCTCTATACATATGAATATATATATATATATGTTTATCTCTGCCCCTGATTTCTGCACAGAGCTCCTGACACCCTTAAAATCTCCTAAGTGATAAAAGCAATAGAAGCATCTTTTGTTCTAGTGATGTAACTGGGAGTGAGCTTCTGTATGGCTCCTGGATGGGGACTGGTCACCAGAAAGACCAAACCATGCCTAGACACCTGGAATTTTCATGCCCCCTGCCCTCAGCTTCTCCAGAGAGAACAGAGAGGCTGGAAATGAAGTCAGTAAATGATCATGCCTACAAGAGGAAGCTTCCATAGAATCCCAATTCCGGGGGTTTAGTGAGCTTCCAGGCTGGTGAACACATCCACAAACCAGGCAGGGGATACATCACCCAACTCCGTGGAGACAGAAGCTCCTACGTTCTGGACCCCCCACCACCCAGACCTCACCTTATGTATCTCTTTACCTGGCTGTTCATCTAGAGCCTTAAGCATATCCTGTAATAAACTGGTCAACCTAAGTGTTTCCCTGAGTTATGTGACACCCTCTAGGAAACTAATCAAATTTTAAGAGGAAGGAGGTCATGGAAAACTTCAATTTGTGTCCAAGTTGGACAGAAGTTAAGGGTAACCTGGGGACCTACTACTTACACTTGGCATCTGAGGTGGAAGCAGTTTTGTGGGACTGAGACCTTAACCTGTGGAATCTGATGCTGTTTCTAGGTAAACAGAGTCAGAATTGAGTTGGATTGCAGGACACCCAGCAGGTGTCGTGGAGAATTGCTTGATGGGGGAAAGACAGACACTCCTTTGGTGATCAGAAGTGTCAGAAGTGAAATGTTCTGTTTAAAAGTTAAGGAGACACAAGAGGGAAGACTGGGTTTTTCTTATATGTGTTTTGTTTTTCTTATATACGTACCTAGGGAGAAAATGCTAGACTATATGGTAACACTAAGTTTATTTTATTTTATTTTATTTTTAGAAACTGACAGATTGTTGGGGAGTTACTGTTGTGACTCAGCAGAAATGAACCTGACTAGCATCCATGAGGATGCAAGTTCAATCCCTGCCCTCACTCAGTGGGTTAAGGATTCAGCATTGCCATGAGCTGTGGTGTAGGTCTCAGACACAGCTCGGATCCCATGTTTCTGTGGCTGTGGTGTAGGCCAGAGGCTATAGCTCCCTTTTGACCCCTAGTCTGGGAACCTCCACATGCCACGGGTGAAGCTCTAAAAAGCTAAAAAAAAGGGAAGAAGAAAGAAAGAAAAAAATTGACATTGACATTGTTTCCCAGAGAACTTTGCCATTTTACATTCCAACCAGTAGTGTGTGAGGATTCTGTAGTTTCCACGTCTGCAAAGACACTTACTTATTATTATAGCCATCTTGGTAGGTATTAATTGACAACTCGTAACTTTGTTTTGCATGTTTTCGATAGCCAATGATGTTGAGCATATTTTAATTATTGGCCATTTGTATATCTTCTTTGGAAAAATGTCTATCAAATCTTCCATGTATCTTTTAATTGAGTTGTTTTTTAAATTATTGAATGTGTTTTTTATATGCATATACTCCAAATATAAGTCCTTTATCAGATATATAATTTCCAAAAGCCTTCTTTGTAGCTCATCTTCATGATGCTGTATCTCGGAGAACAAAAGTTTTAAATTTGTTGGTATTTTATTATTAAGTTATGAGTTGTATGCATATTGCATACACACACAAACACATATATTTCTACATTTATATCCTTTATCAGGTATATGCTTTGCAAATATTTTCTCCCAGTTTGATATTTCTTTTCATTCTCATAACAAATTCATTCTCTTTGAAAAGCAGACTTTTAATTTTCATGAAGCCAAATCGATCAATATGTTCCTTTATAGATTATGAGCTCTTTTGTCCGTACCCACAGCATGTGGAAGTGCCTGGCTAGGGCTGGAACCTGCACCACAGCAGCCACCCGAGTCAGATCAGTGACAATGCTGGATGCTTAATCCACGGAGCAGCCAGGGAACTCTTATAGATTATGTTTTTGATACATTTTCTCTGGAAATTTTGCCAATTCAAGATCACTAATATTTCATACTATGTTTTCTTTTAGACGTTTTATACTTTAGTATAGATTCAATCTCCTTTTTTGATATAAATAATTGTTTTCACCATCTTTTGGAATGATTGTCCCTTTTTCCACTGAACTGCCATTGTCAAATCAGTTGTCCAGATATGAGTGGGTTTTACTATAGACTCATATTTTCTTACTACCTATCTTTATACCAGTAAAGCCCTGTCTTGATTCCTACAACTTTGTTTTGAAATCAGACGGTATTACTCCTCCAGCCTTGTTCTTTTTAAAAGTTGTTTCCCTGTTCCAGATTCTCTGCACTTCCAGTGAATTTCAGAATCGGCCTACCAATTTCTGCCAAAAATAAAAATAAAAAATCCTGTTGAGATTTTGATTGGGATTGCACTAAATCTATAAATAAATTTAGGTCCATAACATCTTAACTATATTGAGTCTTTAGACCTACAGTAAATTATAGCTATCTTTTTATTTAGGTCTTTAACTTCCCTCAAGGATATCTTAGAGTATTATTACATAGGTTCTTAGCATCTCTTGTCAGATGCATAACTATTTCATATTTTGATGCGATTGTAAATGGCACTGCAATTTAATTTTAATTTCCATTTATTCATTGCTAGTGTATAAAAATATAGTTGATTTTCACATATTGATCTTGTATTCTATAACCTTGCTAAACTCACTTACCAGTTCTAGTACATTTCTGTGAATTCTACCAGATTTCCTGTATCAGTGGTTCTGAACTAGAAGTGGTTGAGACCCTAGAGGTCATGTGCTAATGTCCAGAAACATTTTTGGTTGTCACACTTTGGAGTAAAGGGATATGGGCAGTGATGCTGGCAACTGGTGGACAGAGGCCAGGATTGCTGCTGAGAGTCCCACAACACACAGGACAGCCCTCCACAAAAAAGAACTATTGAACCCAATATATCTAGCAAGGTTGAAAAAAAAAATTGTTCTAAACAGACAACCATGTCACCTGCGAGTAAAAAACGTTTCCTTCCTCTTTTTCAATCTGCATGCTTTGTACTTTTTAAAATTTGGTTACACTAGTCAAATCTCCAATACTGAATAAAAGAGAAGAAAATGGACAAGATTTCTTTTTCCTGATTTTAGAGGAAAATGATTTAGTCTTTCACTATTCTGTATGCTGTTAGCCATGGGTATTTTGTAAAAGACTTTATCAGGTTGAAAAATTTCCCTTCCATTCCTCGGTTGCTGAAAGTTTATTCAGGAATAAATGTTATATTTTGTCATGTTATCTTTTTCACATTGATTGAGATGATCACATCGCTTTTCTTTATTAGTTTGATAATAAAATAATATGCTTCCTAGGCTAAATCCCACTAGTTTGAGATATATTCTCCTTTTTAAAAAATGTATTGTTGGATTGGATTTGATAAAAGGTTTTTTTGTTTGTTTTTTTTTTAGTTCTTTTTTTTTTTCGCCTGTCATGTCTTTGTCTAGTTTTGATATGGAAGTAGCCTCAAAGAATATATTGAAAATTAGTTCCTCCTCTTCAATTTTCTGTAGCAGTTTATGTAGAATCGGTATTATTTTTTCCTTACATGTTAGGAAGACTTCACCAGCGAGGCCATCTAAGCCTGTGCTTTTCTTTGTAGGAAGATGTTTAACTACAAATTCAATGTCTTTACTTGATAGGTGGCTGTTCAGGTTATCTGTTTCTTCTTGAATGAGCATCAATGGCTTGTTCTTTTCAAAGAATTTGTCAGTTCAGTATCAGATGTCAAATTCGTAGGAATAAGGTTGTTCACAATATTCCCTCATTATCCCTTTAATGTCTGTAGAGTTATAGCGATGTCACCTTTCATTCTGACACTGGTGATTCATGACCTTCCTTTGTTTCCTGATCGTGTTGCTGATTCTAAGAGATCAGCAAAATTGAAAAACCTCTGGCCACTATTTTCTATTTGAGAGGATTTCTGATTTGATCTTATTTATTTATTTTTTTTTTCCTGCACCTATGGCATGCAGAAGTTCCTGGGCCCGGGATCAGGGAGGACGCTGGATACTTAAGCTGCTCAGCTACGTGGGAAATTCTCTTTCTTTTACTTTAGTTTCAGTTGCCGTTCTTTCCTTAGTATTTTAACATGGAAAAATCATGTTCTCTGAGACTATTCTTTCCTAATGCTAAGTGCTATAATTTGCCCACTAAATCCTGCTACAGAGCCTCCCACAAATTCTAATATACTGGGTTTTCATTTTCATTCAGTTCAAAATACTTCTGATTTATCCTTTGACCAATGGGTTATTTAGAAGTACATTATGTAGTTTTTAAATCTCTGTGGATTTTCTAGGTATCTTTCTGCTATTGATTTCTAATTTAATTCCACTGAGATAAGAGCACATATATTGTAGGGCTTGAATACTTTTAAATTTGTTGAGACGTGTTTTGTGGCTCAGACATGGTCTGTCTTAGCAATCTGCAACAGAAAGCAGGCCCCAACCACAGGACAGGCCCTCAGGTGCAAGCTTCCAACAATGATAAAAACTTGATAATGATCTATGTACATTCAAAAATATACATTCTTCTCCTATTGCATAGAGTTGTTCTATAAACATAAATCCGACCAATTGGTTGATAGCATTGTTCAAGTCTATCTTGTCCTTGCTGATTTTCTGTTTAAGATCTTTGGCTGTAGTTCTAAACAAGTTTAGGAAAGAAAAAAACAGTTTTCCATTACGTCTCCAAATTTTTTTCTGACCATGTACCCCTTTCTTCAGGGATTCCAATCACATGGACATCAGGCTGTTGAAGCTGGCCCGCAGCTCTTGAGATTCTCCAGGCTCTTTCCTCCTTGGAGAGGCCTTTCCTCACTCTCTGCTCTAAGGGGTTTTCTCTGACTTCTCAGCTGTGTACCTAACTTAAGAGCACAGACCCAGGCGGCTCAATTGCCTGGATTTGAATCCAGATCCTGTCACACACTTGTTCTGTGTATTTGGGAACCTGCTTAGTCTTGCTGGCCCCACTTCCTAGGTCATGAGGACTTCCCACCTAAGGCTCTTGTGAAGATTAGGTGGAAAATTGCTCTTTGGGGGGACTCATAAATAGTCAGTATCGATGATGTCGAAGGACCAGCCTGTGTGTGGACGGGTGTGTGTGTGTGTGGGCAGGTGTGTGTGTGTGGGCAGGAGTGTGGGGGGGGCAGGTGTGGACTTAGAAGCGGGGAGTAAGCTCTTCATAGGTGTGTTAGTTACTAAAGCTCACATGAGATGGTAAACCCTTGGCTGGACCTTGGCCGTCTTCTTCACCGCTGTCCCTGGAGCATTTAGTACTGTCCCTGGTGCGTGATCCTTATTCAGTAAACATTTACTGAGCAAACGATTGGAACATTTGCCCTTATCCCTGTGATGAAGGAT
This sequence comes from Catagonus wagneri, assembly GCA_004024745.2. Taxonomy (NCBI): domain Eukaryota; kingdom Metazoa; phylum Chordata; class Mammalia; order Artiodactyla; family Tayassuidae; genus Catagonus; species Catagonus wagneri. Next base: position 26,507,932 of record PVHT020000175.1, read on the forward strand.
GAGTATAAGAAATCTGGGTGGGAGTCATACGTGTGGCAAACAGGAACTCCATTCTTAACCGATATGCGTCCGTGGCAAAGTAAGGAAAAGAATGAGGGCTGCGGGGTTCTGGTGCCGTACCTCCCGCCCTCCTTGCTTGTACTCCAACCCCTGCCGGCCTGGATAGTGTGTAAAACAGCTGGTTGATATTCCCGCTGGCTTTCAGCACAGTCATGTGCTGCTGGGCTGAGGACAATAATCCTCTGCTTTCCCAGAAGAAGCAGAATTGCAAAATGAATAAATGAGAAATATACCCTTGTGTCTGCATGTTTGTTTGATGATCTGGGTTTGTGCATGTCATTGCCGTAATGACGGGGTGAGCTGGGCTTCGGAGCCAAGTTCCCGGCTTTATCTGGGTCTCCTGGGAGCCAGGCTGGTGGGACAGTCACTGAGCAGAACCACGGTGCGTATGAGTGCCCCCTGTTAAATACACGAAATACACGGCCTAGGATCTATAGGCTCACGTTTTGTTTTTGTTATTTTTCTGATATAAAAGCAGCCTCAGTTGAGGCTAACCTGGGCCAGCAGGTAGCTTGGCATTGCAGTTAAAGCACCAGCATTTTCCTTCGCTGCCTCCCCGAAGCTTGGCCACAGAGCTTGCCAGGGGGCGGATCCTGGACTCCAAGCAGAGGCTCCGACCACAGAATCCAGTCTGCCCTTCCCATGCAGTGGGTCCCCTTCTTTGCTTTGAAGAGATGGGTTTAAAAAACAAACAAGAAAAGTCACTCTGGTATGTCTACCCATAGATGCTTCCTGGAGAGAAGCAGTGGACTGGGTTTGTGCCTTTATGGGAAGGCTTTGTGGTGTCATTACCCAGACATCTGTGCCGAGTCTCGGCGGCCCCACAACTATGAGTCTCAGCCGCAGCTCCCAGGCCCAGGAAGGCAGTTAAGAAAAGCCAGAGAGTGTGTGTCTTTTAGATGTTGTAATGGTTCTTTTGAGAATTTAGCTCCTCTCTCCCCGCTGGAGACTACGTCTCCATCTTTCTCCTATACACTTTCTCTTTTTCTGTTGGATGGTCAATTCCTCATGTCCTTTCTTCCTCCTCTCAGGTCCTTAGAGTTTCTCTTCCGTTGCCATCACCGTAATTCAACATCTGCACCCTGTGGCCCAGCCCAGCCTGGGTGTAATATTCTGCTGCTCACGCTTTCCCTCCCTGAACTGGGCCCTTTAGAGCAGGTAAGTGCTTATCATTTTCCCAAATACTCCATGTGTTTGTTATTTCTGACTTCCTTTCTTCTCACTGCCTCTGCCTGGAAATTCTTTCTTTACCTTATATAATCGCCATACCCCAACATACCTTTTAAGCATGTGCCCAGAGGGTCAATTCCTCACCTCCCCCCCTTACCACATTATCCCTTCCCATTTCAGCACGTCATGATTTCAGTGTAATGTTCCTACTGGAATGAGTGTTCTTCCAGGGTAGCGACCACATTTCGTGTATCTGCATCGCTGGTTCCGAGGATGGAACCTAGCTGTAGCGGGTAGTCCATGAATGAAAAAGCCCCGGGAGGAAGGGAGGGAGGAATCTGAGTTCTGCTGAGTGTCATGCGTTTTCCTCTAAATCTCAGGGCTCCTAGGACTCGCAGCAATATCCTTCCTCACCTAATGTACTAGCTTGAAGGAAAAGACCACAAATATAGACATTCTTGGGTTTTTATGTTTCACTTGATTGCATCCAATATCAGGCTTGTGTGCTGAATACAAACCAGAAGCAAATACAGGGATTGAAACCCAATGGAATGCCCTATCAGTTACTGATGGTTCTCTACCGGAAATTCCTTGCACACCTGCCCTCCAGTCTTACACGTGGAAGCGCCAGACTGCACTACCTAACGCGGACTGCCCATTCCTAACAGAGGTCAAGTACAAAGAACTCCACCTTTTAGATGGACAAGAAAAATTTCCATAAGGGAAAGCAAGCAGCTGCTGGCCTTCAAAAGAAATGAACAACTACTGCCCAGGATTATTCCAGGTCCGTGTGGCTTACACTCTCCAAGCATAATTCTTGTTAGCTCGTGTTTCTATTTCAGTCTACATTAACCATGAAATGCCATGGCGCTGCCCATTCAGTTTTTGCATTTTTCATTATGTTGTTCCAGTATATAGCGCTGGTCATGATCCTGAGTCCTTTCCGATGGAAAGACTAGGCTCTAGTGTGTGGCTGTTCCTCTTTCTGGCATTTTGACACTTAGCCCATCCCCAGGCTTACAATTCATCTCAGATTGCCTGGGGCAGTCCCAATTTACACACGTTGTCCCAGCGTATTTATTAATAGCACCCCCTTTCATTCTCATAAGTGTCACAGCATGGATGATAAATTATATGGTTACCCTACCCATATCTGGTTTTCCTCACTTCTGTCTCTGAACTGACAGCTCACTCACTTGTCACACCCACCTTGTAATATGCTGAGATAGGACAATTCCCATCCTGACCTACTTCTGTCTATTCTCCAGCATTTGGGTTGCTGGGCAGAGAGCAGTGAATATGTTAGAATAAAATTCCAGCCTTCCATCCAGGCCCCAGAAACAAGTTTGTCCGTACTCAACACATGTACCGCCCCCCCACACACACACACAGTCACAGTTGAAACAACACTAGCATCCTTGCGTTTAACAAAGAGACCGCCATGTAGTAGAAAAAGAGGGCGGAAATTGTCTGGCAACATTATAATGATAGACGTCAAACAGTGACATAGAAAAGAATTATAAAGGACCAAAAGGATAGGGCTAGACAGTGATCAAACCCTTGTCCTTCAATAGGATGCCATTTTTCTTTCAAACTCCACACCATAAAGGGAAGAGATTTTTTGCACAGACACCGGCACAAATAATGCTCACAAGGTCTTCCCAGCAGATGCTCGTTACCTAAGCCAGCCACCAAAGAGTTCTCACCTAAGTTCAACCCTGTGAGCTGCTTACCTCATGGAAAAAGGGAACATTTGCCTGTTAGCAGTGTTTCATCAGTGTGGCTTTCCATTCTGCTTCCTCTGAAACCTGCAGAAGCCTGGAGGTATTTGATCTGTTAAGCATTTTATGCTGAAAATATCCCTTATTTAAAACGGCTTCATTACACCTCCAGAATGGCTCCAAATAGCACTCCAGGGCTACAAGCTTGCCTCTGATTTCTAACTTGCTGTGGGTGTCCACACCCACACCCTAAACATTGCTGAAAATCTAATTCTTCCAAGAAGCCTTCCCCAATCAAGGAAGGTCAAGGTGAGGCGAGTTTTTCCCCTCCTAACAATCCCTTCTTACCAACATGTGTATTCAGATCAGCACAGATGCAAAAGGACATAGTTCTGACCCCAAGTCCAGCCAGCCTTAAAGATAAACCGATGTCCAGCTCACTGATGTTCTCTGAACGCCAGGGCTTTCCAAACCATGCTCTATCAGCCCATCACTTGGTGTGTCCCGGTTGATTCCCAACACCTTGGGTGGTCAGGCTGAGTCCTGAAACAGCCAGCACTCACAGGTTCTTGTCTCAGGGACCGAGCAGCCTCCGTGGTTTTCCTCCACTATGCTATGAACATTTTCTACCTGTGCCGTGGCATAAAGTCATTAAGAAGCACTGCCGCATATCAACACGCAGCCTTAGGACCAAATATGAATCTTTGGGTGAATTCAAAGGAAAACTTTTGTCATTAATGCTATTATTAACAAGTCAAAAATACTACCAACAGGTAGAGAAATAGACGAGTAGTGCAAAAATGTATCCATCCCACACAGAGGAATCACTACCTCGACAGTTAACCCTGAAAACAAACCATATGCTGTTTTCTGTGCCCTGGATTCTCCTAGCATCTCGCTTTTGTGGCTGCTCGGGCTTGCACAACAGTGCCCCCTGAGATCACACTCACTCCTGATGCCGTGCAAGAGCTCTAACAGAAAGACAGCTTCACGTGGAAGAAACAGTGCTGGACTGGAAACCAACCCCTGTCTCTGCCAGCAAAGAGGAAGCCATGGACAACCCCCAAGCTCACTAGGACTCCGTTTCCTTCTCCTTTTAATTTGGGGGTTGGGGGGCTGATGGAATCCTACCACCAAAATCCTTTCCCCACTGAGATGGACTCTGATCAGTTGCGAACATCACAGTACCTGGAAACAAACAGCAACGGTAGGTATATCTAGTTCATGTAAGTCTCACCCCCACTGCTATTCTGTTCGGATCCCTCACTAAGCCAGCAGTAGAGACACAATACCACAGCAGTAGACACTCCCAGCTCTCACCGACTAGCCTTTCCTTCCAGGCTCACAGGAGGGCCCCTTGCCAAGGAGCCTCACGTGACTGGCCCTGGCCAGTAGGCCGTGTGGAGGGATGTGCTCCACTTGTGAGTCAAAGAAATTCAATGCCGGGTGTCCTTCTTCTTCCAGAATTAGAGATAGTGCAGCAACAAAATTGCATTCCATCAGCCCGGGTCCCTGCGTCGCCATGTGAAGGAGACCCCTCCACTGCCTTTCGTGAGAAATACGTTTGGCTTTGGGAGGTCTGGGGATTGCTCGTTTCTGCAGCCTAATCTAGCCCATGTTGACTACCACCTTAACTCCATCCCGCTGCCCACGGCGCTCATTATCTGTTGTTATTCTGGTCCTCTGCCTTTTTAGAGAACAAGCCCCAGGGTAAAATAGAAGCCAGGGAGGGAGTTCCCTTCGTGGCTCAGTGGTTAACGAATCCGACTAAGAACCATGAGGTTGCGGGTTCGACCCTTGGCCTTGCTCATTGGGTTAAGGATCCGGCGTTACCGTGAGCTGTGGTGTAGGTTGCAGACGCGGCTCGGATCCCGCGTTGCTGTGGCTGTGGTGACGGCTGGCGGCCGGCAGCTACAGCTCCTGTTAGACCCCTAGCCTGGGAACCTCCATATGCTGCGGGTGCGGCTCTACATTAAAAAAGGCAAAAAGACAAAAAAAATAAAAATAAAATAAAATAGAAGCCAGAGGAGGTAGGTCATGGCTTTTATTACTTATTTGTTTTGACCATGTTGGCTCGTTCCATGATCACAGAGTGGAATTGAGGCTGCCCTCGCCACATGGACCGATGGTTCTGATAGCAACAGGAAATTCATTATTCAAGGTAAGATCACCAGAAGGAAAAATATAAAAGAATGGAGAAAAGCAACCGTAGTTTTTATTGTTGCAGAACACCCGCGCTTAGTCCCTAGCACACCACGTCATACTCTTGACCCCCTCCTCACTGAAGACCTGGCCTGGCCCCCATACGTTCATCTTTTGCTTGCCTGCACTTCTATTATGATGTGAAATTCTAATGCCGGAGCCCCCATCAGCACCTCTGCTCAGTGGTTGGAAGTGGGTTGAATTGTAGCCGGCGGCAGGGGGTGATAAATGCAGCGTGAGCCGCCTTTCCCCCAGCAAACTGCAAATTGCCTGAGCAGTACAGCCCACAAAAGGTTCCCGTGGAGTGAATTTATCTTGCATTGTTGAGTGGAAAGGGAAAGAGGAGAGACCAGGCATTCCATTTTTGCAAAGTCACATTCGATCTTGTTCGAGGTGCAGCCCACACGTCTTTTAAAGGGCGCTCCGGTGGAAGGGAGCACCAGCCCAGGAATGCAGGAGAGATAAAGGGATTTATTTTTAACACTGTTGGAGTTCACAACTGTGTGAACATTTCCACTTCAAGTCACTCGCTCCTGAATAAGAATAATGTGTTCTGCTGGAGTGCACATTATGTCATCCAATAATTCAGGATGGAGAAGACCGTGCCACGGACCAGAGGACACAGCACAAACGGGAAGCCCTCTTTCCATGATAACACCTATCCATTCACGGGAGGAAAGCCACGCTTCTATCAGTGACCCAGGTTCTCCTCCATCCTGGCTGCTCTGTTGGAATGCCTAAGTGGATTACTCTCTTCTGGACAAAATTCCATCCGTCCGTCACGGGCCTGTCAAAGCAGCTGCCATTTTAGATTCGTCCCAAGCGCCGAAAAGGAATGAGAGCCTTGGCAGCCTACTAGCCTCACCATGCCCGGCTTGAGAACGAGGGCTCTGGTGCAAGTCCATCAGATACAGATCTTTTCCTGTCTCCTGGAATAACTGATATTACGACTGTTTTCTTGAGAAAGCAAAAGTTGTCACAGGACTTCATTATAGCGCCCAGGCCACAGGTGGGAAGATATTCTGTGACACGACCATTTTGTCTCTTTTTAAAATGTTTTCAATTAAGTCTGGACAGGGGAGTGGCTAGCTAGTTTTTCTTAACTTTCTGGAAAGCATCCTCTTCGCTAAAAGGCAGGCCTGAATCCTCTCCCGTTTCCTAGGTGCACCTGCTCGCAGCCTCCCCTGAGAATTCCAGCCCCCGGAGACCTTTCTCCTGCCGAAGACTGAGGATTTGCGGTCTGACCTTCGTTGTCAGCGCGTGCTCTCCTCCTTGTATCGCTCACAGCGCTTTATGCACGGGAAGTGATAAAAACCGAAACTCTCTCAGCTAGGGCAGCAGTTAATCAACTAGTGGTTAATAACTTGGGCTCAAGAATCACCAGACTTGGAGTTCCTGTCGTGGCTCAGTGGTTAACGAATCCAACTAGGAACAATGAGGTTGCGGGTTCAATCCCTGGCTTCGCTCAGTGGATTAAGGATCCGGCGTTGCCGTGAGCTGTGGTGTAGGTTGCAGATGCGGCTCGGATCCCATGTTGCTGTGGCTGTGGTGTAGGCCGGCGGCTACAGCTCCTGTCAGACCCCTAGCCTGGGAACCTCCACATGCCGCGAGTGTGTCCCTAGAAGAGGCAAAAAGACCAAAAAAAAAAAAAAAAAAAAGAAGAAGAATCACAAAACTGGGTTCAGCCCCAGCCCCTTTAATTATTAGCTGGGGCAAGTTTAGTGACCCCCTCCATATTTTTATTTCCTTAATGTTATAAGTAGAAAAGATTATAATCTCTACCTCTTGGGTGATTGAGAGGATAAAGAAGAAAGGGCATTTATTTTATTGTTTTACTTTCATTGAAGTATAGGTGATTTACAATATTGTGTTAATTTCTGCTGTACAGCAAAGCCGTTCAGAGATATGTTTATATATATTTATAATTTTTCATATTCTTTTCTGTTAGGGTTTATTGCAGTGTAGCTCCCGGTGCTATACAGTAGGACCTTGCTTTTATCCAGCCTACACACACTAGTTTGCCTCTGCTAATCCCAAACTCCCACTCCTTCTTTCCTCCACCCTCTGAAAAAAATGCATTTAAAGAGGGTATCACAGAGTTCCCATTGTGGTACATCAGAAACAAACCCGACTAGTATCCACGAGGACATGGGTTCGACCCCTGGCCTTGCTTAGTGGGTTAAGCATCCAGTGTTGCCGTGACCTGTGGTGCAGGTTGCAGACGAGCCTCGGAGCCTGAGTTGCTGTGGGTGTGGCTTACGTAGGCTGGCAGCTCCAGCTCCAATTTGACCCCCAGCCTGGGAACTTCCACGTGCCTCAGGTGTGGCCCTAAAAAGAAAATAAAAAATAAAAAAAAATAAAAATAAAGAGGTTATTGCAATGTCATAAACATTTGTAACAGTAAGTGTTCATTGTTGTTATTCTGTTATAATTTATAGACACTCCCTTTGTTGCACTGTGGTCTGCCACCCATAGCCCTTTCAACTGGAAACTTCCTAGGTACAGCAGTGATTCCACTCTAGAATTTATTGTATCTAGGATTGGATTATGGAAAATAAATGCCAAAGTTTCCTGTTACCACATTCTGGCACATGTGTCTAGAAGAACGTCTCCAGGAAATGTGAATAAAATGATGACATACGGAAATCTTCCAAGACAGAATCATAAGACAAAAACCTCATCTGAGCAGAGATTATCAAGAATTCCTGCACAGGGCTGGAATTCCAGCTGTGGCCCCAGTGACTCAAACAAGCCATTGCATAGATTACAGATCTCGTTCCTATAGATACCAGACATGCATTAACGGAGGACCCTCCGTATCTGCAGTTCCTCCACTTCTGAGGATTCACCCAGCCTCAGACTGCGAGTGCTGTAGGGTTTGTTGTGGAAAAAGATCCATGTGTGAGGGGACCTGCACTGTTCAGACCTGAGTTGTTCAAGGGTTGACTGTACACTTTCCACAACTCACTGTGGCACTTGGGGAAGAGCTGGGAAGAAATCCACCACTCCCTGGGGCTTGGTTCTTTCCTGCTGTTTTTATAGATGTGTCCACATATCAGTAGAGACTGATATTTTCCCTCAGACACTGTAACCTGGGAGGAAAATTCTTTTGAGACACTGTGGGTTTGGAAAACAACAGTGGTCCAAAGAATTCTGTTTTTTAGCTTCGAGTCCGAGGTCATTCCATGAAGACCATTCAGACACCGTGGTAGAGCACCACACTGTCCGCACTCGACGAGGAGAAAGCCTGTTCATCAAATACCTAGAACCAGCTAAAGCTCAGGCTCTCAACACCAGTTTGCCTGGCAGAGCGCGCCTCTCATTCAAACACAATAGGTCTTTTCGATTCTGGCCTCTCAGACCTTAGACCCTGGCTTCCTATCCCAGCAGACCACATCCTGCGATCTGCCCCGACCCATCATCCAATCTCCCCTCCAGGGCCCAGCCTGTTTGAAATTTGCCTCTTGTGCCATACAGTCGTTTTTAATTAAAGATTTCCAAAGCAAGAAACATTAACTTTAAAAACCTTACAGAAAAAGAATGCCGAAAAGCAACACAACATACAGCCCTTTGGCTATGTTGAAAATCAAGCTGAGACTACAGCCCCTTTGCAACTTTTCAAAACAACATTTCAACCACCTTTATAATTAACAAGGGTAAAAAATAAGAAACGAAGACTGAAAACCCAGCTGAGTTCAAAAGGGAGACTGCATGATTTTAACGGTGTTGGAATTCACTGATTTCCAACTCCAGAAGTTGCTTTACTAAATCAAGTCCCTTTTGTTTTCCAGGTGTGAATCACGGTTTCTCTACGTATAAGGAAGGTGCGTTTTCCACTTTGCAGATGGATCAGCCCATCTATAATGGTCCTTTGTCCTACATAAAAATGACTTCTGGAGGTCAGGATGGAGTGGCAGTGAGGCAAACGCTCACCTCGCTGGGACTTCGCCTTGCGGAACAATAGATGCTGAAGCTACAGACCTGCACCTTCCCTGAGGGAAACTGGATACCCCAGACCGGAACCAAATCCATAACCATAAAGACAGCGATATTCCCTAAGCAGCGGAGCTAACCATCGGCAGAGAATGAGCAAAACTAGACCTCGAGAGGGTACGACCTCCTGGCAAGGGTGCTCTGTGGGGCCTGCCGGTGTGGAACAAGAGCGGCTATTTTTCAGGGGCTCCCTTCCGTGAGCAGAGCTGTCCTCACAGTTCACAGCACATGCACATATCGGGGCACTTGGCTTTAATATCTGTAGAGACAAACATAGGGCACGATACACGAGGTAGACAAGTCACACACGAAAAAGGAAAACCCGGACAGCTAATACGTAGAGGAAGTCAACGCCCCACCTCCCTAATAAGGAAATGATGCAAAGTAAACCAAAAAAAAAAAAAAAATGCTGCTCTATGTCAATGATATTGTACATATTTGAAAATAAAATGACAGAGTGATGAATAAAGTGCCTACTATGGGCTAGGCCCTATTCTGAGCAAAACGCATGTAACCCTCGTGATATCTTAGGAAGCAGAAGCTGGAATGAGTCCAGTTTACAGTTGAGAAAACTGAGGGGAACATATTTTAAGCATCTTAACCACAGGGTACATAGCAAGCAAGTGGCAGAGCCAAGAGTGAATACCAAGCACTGGCAACGACGTGGGAAAATGGGACCTTCACACTCGGCTAATGGGAAGTCAGACTGGTCCAGATATTCTAGAGCGTCAGTGGGGTTAGGTGTGCTGCACCCCATCACCTAGCATCCCACTCCGGACGCGTATCTCACAGAAGCCTTCCCACAGGTTCACAAGGAGATATAGACAGACATCCACTGCAGCTCTGTTTGTAGGTATTCACAGATAAATACAAGGTAATATATTTAATGTAGGTATATAACAGAATGCTACACCTTGGTCAGAAGTAATGAACGAGATAGAGTTCCAAATATAATTTTAAGTAAACAAAAGTAAACTTTTATGGCACAAAACTTTTATGTAACGTTTAGTGTACACAAACAGCAAAATTTTTAAGGCTATTACGTAAATAAGCAAATGAAAGTTGAGTCATCGTGCCAGGCAGAGTTATGACATCCAAGAGAATTCCACCCCCTCCTCTCCAGAACTCTGAATATGTTCATTTTTGTGGTATGAGGACTTTACAGATGTAAGTAAGGGGACTAATCATTTGACCTTAAAATAAGATTACCCCGTATTGTTGGGGTGGATCAATGGCCCCACAAAAGCAGAATGGAAAACAGGAGAGGAAGTTGGAGAGATTCTAATAGAAAAATTCTAATCCTGGGAAGGACTCAACATGCCACTGCTAGCTTTGAAAACAGAAGAGACTAGAAATTAAGGAATGCAGGTAGTTTCTAGATGCAAAGAATGACTCCCAACAGCCAGCCAAGAACTCTGCAATTAACAACCTGAATAAGCTAAGAAGCAGATCTCCAGGGCCTGCCCTGCCCCCCAGGCCCTGGGAGTACCCTGATTAGAGCAAGGTCAGCCAGCACCTTGATTTCAGCCTCATGAGACTCTCAGCAGAGAATCCAGCCAAGTCTGCTGGATTTTGACCTATAGAAACTGAGATAAGGAGTTTGTGTTATTTAAAGCCCTATGTCTGTGGTGATACAAGACAGCAATAGAAAACGAATACATCAAGAATATATTTGAGGGAGTTCCTGTCGTGGCTCAGTGGTTAACAAACCCAGCTAGGATCCATGAGGATTGGGGTTCGATCCCTGCCCTCACTCATTGGGTTAAGGGTCCGGCGTTGCGGTGAGCTGTGATGTAGGTTGCAGACAGGGCTCGGATTTGGCGTTGCTGTGGCTGTAGCGTAGGCTGGCAGCTGTAGCTCCAATTCAGCCCCTAGCCTGGGAACCTCCACATGCCAAGGGTGCAGCCCTAAAAAGCAAATAATAATAATAATAATAATAATAATAATAATATATTTGAAAAACACAAGTGTTGGAATGAGGGGTAGAGACGAGAAGAGAGGAAACAGAGCAGCGACAGTTAAGGGCTAAATAGAAGAGACTCTTATGTGGACGGATATTAACCTTGTGCCCTGCATCAAGGATATTGTTCAACACAACTTCATGAGCATGAGGTCAAAAAATATTCTGCAGGAAAAGAACATTTGGTAACTCTTCTTTCAAAAATGTCAAGCTCGCCCTCTATCCTAGACAAGGGTATTTGTGCATTGAAGAAGAAAGCTATGGAGTTCCCACTGTGGCTCGGTGGTAACAATAGTGACTAGTATCTACGAAGGCGTGGGTTCGATCCCTGGCCTTGCTAAGTGGGTTAGGGATCCGGTGTTGTCATGAGCTGTGGTGTAGGTCACCGACACTGCTCAGATCCCCCATTGCTGTGGCTGTGGTGTAGGCTGGCAGCTGTAGCTCCAATGTGAACCTTAGCCTGGGAACCTCCATATGCTGAGGGTATGGCCTTAAAAAGACAAAAAAAAAAAGAAAGTTACCCATGTTGTTTCTGGACAGGCCTGAAACTCTCAGTCTTTAGGATTTGAAGGTTTGCTGCTATCAGAAGCTGTGGGTCCCAAGAGTGTTGGTGGGAAAGCGTAGCGGGCTGGTCCAAGATTTCAAGCCCCCTGAGAGCTTCCCTCGTTGACCTCTGCCCGTCTTCTCGAGTTCCCCGGCTCATTCTGGCTCCTTCTCTCTGCTCTGTGAATTTCACATCAGCCTTCCCAGTAATTCCACGGCAGACGGCATTCCTCTTTCCAAAATCCCCCCAACCACATGCAGTTGGAGAAACCCCTTTCTTCATCTTTCAAACAAATGCCCTGTCTCTGCTTACAAATAAATGCAGATAATTAGAATGGGCTTTGAGTAATTTGGAGTCAAGGCCTCTTTATGTCATGGCTTATAAAATTTAATCTGCCAGAAGCTTCTGGCCAGATATCAATTACTGTCCCTGAAGTGAGAGAAGGGACTGATGTTTCCACTGAGCAACAGCTTTGCACGCGCCCACGCACACACACACGCGTGCACACACAAGCACACTCACACACATTTACACCCAGACCCGTGGCTATCCGAAAGCCCAAGAGCAGGGAAAATTCCATCTTGGGTTTCCAGGATTTCCCCGGGGAAATCTCCGTCCCTGTCGCTCAGGAGGTAAGTTTCTTCTGTCAAATCTGGGAAAATACTGCAAGCTCTGAGTCCTCAGTTGATTTGTGCCCCAATCCCAGATGGAAAAAGCCACCCGGAGCACCCGTCTGACCACATTTGTGACAGTAATTATCCAGGAATCAGACATCGAGTCATTACCAGTGAATGAATTATTACTAGAAACAGTGCCCAATAATGAAGTTAATGGGAGGTAATATGACAGTCATTAGACTGACACGGCTCTCTTCATTGTTGAAGAAAGAGGAATAGCCATCAAAGGCTGGCAATGGGCAGGCGGGAGTAATCTATGTCAGACCGTGTTTACGACACATCGCCTGGACCCTGTTCCTGTGGTCTCGGGAATGCGCTGAGCTATGATTAGCGAGATTGTATTTCCTATTGGAAGTCAGCCTGGGCTGGTCAGAGGGAGCTGCCTAGGCTTCAGCAAGGCTGACGGTTTTGCAATCCTGTGACCACACGATGAACTTAGCCAAGGCTACGTTTCTGCACAAGCCGTTCCCTCTGCCCGCATTTCTTTCATCTATAAAATTTCTACATTTCCTTTCATCCTTAACTCAAACATTACTTCCAGAGAAACTTTGTTTAGTGAACCCTCCAGCCAGGCAGCCTCCCCTCCCTGGATGTAGCCTGGTACCTTATTTAACCCCCCGGTGCTGCGTTGACAGGTCTGTGTTTCCTGCCTCACTGGTTATGCCTCAGAGGCAAGAGCTCCGTGTCCCCCGTCACTGTATCGCCAGCACCTAGGAAAACACCTCTGCTTCCCTACAGACACCTGATGGGAGGAGGGAAGGATGGAGAGAGGACTGAAGGAAGGACAGAAGAAGGAAGAGAAGAAAGAACCCAGTTTCTAATTCAGACTCTGCAACGTCATGGGCAACACATCATTTAATCCACCTAGTCTTAAATTTCTTCCTCTTCCAAGCTAGGGGCACCGTCCTTACTGCTTCTGACTTCACGGGCTGGGAGGCAGATAAAGGAGTCGAGTGGATGTAGGGAGCACTCTGGGCTAAGATGAAAGTGTTGAGAAGTACAAAGGATTTTTATCTCCGTGTTGCACCGGATAGAGAGCCTATCTTTTTGGTCTTGTATAAAAATATCCTTCGGCGTGACTCCACACCCCCCTGCGTGTACCTATGTATGTGCATTGATGGGGCTGAGAACAAACAAATCCAGCTTGACTCAGCAGAAAGAGGCAGAGCTGCCTGAGTCACCAGCAATACTCCAGTGCCTGCAGAGTTTTCTCTCCCTTTAGCTTCATTCACTGCGGTTGGTACAAAATGAAAATCTTTAAGGAAAAATTTCCAGTTAATGGTACAACCTTTTGAGACGACAGGGAAGAGAAAAAGCGAGGGGTAATAATTCCTCCCCTTTATTGGTGCCGGTTTAGGGAGTCTGTATGTGCACCATCAGCAACACCACGAAAGAAAACCTTGTTTTCCAGACGACGCATTGTGCCCTGGGCAATAAAGCCAGAATGTTCTCCTGGAAGGAGTCTGAAGTAACGAGGTTTCAGAGACCTGGAGGTGACCCGAAGTGGTTGAGGGCCCAGAAGGGGGACTTCCTGTCCTCTTAACCCCCTCCCCTCTCCTCCTTCTAGCTGCGTGGCCAGACAGAGGATGAAAAGATACACCCTGAAGTTTTCAGAGCCAAGAACACACCACACCGTGGAACTGGAAAGGCAGAGGCTAAGGTCCTTCTTGAATATCAGCAGAGCTTATGCATTAGTCAGGGGTCTCCAGAAAAACAGGACCGATAATGTGTATGTCTGTGTCTGTGTGTGTGGGTGTGTTTGTGTCTGTGTGTGTGGGTGCGCGTGCCGTGTGCACGTGCACACAGAGAGAGAGAGACTGAAAGATAAACTCATGATAAGGAATTGCCTCCCACAGTTAGGGGGCTGAGAAGTCCCAGTGTCTTTGGCTGGTGAGCTGGAGACCAGGAGAGCTGGAGGTATAGATCCAGTCCAAACCCCAGCTAGCTCAAGACTCGAGAAGAGCCAGGGTTTCAGTCTGAGTCCAGAGGCGGAAAAGATCTCTGCCCCAGCTCCCACAGTCAGGCGGGAGAAGTGCCCTCTACTCAGTCTTCCTGTTTCCTTCAGGTCTTCAACTGATGGGAAGAAGCCCACTCAAATTAGTAAAGGCAGTCGGCTTTACTCAGACTATCAAGTCAAATGTTGTCTAGAATCACCTTCACGGACAAAACCAGAATAAGGTTTGGCCAAACGCTGGGGACCTGCTGGCCCAATCAAGAAGATGCATAAAATTAACCATCCCAGCTTAGAACACCCTTCTACTAGCGCCTCTGCCGTGGCAGCGCCAGCCACCACGGGTGGTCGTGCCGAGATACAGTTCCCAATGCTATCCAGCAGGACTATAGGCTCTGTTTTTTAAAACTAACTTTCACTTATCCTTTTCGTGTACCCAGCCCTGCAACGGGGTCGCCCACTAGCAATTTGTTGGGCAGTTCCCTTACTTTTTATTCTCCCTTGCTTTTGCCCAAGCTGTCTCCTGGGCCTGGAATACCCTCCTCAGCTCTGCTTCTTTCCCAGCTCAGCCCAAATGCCACGTGGTGACTACAATGACATCTGTTTGTAAGTTCATCCAGTGAACTTACTGCCAAGGGGTGGTGATGGTTAATTTCATGTGTGACCTTGACTGGGCTGAGCGGGTCCACGGCTGGTGAGACCTCATCACCTCCGGTGCCTCTGAGCGGGTCCACAGCTGGCGAGACGTCGCCTCCGGTGCCTCTGAGCGGGTGTTCCCAGGGAAGATTAAAATTTGAATCAGTAGACTGAGTAAAGACTGTTCTCACCAGTGTGAGGAGACATCACACAATCTGCTGAGGACCTAAATAGAACAGAAAACAGAGGAAGGATGAATGCTCTCTCTGCTTGAGCTGGGACAGCCATCTTTTCCTACCCACGGACATCAGAACTCCATGGACACTGGAGCTTCAGATTTCAACGGGGATTTAAACGATGGCCTCCCTTCCCAGGCCTTCAGGCTTAGACCAGAACTACACTACTAGCCTTTCTGGGCCTCTAGCTTACAAATACAGATAGTGGAATTTCTCAGCCTCCTTAATGATGCGATTCAATCCCTCAGAATATTTCTTTCTACATAAATATCTATCTATCTATCCTGTCGATTCTGTGTCTTGAGCATCTTAACACAGTGGTAACATGAGATGGAACCTTAGCTGGCAGCTTCAGTATTCAGCTGGGCCAGTATTAAGCCCCATGGGCCAGATTTTGTCTCTCACAGTGGCTTACATGCTCTAGGTTTCGATCCTGAAAGCTCTGTATTCCTCTCTTCCCGATCAGTTTGTTTTTCCTGGGTCCTACATACACAAAAGCCTTTCCACTTTCCCTGGGTTCTCCAGGGTCTGGAGCCTAGCTCCCTGAACTCCAGCTCCTACCAACCTATGGGGCATTGGACCAGGTAAGACTAGGGGGCTAATCAGGAAGCAGGATCCGGCTCCTCTGGCACTGGCACAAAGGGTCTAAAAGAAGAAAACACCCAATTCAGTTCTAGACAGGAGACTCTTAAGCAGCATGATTCTAAGTTTCTACAAGCTGATTAAGTCAAAGCCAGAGATGGCCCCGAAGCTTCAAATTTCACAAGGCTAAGATAATTCTACAAAGTTGCTGCATGGACAATTCTACAAACTTGCGGCAGGGTCCAGCCCTGCCAACAGACACTCCTTGTGTGCCTGGGTGACCAGGCGATGGTGTTAGCTTCCCAGAGGCTTAGGGACTCTAGGGTGGAGCTGTATGAGTCATTGCAGTGAAAGCACATATTTTCGGAATAGTGCTGATGGCCCTAATGTGCAGAGCACCTACGCAAAAGATACCTTAATTAACCATCATTTATACCAAGCCATTGACCAGCATGACTTTACTAGCAGCCACAGACATGATTCTGGGCAATAGCTTCCTCCTCAAGGGTGACCGTGGTGTCTGTGACCCCAGCTCAGACTATGCTGCCTGCTCAGGCCATTGAATAGGGAATTGGAGTTGGCACAAGACAACTCATTTGTAATGACTACAGCATTAATTATAAGTAATTTGGAAAATGTCTTGGTGACTGTGCAGGCATTGAGTGGAACCAATTAAACTGCGGAAGCCAGGCGCTGAGGAGGCCAGGCAGCTGCTTCACAGAGGGCTCCAGCGAGAGGGAGCTGAGAGCCACCCGGCCAGCATCTGACCGTCCTGCCTGGGCAAGCGTGTTCTCCCCCCTGAGGCTGCCTGGAGCTGAGCTAGCCTCGCTAAGCAGGAGAGGATGAAGCACGAAACAGGGTCTGAGAGGAGAAGAAAGCCCACATTATTTTTGCAAAATTAAACACACTTCTAAGAGTACCAAGGCTATTATCTGGCATTAATATACAGAGGGCAGTCATGGAAAGGGGTTGGTGATCTCCTCGACTAAGGTGGCACATACTTAAGCAAGACACTTAAAGGCAGGGCAATTAGCAAGTCAAGTCAAAAGCAGATTCGTCCATTCTAACCCAGGTTGGAATTTTTCAGCCTAGCTTGCAATCCCCCAGGTTCCTCAGTGGACAAAGCAGATGTTCAAGAGGGCAACTTCCGCCAGCGCTGCTGCCAGCAGAGCAGACTTACCAATTTTTCTCCCGATGTCCCCAAATCTCCAAACCTCTAGGAAGTTATGTGTTAACTGAATTCCTATTTCCTTGATGGCCTCTTTTTGCTATATGTAACCTTGCATCGTGTTTTGACATCTGTTAGTTTCAAATCTATTCTATATCACATCTCCTAATGTTTTGAGTTTTCTTTGCTAGTTACCTTTCCACTTTTTGTTTCCTATCACAGATGTCTGCAAACATTTTCTTTCTTTTTTTTTTTTTTTTACTGGAGGTTCCCAGGCTAGGGGTCGAATTGGAGCTACAGTTGCCGGCCTACCCCACAGCCACAGCAAAGCCAGGTCCGAGCCACATCGGCGACCTACACCACAGCTCATGGCAACGCCAGATCATTAACCCACTGAGCAAGGCCAGGGATGGAACTCGCAACCTCATGGTTCCTAGTTGGATTCGTTAACTGCTGCGCCACGACAGGAACTCCCCCGTAAACATTTTCTTAAACAGGCCAGTTAGTAAATACTTGAGGCTTGGCAGATGATATAATTTCTGTGGCAGCCACTCAACTCTGCTGAGTAACACAAAAGCTGCTACTGAAAACACAGCAACCAAATTAACATGGCTGTGTTTCAATTAATCTTTATTTAGAAAAGTAGGCAGGTGCATGTTTGACTTGTAGGCAGTAGTTTGCCAGCCTCTGACCTATGGGCACTGAATAGGAGAGAAGATTCTTCTGACAGTTAAGCCTGTACAACCTCTGTGGACTTTGACATGAAGGAACATGTCCCCTGCCATGATGAGAATTCAAGCAAGGAGTTCCCATCACGGTGCAGCAGAAACGAATCTGACTAGGATCCATGAGGATGTGGGTTCGGTCCCTGGCCTTGTTCAGTGGGTCAGCGATCCAGCATTGCCTTGAACTGTGGTGTAGGTCACAGACGCGGCTCTCAGATCTTTTGTTGCTGTGGCTGTGGTGTAGTCCAGCAGCTCTGATTTCACCCCTAGCCTGGGAATTTCCTTATTCCGAGGATGTGACCCTAAAAAGCAAAAAGAAGAAAAAGAAAAGAATTCAAGCTAGCAGGTTGAGGATCCAGCGTTGTCACTGCTGTGACTCTCACTACTGCTGGAACTTTCACATGCTTCCGGGGGGGCCAAGAAAAAAGAAAAGAAAAGAAAAAACTGACCCAGAGCAGTTCTATTACAACTGAAATCAAATCAGATCACTTTTCTGCTCAGACGCCCCAATAGCTCCCCATCTCAGAGTAAAAGCTAAGAAGGATCCATACCATCTGCGCGCCCCCATCACCCTCTGATTTCATTCCCTTCTGTCTTCTATCCACTCCAGCCACTGGCCTCCTCAGATATTTCCAGAAAGCCGGGAAGATTTCTACTTAGGATCTTCACACTTGTAGTCCCCTCTGCTTGGAACATTCATTATCTAATCATCTGCAGGGCTCGCTCGCTCACTTCCTTCGGGCCTTTACCCGAAGCCACATTCTCAGGAAAGCCTTCGCTGCTCACGCTGCCTTGCACGTTACCTGGCGTTGCCCAGCCTCTTCTGCTGTGTTCCCCCCATGTGCTATTGCTCCCTAGCGTTTTACATATGTATGTATTCCCTTACGGAGTGTCTATTGCTGTGTGCTACGCCCGGAACACGGGCTTCTCAAAGTCCATCGGCTTAGCTTACCGCAGTATCCCCGGACCTAGAACAGCGTCCAGAACATAATCAATAAATATTTGTTAAATGAGTGCCTCCTGGCTTATATTCCAAGAGGCTCCTCATTGAGTAAAGACATTTTAAATTAAACGAGGCTTCTCTTCTGTCTGAGTACACCTTCTTTCCTCTCCACCCCCAGCAGCTAGCTGTCTGGGAAAGATGAGTAACGGTTATAGAATGAATGCAAAGCAAAAACGCTGGGGCAGGTTCGGTTTCCAGAGGCAGTCCTCACATCGCGGAGGCTGTGTAAGGGCTTACGAGCCGGGCTATTGTCTGGAGAAAGAGAGGCCACCCCATCTCTGTACCGCCTTCTTCAGCCCACGGACCCCACGCCGGGTCTCAGTCGACTCAACTCTGAACTCAGCCGGAGGCGTTTCTCTGGGTGTGCGGGAGAGCCTGGGGCAGCGGGAGGGGGTAGCAAAAGCCCTCCCCCGTCCCGGGTGGATCCCGGGTATGGTGGGAAGGAGGGCGTGGGGCACAGGGAACAGCACCAGAGCCTCACAGCTTGGAGAGGGAGGAGGTAGCCAGAATCACCAGTGGGAAGAATCACCCAGCCTGTTACTTTTTGGGACTCTCAAAAAACCCTTGCTAGGAGGCAGCCTCCCACCAACGCGGACTTTAGCATAGGTCATTCCTGAAGTGTGGTCAAGCAGAGGGCAGCCCTGAGGTTTAGGTTAACTGAACCCGTACCAGAAGGCCTGGGTGCGATGGCTGCTGAGCTGCGAGTCACTGGATCCCCCATGGCAATGCAAGATGACCCCACCACAGGTCCTGGCAGTGGACACTCTGGCCAGTGGGCTGACTAGGGACGTGGCATGAGGCTCGGTAGTAAGATATCAGTGGGATCCAAGGTTAGGCCAAGTCAGCACGTAGCTTCGCTGGAAGTGTTGACTTGGCCAAGACAAGGGACCCCCAGCTGCACCAGCCACCCATTTCATCATCAGAAGCAGATAAGGGACATTAAGTCAGTGACTAGGCGGACATGGGGACTGGCAGCTAGCAGTAGCAGGAAGAACTAGCAGAAGGGCTGGGAGTGATTTTCTCACCACAGCGGACTCTTGCTAGATCCTGCCAATCTTATTTCTTCCTCTCAAGCACATAGAAGAATGACATTTACTAGCCTCCCTTGCAGTTAAGCTGAAATCTTGTAAGCAGATTCTGGTAAATGCAATGTATACAGTATTAAGGTCCACTAGGCAGAATTCCTTTATGGATTCTCTTTCCCAGAAAAGAACAAAGGTCATTTATTGGAGAGAGAGAGAGGAAGAATGTTTTGAATATGAAAGTAGATGAAAGGAGCCTGGATTATTAAGAGCCACTTGGAAAAAAACCACGCTCCCCACATCACACTATGACATGGAAGAGAAATAATCCTTCTTCATATCACATCACTGAGATTTTTTTTTCGGGGGGGGGGTGTTATAGATGCTAGCATTACTTATCCTGACTAATATTTCTGCCTAATGCTGAAACACTCACTCCTTCTCCTTATGCCCAAATGCCAAGGAAAGAAAGAGGTTCTATGAGATAGCACACTTTGCTTTTTCCTAGAGAGAGACTGAGCACTACCTCAAGGCATTATTAAACTTTTTAACTTCTAAAACTGGACTAAGGTTATATTCGACTGGGCATTTCACTAATTTATTTTCCCACTAAGTGGGAGATCGGGAGAAAGATCAAGTTAATTATGGGCAAAAGTAAAATTTCTTGTTTTATTCTTTGGCACATCGGTGTTAGATTGGAAGTTAAATTTGTGATCCATTACAAATAATTTGGGAGAAAGTGTTGAACAGTATTTCTAAGATTCTAACTGCCGCTTCTAAGATTCTGTTAAGTCAAAGGAAGACTTGGGGAGCAGAAAGCACGGCAGTAAGAAGCAAGGGCTTCCAAGGCAGCCAAAATATCGCTTGCGTTTTTCTCAGCCTCGCTTGAACCCGTGACCTTGAGAAAGTCACTTAATGAATTCAAGCCTCATTTTCCTCCCTTTAAATGGAGATGACACTACCTTTGTTGCAATGATTAGGTATTACATTGTCTAAGAATCGCTTAGTCCAGGGCCTGACACAGCATCCTCACAAGATGATTAGCAGCTCAAACAATTGTGAAACTCATCAGAAAGGGAAGACTGGGAGAATTCGGAAAAGTATGGGGTTGGAAGGAAATTGCATACTTTAGGCCCTGCCTCTTGAAGAGATACGCTACATTTTGCAACACTTGAGAAGGAAATGCTCTCCTCTCTCTAGTCTGTATCTGTCTGCCTTTCTCTGTCTCTGCATCTCTGTGTATCTATCTGTCTGTCTGTCTCACACACACACACACACACACGCACGCACGCACACGCCCCACACGCCCCACACGCACTCCCCATTCAACAATTGTATTTATACTCAAATATGCAACTGAAAAGAAAACAAATATGCAACTGAAGCCTTCTACAAAAGTAATTAGGTCCTAAGTTTTTGGAACTTCACAAACTTGCACTTCAACAGCCTGCCCCTTTCCAAGTAGTCATCTGGGACAAGTCCTAATACTCCAGCGGGATTCCACCTTCAGCAAAAACAGGTCTATTTTCCCCGACGTGGAATGTGACCCCACTTCACCCCTGAAAAGACCGCTATCGCTAAAGACCTGTATGCGGAGAACGGATGGCCACCCATGTCGGATGTGGGGAGGAAGGAGACCGCCCATTTTTTTCTGACTGCCTTTGATCTGCCCAGCCGGAGGAATAACCTCTTGCTTCCTGCAGACCCAGCACTACCAGTTTCTGAAATCGCCCACTCTGGAATCCGGGGGAGCCCACTCCTTAAATAAACGGACTCAGCTGTGTCTGGGTGGGCTTGGCTTCCAGGTATCGCCCCCCCAGCACTGGACTGCAGCCTTCCGACTGCCCCCACGAGGTGCAAACACCATCAAAGTGCACTTCTGAATCTTTTTTTTTTTTTTTTTTTTGCTTTTTTAGGGCTGTACCCTCCACACATGGAGGCTCCCAGTCTAGGGGTCTAATTGGAGCTACAGCCGCCGGCCTACGCCACAGCCACAGCAATGCCAGATCCGAGCCGCATCTGCGATCTACACCACAGCTCATGGCACCACCGGTGATCACTGATTCTTTATGCCATTTCCAGCACCCTCTCAGAAGCTCAGTCCCTAGCCCGGCTGG
>PVHT020000175.1:26529798-26549126 GCA_004024745.2 Catagonus wagneri
AAACTGCGAGTTCTAGTTCTTCTGCTTCCTGGCGTGTCCTGGCTCATATTACTTTCCTGACGAGAGCCGGCGGCGTGCCCTCCACTGCGGGCGGACAGGCAGATGGCTGCTGGACAGGTGAACATGTAAGACAGTCGGGCCTTCTCGATCTTTTTGAGTATATCACACCCCTTTTAATATCTAAAAATAAAACGTCCACCTGATAGTATTTTCCGTATTTGCGACTGAAAAATACAAACCGACAAGCAGTTAATATGAATTCAGTGATGTCTTGAAATGACTTTTACTTTATTTTTCCCAATAGCCGGCATATACATGTACATATATGTATAGACATGTACATGTGTATATATATGCATATACATACACACATATATATTTGAAAATATTGTACAAATAAGAACAAGATATATTTTTACTACATCCGTAAATAATGTTTAGCCTGTTGCATCTAGATTAATCCTTGCCTGCCCCACGTGTCCACGGCTCACAGGGAGATTCTTTACCAGCAAGGTGAGGAATCAGATGCGTGGCGAGATCCTCAAATTGTTTTCCACCACCTTTCACTTGACGTCTGCCATCTCCCTGCCCCTACCTTGGTCGTGGACAGGTCCCTTCTCACAAACTCCCTATGCATTTCTCTTTCCTCAAGAACTCATGTATAAATGCAAACAAGCGTGACATCAATGCAGAGAAAATCTTTATTGTAATTTAATCGATAGAAAATAAAGGATTTATTACTTACACACATTGGTATTTTTATTATTATTTTAAAGGAATTGTCTACTTCACAAGTAATTGTGGGCTACCAGGATATAGTGGCAATAGACTTGAAACCTTGGGCTAGACGGTTTTCATACAAGTGAAAAAACAGCTTTATCATAGGCTTTGCTTTTGCCAGTTTACATACACTGCCTCACTTGATCCTTGGTAATCCTAAAAGGATTTTTTTTCCAGAAAGGAAACTGAGACTGAGAGAGGTTAACTATCCAGCTCCAAATCCTAGGGTTTGTAAGTGGTTTCAAGCTCAGTTCTGTTACTAAAACCCTTGCAGTTAACCATTATTCTGGACTCTCTGTTTTTCTAGAGCAGTCCTAAAAGAAAGAGGACTTTGACGAAGGCTAAAATATTTGGTTTGTGCTATTGCTGTCATTATTGAAAGGGAAGACCCAGTGAGGTCGACAATAAAGATTCCGCCACCGAGTTTTTAGAAAGCAGAACTGGGTTCCAGCCGGGCCCCTCGGGAGCTTCATGTGTTCCTCTGCTGGTTTATTTCAATAACTTCAGTGCCGTAGGTACACTGATTAAGATCTCAGACTGCCTGGATCCAAGTCCTGACAGCACATCCCCTCTAACTGAGAAGACCTGCACAAGTAACTTAATTTCTCCGTGACTCGGTTTTCTCATCTATTAAATGGGAAGAATAGCAGTACCTCCCTTAGGAGATATGTGTACACACAGACACAATTGCACATTGTACATATATATATCATTGTACATTTATATGTATATACAATAGTACATTGCCTGACACAGGCCAGGAACTATAAATGTTTTCTTTTTTCTTACAATTTTTAGATAGTAAAAAATACTTTATTTTGATTATATCTCACTCTGCCACCTTGAAACAAAAAGAGAGTCGAGGAGCTCCCTTGTGGCAGAGTGCGCTAAGGATCTGATGTTGTCACTGCAACAGCTTGGGTTGTTACTGTGGCATGGGTTTGATCCTTGGCCTGGGAACTTCTGTATGCTGTAGGCATGGCCAAAAAAACCAATGAGACAGTGGGATAAAGCAAGTTAACATCTAACAACTATCTTATATGTGACAGGGGTTGCATGCCCTCTACTCACTCAGTGAGGCGGGTTTCATTGTCTGTGAATCCACAGACACGTCCAGCCTTAGTAGTAACCATAGCTTCATAAGCAGATGGTAGAGGGAGGATGCAAACCCAGTTAATGCGAATCTAAAGCCTTGGTTCTCCCCACAACACTCTGCTAGTGCTCTTTTGTAATTTTAACCAAACTCAGTGACATTTGGACAGAGACTGAAGAGAAAAGTCTCATGACGGAAAACATGGCTCTTTGCCATTTAAAAATACCAAACTGAGCACATCACCCTTCACGTTAGATTTAAAGGATCCCTTTATGGAGGGTAAGGTGTGACGTGAATTACAAAGGTGGACTCCCGAAATGCTGCCCTCAGGGCTGGCTGTCCAGTGGGCAGGAATGACCCTACTTCGGTGAATTACAGTCCCGTAAAGGGGGTAAGACAGACACATCAAAGTGCTCGGTTCGTCGTGGGTTTAGGGTTTGGTGTGATGACTGTGAGGACATGGTCCCAGGTGGACAAGTAAAGTTGGGTAAAGACGTTGAGAGAAGAAAGAAAAGAGCGCCTTATGTTTGGGATGGAAAGGGGCAGTGAATGGTTCTCTTCGCAGTTGTCAGAACCGCTCAAGTTCTGGTAGGAATTCAGGCAGGAAGGCAGAAGTCAGAAAGAGTCGGCTCCCTGCTAAACCACAGGCAGGAGCGCACAGAAGGTCACGCGACTAGCCGACTCTGTTAATCCATTAGTACCTCCGATGGCTGCAGGTCCCTCAAATCAGGGGCTCCAGGCCCCAGTCACTCTCCATGAGCGTTACTCCAGGTACTCCAGGAATCAGGATCTCTGTTCACAAAGAATTTGTCCCATCCATCGTTCACAGTGATTAGGAGTCAACTACATTAGTGTCCTAGGGCTGCTATAACAAAATATCAAAAACTGGGTGGCCAAACCTACAGAAACGTATTCTCTCCTAGCTCTGGAGGCTGTGCTCCCCTTGAAGGCTCTGGGAGAGCATGCATGCTGTTCTCTTCCAGCTCCTGATGGCTCCAGGTGTCCCTCGGCTTGTGGCCGCATCCCTCTAGCCTCTGCCTCTCTCCCCGCATCACCGTCTTCTCCGATCCCTGCACACGCTCCTATTCCTGTAAGGCACCAGTCACTGGATTCAGGGGCCACCCCAAATCCAAGATGATTTCATCAGTAAAGGCTGTATTTCCACGTAAATTCAGATCCTCAGTTTCCAGAAAGCTAGAACACTCTTCAACCCACTGAAGCCGCCATGATCCCAAACATGCGAGAGGTAGAGGTTAGCAGCTACCTCGGCAACCGCTACCTCGGTGCCAGGCACAGCCAGTGACAGCCCCCAGGTGCCCACCCCGGCCCCACCTGGTCATCGCACCCACATCGTCTCTCTGCCAGCTTTGTTCCCCTCCAGGGGCTGGATGGGTGCGTTCCAAACGTCCCACTTTCAAAGGGAGAATAAAATTTATTTTGAACACACGCTCCACTGACCAGGAGCCTGAGCAGAGAGCATGCGCCTCGCTCTTCCCAGAAGGCTGCCCTCCACTTGCGGTAAAGCACTCGGAGGAAGCTGCGAGCTGGGGACCATGACCTCCTGTCAGATGCGCTGGCTGGAAAACATGACCTGCGGAGATAAGGAGCAGAAGACCGGGGGAGGGAGCCTCTCTCTGGGCACCAGGCTCCGTCTCTCATCAGCCCCAGCGACAGGGACAGAAGCTCTAAGGAAATGGATCTCTCCTACTGGTGACTGTGCGATGGCGTTGACCTAGAAACAGGTGGGCGGGCAGGCTGGGGGGAGAACGGATTCCTCGATCCATTCCACACTCAGGCATTTTGTGTCTCAAGAGTCTAAAATGAGGTATTTTAAACTGAGCCCATGGCTAGACTTCTAGAGAAGTACGAATCCCCTGACCATGAATGCCGACTGCTGTATATATTCAGCCAGTCATTGGGGGAGCACAGGGTCCACCCCCAACCAAGGCTAAGGACCTCCGGGTTTCCCTTCTCTCTGTGAATTTAAAATCCATCAAGGGAGCTTCTGCTCTGTTGTTCCAGAAATAACATTAGAGGTTGGGGGGCAGGGGGTGGTGGAGGGGGACATGTTGAATAAACTCTTAACTTTTCATTGATTTAAGTTTAAGGCCAGACAGTCAAAGAACTTAAATCCCCCCACCCACCCACCCCCTGCTTCAGTGTGTATCTTTTAGGGGGAGCGCTCTGATTTCACTGATTGAGATGAGATGAGAACGAGGTTAAGTTGTTTATTCCCTACAGTGCCTGACATTCTATAAAACCCAGTTCACAGAGCAGACAGTTGACATTTTTGGTCTCACTGGTCAGCATGTGTTGGAACCCTGGTAGGCTGCTGCGGGGAAGGCTGGGACTGTCAGTCTATTTGCTGTGGAATTACGTTGCTTGATCTTTATCTAACAAGAATTACCAAAACCCTCGTTAATTCCATGTAACCGTTCAGTGGGGGACGACACTGTCCTGACCTGGAACGCTCAGGTGGAAAAAAAGATGAACCCGGTGGAAAGCCATTTGACTTGGTCTTGAGCTAAAAATGTTTTTTACATTTTGGAAAGGTTTTAAAAGAAAAGCCAAAGTGAAATACTCTTCCCCTCCAACAAATCAAAGAATAGGCGAGATGAAATGGTTACCATCTAGCCCTTCACAGCAAAAGCTTGCCAACCCCTAGCCTTTATCATAATAAAACGAGGAGTTGCTGCTATGGCGCAGTGGGTTAATAATCCAACAGCAGTAGCGTGGATCACTGTGGAGGCTCAGGTTCGGTCCTTGCCTGGCCCGGTGCAGTGGGTTAAAGGATCTGGCAGTGCTGCAGCTGCAGCATAGGTCACAACTACAGCTCAGATTCAATCCCTGGCCTGGGAAGTTCCATATGCCATGTGCAAGGCCATAGAAGCAAAGAAAGAAAGAAAGGAAGAAAGAAACTAACTGAGTTGGCTCCCCAATCACAGTTTCAGAAATTGAGAAAGAATACATTAGGGGTTAAATCACAGGTTAATTATTACAGAAGTGACTGAGTTTGAACCCTGGCCTCATCACCTGTTAGCTAGTGACCTTGAGCTCAGTCTCTTTATCTGCAAAATGGGGATAATGAAAATATGTCTTCAGTGCATTGTTGTGAAGATAATACAACACTCATCCTCTTAAGACACTTAATAGACCAGCACATAATAGAACCATCTCTCAACAAGTTCCAGCGTTGTTTAAAATTCATCATAAAAGCACTTTCCGGCAGGGACGGGAATCAGAACTAATATATCCCGAATGACAAACATCGCTTATTACTGTTTAAATACTTTAAGTGGACAGCACACTAAAAGTGTCCTAAATCTTAAGGACACCTCAAAATAAGATCTAACTCATCTCTCAGCCTTGAAGTTGATCCAAATCCATTTTATTGATGAGAAAACTGACCTCAGAGAAGTTCATTAACTTAGCAAAAGTCATAGGGTCCTGATTCCCACATCAGAGTGCCTGTCGTAACGTGGAGAAATTATGTCATCGCTACTCATGCCAGATGTGTTCATTCATTCAATAAACGTACACTTTATTGGCATGTGTACGAGGCACTGGGGACAACCTAAGTTTGGGGGGCAGCTTCATCTAGTGAATGGGACTAAAGGAGGCTGATAAACAAGTAAGTGCAAAGTACGAAGTGTTACAGACGCTATAACAAAAAAGCTCACGTAGAAAAAAAGGAGACCAGACTCTAGGCTGAGGAAACTTTCCATGCAGAGGAAACAGCATGAGCCAAGGCCCAGGGATATAAAAGAATACAGCATGTTCTGAGGACTTCGGGGAGCTGGCTTAAGGTGAGGGGCCATGGCAAGGATAAATAAGGGCCAGAGAGTAAAAGGCTGTGAAACGTCATCCTGAGGAGTTTGAACTTCACTCTGTAGCAGCTCTTCTGGGAGTTTTAAGTAAATAGTTTGCACTTCAGAAAAATCACCCTGGAAGCAGCAGGGTGCTGTGATGGATGGGAGGGCAACAAACCAGAGGCAGAGAGATCAGTTAGGGGGTCTATTGCCAAAGACCAGATAAGAGAGAATAACAAACTGAACTGGGGCAAGAACTACTTAGAATGTCAAGAGAGAAAGAAGAGAGACTGAAGATGGGGTCTCTAGAAGTTCAGGTTTATTTAGATGGTGGCACAATAAAGGAGAAGAAAGAGTACAAGGTGAGTCCTAGATTTTGAGCTGAAGGAGCAGATAGTGGAATGGCTTATTCAAAAGCAAAATAAAAAGGAACAATGAAGTTTAGGAAAAAGATCACTCTGTCAATCTGGGACGTGATGGAGGTGAGGGACCTGTGAGGTATCTGGGTGGTGACGTCTAGTGGACAGAACCAAGGCTCTCAATGAAGATCCAGGCTGGAGATGCAGATGTGTGAGGGACCAAGATGCAGGCAACAGGTGGAAATCGGAAATAGATGCAGTTTTCATGTCAAGGAAGAACCAGAGAACAACAGCCCGTAAGGAGTAGATGAAAGAGAGAGAACATTCAATTGCCATTGAGAAGAAAATGTCAGGACAGTGAAGACGATCCAATAGGGGGAAAATGTTTCATTTCCAAAGCCAGAAGGCAGGGATTCATGGAGAAGGGGGTGGTGACGTCCCCTGCCACACCAAGGTCTAGGGTGGTGTGGCATGAAGAGTCTGTTGGTTTGGAAGACGTCCCTGGTGAGATCTGTGAGAGCGCCGCTCAGAAGCAAGCTGGGGTAGGAGCTGAAGGGATGACAGGGTGAGCGGAAGGAGCAGGAGGAGGGTTCTTCCTGCCACGTGGCTGTGAAGGAAACACGGAGAGGAGGGCATGGCGAGAGATGCAGGAGCACACTGCTGTTGCTGTAGTCTGTTTGCCCTTAGGTGCTGAGACGCACGAGAATTCTCATAGGCTTTGGGAATGGTACCCGAAGGTGGAAACATTTTGGAAATACTGTTGGCCTTCTCTATCCATGGGCTCTGCATCTGCAGATACAACCAACGATAAATTAAAAAAATATATTTTTTTTAATTCCAGAAAGTTTAAAAACGCAAATCTTGAATTTGCTGTGCACAGGAAACTATTTACAAAGCACTTACATTGGACTCACGACTATTTACATAGTGTTTATATTGCATTAGGTTCATAGCTAATCTGGAGATGATTTAACATGTATGGGAAGATTGTGTGAGTTGTGTGCAAATACTTTGCCCTTTTATGTAAGGGAATTGAGCATCCTCAGATTTTGGTATTCTTGGAGGTCCTCAATCAATGGACACTGAGGGAAGACTGCATATAAGGGGTAGAAGAAAAGCAGTGAACTAGGCTTATAAAACAGTGAAGGAGGGTAGGTCAAGTGTGCAGACAGAGGTCAGACAAGCCCGCTTTCTGCTTTTCTTCGGTCACTCCCTTTCATACATTCCCATGTCCACTGAAACATCACCTCCTTGAGTCAATATTCTCAGTATTTATTTCTTGTAGGGCTTTCATTAACAGTTCAAGCTCTGGAACCACATTTCTTGAAGTCAAATCCTGGGGCCACCATTCACTAACTATAAGACCTTGAACACAGTACCCTCTCTGCTTCTGTTTACTGATCTACTAAATGGGGAAACAAAATACGACCTACCCCCAAAGGATTAGTGAGAAAATAAAATCAGTTCAAACAGGGCAAGTGCATTAAACTGACCCCAGTAGGCATAAATACTGAATGGATTGAGATTATATCTGTTTTTTTCATTGTATTTCCCCATGGTAGCATTTGTCACAATTCTAACTTAATCAATAATCTCATAACTAATTATTTAACTCCTGAGACTTACAATTGCATCTAAGATCCCTGAGGGCCCAGGGCTGTCTTTTGCTTCTTCATTAGATTCTGAGGGACCAGCAGGAACAAAACCATCAAGGAACATAGGCAGAGTCCGTTGAATTTACTTGGCCAAAAACGTGGAGGCAGGTAGAGAGAGAGTCATTGATAAGATGCACCAAGAGGTCTAGACGACAGAGAAGGTGAGATTGGAAGGGGGCTTGGTGACTTTGGAGAACAATGTAGTGAAAGCAAAAGAGGGAGCAAATTCAGAGAACAAAAGGTTTTATCAGAGGCTGGCAAGTGTTTGAAGTATAGTGCCCCATTCAAAAAAAAAGGAAAAAAAATTATCCGTGCTAATGATAGGAGGGTGAGACAGGCTGTTAAGGTATGTTCACGCTCTTATTAACACATCCATCTGCGGTGGCGAGAAGCAGGGGCGGGTTTCTATTCCCGCTCCCCCCACTTCTGTAAGTGTGGGAAAGTGCCTCAATTACTTCAGTTCCAAAATGAGGAAGATCATACCTTCTTGCCCGGTTTTGATGAATAAATAAAAATATGTATAGAAAGTACATGGTCTGTAGTAGGCATTCAATAAATGATAGCTGCTCTTAAAGTCATAATGATTATTCACCTGGCGTGGTCGTATTCCTGAGCGATTGTATGCAAATCAGTCGATACTTGAAACGCGCTGCAGTGTTTGCTTCATAAAAGAATCGAATGTTGAAGCCTTTTGTAAAACATAAAATCACTCTGTGGCATAGTGACCCCCCCACTAATTAATTGGTGTAGTCCTTTTATGAATGCTGGAGTATGATCGTGCATAATCATGGGTCTATACTGTCAGCACCTAAGGGCAAAACGACACACCCATCGCACAGGTCTGGATCTCTCGTGGGCAAGTATCAGTAGGGTCCTCATGCCAGTTTAGAGACTGGAACTGAGGAGGACCTGGAAGATGATAGAACGATATCAGGTTTGGCCAGGAAGGTGTGACAGTGTTTAAGAGAGCTATCTTTACAAAACCTACATTCAAATCTTGACTCCATCACTTACTAGCTTGTGCAGCCTTGAGCTAGTTAATGAATCTATTTGAGCCTTAATTTCTTCACCTGCAAAATAGGTTTAATAATGCCAGTTACATAGTATTGTTGGAGAGAGGAAATGAAACAATGCCTGTAAACTGCTTTACAAAGAGCCTGGTGCACATAAGAGGTTAATACAAAGCATTCTCATGCCTCAGCAACTTCCCCATGCAGATGCAGATTAAGATGTAGGGAATAAGAATTACAGGCAAAGGACCATCTGAGTTTGCAAGAGCTTTGGAGCCAGAGGGCAGAAGCCAAAGCCCTCAGGCAGGATAAAGTAACCTCAGGTATCCTTACAGGACAGCACCAGGATATTTAAAAAACCTCCTGTAGTTCCGGGGCTTTCTTTCACTCTGGTTCTCTCTCTTACTGTTTTGCAAAGACTTTCCCAAGGACCACTGGCCTGTCAGGAGGCAATAGCTCCAGGGAGTATATTTGGGCTTGTCTTGGACCAAAGAAGAAAAGCAAAACAAGCCAGCCACATAGGCCAACATCCTGGGAGATTTCCAAAAACAAGAGGACCCCTGGAGTTCCCTTTGTGGCTCAGTAGTTAACGAATCTGACTGGGATCCATGAGGACGCAGGTTTGATCCCTGGCCTCGCTCAGTGGGTTAAGGATCCAGCGTTGCCATGAGTTGTGGTATAGGTCACAGACGTGGCTTAGACCCTGTGTGGCTGTGGCTGTGACTGTGGCAGGCAGCTATAGCTCCAATTTGATCCCTAGCCTGGAAACGTCCATATGCCGCGGGTGCAGCCCTAAAAGGCAAAAAAAAAAAAAAAAAAACCAAGAGGACCCAACATGGCGAGGTGGGCAACACTTCATCTGTAGTTCCTCCCATGTGAAGACTCCTTCTCCAGATTGAATTCGTGAGGATTTTTCTACCCTCATCTCTCCAGTTAACTGCTGAGTAAATTTAATCCTTAATGGAGATGATTTACTTAGGACTAAATCTCCCAAGGGCTTCTTGTTTCAACAGATGAAAACAAAGATGAGCATAAAGCATCAAGGCCATTAATCACAGAAGGGCAGGGCAGGTGATAAAAGTCCCGGAAGCCCCTTCAGCCTCCCTTGTTCCTCTCAGTTCCTGTATATTTGGCAGCTCATCTTCCGAATGTAGCCCGGAAGCCCGAGCCCCACAGCCCCAGGAGCTGGGGGTTTTCTCGGTGTCCATCGGCCAGCGCTTTCCTGAGGTTGCCTCTCCAAAGCCCCATTGGCCAGAGGAGTCTCACAATGGCTGGAAGACAGCCCAGCCAAGGCCTCAGGCAACACGTTTTTGCTCTGGCCCCGACCTCCCCTGCCCTACTCACCAGGTTTCATTTCATCTTCATCAGAAGTATAGAGAAAGACCTTTGAAGCAGATCAAAGGGACACAATGAGCATGAATGCAATACAGTCACAGGGCAGGAACAGGTGCTATGACACCCACACAGAAAGACTCGCTGTTTCGGGGGATGCTTTGGGGACTAGGAAGCAGTTGGCCTGAAACCAGATTTGGAAGGTGCAAAAATCTGCAAACAAGACTCTGGAGCTTGGAGCAAGGCTGACCTGAGTGCCCTGGTTTCACAGAAAAGAGCCAGTTTTGGAAGCACTGAGTTCATCAGCCACTTAGCCTGCCCACCCCACTCTTTCCCCACCCCTAACTTGGTGAGCTATACTTCCGAGAACTAAGAGAAGTCTGAGCCATGGTTCCATTATCTGTGTACCTCAAAGGTATGTGGTGTAGCTGAAAAAATAGGACTATTAAAATGAATGAATAATATTAATTTACTATTCAGAAGTGCGACCATCCAGAACACAGGCATAAGCAAAGAAGAACTCTGAATCATAATATGTGTCAAAAAAAATCCTTTCCACAAATAAAGGAGGATTCTGGGCTGCTGGCAATTATCTACAACTTGATTTAAGTGGTGGTTGCAAGGATATATACTTTGTAAAAACTCATGTACCTATGATATGTGTCCTTGGATCTATGTTACATCTTAATTTTTTAAAAAGTTTACGGAAAAGTTCCTGCCCTGGATTAAAAATTTTTGTGTTTGAGAAAACTCCCTTTGTCCTCCCTCAGATCTATTTACTTCTTTTTTAGATAAAATTCAACAAAGTGAATTGTGTAACTTTGTGGCCATCGACAGTTATGATAAAATGGATATGACTGAATGCAGGACGGGGGCAGCCTTGGATTCTACTAGTCCCAGGTACATGGACAAGGACAAAAGTCTGGCAGGAGAAAGGAGACAGAGAGGAAGAAAACAAACCATAAAATTTAAACTCAAGAAGACAGAAAATAAAGTCTTGTCATGCTTCTTGGCATAGCGGCAAATAAGTCCATAAAAATTACAAAGCCCTGAGAGAGTATTAAAATCCAGCCTCTCTCTATAGCTGTGTAGCCTTGGGCAGGTCATTTAACATCTCTGATGCTAGCATCCTCATCCCTGAAATGGAATTAATAATAATGCCTTGCTTTCCAGGTTATTTTGAAGATTAAATGATGTGATAGGCGGTCACATATTAGTTTATAGTGGCATTATTTGGGTATCTTGTGATAATGGAATAAAATTTCAACCAGAAACCCAAAATATTGTGATTGACTCTTTGGGAGACATCAGGAAGAAAACGTATCCCTTGCCTTCAAGTGGCTCGCAATCAAACGGGGATAGAGCATAAAGATAAAAAACTCAAATTCAAGTCAAAATATGAGAAATGTTTTGAGACGAGATATCCACAAAATGAAAAAAAATTCACATAGTGCAACGCGAGATCTGAGCCGCGTCTGCAGCCTACACCACAGTTCACGGCAACGCCGGATCCTTAACCCACTGAGCAAGGCCAGGGACCGAACCCGCAACCTCATGGTTCCTAGTCGGATTCGTTAACCACTGAGCCACGGCGGGAACTCCCTCAATAAGCACTTTTAATGTCAGTGGACTAAATATTGAATCAAAAGATGTAGAGTGGCTGATTTGATTTAAAAAAAAAATAAAAAGACCCATCTATATGCTGCTTACAAGAGACTCATTTCAGAATTAAAGACACAAGCAGACTGAAAGTGAAAGGATAGAAAAAATATTTCATTCAAATGGGAGTGATAACAATTGAGGGTAGCAATACTCATATTAGACTTTGTTTTAAAGTCTATAACAAAAGACAAAGAAGGGCATTACATAATAATAAAGAGATCAATACAAAAAAGGATGTAACTCTCATCGACATATAGGCCTTAATATAGGAGCACCTAAATTTAGAAAGTAAATACCAACACACATAAAGAGAGAAACCAAAAATAGCATAAGAGTAGATGACTTTCACATCCCACTTATATCAATGGACAGATCATCCAGACAGAAAACTCAATAAGGAAATAGTACTGGACACATTAGTCCAGCTGGACTTGATAAATATCTACAGGACATTCCAACCAAAAACAGAAGAAGGAGGTCCCTCTGTGGCTCAGTGGGTTAAGAAGCCAACATTATCTCTGTGAGAACATGGGTTTGATCTCTGGTCTTGCTCAATGGGTTGCCACAAGCTGTGTGGTAGGTTGCAGATGTGGCTCAGATTTAGTGTTGCTGTGGCTGTGGTGTAGGCCTGCAGCTGCAGCTCTGATTCTGGATGTTCCCTAGCCTGGGAACTTCCATATGCCATAGATGCAGCCATAAAATAAGATAAAATAAAACAAAATAAAATAAAATAGACACATTCTTTTCAAATGTACATGGGATGTTATCCAGGACACATTACCTACTAGACCACAAAACAAGCCTCAACAAATTTATCAGGATAAAAATTATATCAAGCATTTTTCCTGACCACAACAGGGTAAAAATAGTAATAAGTTACTAAAAGAAAAATGGGAAAAGAATAAAGATATGGAGACTAAATAACAAAATGCTACTAAAATCCGGTGGGTCAATGACAAAAATCAAATGGGAAATCAGAAAATACTTAGAGACAAATGAAAATGGAGATACAATTTTAGAAAGCCTATGGGGTGCAGGAAAAGAAGTTCTAAAAGAAAAGTTTATAGTGATACCGTCCTACCTCCAAGAAAATCTTAAATATGCAACTTACCTACCATCTATAGGATTTAGACAAAGATGAACAAAGCTCAGTCAGCGTAAAGAAGGATATAAGAATTAGCAAAGAAATAGATAAAATAGAGAACCCCCCCAAAATTGAAAAGATCAATGAAACCAAGAGCTGTTTTCTTTTAAGATAAACAAAATTGATAAGCAAGTTTCATCGAGCAAAAATATACAAACAGCTCATACAACTCAATATCAAAATAACAAACTCAATTAAAATATAGGGGAAGACTTAAATGGATACTTTTCCACAGAAGATATCTAGATGATGAACAGGTGCATTAAAAAAAAAATGCTCAACATGGTTAATCATCAGACAAATGCAAATCAAAATGACAATGAGATAATACCTCACACCTGTCGAAATGGCTATCGTCAAGAAGTCTACAAATGTTGGTAAGGATGTAGGGAAAAGAGAATCCTAGTACACCGGGTTAATATAGATTGGTGTGGCCACTACGTAATACAGTAGGACATTCCTCAAAAAACTAAAAATGGAACTACTGCATGATTCAGCAATTCTACTGCTGGGTATATATCGAAGAAAATGAAACCACTAGTTCTAAAAGATACATGAACCCAAATGTTCATAGGAATACTATTCACAATAGCCAAGGTATATAAGCAATCTAAGTTCCATCAATAGATGAATGAAGAAGATGTGTGTATACATATGCAGTGGAATATTACTCAGTGATAAAAGAGAACAAAAGTCTGATATTTACAATTGTGTGGATGAACCTAAAGGGTATATTCTGCTTATTGAAATAAGTTAGAGAAAGAAAAATCTCTATGTTGTCACTTATATTTGGAATCTAAAAAATGAAATGAATATATATCTGTATATAACAAAACAGAAGCTGACTCACAGATCTAGAGAACAAATTAGTGGTTTCCAGTGGGGCGAAGTGGGGGGGAGAAGGGCAAGAGAGGGGTATGTGATTAAGAGATTCAAACTGCTATGTATAAAATAAATAAGCAACAAGGAGTGGTTGCACAGCACAGAGAAATATAGCCACTATTTTGTAATGACTTTAAGTGGAATATAATCCATAAAAACAAACATTGAATTACAATGTTGAATCACCTAAAAATAATATAATATTGTAAATCAACAGTACTACAATAATAAAAAAGCAATTCAGAGCCAGGTCATGGATGGTGACATACTCAGAGATTTGAAATTTATTTTATATGCAGTGGGCAGCCAAAAAGATTTTTCAATGGGCAATTGATACAATCAAAGCTGTGCTTTAGGAGTTCGTGCTGTGGCACAGTTGGGCAGGGATCCAACTGCAGCAGTTTCAGTCATTTTGGAAGTGCGGGTTTGATCCCCGGCCAGGCTCCAGTGTTGCTGCAGCTGTGGTACAAGTTGCAGCTGCCACTGAGATTCAGTCTCTAGCCCAGGAACTTCCATATGCCTCAGGGCTGGTGCCGCAGGGAAAAAAGCAAAGCAATTTCGGAAGCCAAATATTAAAGGTAGGGAATCAAGTTAGGAGACAATACAATTTCAACAGTCCAAGTGAGAGAAAATTAGGTTCTGAGTCAGGGTAATCAAAATAATTTATAATTTGTGTAGCTGAATCAACAGATCTTAAACACTAGTGGAGGTTAGGGTCAGGTTCAGATGATGACAGAGCTGAGGATCGAAGTCACACGACTGACTCACCGACAGTGTCATACGACAGCCCAGGAAGAGAAGACTAGGAGCTGCTTTTAAGAAACCTACGAGCCAAGATTTGGACCCGTGTTTGTGAGACCTCTGGAACCTCTGGGTAGCCACATCTGCCCCATGCGAAGCTGACACGTTTCATTCTCTGTGGAGAAATGGGCTAAAAATATGAAATCATTAGGCTCATTCGGTCCCCAGCCAGAGTCTAAGCTGGCACGGTTTGTCTCTATTCCACGTGATCTCTCACCCTCCCAAACGCTAGCCTGCGTTTATCCACGTGACAGTGGTTACAGGTGCCCCAAGAGAGAGGGAAAAAGAAGGCGGGACCTCTCTAGACTTGAGCTCAGATCCCCAACAGCATCATTTCTGCCATATTTTATTGGCCAAAGCGAGTCACAAAACCAGCCCAGATTCAAGGCGTAGAAAACTAGGGTCGTTTTTGCAAAAGCCTATTACAGCCATTCTTAGCTCACTGCTCCCACGCCCCTGGAAACCCATATAATACAGTTTTCACCCTGGGGCAGAGACACTGCGAAAACTGATTCAGTGCAGTTTGTTCCTCAGCCTCATGCACAAACCAGCCTTCTTTTCAACCTCCTTTCTCTCCAGCTCTCAGGCCTTCCCCTCCCGCATCAGAAGAAAATCGGGTGAAAATCATTCATCTTGAGCGTAAATGAGTAAAGTGAAGGTGGTGGCTCTTTATTGCCAGAGATAACTGCATTTCAGGAGATGCCCAACTGTTAAGCTGAGCAATGGAACACTGTGGCAGAATTTCTGGCAACAGTGGGGAAGGGGAGAAACTTCTTTAAGCCCATGGAAATCATTTCACCAGGCAGAACATTCCAAGCATTACTTTCCACATGCAGAGCGCGTAGCCCCATAACCAGCAGCCACTCAGTGAACACGTGATGCGCGTTCTAAGGGCTAAGTGGCAATGACGGTCCTAAGGTCTTTTCTGTGTGAGTGATCATGGAAGAAAACTGCAGTCAACTAGGAATCAGAACATCTGGGTCCCAGGCTATTCTTAGCTACCGTTTGGTGGTTAGACCCTGCATAAGCTATTTTCAGCTTACCCAAATCTCGTTGCTCTCTCATTTGCAAAACGAGAGGTTTAGTGAGACAGTCGTTAGGATTGCTCTATGTTCTACTTTCCTCTGAATTTCTAGTAAAGTCTTCACGAGAAGAGACGTCTAGCTTCTCTCCCCCCAGCCAACCAATCTAACAACACGTTTATTCAACGTGTGCAACCCAGCGTCTGGCTGTCACTTAGTCTGGGCTCAAAATTCATTGAACATTGCTGGATGAGGTCAGGGACAGAACCTTCATCCTCATGG
Organism: Catagonus wagneri; assembly: GCA_004024745.2. Classification (NCBI taxonomy): domain Eukaryota; kingdom Metazoa; phylum Chordata; class Mammalia; order Artiodactyla; family Tayassuidae; genus Catagonus; species Catagonus wagneri. The sequence continues at coordinate 26,545,630 of PVHT020000175.1, forward strand.
ATACCAGGTGGCTTTGTTTCTGCCACCCCACAAGGGGAACTCCATGGGGTCACTCTTTGGTTTCTGCTAGATATGAACTGAAAGTGAATAAGGTTTTTTTCTTGGAAATAGAGACTTTACGCCAGTGGGTCGGGGATCCGGCGTTGCCGAGAGCTGTGGTGTATGTCACAGACACAGCTCAGATCCTGCGTTGCTGTGGCTGTGGCGTAGGCCGGCAGCTACAGCTCCTGTTAGACCCCTAGCCTGGGAACTTTCACATGCTGCAGGTGCGGCCCTAAAAACAAACAAACAAACAAAAATTACCGCTATGACCAGCCAGGGGCAGGTTAAACTGCCCTAGAATATCAAGAAGCCTGTGAGTGGATCTAGAGAGATAACGAAGCTATTAAGTTTAGGAGGAACTGTTGACAGTTTTCCATCCACCAAGTATTTTCTGCCTCTCAGAATAGTAATTAGAGCTCAGAAAGGTTGGAGTCCTTCGTCTTCCCACTGCGGGTCCTGCTCTTCCAAGCAACAACCAGGCCTAACATGTATTTCTCAGTGTATACATTGAAATGCAGTCTATTGTATACATTTTCTCTATACACACAATACATCTGTCTGCCCTGGATATACACAGCCACCTTCCAATTTTAAACACCAGTCTGTATATACAATGTGGGTGGGTTGGGTTCGGACCTGACCAGGACAAGGCCATGCACCCGTATGTATTTAATGGCCCTTCCTTGACAGTCTGCCATTACAGCAAATGTGAAAAAAATAAACAGGGACAGAAGTCTCTTTTTTTTTCCTTGAACTCTACATCAAAAGTTATTGAGTGATTTTGCTGTGCAATAGCCAGAGGTAGCGTTCACCAAAGGAAAAGCTCTAAGCTCTACTTACTCTCTGGAAAGTAGTTCATATGCTTTATCATCTCTTAGGACCTGTCAAACCCGGTTAGCTGGGTGGACATGGACTGCCTCAAACGGCATTTGCTATGCATTTGTTTTCCAAGCACACTACACCTGTTCTTTGGAAGGTTAATCCCAAGAGATGAAATGTTTGGAGGTTGACGTGGGGCTTATCAAGTGGTTCCCCTTCAAGCTCAGTGTCTAAAGTAAAAACGGGAACTGAGTTCAAAGGTAAATCACCTATTAGAGCAAACTGAAACTTTAGTTAAGCTTCTGCTAGATATTAACTGAAAGTGAATAAGGGTTTTTTCTTTCAAGCAGAGAGCTGACTTCTGTTCACAAATAGGGCTGTTTCTCCAGTAACCTTGAGGCCCCAAAATTCGGTATCTCCAGTCGGCAGGACTGCATCGACTGCCTCCACAAGGACATTGTGTGCCGTGGAATTGCAGGGGATTCTCCTGAGGCCATGAGCATGGTTTCATTGTAAGGTCATTGCTCCGTGCATTATTAGCATGCCAGTGAAGAACAACACATGCAATGGTCAAGACAAGAGGAAAAAGTGGAAAAAAAAAATGCCAGAAACTTTTAAGCTTCTAGTCTCTTGAGCAATGAATAGAGGTGCAAATAGACACAAAAAAAATAGGAATGTATATCCCTGACTCTGGAACTTGAAAAGAGTGGTCCTGCAACAGCTCAAGTGTAATAGGAGAATACAATTGAATGTTTACATGGAGTGGATAATAACAGGCCACCCAGGAACTTTAAGAATTTCAAGAAGGTGAAGGACTTTTCTATAGGGTAGTAAGGGAAGGTGTGTAGGCAAACTCCAGCACAACCCCAAGATCCCCATCCCCTGGTGCACACGCTCTATGTAATCCCTTGTCCTTGAGTGTGGGTGGGCCTGGCCTAATCGGGTGAGCCCTTTTCACAAAAGGTCTAGAAATCAGAGACAGAAGACGTCGGAGATTCCAAGCCACCGCAGATTCGCTCCTGTTTTCCTTGAACAGGCAAACTGGTATGTTGTAGAGAGGGTCCCATGGCAGGAAATGGCAGGCAGCTTTTAGTAGCTGAGAGGTTCATGGTTGATGGCCAGCAAGAAAGTAGGGACCGCAATCCTACAGTCGCAAGGAATTGAATTACGCCAACAACCTGCCAGCTTGAGGACCCTGAGCTCCAGAAGGAAACACTGATTTCAGTCTTGAAGTCCCTGAACAAAGAATCCATCTAATCTGTGCCTAAATTCCTGACCTACAGAGACTGAGATAAAAGGAGGATGTTGTTTTAATCCAATAAGTTTGTGGGAATTTTTAACACAATAGGAAATTAACACAGAAGGCTTTTTACAGCAGAAATAGCTTGAGCAAAACCCAGAGGATGCTGCTAACTTGAAGAAGCTCAAAGAAGATGGGAAGCAGTCATGCTTCAAGAAAAAAAAAGGGGGGTTGTAATATAAGCAACAATCGAGATGTAATCAGGCACGTGGCTGGCTAGGTTTAAGATAGCATCATGTGAACAAGAAGACTTTCACCTCCTTATTTCTTATTTTGAGGCATGCAGCATGTTTACCTGGTGAGAAGGTCATGGGTCATCATGCCTACAACACAAGAAAACTGAGGGCTATCGATGTTTGTCAGCTGTCTGTTAGATGACTGACCAGAGAACAGAGTTAGCTTTTTCCGAAATGAATATCTGCTTGAAATGTATGACATGCTTTTCATTCCTGCAACCTAGAAGATAAGTTCCAGATTCCAGATTCCTTGGCGGGCATATGACACCCTTTTTTCTCATCACTCAACCTTCCTCTTATACCCTAGCCAAGCCAAACTGCACATACATGTGGACACACCCACTGTTCCATGCATCCTTGCGTTGGGTGCATGGTTCCTTCCACAGGAGCTATCTTCCCCTACCCTCACCCTCCCGACCCAGCCTCCCGTCCCAGGCTTGCTCAGTTACAGATCTTCCATTCTTCCTTTGAGATCAGGGTCAAGAGCATTTTCTCCTATGAAGCCTCTCCTGTGTCCCCACATGGCACCCTGTGTACAAATTTTCCTTAATGGTCCTGTAGCACGTTGAACACACCTCTGTTAGCACTAGATGATGTCAGCAGTAGTAGTAATAGTAGCTCACATTGGCTGGGCATTAACCTGAAGTCATGCACCGTCCCTTTTTACATGCATTATCACGATGTATTTTTATCACACTTTTTGCGTGTTTACACAACGGTGCATCTCTCAAAGGCAAAGTTGATGGCTTTTTCATCTTTGTATCCCCCAGAGCTTTGCAGAATGTAGAAGGCACTCAAAATATATTTAATAAATGAGTTAAAAGTGTCAGACTTGGGCCGGAATGCAGGTCTATGGCTCACGGTGCAGAGCTATTTCCTGTCATCCCATCACGATTAGACAAACGTACAAGGGCTTTGTGAAACTGCAAAATACTATGTGGATGGAACGTGGAAGAGGCCAACTCAACTCCTTCTGTCTACGCTCCTTTCTTATTTCCCATCTGCTTCTTGCTGTCAAAAAAATTAGATTATGTAAAAGCTTATCAACAGTGCTTATCTACTTTATTTAGTCCAGGAACCCCAAAAATAAAGTAGAGTGA
>PVHT020000175.1:26552717-26586524 GCA_004024745.2 Catagonus wagneri
AACGTACAAGGGCTTTGTGAAACTGCAAAATACTATGTGGATGGAACGTGGAAGAGGCCAACTCAACTCCTTCTGTCTACGCTCCTTTCTTATTTCCCATCTGCTTCTTGCTGTCAAAAAAATTAGATTATGTAAAAGCTTATCAACAGTGCTTATCTACTTTATTTAGTCCAGGAACCCCAAAAATAAAGTAGAGTGAATGTACGTTCATGATGGTGGGAGGTATCATAAAGGCTGGTGCCAAGAGAACCACAGTATCCAGTGGACACGGCGTTAGTCTAGACACATGTGTAGAGAACCCAGAAGCCCTTGGATACCTGGGGGGATCCCAAGCAGCAGAGACAAGCACACTCGCAGGTCAAGTTCCTAAAAGACCCACGTGGACTCCCCTAGTCCTTAGCATTCTGTGCTGAACACCAAGCATTGCTTTGGGAAACAAGGCAGTTGATGTGGCTCTTAAATGAGCTAAAACAAACTCATTAGCAATTATGTAAGTGGAATTCTGATTCAAGTCCTTCCGTTTAGAGATAAGTAACGGAATCTCTCTGTGTAGCGCTGGTCTAACCTTTCTCTCTTGCTCTTCTATTTAGGCAAAAGTTGAATACTAAATCAGCTTCCAGCATCTCGCTCTGTTCTGCTGACCCCAAGCCTTAACTAAAAAAAAAATCAGAAAAAGAAATGTTTCTTCTTGATTTAATATAACAGACTCTATCAGGACTTCACATATCTTTTCTTTTTGTCCCAAAGAGCAAGGCACACAATTCTTTCTCTGTTTTGCAATCACCTGTGACTTTGCCCCCGCGACTCCCCGTTCCCATCCCCTCTCTGCCAGCTCCCACCACCCACAGAGCACAGTGCAAGTCTCTAAACGTGGGCTGCACAAGCAAATACTGGAGTGAGAATAGAAGAAAAACATGTTAGCTTCTCACTTGCATAGCTGGCACTGGGGTTCGAAAGAACAAATTAAGGCCAATTAGAGGTATAACCCTTAGCAAGACCCTATTTCCTTTTCTCTGGAGGAAAAAAACACAACAACGTTCTTACAGCTTTTTACATGAGGAGCAGAAGAAAATAGGCTGTTCTATTATTTTAGGTTTGTAAATAACCCTTGCCTTCTACCCAGTTCTACTCCAGAAACGTTATATAAAGCAGGCCAGGTAGCATAAGAGGCACAAAGATGAGAAAGAAATAATTATTATGGAGTTCCCTTTATGTCTTAGCAGAAGTGGACATGACTAGTATCCATGAGGATGTGGGTTCGATCACTGGCCTCGCTCAGTGGGTTAAGGATCCGCGTTGCCATGAGCTGTGGTGTAGGTCACAGATGTGGCTCGGATCCAGCTTTGCTATGGCTGTGAAGTAGGCCAGCAGCTGCAGCTCCAATCTGACCCCTAAACTGGGAACTCCCGTATGCCACACATGCAGCCCTAGAAAGAAAGAAAGAAAGAAAGAAAGAAAGAAAGAAAGAAAGAAAGAAAGAAAGAAAGAAAGAGAGAAAGAAAGAAAGAGAGAAAGAAAGAAAGAAAGGGAGAAAGAAAGAAAGAGAGAAAGAAAGAAAGAAAGAAAGAGAGAAAGAAAGAAAGAAAAGACATAATCTTTAGAATAATCACTACCCTCCAGAAACTGACAATCTAGATAGATAGATAGATAGATAGATAGATAGATAGATAGATAGATAGATAGATAGATAGATATAGCTGGCTCTAAATAAAACAGAACCAAGATAAATGCTACATGCAACATGATGGCAAAGATATATGAACAGGAGAAATTTCATTTGGGGTGGGGAGTGGGCAGTCTTCTGATACTTCTTCTAAACTTCCCTTTTCTGGAACATGGGCAACCAAAAGTTATTCCAGTTCAAGTTTCTGAATAATAAAAAAGTATTATTTTCTTCTATAAAGTAATGGCTGCATTCCTAAGAAATACCACATTCTCAAAAAATAGCATTACAAAAACAATTATTCTAATAGATCCAAAAAAAAAAGTTGAGGCTAGAGTCTTTTAGATATGTAATAATAGTTATTTTTTCCTCCAGGAATTTCAGCAGTGAAAATATTTTTACCAGGTCTAAGTGTATTTTGTTATTTAAGGCCATGTATCTGTTCATGAAAACTGACAAAAACAAACCTAAACATTCCCAGGCAAATCTGAGCAGTAAATAAAACAAGACCAAAATAAATAAGGCTTGAGACTATCAAAATGAATTGCCGCCCCACTGGGGGTGACTATCTTACTGGCTGTTAAACGTCCTGGTTACCACTCCCTGCAGCGCCTTTCCCTAGGAGAGGGCAGAAGTGACAGGCATCGCCTCCAAGCAGAAACTTTCAGAGTTCTGCACGCTTTCTTCCTTCTGCCGCCAGTACCACGAGTACCCCAGGCAGGGAATGCTCCTTCCGCCAGAGTTCTGGAGCGAAGACAACCACGGAGCCAAGCCACAGACAACTCAAGATGTTGGACACACTACAGAGAGGGAGCAATAAACTTTTGTCGCTGTAAGTCAGTACTAGTTGAGGTCCATTTGTTACCACAATATAGCCCAGGTTATTCCGACTAATACATAAGTACAAGAAAATAAAGAAACGTGAGTGGAGCGGCCAGAATTCCAATAAAACAATTCAAGCAAAATAGTGTCCTGTAAGCCTAGTGGTATTTCCCAATTGGGAGCCTTATTAGCAATTATAGTCTACATAATTCCACAATTTTTGGAAGACTCTTTATGTATTATCTCATTTAATCCTCTCAGCAATGGTAATTAGGTAGATGTAAATCTCCATTTTATAGCTAATGAACTTGAAAGCCAAAAAGGTTAAATGATTTGCCAAATGTTATTCACCTATTACATGCCAGAAGCAGGAACTGAACTTACTCTGTTTGATTCCAAACTTTACCTTCATGGCATCCTTCCACAGGGCTAACCAAGGAATAATCTGCAACTCACAAGTCATACAAAGTAGGATCATGCTAATGTGATCTAAATTAAATTACTCAGCCTTCCCTGAGGCTTGGTTTTCTCACCTGTAAGGCGGAGATAACATTACCCCGGTGCTGTTAGAGGATTCAGTAGACACGGTTACCAGCACGCTGTCTGGCACATACCAGCCCTCGATTAATGCCTCTCAGTATAGACCGTGGTTGTCCTGATACAGTCGAGGCAACACTTGGACTCATTCTTTCTGGGTCCCTGGAGAAAGCAGCCCCTCTCCTGGGTCCTCATGAAGCCGGGCACAGCAGCGGCCTGTGACAGTAGAGATGCAGTGCCAGGTCCTAGGACAGGACAGGAGTCACCACCAAGGAGAGGGCTGCAGGGCCCGCACAGGACAGTGACAGATCTAACTCTGCCCTCAGTCTAACAGGCCGAGCACAAACGGTCAGGGACACCCACAGTGGGCCCCGTAACAGATGGACCCGTGACACAGGAACAGGCCGGGCCCCAGTGGCCAGAAAGAAAACAGAGAGGAACAGGGTCTGACTCCAGATAAAGGCAAAGAGAGCTGCAGACAAGAGCATGGCTGTGACGTCCGTGGCCCCTGACTAGCAATGAGCCGATGGCAGCAGCTGATGGACTCATGACAGAGCAGATGATGATGAAAGGCACTTAAGCGATGGGCCTCGAGTAGCCGTTGTTGTTGCTGAAAGGCCCCTGCCACCAAACAAAGCAATTAGTCAGTCCCCCAGCCGCCCAGCCCCTCCTCTGCCCGCCTCCCTTTTCCCACCTTTGCAGACCTCAGACCATTCTCCCCTTTGTCTCAGCAGCCCAGCCTGCAGCAACTCAGACCCAGCAAACAGAAACGCACCAGCTGGAGCCCAGCCTTTCAGGGCTGTCTCCCAAACCCAAAGGCAGGTGGGATTACAAAGGGGGACAGGCCTCGAGGACATCTTTCTGTCTCTGCAGTTTTGCCACGAATTTCACATGAGAAAGGTTCCTGTGTGTTTCTCCATTTTGGTATTTGGCACTGCCCTTTTCCCATAACGCAAAGAGGAGACCTCCTGTTTTCTGCAGCTGGGAGGGTGACTCTGAGCTGCAAATTAGAAAACAGTTTGGAGTTGGGACCTTCCTCTGCCCAAAAGAAAGACTACCAGGCTGCGAGTGGAGGGTTCCCGAGCTCTTGCTCTTGCTTCTGTTCATCCTTCAAGACTTCACAGCAGATATTGTGAAATAAAGCTACACACGTGATCGTGACTGCTCGTCTTCCATCTTCTTTCCTCTCAAGACCGTGAGCTCACAGATGGCCAGGACTCTTTCCATCCCTTTTTCTCTCCTCAGTATCTAACGCTCGGATGCTACGTAGTGCATCAAGTCAAGTTTCTGAGATATGCAAATTCATAAAGTAGGGTTAAGATTGTATGTCCTGTTACATGGTCCAGTTTGGTATTTGGGGATCAACTACGAGAGCAAAACTGAAGACTGTTTGGATGTGCACAGCAATAAATGAATTATGAATGTTAGGCATCTCTTCTTTGCTCATTCACTCAAACAACATCTTTTGAGCACCTTTTATGTATTAGGAATTTTGCCTGGACAGATGGAAGCCCCCTTTGAAGTTCCCCCCACTAAACTCACTGTCTCATCTCTCCTCTCCAGCCTTGTACTTAGCCTCTGGCCATGACCCAAACCAGTAAATCTGCTATTGGCGAACTCAGTCTCCCCTTGCTAAAGTCTATCCCCAAACCCCAAGCGTACTGTCTGCCATCCATGAGAATCAACAGTCACAGTTTGAGTGTCCTCTACAAGTAGGACATGGGACCAAGCGTGGAAGGGAGGATTGAAATATAAGGGTAAAGTATAGAGCCTTCTCCCGCAAGACAACAGAAAAAAAAAGAAACAGAAAGTGAAAAGAGTTGGAGAACATGAAGTCACAATTCAGAGAAAGGGAAAGTATCTTTAACTGACCCACTAGAAAAGCCTTAAGGAAACAGGTGAACTTTGAGTTTGGTCATGAAGAATTGAAAGTTCAGGAGGCAAGGATTAGGCAAAAAAAAAAAAAAAAAAAAAATTACCCTCAGAAAATTAGAGTTAGGAGTTTCCTTAAAAGGTCAGTCCTCAACCTCATTGCACAGGTAAAAGGAAATTGAGGCAAAGAGAGGTTCAGAGACTTGCCCAAGCTCACTTATCTAGTAGCTGGCAGGGCTCAGACACAAACGGTGCAGCCTACATTTTGGTTAGCAAATGACACACCAGAATCTGCTTTAGGCAAAAGACTGAGGAGCCAAAGAAAGAGGGCAAGAAAAATGAGAGGAGAAGATGGTATGGGGTGGCGGGGAGAGAGAATGAATTAAAACCAAAGAAGAACATTTAAAGTTCCCAGACAGTAGGGGACCATTTAGGAAGCTACTACCAAGGTCTAGAAACACAATAATTAAAACGCAGTCAAAGGTGGTAGCTGTAGAAAGGGGAAGAAATGAATCATTCCGGAAAAGCTGATGTATTAGTCCATTCAACCTGTTATGAGAGAATGTCACAGTCTGGGTGGCTTGTAAACAACAGAAGTGGGTTCCTCACAGTTCTGAGGCTGGAAATCTGAGCCGAGGGTCCCAGCAGAGTTGGGTTCTGGTAAGAACCCACATCTCGGTGCACAGACCACCGTCTTCTCGCTGGGTCCTCACACAGCCTCTGAACTCTCTGTTATAAAGGCACTGGTCCTGCCCGTGTGGCTCCACACTGTCATGGCCTGCTCACGTCCAAGGGGCCCCACCTCCAAATACCAGCACCTTGGGGATCAGGCTTCAACGTGAATTTGGGGCGAACACAAATATTTAGCCGTAGTAGCTGGCTTAACAGTCTTTGATTACTGGATGTGACCAGACGGAGGGGAGAGGAATTCTCACATCTCAGGCTGGGAGAACAACTTCGGAGACAGTTAGGAGAGCTGTGTTTTCCTAAGCCTGGCGTCCCATTCCCCGACCCTGCCGCAGATTATGAGCCGGTCTCCACGAGGGACCAAAATCCGCTCGCTCCTCCTTTTTTCTGCCTTGTGAGAAAGGGATGCTGGCAAACGGGAAGCAGGGAATGATTTTTCTCACTGTGAGTTTCATCACTCGTGGGAACAATATTGTAAAGTCAGTGAATCATTGAGCTCAGAGGAACAGGTAGCTTTTAGAGTTATATAACCCATCACGCCTCAGCAAGGGCACGCCGCACAGGGCCGCGCGGGTCTGGCTGCACACAGGGATTCCGGGACGTGTAAAGGCCTCTGAATCCGTCTCCAATCAGAAAGCACCGGCTTTGCTAAGAGTTAGGCACGTGCACATCTCAGATGGGCCCCACACGACGCGGCCATTGTTTTCTGGCCCTCAGCTCTCCGTCTGTTAAAAGCATCTATTAAAATGGGTCTGGGGTGGAAGACACCCAACACACTGTCATTAATTTAAGGAAATAAAATCACACCATACGAAGGGTTATGCTAAGGAAGATGGTGACCAGCTGTTCCCCGTCTCCTCTGGGTGAGAATAAGAGAAAGTGGGAGGGAGTTTAATTTGAAATTGAATTGGGAGTGGGACCTTGACAGAAGGAAGGAAGCATAGCCAATGAGGGCCACAAGACCTGAAAACAGTGACATCCTGGTAAATGGGGACCGGAGAGTGTTGTGGGGCGGGGGAGGGGCAGGATGCACTCAGCCCAAGGCAAAATGAGATTTTATTTCCCCTCTCCCTTTGGGTGCCTAGTGGCCTTAGATTGTCTCCCTTTTTTTAACCTCTTTACAGAAAAGCGCTGCCTTTTTTCTTTCCTTTTCACTGAGGTTAAAACAATTGAGGCATTTTCATTTGAATATAGATCAAAGCCTTCCAGTCCATGAACACAGCAGCAGGAGAGAGATGTCAGAGGCCCTTCTCTGCAAAGCAGCTCGCAGTCTTATGCAGCAGGCAGTCCAGCCCTGCCTAGAGAATTCAGAATTTGTTTGGATTTGGGAAGAGGGCAGTATGGATTAAAAGTTCCCAGCGACTTAAGAAATCTCATTCCAACCCGGCCCAAGGCGAAACTATGAGTAGTCTAGTTTATTCATCAGTCACGCCCGGACCCTGCACCCTCTCTGGTACCCCATTTTCCTCTCAGATCCTGCACCCTCTCTGGTACCCCATTTTCCTCTCGTTTTTAGACATCCGGAGCTACAGCCCCACCAAAGTATGTTTTTAACGAAAACATGCCTATCAGTCACTTACTCTTAGTGTGACTTAAAACCCCTCCTAATCCCTCTTCCAGCTGTATCCCTCCGTGAGCTGCGCCTCTCACTGGGAAACCAGAAGCCTGACTCTCTGGTCAAGAAAGCTCAAAATACCAGGAAAAGAGTAGGGAGATTTTTCTCTGAAGAGAAGGAGATACATTTGAATCCTGACATTGCACAACGAAGAAGGCAGTTTGTTCTACCTACTTCTCAGGACTTTTCCATTATAGCCGATTCTCTGTTACCACTGAAACCCCAATACAAGGGAAAAGAAATCAGAACACTCCCCAAAATAGGCCAGAAAAGAACTGACCTCCCACTAAAATATCAGGGAGAGTCGTGCTGCCCTCACAAAGGGAGGGTGAACCCTACAGTAAAGGAGGGAAGCAAAGGCAAATATATAAACGTCCATTCTGTCCACGAAGGAGGAACAAGACACCGGAGAACGTCAGAGGTTGGAGAGGGGTCAGAGCGGGTCAGATCAGAAGCAGATACAAGGGAAAAGATACTTGGAAAATGCTAGGTGGTGTTTGGGTGGGTTTTGATTCCTCATAGAGACCTGCTCATGATCTGTGAGTGCTGGGGAATGGGACGCTCTGATTAGGAAAACACAGATTTCTAAACTCTTTTCTAAGTTGTTCTCCAAGCTTGAAATGTTGAAATTCTACTTCCTTCCATCATGTTATAGGCAATAATCAAAGTCTGTTAACCCATATGCTATGAACTGAATGTTTGTGTCTCTCCAAAACTCTTGTGCTAAAGTCTAATCCCCAAGGGGATGAAGCAGGGTTGAGAGGAAAGCGTTCTCAGGCAGCAGAGGGGCGGGAGCAAAGTGTGGAGAAGGGGAAGCCTGGGCCAGGAAGCACCAGGGAGTTCTCAGCTGGTCGGGCTGTGGCCAGAGCAGCACTTGGAAATTGCCAGGCGGGGCTACGCCTTCCAGTGTCCTCAGTCCCAGGGGGATGAGGAGCTTCTACTTCACTTGGTGGACACAGGATGACTTCAGGTTTGGGGGAGGGAAAGAAATTGGGCATCGCATAATCCGCAAGACGCAAGCTGGCTCTTCGTTCTTATTTTTAATTTTTTTTGGCTTTTTGCCTTTTATCTAGAGCCGCACCCGCGGCATATGGAGGTTCCCAGGCTAGGGATCTAAAAGGAGCTGTAGCCGCCGGCTTTCGCCACAGCCACAGCAACGCAGGCTCCGAGCCGCGTCTGCAACCTACCCCACAGCTCACGGCAATGCCAGATCCTTAACCCACTGAGCAAGGCCAGGGATCGAACCCGCAACCTCACGGTTCTTAGTCGGATTCATTAAACACTGAGCCACGAAGGGAACCCCTGGCTCTTTGTTCTTTTCGTGATGAGTTATCTGACTTTTTCTTGTTCAAAGAATTTTAGGGTTTAACTTTTGCCCTTGGGTTTTGCCTTCATGATCTGGTTAACACTTTGCCCAGAGTGACCATAGATTAGCTTATTTCTAAAGCCCTTTCTAACCCGTCTGTCCTTTTCTTCTTAAAGTGTCCAAGTTCCCCATTTGGGTCTAGAATAGAAGCAGTTCTAATCGATGGTTACCAAAGGGGACAGGTCGGGGGAGAGGGAGGAGGGGACTGGGGGTTTGGGATGGAAATGTTCTGAAATCAGGTGTGATGATGATGGCTGTACAACCATAAATATAATACAATTTATTGAATGATAAAGAAAAGAGAAGAGGAGAAGAGAAGAGAAGAGAAGAGAAGAGAAGAGAAGAGAAGAGAAGAGAAGAGAAAAGGAGAAATGCTTTTGAACAATAATCCTTGGTATGCAATTTATCCTCCATTGAGGAACATTTCAGCTGAAAACCCAGCCTTTCCCCCAGCTTGAGGACTATTGATAAAACCAGTAAGAGAACTAGGACAACGGTGAAGAAAGGGGGCTAAGGGATAAGTTAACTCCATAGAGAAGCATGACATCCTGGAGTCTGTTTCCCTGTCATCTCAAAGCAAGGGACCACGTGCCCCTGCTTTTCCTGGCAACTCTAAAGCAAGCCTGAACCTAGTCTCCAAATCAGCAGGAAACGTGGAAACAGTAAGTTCAGATCGCCAAATGCGTCCCGTCCAAATCAAAGCAGTGTTCATTTTGTTTTTAAGTGTAAAGTTGGTGGAAGACAATTTACTCTCCCGCTGGCAATCTATGTCAAAGTTTCAGCCCCGCTGGAAACAGTTGTGATCTGAACTGTTTCAGGAGAAAGGAAAAAAGAAAGAAAGGAAAATGAAAGAGGGAAAATGCACACAACTCCAGCCCTTTTAATGGACAAGTTGACAGAGTCCTTAGCTAGCATCTCCCCGGGTCCCCACCATAATTACAGGCTGGAAAGGAGAGTTGTATTTCATATGATTAGAGATTGTTTGTGCTTCTGTCCATTAGGGAACAAAGAGGAGGAAGCATTTTCAAGAACTCGATGCCAAATATTTTTCACTAGGGAATTTTACTCAATTACTTGCAAAATAATCTCAGAGATGGTCATTTCATCATTAAAATGTTCTTTTAGAAACTGACCACAGACTTGTTTAGCGCAGATTTTGATTGGTGGCACTTTGGAAATTATGTGCTTGATTTAGCACCATCCTCTCCTAAAACCGCACCAGCCACGCCCCCTTCCCCATCGGTGTTCCACTTAATTGAGGCAGCCTCTCATTTTCCGCCTGCCCAGACATTGATGAAAATATGGGGCGTACCACTCTTTAGCATTTCCCTCTCCCTCTTTCATCAGGGGAATTTATCAACCTGGAAAGAAGGAAAAAAAAAGCCCTGGGGAGGTGGTGGTGGTGGGACTGATCACCAGCAGTCCTTTCAGAAAGAATTGGAATTAGGCAAGAATTCTCCTTGCTGAAAGAAATCACTTTATAGCTTGATGCTGGTGATAATCAAGGCTAGTCCAGCAGGGAATGAGAAAGGAGAGACAGAAACATACTTAGGATACCCTTAAAACTCAACATTTCTGAGCTAAGGACTTTCTTAGCCTATCCCGACCTCTTCCAATATGGTACCATCGATGGCCTGAGCACTGTCGAAATTTCCATCGTGCCCTCCATTCTCATCTTTTAATGAACCAAAATTCTCCTCAGCTTGCAAAAGGCAATCCAGATCTCACTCGCCCTGCCTAGCTCCCCTTGGCCTCTTTTTCCCACCCTGGTCTCTCCTTTCTCCGAAATCTCTTTTCGCTTTTACCATCACCATCACAAAGTCTAGGGTCCCATTAGGCACAGCCCCTGCCAAGAGCAGAGCCCAGAGGTGTAGAGACTGTAAGACTGACACGGATGCCTGCACAGCGCCAGCAGGCAGGACACACAGCCTCCCTTTTCCTGATGAGGACAGACAGCTGCATTCTCACAAGAGGAACGGAGATGAAATTGCCAACTGGACAAGGGAAGGAAGGTGTTAAGTGGGAAGGAGGCAGAGGGATGGAAAAGCCCGTGGAAGGGTCTGCTCTCCCCGACGTCCCTCCAGGCTGACACATCAAAGGAAGAAAGAGGAGGTAGAGCCCGTCTGTGTATTTTGGAAAGACGGTATCATGGAAGGCGCTCCTGAATCACATTAGTGTAGCATTTTCTGTGGTTGGGAATGAGTGTGGAGTGTCTGTGCGGGCAAAGACATTTGAGGCATTTGAGGAAGTTATGTTTTCGCTAGGTATGGAAATTTGATTACAAACCCCACAGAGATCCACGGCAGGTCAGATAACAAAGGCAGGAAAAATCCCTTCTTTTATCGCGATGGCGGAAAGTGCATTTTTCCATCCTGATGTCTTTATACACCCCCCTCCTTTATTCGCTCTTCACCAAATAAACACACCCAAACACACTTTGTTCGTTCTCTCTTTGATGATTTAGCATGTCACGTTTTCGCTCTCTCTCTCCACAGTGTTCCCACTTCGAGCCTGCGACGCTCACTCTCTTCACCCAAACTAGTTACGAGCTGTCAGGTATTTAATGCCGTGCCGCAGTGCTGTCACCTTTATTAAACCCTCCCCGATGGCTTTAGGAAAGCCGGCATTAGCTCCTCTCTGAAGCCCTACTGCATGAAAAACCTGCCCCGTGTCCCCTAGCACATGCTCGCTGTGTGTGGGCACAGTGGGCGGGGCATGTATGTGTGCTTGTGTTAAGAGGGCACATATGCATGCAATTCCAATTGGAGCCAAATTTCCTGAAGTCTAGGCAGGAGAACTCCTTAAACATAAGGTAGACCTCAATAAAAGCTAGTTGACCTAAAGTGGAATATTAGATCTCATCCAGGTGTTTGTGGTTATTTCCCTCTTTGTCTACTATGGAAGCCTAGAACTCCGGAAGATGCTGTGTTCTTGTTTCCCTTTACCAATGACGAAGGGGACTTAGAAAAGCCAAGAAGTGCCTTGGGACCTCTCTTCCCGTCTCCTGATATCAGCCTGGATTCTGCCACTTCTTTCCCCAGTGCCCCAGGAACTAATTTATCTCCCGCACCGCAGGCACAGCATCCATGCCATCAGTACCAAACCAAGGACAAGGACCCTCCAAAAGTCGTGGAGTCATGGAATCTCAAGCAGTCCCACCTGGACAAATACTGATTGCATCGCAAAGGAAGTCAACAAACCATCCTCTGCCCATCCCCAAATTTCTGCCTTGTCCATAAAAATGGGAGTGTCAGTAGTTTCCAAAATTTTGGCAGACATTGCTTCTGCTCTTTCTTCTCTACCTTTAACTGATTCTTTCCCTAGCAAACGGAGCTGACCACCGAATGGATGACCCTGGAGGTAAAGAACTTGGACATGCTTGACTCAGCACCTTCTGGGCTTTTGACATTGTCTGTGCATACAGTGGCTGTGTTCGGCTCCGCTCTGATTGGCATCATGGCTGTGGGCGTGGAGGCTTGTGTCTCTCGTCTCCACTTTTCTGGATTAACAGACAAGAGTGATTTTAGGGAAGTCTCCCCAGAGATACAAACCACACTTTGTCAACTCTAGAATAACCGATGAGAATTTACAGTTTGACCCCTCTGTTTCCCTCCTCTTTCTACTTCTCAGCTGATTCAAAACTCAGCGGGGACTTAAGGGGTGAGAGCAGTTATCACCCTGAAAACTCCAACAGTTAATGCGTTGACTGAGAAAACTTGAGATAAGCCCAGCTGGTTTTCTTTGTCTGTTTGTTTGGTTTTGGCTGCTCCCATATTATGTAGAAATCCCCTTCTCGGGCCAGGGATTGAACCTCTGATGTGACAACTGCAGACTTTTAACCTGCGGCGCCACAAGAGAACTTACAACTAGAACTGATGAATCAAAGTCACACGCGGCGAGGCTGATGCTTCTGTACCGGGGGTGTGGAGGGGTCAGACGTCTATACCTTGGTAAGTGCAGGTCCCGTGGGCTTCGTCCTTTGTGGGCCAGAGCATCTTTTTGTGGCTGCATCCATGGGCAAGTGGTTGGTTTTCATTCGAGGCCGTTTTTAAAAGGTTCGGGCCTGTTTTAACAGATGTTGTAATTTTCATATACAAACTGAATGAGTCTCATGGAAGGACACACAGGCTACTTAGGCCTGTGCCAATATTTTATCACCTACAAATACCAACGGCTGTACTTAGAACAGGACCAGATGGGACACCCTGTTTATAAGGAAAAAGGAAGTTCTGCTAGACAGGTTGTGTATCTATAAGGTTCTTCTTCCACCTATTTTGAGTAGGAAGCATCATTATAACTTGTATTATATTGCACTTCTTTTAACACTTTTCTGGGGTTTTTTATATCTGACTTTACACTGATTAAGTCTGTCATTCAAGTCTACTGGAATGTAACCAGAGGGGAAATGGATGTGACCAAAAACTTGAAAATGAGCCTTTAAGGTGTCTCTTTTGATATCAACTCTGGATGCAATAGTGGGTCATGACATTGCACTGCCTTCCAAAGGGAAGAAGCCTGCATATGTGACAACACTACCAACAGCCACCTCTGAGCCACAGCAGTCCTATGACACGGGCGCTGTCACTGTGACTGCTTTATGGTGAGAACACTAAAGAACAGAAAAGTTTAAGTAACTTTCTCGAAAACATGTTAAAACTAAAATCATAGAACCAAGATTCAAACTCAGTCAGTCTGATTCCGGAGTGTACTGCTCTTCACCACTAAGCTTTAAAAATAATAATTTATTAGAAGTTCCCGTCATGGCTCAGAGGTTAACGAACCCAACTAGTATCCACGAGGACGCAGGTTCTACCCCTGGCCTCGCTCAGTGGGTTAAGGATCCGGCATTGCCGTGAGCTGTGGTGTAGGTCGCAGACGCGGCTCGGATCTGGCCCGTGTAAGCCGGGAGCCACAGCTTCGATTGGACCCCTAGCCTGGGAACCTCCATATGCCTCGGGGGTGGGCCTAAAAAGGGCAAAATAAAATAAATAAGAATAATTTATTTAGGCAGAAAATTTGAGTAAACTCAATGTGTGAAAGAAGAGAAAACAAGGAACAGAATATGCCCGGTATTTTGCAGGGCCTCCTTGCCCATCCCCCAGTCTGACCACAGCTGGTTGAACCACAGGTGGATACAAGAGCCGTGAATACATAGGCTGATGAGCATCTGATGACTAGCCCCTGAAAGAGAAGCTAATCAGTCAAATTCTTTTGCACAATTAAACTAAGATACCTAGAGATACAATACTGAGGGCCAGTGTTGAAACTGGAAGGCTATATAATTTTAAGTACCAGGGTAGCCCCTTGGGGCCATATGGAAAAATCAGTAAGCAGAAAGAGCTGGTTGGTAAAGAGGAGAAGAGAAGAGACAATTTGAAAAGAAAATCTGAGATAAACATGCAATACCTGAGAAAGAGAACCTTTCTCCCCAATTTTTCCAGTCATGAGCAAAAGCTCCCGCCACCCACCCTTGCTCAGCAGGACACCTGCAGCCTCAGGGACTCCCTCTCGTGGGAGGAAGCCTGCCCCGCAACCACACGCTCTTAGGAAGGAGTCATACGGAAAAGAGAGGCGAAGAACCACGACCTTAAGGCTTCTTGCAGCAGCGTTCCCCGCCTCGTCCCCCCGCATGTGCTCCTGCCTCAGACGGCCCAGTGCAAGCGTCCTCAGTCGTGACCCTTCTCCCACAGCCGTGTTTAGGCCGTGCCCGCGAGGCAGTCTCTGTGTGTCACACTCAAGATCCCAGAGGGTCTCTGTGCCACAGACATAACTTAAACTCTTTACCATTTAAGACGTTCCCAAACGCCCTTCACCCGCTCTTTTAGTCACTGCAGGCACTTGGCAACGTGGCTATGGCTCTGCCATTTGCAATGAGGAAAAGTGAGGTTTAAGGGAGTTTAGTCAAAGGACCTGCCAAGGTCACAATGAGACATCGATGGATCCAGGGCCGCAGAGCTGGGGCACAGACTCTGCCTGCCCCGCCCAGCCCAGGGCTTCTCGCACCTCTGCACCTGGCTCAGGTGAGAATGTGCAGCCTGTGTGTTGACAAGGTTTCCTGGGCGATGTAATTAACATCCTGTCTCGGGGGAGGGGAGCAGGGCGGGGACTGGCTCCACTTAACACTCAGGAAGGTAGAGAAATTTAAAAACACATTTTCCAAACAAGCGGGGAAAGCACAGTGGGTCAAAGGAGGGCTGGGATTCGAAGATGACCAGCCCCCAAATGGACTAAGGCGCTGGAGCCCAGGGCCAGAGGTGCTGCTTGTCAGTCTTCCGGAGCACAAGGTCCCTGTGGCGGGCACGCGGGCTCCTAAAGCACTGCACTAGATGTTAAATGAAGCAATTAGAGATGAAGGGGACATTGTAATTACTAGGCTCAGTCAGCTCCGAAGGGGCCCAAATTTCAAGTGAATGTGACAACTCAATTGTGCTGGACGGGAGCAAGTTACCTGGCATCATGGGGCTGATTATGTGGAAGCCTGAGGCGGAGGAAGAGGGGTGGCGAAGAGGAAAACAAAGGATGAAAGAGAAGTCACGTGACAAAAAGCATTCATAAGACAGCAGATATCCATAACATCCTGAGGTGTGGGACGCACTTTCCTCTCAAGGGAGAACAGGCAAATTAGTCCCGTTAGCAATTTAATACTTTCCTCTTTTCTTTCTGCTAATGGATATACGATTTTTCAGTGTTTTAGCTTTGAACGACTCATGAACGTTTCACCCTTCTATTTTTTTTCCAAGCCAGAATTTCCACTTGCCTCCATCACCAGCAACCCCAGGACCGATGTCACAGCAATCCTGAAACTAGCGTGTCCTTTCTGGAAACTTCCAAACAAGATTCACACTAAGACACACCAGGAACACAGACAAAGTGTGACTGGTCTTGGGAGTATGATGTATCATTTTTCACATGTTGGAGGCGTTTCTCCAATCATGCTCATTAAAACTCCAGTGTGTGCAGAATCGCAGTCTTTTTTTTCTCCTTCCTCTCTTCCTAATCCGTTAAGGCTACCACTATTTCCTGTACTATCAAATGGTTCACGCCTATGAGCAGATCTGTTTTCAGGCAGATACAGAGTCAGCTAAGCTCCCCCTCTGGCCAGGCGATTCACTGTCATTCGCTAGCCCTGCAGCATGTTGGATTCAGATAAGCTCATTTGTACGCTCCAGAGTTGAAACCAGAACTTAACTGTCTGGACTTCAGGTCCTAGTACTTCCCCCAGGTGACACTGCATGATATTGTTGGGGATTTGCCTAGTTTCTACAAATAAATACACAGTCCAATTTAGCTTAGGTTGATGTCTCATAGTGTTTCACTTTCTTCTGCTTCTAGGCTGACATACTTTGGGTCCGTGTAGCCTCCTCCAGCAATTCTGAGAATGTTTAGAAATATTGCTAAGACTTATTCAGCTGCTCATTTTCACGAGACTGGGGCCAGCTGAGATCACTGCGTGGTATCAGGAGAACTCCTGCCTGCTCTTTGTCCTTGGTCGGGGTAGGGGTGAGGGGTGTGGGCGGGGAGTGGGGGTCCAACCCCCTCGGATGGAACTGGCCTCAGCGCCCAGCAGGGAAAGGGCTCTTTTCAGGCTAGACGTCAGCAGCATCATGGGAAATGAGCTGACAGCTGAATAGGAAAGGAGACAATAGTTGCTTAGGAAGAGGGGGCCGGCCCCTGAGACACGGGCCCCTGAGACACGTTCATGAGTCATTCAAAGCTAAAACACTGGAACCATCCCCGGGCCGTGGGCTGGGGAAGGATGGCGCGCCTTCCAGTGAAGAGACTTTGTCTTCAGCTCCCCAAGCAAAGACAGGCCGGCAAAAATGGGTGTCCAAATCACTGTCCGAAAAAGGTCTTCGGGAGACCAAGAAATCCATCCCTCGGCTTCCAGGGTTTCGAAGGTCATCTCAACAGAGATAGAGTCTCCAACATGCCAGGGATGGAGGGGGTCGGGGCTGGCACCTGGTATATTCCAAAAAGTCCCCAAGGAGAATTATGTCCCAGCCATCCTCTTCATCCAGTCCCGTGCCCACCTCTCGCACCAACGGGAAACAACATGTGAAGATGTCACCGCTGGTCTCCACAGCCCCTCTCATGCCTCTTTCTCCCCTCCCGCATACTTTCTGCCATCAGATGAATTTTTTGTAAAAAGCAGTCCTCTCACCTCCCCGAGACAGCTGGGAAAGCTTTGTTTCCGTTTTTGACCGATGGGGAAACGGAGGCAAGAACCCAGAATGGAGCCAGCGGCCCCGGGGTCTGGAGAATGTGTGTTCCCATCCCACCTAAGCCATCCAATCTCCCTTCTCGGCCGAGAAGAGGAATGAATGTGCTTTCTCTTTCTCTCTGTAATTAAACCAGACCATCCCTACTTCAGCAAAAACAACATTTGTTTAGGGAGGAAAGAGGGCCACAGCCTGTGGGGCAGCTCTCCCTTTGAGCTGCCCTGACAGAAACAGCACTGGGCTCATGTGTGCCCGCCGGCTCCCTTTTGTAGAATGCCATTCATCACTGCTTTGAGGGCAGCTAAGCAGAGGGCTGGAATGGGGGGAAAAGGAAGATGGCACGAGCTTCCAAAACACACTCTGGTGTTCTTCCTCTTTTCCTTTCCCTTTTCATTTAAAAATCCAAAAATATAAAGGGCAGGGCTCAATTAACCAGTGGGCTAATGCTTTCCATTTCAAAGTTCTTTTAATCAGAGGAGACAACTCGCAAACCTCTCTTCTCCAGGCATCCTCTTTCTCATCCCATCAATAAGACACGAATGCTGCCTTAAGCTGAGAGGGCATAGATGGGGTGCTGCGTGCAAAGTGACGCGTTCATTCTCCCAGGTCTGCCATGTATCAGACCTGCTACCCTTGTGACCTGCAAACAAGACATCTTCCTTTGGAAATGCACTCTCTGGGTCTACCCTGCTTTAAGAAAATCCTCTATGTGACGCACGCAGCCCAGGATGGGCAAGTTTTCCCTGTTACCAAGGACGGGGGGGTGGTGGTTAAAGGAAGCTTACACTGGGAGTAGGGAAGCCTGAGTTCAAGGCATCATCCATTAATGCGTGAGTGTATTTGTTCTCTAAACCAACACAAACTGTGTCCAGACCCTCTACGAAAGATCAAGGTGGAAAAGTTAATAAAAACGCGGATCTCTGTCAAGCAATGCAGACCTGGCTCAGGCCCTGATCGGCCACGTCCTTGAGTTAGTGGCTCAGGCGATGTGGGCTTCAGATCTCCCTTTTGAAGAAGAAAAGTAATAGCTGGCTTCCCGCTAGCTCGCAGAGCAAGAAGGTAGTAAACCCTTGCATTTAAGTGTTTCTTTACAGATCATTAACTGCTATGGGGAATGGAGGGTCATAGGAATAATAGAATTTTTGAGCTGGAAGGGACCAAAGAAATCAACCAGTCCAAACTCTTCATATAAGAAGGGAGTCTGAGAGCTAAAATGTTAGGAGTCTCTGTGTGTTGAAAATCCATCAGAGGAGAAAACAAAACATCTTTGAAATAATAATGGGAGATAGTGGGTTAGGTTAGACAATTTATATCAAGGTTAGACAATTTACAGCAATCTGGGAGGAAGGAGGGTCTTCGAAGTAGCAATCAGGAAAATTGAGTTCTCATGCTGAATTTTTCAGTAACCCAAGTCTGTTGATGAGAGATTTAACAACTTTTGATGTTCTGTCACCTGTAAAATGAGAATTACAGATGACGAAGCATGGTGCGGTGGGAGACGTGTGGCTTTGGAGTCCTGCAGATCTGGGTTTGAGTTCTGCCTCTTCCACGGCTAAGCTGTGTGAGCTGGGGTTACGTTACCTAAAAGTGGCTCTCTGAGCCTCAGCTTCCACTTCTTTGACTTGGACACACCCCCGTCCTGGGGCTGTTAGGATTAACTACGGTGCAGCGTATGAAGCACTTTGCACACGCTGAGCACGTTGAATGAATGTTAACCCCGCTCCCTCCTCTCTGAGACCTTCCTATCCTCCTCTCGCGTCAAAATTCTACGACACAAAATGTCTCCTTCAAATGTGGCCTCATCAAGGTATGCTGACTTTACAAGTTTCGCACCCCACAAGGTAGGCAGAAGCCAGACAGCTTTTCTTCTAATACGAGATGGAACGGGGACCCAGCAGTGTGACAGCTCACTCAAGGTCAGAGCTGCTGCGTCACAGCGATGGAAGCTGAACCAAGTATCCCTGCTTCTGGCCTGGGGGCATTTATCAGGACAGCCACCGGTGGCTGAGAGAGGGGCCTCCTTGCTTCTCATCAGCCACCTTACCATGAATTTCAATGTTTCAATGGAACGGTAGAAGGAGTTCCCTGGGGGCCTAGCTGTTAAGGACCCCGTGATGTCATCGCCGTGGCTCAGGCTCGACCCCTGGCCCCAGGAAGCTTTGTTTGCCAGGGGTGCAGCCAAAAAAATAAAATAAGATAAAAGTAAAACTACCGCTGGTACCACTGATAATTCATTTAATCTCAATAATTCCGTAGGGTATTAAGTATCTCCATTTATTAGATGAGAAAATGGAAGGGAAAACAGCGTAAAGAAATTCACCCAGGTTTCCAAAACTTCTGAATGACGGATCCAGGATTCACCCAGATGTAAAACAAAGGCTCTTACATTATATCACGTAGGCCTGGAGTCATCACGGTGCCAGCACGTAGGGTAAAGCTTCACTGTCAGCAGAGATCTTTTGCCACCAAAAATGACTCCATTTCTAAGACTTTCCCAGGCAGGCACCCTCTCTTTTGCTCCGCGGTCTCATTCATGATCTTTGATACGAGCCCCCAAAGAGTATTCCTCTGTCTGAAATTTGCTTATACCTTCGTCCTGCACACTTATCTGGAGCCAGAGCAAAAGGTCAAAGGGCTCTGGGGCTTCTGGGGACAACAGGCAACACCTCTGACCATTCCTGGGTAAAGAGACCTGGTACTTTCCTAGGCTTCAAGAAGGGACTGGGGAAGCCCAGGACGCAGGAACATGTGGCATGCTTTAAGGCTAAAGCCAGCAGCTGACGATAAATGAAAAAAGACTTTTCAAACAGAATGAATGCAAATGAGAAAAGAAGCCCCTGGTTAGGGAAGTTATTCTAGCAAGTGGCTATATAAATGTCTCTATATTGTTATTTCCAATATTAGTTTGTTGTTCCTCCATGAAAGCTGATTTATTTGAAATGTTATTACTAGAAACACCCTAATCTTTTGGTAATAATTCATATACTGGAAGATTACAGTTTTGGAAGGCAGCCCAGCGCTGTCTGGAATCCTATTTATGGATTAAAGGATTTGAACAGCATTGCAAGCAAGATCTCTAAAGAGTAGGATAATGTAAACCCGGTTCCATGTAAAATGCTTTACCCCAGCTAGAGTAACCCCATTAAAGTCAGATCGTCAGCGGACACTGGGCACGAGAACTTTCATTACACTGAACCAAGATAGCCCTGTCTCCGAAGAGCAGGGAGTTTTCAAGCCCAATTGCCCCTTGTCTTGTGCTTAACTTTGCCTTTCCCCTTTCTCCTAGGACATACCAACCTCACACGATAGGTTTGGGCTTCTTGAAAGCCGATATCCACAAGAAGGAAGGAAAAAAAATAATCTGTCACAGCAAATGCAATCGTGGAGCCAAGGCAGGTTATCCTCAGAGCTAAGATACTGTGTACCAAGAACTTTGAGTTCTTGGAAACCTCCTTAAGATTGAGCCCACTCTTCCAAAAGTGGTCCTTTGCTAAGTAACCTGAGCTCTGATGCTGGGAGAACCCAGGGGAGACTAACCAAAGTCGGTAAGAGTAGGCAAGAATCAGTGTCAACCACGACAAGGGCAAAGGACTACACAAAACCAGAGGAGCTACCAAACCTAGGAGCCCTGCATGCTCTCTTCCCTTCGAGGGTCCTCGGGGAGCCTTGAAACTCTGACAAGCGGTGGGAAGACCCTGGGAGCCATGCTCGGGGTCACCTGGTCCTACCCTTTATTGGCTGTGTTGTCGCGAGCTGGTCATTTAACCGCTTTGAACCTTAGCTTCCTCATCTATCTAAGAGATAATATCTGCTTGCAAGGCTGTTATGAGAATTTTATGAGGTCATGTTTGACAAATGTCTAACACAGAGAGGGTGGAGACGGAATGGCAGCAGCACCTGTAGCTGTTACCAAACAACTGATGCAATGGAGGAACATGTCCAGTTTCTAAATCTAAGCCTTAATTGTGTACTTCAGCTCTCTATCACAAATCCCCACCAGGCGGCAAACCAAAAATGCTGTTAGGACTGGCTAGGGCTCAGGGGAAGCAAAAGAGCCGGTGGGAGGGAGGCAGGAGAGAGAAAGGATGGGCCAATGTCAAGTTCCCCTTCAGCAAAGACACCACCTATTAACATGGAGTCATCAAGCGTCTCGTGAACATCATCTGCCACATAAATAATGGATAATAATTCTAATTATATCACCATCTAAAACTTGACTCAGGAAGTCTTTTTTTTTTTTTTTTCTCTAACTTATTTCAGTCGCCTCCACCAGATCCTCTTCTGTTTTATGACTTCCAGCCTCTGCTCAATGATTCAGGTCTGGGTTCTGACTTTAGACACAGCCCTGGAGGGGAAATTGCTTCTCGTGGTGAAAAATGGAAGCATCCTGGGACAGCTGGAGGCTCCAGAGAAGCCTAGATCGACAGGTTTTATAGCCATAGAAGCAGCAGAGCAAAAGGTAGCCTTGGACTACCAGTGTGAGAATCCCGAGGGGAGAACCGGAGACCTTTTCTAAAGTGCAGGTTTCTGGGTTCCACCCCAGACCCGTTAAATTGGAACATCCGAGAAGGGGCCCTGGGAATCTGCACTTTTCACAGGTTCCCCCAGGGAGCTCTAGTGGTCTAGGGATTTTTAGAGAGAAGCCAGTGGATGTCAATGGCCGTCAGGACTTCCCCGGAGTCAGGCGATAAAGAACACCAGCGCCGTGTTTTCCTGGGCGCGGCGAGCTTTCACCGCCACGACGGCACGCGAGAGAGTGTGCGGACGAGCGAAAGGAGGATAGCCGCACCGCAGAGCGTGTGCACCGATCAACACTGCAGCACACCTCATAGGCCCAGATCAGAGAAAGGGCGCTTCTACGCAAATAAATCTGCTAGAAAACCTGGAATTTAACCCTTTGAAGGCCAAGCATTTGAGACTCGCATGGTGATTTCCGAATACATTTTACAAGCCCCCTGCTTTAACGACCAAGGATCTCAAACAAAATTCAACAGTACCTCGACTCTGGGTCAGCGCCAGGAGCATCTGCGCTTGCAGGAGGCTGTGGAAGCAGACACGTACAGTGCGTGCATGCCGAGTGCCGTGCTCTGGGCTGTGCTCGTATCAAACGCTGTTTGTCCTGACATTGGACAGTCCCGAGCTCCAGGCGTTTTGCTGGCCGTTTACAGTTTTTCTAACTTCTCTCTGAATCGACTCTCCAGTGTCACTTCCTGCCCATAGGACACGAAGACCCCCTCCCTCACCCTTTTTGATGATGTGCCACTTCTAAGGGAAAAGCGAATTGAGAAAGTCTCGCAATTTTAAGCACAAGGAGAGGAAATCATCTCTGAGTTTTGCAAATAGATGGCCCTGGGAGTAATAATCATGAAGTCGAGTGTGAGTTATATATATGCTCTGCATTTTATCTGCTCAGAGGCCTTTTCTACCACTTACTTCTGGATCCAGGAGCGTTCAGGAAGTTGAGGAGGGTCTGCCCCGACCGCTGGCTGAGTGAAGTCAATGGCTGCATAGCCCCGAGACTCTCAGAGCCGAGTGCCGGCCTACCAGGAAGGTCATGACCAGGAGCTGGGGTCACCTGTATATGTACCACCATGCGTAGGACGAAGGGACCTGGGTCATGCACAGATCGCTCAGGAAGAGAAGACTGAATATTGCTGGGGGAATTAATAAGAATTCTTGGTTTAGTAAGAGAATAAGGGGACACGTCTTCTGGGTTATTTTTCTGTTTTGTGTTTTTGGGGTTTTTCTGAAGGGGGTATTTCTTAACTCACAAAGCTGGCGGGTTTCTCTCCACACGTAGCTCTTGTCTCCAATTCTGTGTGTGCAGACAATGCTCTTGTCTGTGCAGATGGAGACTTTGCTCTTCCTTCAAGTCATCCTATCTTGGAACCCAAAGGAAAGGTAGGCCTCTTACTTTCCTGCTTTAACGTAGCAGAGACGCTCTCTGATTAGACCAGTTTGGGTCATATTTCCACCCCTTGCACCCATTGCTTGTGGAAAGATGGAAGTGATGAATGCTCAGGCCTAGATCAGTGTGGTCGGGGGTACCCAGTGCTATGACTGGCAGCCCGTTATAATCATAAGGAGAGCCTATACTGGCCTAGGTCAGACATTTATTCATCCAGCATTTGCTAAGAACCTACACTATTGATCAAGTACCAGAGTTAAAAAGATAACTCTATGTGACAAAGACAGAGCTTTTGCCTCAAAAACTCATAGGCAAACAGAAGAGTAAAGAGAAAACATTAAAACGGGGAAATACTGGTGTATCAGAAGCAAGCCCAGAGGTTACAGGCACCCCAAGAACAAACACCTGTCTCAAACCTTACCTGTGGCAAAATGCTGTGAAGGGCATCTGAGGGCAGAGGATCTCTGAATAAGTCCTGCAGGAGAAGTAGAAGCTACAAAGAAGGGGAAGCAGTTTCAGGGAAATTATTCCAGAAGGGAGCACATTTAAAAAGATTCCCAGAGTTCTCGTCGTGGCTCAGCGGTAATGAACCAGACTAGTATCCATGAGGACGTGGGTTTGATCCCTGGCCTCGCTCAGTAGGTTACGGATCCAGCGTTGCCATGAGCTGTGGGGTAGGTCACAGATGTGGCTTGGATCGGTGTGGCTGTGGCTATGACATAGGCAGCAGCTACAGCTCCAATTCGACCCCTAGCCTGGGAACCTCCACATGCCACAGGTGCGGCCCTAAAAAGAAAATAAAAATTAAATAAAAATAAAAAAATTACCAAGTAAAGATATATATATATATATACATATTACTGTAGGTAGGTCTGTCTGAAATTAGGGTGGAGAGGATGGTAAGAGGTGAGACTGGAAAGAATAGTACATAAAGGGCTTTTTCTGGCTTGCAAAAGAATTTGTATTCTATCCTGAGAATAATGAGAATTTTAAGCAAAGAACCAAAATGGTCAGATTCACATTTTTTTGTTTTTTTAATTTCATTTAATTTTTTATTGAAGTATAATTAATTTACCTGTCTCAGGTGTACTGCAAAGTGATTAAATTATACACCCACAGTAAAGTAAGTCAAAGACAAATTATGATATAACATAGATGAAATCTAAAAAATGATACAAATGAACTTATTTATAACATAGAAATAGAACTCATAGACTTCAAAAACTAACTTGTGTTTACCAAAGGGGAAAGCGGGGAGGGGATAAAATGGGAATTGATATACTACCGTATGTAAAATAGATAAGCAACAAGGACCTACTCTATAGCACAGGGAGCTAGATTCATATTTTAGAACAATCTTTATGCCTAAATTGTGAAAATGGACCGAAGGAATACAAGACTAGAGGCGGGGGTGAGGCTCTTATAATAATCCAAGAAAAAATACTGAAAGAATAAACTGAATCCAGAGGGATGAGAAGAGGTTAGAATCAGTTCTAATCAGCTACTTAGGGAAGGCAGGTACCTGGGAAGGGAGAAAGATGGGATCTAGAGATCTTTGGACCAGAGTAGAGACACCATGCTCTTTCCCTCCTTGGGCCACGCTACTAAAGAAGGTTTGCTGGGAGCCATGACACTGAGAGGGTCAAGATGAATGGAGTTCGTGTACCCTGTACCGCGTCAACCTAACCCCCTAGAAGCCATCCATGCGTGGTGCTGAAAAGGACAACTCAGCATCACCCAGAGGCACCTCCAATAAGTAACAAGGGTGAATGACTCGTGTGGTCAAAAAAAATCCAAAAGAATCAGGCAGGCTGTAACAGCTTTCTGATACTCAAAGAATACAGGACTTAGGCTCTTCCTCTCCATCCCCACAGGCTCACGAATCCTTTACAGAACTTGGGTCTACGTGTCCACAGAAAACCATGTGCCACTGAGTCATTGCACCACTTCTCTACCTGGAATTCCCTGCCGGCTTAGAGTTAAGATCTCGGCGTTGTCACCGCTGTGACTCAGGCTCGATCCCTGGCCTGGGAACTTCAGCGTGCTGTGGGTGTAGCCAAAAAAAAAAACAAAAAACAAAAAATTGTCTTAAAAAATGTAGCAAAATGGAAAAAAAAAAGCGCTGTACTTTTTCGAAAACATCCTGGACTCAGCCCGTTCATGAGACCACAGCTTCATCAAGGTGGAGCTCATGCCTCGGGGCCTTGAGAGATACCCAGGTTCCATCAGAAACAAGATGACTAGGTCTGTTCTCCTTCCTCCTGGAAAAGAAGGAGACTCAGTTGGTTTGAGGCAACGAACTTACCTGAAAATAACTGAACTTAATATGGTGGCGAGAGGAAAAGAGAGCAGCTGGACAACTGGAAAACTGGGGAAGGAGAAAATTCCATTCATTTCAATTTACCGTCTTTGGGGAATAACAGCACTGAAGGTGGGACGTAGGTCAGGTGGTCAGGTCTAACACAGCATATAGTCTCAACATCCCTGTTCCCACTTTCCCGATCTACACTGCCATTTCAGAAGCCAGTCTACACCAGAGTTCCCAGTTAACAAACTTGACTAGCATCCATGAGGACTCAGGTTCGATCCCCGGCCTTGTTCAGTGGGTTAAGAATCCAGCATTTAGGTCACAGACGCAGCTCAGACCCCGCGTTGCTGTGGCTGTGGTGTAGGCTGGCGGCTGCAGCTCAGACTGGACCCCTAGCCTGGAACCTCCATATGCCTAGGGTGTGGCCTTAAAAAGACAAAAGGACCGAAAGAAAAGAAAAAGAAAAGAAAGGAAAAGAACAGGTCTACACCAGTTTAGCGGGAGTCCCTCTGCCTCCTGAGTAATTCACAGAGCATTCACAAGTCCCAGGAGAGTGCAGAACCCTGAGACCGGCTTAGTATGTTTGCAACAATACCCAAGGCCGCCAGGACCAGCCAAGCCGCCTTGCTATACCCTCCACCCCTCCTGATCCTGCCTGTGATACTGTTTCTTTGAAATCCTGTCTGACCGGGCAGGACTTCTCAGCTACCCCACTGTCTGCTCCTTTGAAGATGCCAGGCAAGCATGGGAGCAAGGACGGCAGCTGGAAGGCCTCCAGGCAATCTCCCACTCAGAAACGGGCCTTTCCTCTCACCAGCTCTTTCAAGGGAAATGGTTGGAAGTACAAGGAGTCAGGCTTTGCGTGGATGTTAAACACACCACGCTGCACGGCCAAGGTGTTGCCTTGTTGCCTTTGAGGGGGGAGCCCTGCCCCCACGGGATAGTTCCATCTGGCCTCCTAGACGGAAGGATTTTTGAGTCCCTTACCTGGAGTGAGATGTGGACTTCCTGACTTTCCTTCGCTTCCAGACCTAGTCCAAAGTGCCTGCCGGCCAGACCAGCTCTCCGTGATGTCCAAGTGCCCGCCGTGATGCTGTCACTCTTGGAGTAGTGACATCGCTTTGCCCAACAGTCTGCTACCTAAGAGTCAGCCCGGACAGGAAGGACTTTGGCTTCGGGCTTTAATAAGCCAATAGCCCCTCGGGTTTTTACCCAGCAAAGCTGAGACACGCGGAACAGGACAAAAACCTAAGGCCATTTAGGTGACGAAAGAGGAAGTTGGACATAGGATGGGTCTTACTTTATGGTGGAAAAGGGGCCTTAGTAGAGAAAGTGGGGAGATAAAGATATGTAGAAACAACTCCTCTATCTCTCACTTAGTCATTTTTTCAAGGGTTGTCTCGACCCCAGGCTCAGTTTCCACTGGATTTTAGGTGCTGGCGAAATTTCTGGGAGAAATGCAGGGGAAAGGTTCACTCTCAAGTACAACCGAAGTACATTTCATTCTAACAAAGTGGCGAGTGGATTGATGTTTTTATATCAGCGTATCCATGTGAAAACATCTCTGTTTTTGTTTTTGTTTTTGTTTTTTCCCCTGCAAGGACCGAATCAGCAATTCTGTCAGACTTGCAGAAAATGTTAGTTTGTTGCCACTTAAAATTTATCCTCTCTGCCTGCTCATCTACCTACCCCCAACGGGGGGGGGGGGGGGGGGAAAAAAAAGAAAAAAAAAAACCGGTTTTCTGTCTAGTCATTAATTATGTATACACAGTCACTTAAGAGAACTAGAGGACTCATTCTTCAAGGAAGCATGTTGGCTTTTTTTTTTTCTTTGTAAAACAAATAACTGCCTCCAAGTGCATATGCCATTTAAAGTGTTTTCTGCATTGATCTTTCTAGTACCATCCTTAGAGAAATAAGATCTCAGCAGAATGTCACTTTTTTTGATGAATTTAAGAAAGTGGGTTTAATTTGGGTGGAGAGGAGAGCTTCTTAGAAAGGAAGGCTGCTAAGCTTTGGAATAAGTTACCCAGGACAACACAGGGAGCTCCTTCTGCAGAGATCTGCTCGAATGGGATGTTCAAGGTTGCAGTGCCGCCTGCAGAGAGGGACCATGGCCCCGAGGGCCCACCGAGCTCTCTTCCAAGGCCCAAGGCCGTGTTATCCTAAGTCCTGGTCCCTCCTTTTTGGATACTTTGACAGAGCAAGACAGCAGAATATCTGGTCCACCCTGTCCTCCTGGCGCTGAGAAACCTATTGGGATAACAGCCATAGGAAGTAAATCAGAGGAGTCTGTCCGCACACATTCTGAACAGAGCCCATCTTGATAAATAAAATGTGACATTCATAACAAACAAACCAAAGAGCAGATAAAGGATGAGAGCCCTCAGCATTAATGCCGGAAAACCTTTGGCGATAAATAAGTGATATTATAATAAAAGATATTAAAATGCGTTGTCATTCTTGGGGAGAAATGTAATATAGTCTGAGGAGGAAGATGGATGGCTCAAGTTGTTTCTCTGACAGTGGAAGTAATAGCTATTGAATGTTATGTTTAGCATATCATAAAATCAGTGTTAGCAGGCAAGACAGCCCTCAAGCCTTCCTGAAGTCCACATTCAGCCTTTTGACATCAGCAAGGAAAGTGTCCTGGAATGCAGCTCACCTGGGATGGATGGCCTCGACTTAAACCAAATCAGAAGAGACAGAGCTTCCCCTTGGCCCTCAGCCTGAAGTAGAAATGAACGCGGGGGTGACTGTAAAATACCTTTCTTCAGCCGCGCCTGTACCTGCCATCCCCAAAGGGCTCCTGCCAGTTGTGGGAGCCAAGCTGCAAAGCTGAGATCGTGGAGCGCTGGAAAGCTTTTCTGAGGATCACGGGCAGTGGCTGTCTTTATACATGGAGGAGCTGTGGACCAACTCAGGATCCCTTTAGCGGCAGTACAAGTCTTCCTTCTCACCCCACCCCAAAAGTAACCTACACACGGTCCTACCACATTGTCTGACGCCCCTCTCCTTATTTTTATAAAAGCTATACCCCACCCACCTGTTAGGAATGACTTGACTTCCTTTTTGGAGTATTTCTTTTAAGGGGATTTTTGAGACTTAGAAGATTTCATCTTTCAAGCATGTCCCATATGCATCTATGGGACAACAGAGCCTGACTTCCCTGCATTTATGAGCTAGAGCTGGGTAGCCTTGTTCCTTGCAGGGACAGGTAAGCCAGTCTGCAGAAGTAATTCAGCCAAGTGCTCACACTGGAGTGGGCCTCACTTGTGCCAAATGATACAAAAAGAACACCATTGTTTTCACTTTCTTTTTAGTGAATTACTTGCCAGGAAAACCCGCTAATAAAATATTGCAGGCAAAATGCACCCAAATGAATTTTTTTTTTCATTCGGAAGCAGCCTACAGGATGAATTTGAGAAAAGATTAGGACAGGCCCCAGTCTCTGGTTCCCAGGAGCTGTAGCAATGGCCTTGGAATCTGAACGCTGCTACTTCCGGGCTTCACAGCCCGGACGCACAGGGTCCTGGGACTCTGTGATGCCTCTGGGCTCAGAAGAATGGAGGAGGATGACCTGGGGGAAGATGTATCTGTCTTATTCCCTGAGAAGACTTGACTTACCGTAATTTTTCCTTATTTTCTGACTGCTCCTCAGGATGAAATCAACATCAACATCAATCTCAGAAGTGGGAAGAAGTGTCCTTTGCTCCCAAAGGATACTAGGACCCACCACCTGTCCCTGCTGTCTATACAGAGAGAAAGAAAGGCCTCCAAGTAGAGCTCTGGGTGGAGTGGCTGGGCAGTAGCTAAAGCGAGTGTAGATGAGCAGGCGCTGAGGAAAGCAGACTTCGCAAGCAGAGGCAGGCTGGCCACTCCGTTCCCTTGTTAGGTCCTGGTTCATGAACCTTGTAGAGAATAGAGACAGACGCTATCTTCCACGTAGAGGGTTTTGTGCTGAGTGTTCTGTGGGGTATAAAGGTAGCCCATTCCTTGCTCTCAAGGATGTGGAGAGACACACATGCTTGAAAATAAGGATGGAGTTCCTACTGTGGCTCAGCAGGTCAAGGCCCAGATGTTGTCTCCACGAGGATGCAGTTTTGATCCCTGGCCTTGCTCAGTGGGTGAAGTTGCCGCAAGCCGCGGCAGAGGTCCTAGGGGTGACTCGGATCCAGTGCTGCCGTGGCTGTGGCACAGGCTTCAGCTGCAACTCCGATTTGACCCTAGACTGGAAACTTCCATTGACCTCAAGTGCAGTTGCAAAAAGAAAGAAAAAAAAAAAAAGAATAATAGGGCTATGACCGGCAGTGCAGTCTTTGTCCCCTTGTCAAGTCAGCGAACTTAGCTCTGATGCCCACAGCCAATTTCCACCTGATGTAATGAGCAAGCCTAGGAAAGGCAGCTTGGAATATCAGTTCAGAACGAGAGTGAGCTTGGAAATCTCAGGTTCTGGACTCTGCCTCCTACTTTGACTAGTTCTGAGATATTTGGCGAGTTATCTGAAGTTTTTTGAGCCCTGGGTTTCATTACGTAAACAAGAGACAATCCTTCTTGCTACTTCATGGGACAGTTTAATGAGTTCATAAATGTAAAGCACTTAACAGAGCATACAGTAAATGCTCAGTAAATGTTGGCTGAAAGGAAGTTGAAGCTGTGCCAGACACTGGCCTTGAAGCTGGCTACCCAGACGGTGAATGCGTTGCTCCCCAGGAGCTGAGAGGATAATAACTCAGAGTCAAAGAACTATAGCAAAGTGGCAAAAAAAAAAACAAACAAAAAAACTGAGCTGCCTGTTTTTGTTAAGATGTTAGAAATGACATAACTTCCTTTTTGAATATTTCTTTTAAGGGGATTTTTGAGACTAGATTTCATCTCTCAAGCATGTACAAAGGAGATAATTTGGTTTAATGAAAGGCCTCTGATAGAGAAGTAGGGCCTGTGATTCTAAACCATATCATCCCATTCCAACTAAGGCCAAATGTGTGACCTGTGGAGGTTAATGAGTTAATTAATTAAAACATTTATTAGGTAACTACCATGAGTCAGGCACTATGACTGGTACATAAATTGCTAGTGTTCACCGATATCCATGCCCTCCTTTGCTTCCTGGCCACACAACTGGACTACATTTCCCAGACTCCTGTGCAGTCAGATGACGCCATGTGACTTGAATTCTGGCCAGTGGAATGTGAGCAGAAGTGAGGTGGTCCTCTTCCCAGCCATGACCGCTTTCTCATTCTACATCTACCAGGTAAATCGGAAGCCCTTCAGGAACCCAGAGGACAGCGCAGCCGCAGATGGAGACTTCAGTCCACTGTGATATGAAATGAGAAATGGACTTTTGTGCTCAGGCACTGAGATTTAGAGGTTTACACGCTACAACAGTTAGGGTTATTTTTCTTATCTAATAAAGCAATGAACACGATTGACTTGACCCTGGCCTTGTGGAGCCAACAGAGTGTTAAAATTGAACAATTAAGTAAGTAATTGTTATGTAACATGATGAACGTTAGGGCAGTGAAAAGACAGAGAACTGGGAGCAGACAATAACTCCCTCAGCTCACAGGGGAGTTAGAGAAATGCTTTCAGCAAAGATGCCCCTGTGGTGAGACTTGAAAGACAGTGTGTCAGCTCCGGCTGCCAAAACGAAGACTCCTGGGCTGAGTGCCTTAAACAACAGAAATTTATTTCCTCAGTTCCAGAGCTAGAAGTCCAAGATCGAGGTATCAGTAGGGCTGGTTTCATTCTGAAGCTTCGCTCCTTGTCGCGCTGACTGCTGCCTTCTGGCTGTGTCCTCCCACCGTCTTTCCAACACGTGTCCACATGTGCACATCCTAATCTGCTCGGTTTATAAGGACACCAGTCATATAGGGTTAGGGCCCACCCACAGGACTTCCTTTTACCAGGATTACCTCTTTAAAGGCCTTATGTCCAAATTCAGTCACATTCTGAGTACTGGGAGTTAGGACTTCAACACAGGACTGCAGCTCATAACAGGGATTAGGGTGACCTCAGTTCTCTCTCTGGTCCAGTGATGGGAGCTGGCACTGAGAAGGCAGGAGGCGGAGAAAAGAGCTCACATTTCCGAGGAGCAACGTGCTAGAACTTTTTAAGGGAGGATTCAGATCACAGCCTGTCAGCAGTGCTTTGATGGCAGATTCGGAACCGAAGATATTAAAAATAAACTTGTGGGAAGGCAGGAAGCAGCAGCATACCTGGGCTTTCTAGAGATGGAGGGAGACTGACTGCAGCTGGGGTTTGTGGACCTGGAGCCTGCATGGGGCTGCTGTGCTTGCTAAGAAATCCCAGGACGGTCTTTTAGAGTAAAGATTGGCCCCAGAAGTCAGATCACAGAATGATAGCTACCTGGCCATGTGCAGAGATTGAAGATCAATGGGTGAAAGATCAATCTGAATAAATGATCTATTAATACATACAACAGGTTCCTAGCAATTAATCTCCAGGAGGATGACAGCCCGCCAGTTACAGTGAACCGCTGATGGTGATTGACATAATGGGATCGTCTGCAGCTGCCAGGCTGCTGAGTTAGTGATATTCACATTTATTTTCCTGCTTGGATTGAGTGCTTTCTGGGGCAGCACTGGAGTTTGGGGCTGAAAACATGCTGCTCAAAAGACCAAAATAGTCTCTTCTAAGAGAAGATGTACACGAGCGTATCCAGAACCAATGTCAATCTATTGGAAGAAAAAAAAAGGGGGGTCTTCTCTCCCAAATGATAAGTTACGTTTTTATATTGTGGAGCTTGGTAGAGGGACTTGAGAGCCTTGCTCAGAAATGAGGAAAGTTACCACACTTTTAAGGGGTATCATTGTGAAAGGAAGGGGCTGCAAATCCGTGAGAAATATGCACCGAGTACTTTTCCCCTTGCTTTTTCAGAAGAATACGATGAATGAACCTTTTTCCTCCAAAATACATGACCTCACAACTTCGCTGCTCTAACCCTAGAATTTTAATCATCGTGCAGCGAATCCCTGCTTATTCTCCAACGCTCAACTCATCAGCTCGCAATCTCCCCTAAAAGATCTTTCCCAGGTACCTTTGATGCTCCCCCCAAAATATATCCCAAATCCATCCCCCTTGCTCCGTGTCCACACTTTCTGTCTCAGTCTCCATCGTCCTCATCGCTTGCCTGCACCACTGTGGGCGCCTCCTACCCGGTCTCCCTGCTTACAGCCTCAACCTCTGTGGTCTGCTCCCCACGCAACAGCCAGAACTGCGAGTTTTGAGTTAATGCGTATTAACTACAATTGCACTCAGAGTACAATCCATCCTAACACTTAGCAGGGTCGGTGCAGCCCTCCGTAGGCTGGCCCCTGAGAGTCACGCTTTCATCCTTTACCGCAGAGCTTCTGCCGCACCGGGATAAAAGAAGACTTACCTGCTCCGTGGAGACTTACTTTTGCTGTTCCCCCTCCCTGTCACCCCTTCTCCCAACCCCACAGCTCCATCTTCCCATGATTCTTTTCTCATCATTTGCATCTCTGCGCCTCACGGAGGCCCGTCTGGACCAACCCGGCACGTGGCTCCCTCCCACCTGCATCACTGTCATATTATCCTGTCTATGGCCTTGACGGCACTCATCGCCATGTGGAGTCATATATTTTCAGGCCGTTGATTACATGTCTTTGTCCACAAGAAGTTAAGCAACCTAAAAACAGATGAATGGGACAACCCTGAGAAAGGGGGACGTGAGGGATCTCGCTCTTAAAGAAGCCACTCTTAATTTTAGTATTATTTGTATTTCCAGGTACCTGGCATAGAGCAAGTGTTCAAGTATTTTCAGAGTGAATGGATGGATGAATGAATGAATGAATGAATGAATGAAACAATCAATCATTTACTCCTCTGACTTCCTATAGGATCTTATGTCCATCTCTGTAAAGACACTTGCTATATTGTAGACTAGGAATTTGTCGGTCTTTTTCTCTCGCCGTGGATTATGAGCTCCTTATGGAGAGGACCGTGTGCCATGAAATGATGTGCACCAAAGCAGAGGATGCGGTATGACCCACGTGGTCAGTGCCCCTCAATTTTAATGGACGCACAAAGAGC
Source organism: Catagonus wagneri (assembly GCA_004024745.2). Classification (NCBI taxonomy): domain Eukaryota; kingdom Metazoa; phylum Chordata; class Mammalia; order Artiodactyla; family Tayassuidae; genus Catagonus; species Catagonus wagneri. Next base: position 26,585,791 of record PVHT020000175.1, read on the forward strand.
AAGGAAATCCTGTTAAAACGCAGCTTCTAATTCGCAGTCTGGAGTAGGACTCAAGATTCTGCATTTCTAACAGGCTTTGGAATGATGCCAGTGCCACTGGTTCTCAGTATCTTTTGAGTAACGAGACATACTATGAGTGAATGCTTTAAAATGCTGTTTTTCCTTCCTGTCGTATTTGCTCGGAGCCCGGCACAGCACCTGGAGGTAAAAGACACATAAAATGAGGGCACATTAAGTGAATGAACAAGGGAATGAGTCAGATCCCTACAAACCTGCAGGAAGTGAAATGGAGGCGTAAGGAGTCCAGTAGCATATGCCTCCCCTAAGGCACCGATCACATTCTGGTCCTTGCCTGTAGCATTCTCTTTCCCGAGTCACAAGTCCTCTTTCCGGCCACTTCTTAGACTTGAGCTTTAGAGGTTCAAAGGAATTAAGATCAAGCTGCTGAGTACAGAGTACTCCCCACCCCATAACAAATGTCAGCCCCGGGGGGAGCCCTGACCGAAGGGGGCTTGCTCGGTAACTACCCAGTGCATTCACAGCCCTGCAGGCTCTCCGGGTTTTCGTGGTCTTCCCAGACTGCGGTGGTGTCATCCAAGAGATCCTTCTCTGCCAGGAAAGCACAGGTATTTCTTCTTGGCAGAATCCATCACGTTTACATGATGCATAAGCCAACTGCTAAAGGGGGCCGACTGAGACCCGAGAAGTGCATGGGTTTATTAGGTTGGAGAGGA
>PVHT020000175.1:26587524-26647538 GCA_004024745.2 Catagonus wagneri
TTCACAGCCCTGCAGGCTCTCCGGGTTTTCGTGGTCTTCCCAGACTGCGGTGGTGTCATCCAAGAGATCCTTCTCTGCCAGGAAAGCACAGGTATTTCTTCTTGGCAGAATCCATCACGTTTACATGATGCATAAGCCAACTGCTAAAGGGGGCCGACTGAGACCCGAGAAGTGCATGGGTTTATTAGGTTGGAGAGGAAAATCCCCTTGACCTGGGACTGAGAGGTGAGGGGCAGAATCCAAGCAGAGGAGGACCCTGCTGCGTCACTCCCAAGAGGCCAGGACAGCAAAAGCCACACCGCGGGCTCAGCCTCCACCCCAAAGCAGCTCACCTGGGCAGATGGGCCCTTGACTCACACCCCATCTGACAGCACTGGAGCTGGTCTTACAAAACCACTCGCTGCACACACGGTGAGATCTGCTCGAGACGAATCTGTATTGACCGGCAGGCAGCTGAGCGCACAGAATAACCCAGGAGACAGATGCGTGCAGATGTTCCTATGCCCCCAGTGGGATCGCAGGCATTGGCCGAGCGAGAGAATACGGAACACACAGAAGAAGCATGTGGTGCCAAAAACCTGACCCACCTGAGAGCTTTTTCCAGACTCTTTCCTTTCATCATTATTTCTGTCCCTGTTGGTCCTGAAAAGCAGTGATTATTAGCTTGATCGTTTAGAGTAGAGTCAAGACAGGCTTGCAGGGAAAGCTCCAGAATCAAGGCTTCCAAGACTCGCAGGAACTGCATCAGCTTCCCAGAACTAAGGAAATTTGAAAGATTCGAAGGACTGACATAAAGAATGGCTTTGGCTATTTTGCCCCTTTGCTGGGAACAGAAGGAGGAGCACAACGCAGAACGCCCACGGAGCCCTTTGGTGGCATGTGGCCTCCCTGCAGCACGAAAGGCCAAACTGCTACTCAAAATACGGTCCAGAAACAGCCGCAGCACCTAGGAGTGGGTGGAAAAGGCAGGTTCTCAGACGCCTCCCCAGACCCAGACGCTCCCCTAACTGGGGTAAGAGCTACTATCCAACTCAAGGGCAATGAGATGGTGAGTGAGCGTTCAAGTTCCCTGGGATTTTCTCATCAAAACCCTTTTCTCCTGCTGCCCTAACTGCGAGTCCCCGATTACTGTGCAAGAGTAGAGCCTGAATTTCTGCCCTGCCCCCCAAACGCAGCAGTATATAAATTCTTAGGCACCGAAAGCAGACAAGTGAAAGAAGCTCAAACTTCCCTCTGGAGTCAAAAATGAAACCAAAGGAGTTCCCCAGTGGTGCCGTGGGTTAAGGAGCCTGTGTGGTCACTGCTGTGGCTTATGTCACGGCTCTGGTGTGAGTTCCATCCCTGGTCCCAGAACTTCTGTGTCCCACCAAAAAAGAAAAAAATGCAACCAAGGGTGGCTCCTCTCCTTTACAGGAAGATCAGGATCCACTGTGTCTCCCTTTCTTTCTCACAACCACCTCTTTCAGCTCTGTCTGCCTCACCCTCACCTCTTCTTCTTCCCGGATTCCCGATCCAGATCAGTTGCTGGCAAGGAAACCTGGCTCATCGGGGCAAGAGGTCCCGGTGCCCCTGAGGGCTGGGCCGAGTGGCTCTGACCTGGAAGTGGTCCCCCCCCACCCCCCCGTCTCCATCTCTGCAGACGGCCCTCAGACTGCGGCCCCTCCTTGCCACGCGCTCCCCTGCTCTGCCCTTCTGCCCGAGGCCCCTCCAGCACTCCGGGCTGTGAGGGCTCAACCCGCCCCAGCGCTCTGGCTTTAACCCCTCATTCGCCTGGCTGCACACCACGTCTTCGCTCCTCGGGGAAACGGAAGGGCACATGGCAGCTGGGTGTCTGAGACATCTTCACAGGTGAGTGCGCATGCCCTCATCAGGAAAGCATCCCACCGTGGCCTGAACGTATATACCTGAGAGGCTAAGTGGTGCAGTGAGAACCTATCAGTCTGGCTGGAATTCAAACCCCGCTGCTGCCATTTAAAATGTATGTGACCTTGAGCAGCCATCATATGTACTTTTTTTTTTTTTTTCGTTTGGATCTTTCAGCTGGGATTGGAGGCTCATGATACCCACTTCCTGGCATGACACCTGGCACATAACCCGTCAGTTTTCCTAGGCTCTTCCTCCTCCCACGAAACCTGTCTGGGTTCACTGGGCACTGGACAGCAGCTAACCTGGCCGTCTCTGGCTCTGGGTGTGCAAGCTGTACGCCCGCCGTCTACTCCTCAGGCCCACAGACGGTCCTTCTTTCCAAAGACCAGTGGGCGGTGCACCTGGGGCTTCTAGAAGGGACGTGTCCTTGTCCTGGAAATGTTAACCCTCCACATATGAAAGAATTCACTTCTGCACTGTTAGAAGCTTTGGGTCTGGAAAGGTCCAGGAGCCCAAGGGCCACCCCCACCCCCACCCCCACCCAAGTTTCTCACTACCTCGTGTTCAGCTTTTAGTCACTACCTGATAGCTTCATTGCTGGGGAAAAAAATCTGGACAGATCAATTAATATTTAATTAATATTCTACAGTTGAGCTCAAATAATTATTGTGGTCTTTTAATTAAGGATTGATGTGGGGGAAACGGAAATCATGAGAACAGTTACGTAAGAGTTCCTTTCCTCAGGGAGCCTTTGACTTGGTGTTCTCGGGAGATGTGAACCCCATATAACAGTTTCATTAGCTCTTATTAAAGCTTTGATACATGCACTTCAAAGAAGTGGCGGGTCTCCTTTACATCCAAAGTGCAGGAACCTTCCCTGGCGTCTGGGCTGTCTGGGGGGCAGCTGCTGAGACCTTGAAACAAACAGGACTTTCTGACAGCCCCAATCCTCCCTAAAGTTCTTTATTTTCCTTTTTCCTATCTCCTCCTACAGAGTTACGAGGTGGGGGCGCTGGACAATGTGACAGGGGCTTCCATAATCAGGGTCAAGTCCCATTTAGGGGTCGGGTGTCTGGCCTGACTCAAGGAACAAACTGTACTCTTCGACTTGGGGGGTAATTGGAGATAGTCTAGCCCACCCACCCATTCTATGCTAGAATCTTCTCAGCAGCATCTGGTCCTCAGGTGGTCACCTAACCTCTGCTTCTTCTTCTTTTTTTGTCTTTTTGCCTTATCTAGGGCTGCACCCGTGGCATATGGAGGTTCCCAGGCTAGGGGTCTAACAGGAGCTGTAGCTGCCGGCCTTCGCCACAGCCACAGCAACGTGGGATCTGAGCCGCGTCTGTGACCTACACCACAGCTCACGGCAACACCAGATCCTTAACCCACTGAGTGAGGCCAGGGATCGAACCCGCAACCTCATGGTTCCTAGTCGGATTCGTTAACCACTGAGCCGCGACGGGAACTCCTAACCTCTGCTTCTAAGACTATCAGTGATCAGGAGCTGGCTAACTTGGAAGTCTGCCTTGCCCATATCTAGATACTGTTAAATTTTTATTTTTTTTAATTTTCTATACGTTGAGTCAATATCCACTTCCCTGTCCTGCAATGTGTGGGCTCCAGCCCTGCCCTCTGAAACATAACTGGATGATACAGCTTCTCCATGGGGCTCTTTCAAATGGCTAAAGCGAGCAGTTATTACTTCCCAAAATGTTCTCTTTCTAAATGCATTGCCAACATAGTCAGTCTTCTGTTGACAAGATGTCCAGACACTTCTCGGCATTGTGGTCCCATGCCTCTATTTGTTGCTGTCCTTCCAAAGCAGAACTGAGTACAATGCTCTGAGCAAACTCTACCTAAGAGAGAAGAGGACGATTTGCTCTGAAGATAGGCCCCCCTCGTGTTATTTATAGAGGGAGAAATATATACATATTTCCTGGGAAAGTCAGTGGTCATCTAAAACTCACCCAAATATTTGTCACACAACTACATTCAAAGCAATTCTTCCTATCCTCTGTTTGTCAAATCAAGTTGTCTTTCAAACCTAAAAACCGAGATTCTACTTTTATCCTTGTTAAATTTATCTCGTTAGTTTCAACTCATCTTTCCAGATATCAAGATCTTTTGAAACTTGTATCATTTGTCATATTCACTGAACTTTGCTTCATGTCATCACAAATTCAATAAGCACATGATTCATGTTTCATCTGAGTCATTGATAAATTCTTGGGACATGACAGGGACAAGCAAAAACCCTTTAAGTTGATGCTAGAGACCCCCACACACACTTTAGATCATTCCAGAGATTGACTCTCTTTTGAATGGTGTTGCACCATCAGCTGCAAATCCATACATGTATTTTCCAGGTCATCCTATAGGGTATCAGGAGAAACTCTGTGGTAAACTTTACTGTATTATTATAATCCATTTCTACACTACCCACCCTACCACCAACATTCATATCTACCAGTCTAATAAAGATGTCCGAAAAGGAGCTAAGGTTGTTTGGCATAATTTGCTTTGAGGAAATCATGGATGCTTCTAATAATCATCTCTTTATATCTTATGTATTCACAGACCATCTGCTTATAATACGCTCTAGGACTTTTCCAAGAGTGAGCATTAAGATGACTTGCGCATAGGTTTTATAACCCACCTTTCCCCCTTTTGTGAGATGAGGAAAGAATTTGCCTATCAATCCAGGTCCTCATGATTGTAGAAGGTAGGATCAAGACTTTTCAGTATTGCAACATGGATGGAACTAGAGACTCTCATACTAAGTGAAGTAAGTCAGAAAGAGAAAGACAAATACCGTATGATATCACTTATATCTGGAATCTAATATATGGCACAAATGAACCTTTCCACAGAAAAGAAAATCAGGGACTTGGAGAACAGACTTGTGGTTGCCAAGGGGAGGGGGAGGGACTGGGAATTTGAGGTTAATAGATGCAAACTATTGCCTTTGGAATGGATGAGCAATGAGATCCTGCTATATAGCACTGAGAAGTACATATGGTCGCTTATGATGGAGCATGATAATGTGAGAAAAAGGAATGCATATATGTATGTGCAACTGTATCAACTTGCTGTACAGCTGAAAATTGGCAAAACACTGTAAACCAGCTATAATGGAAAAAATAAAAATCATTAAAATAACAATAATAATACAGAAAAAAGAAAAAGAAAGGCTCTCTAGTGTTATATAAAAAGATATTTGATTCAGAATCCAAAGAACTGGGAAATCTGCATTTGTACAACATATATCTTAGCCAGAGAGAGAGCCACAGAACCAAGCCTTAATGAGTTCCCCTGAACATCTTAAAGATGCACCATCTAGGACTGAGAAGATGTTAGAAGACCTAGCATAAAGGCAGAATCTTGGTTTTATTTCCAACCAGCAATTATTTCCTCTCTCAACTTCCTTGTCTGTAAAGTGATGGGATATATTTTAAGTTCTAAGTTTTTGTGACTTATCAGGTTACTAGGGGTGGTCAGATAGGTGGCTAGATTTATATCCTAACAAATCCAGGGCATGATTCACTAACCTTTTGTGGAGAATTTAAATAGAAATGACATTTTCATTTGCCTTCTGGACACAAGCATACACAAACAAATATACACACACATGCTCACACAAATCAGGATATACAATCATTAGCTGTTATTCTTTCTGGTATGTGCATTTGATGGGAATAAAGTCATTGTTCTAACATTATGTCTCTGTTAGAATGAGTCTGCTCTAGGAACACCTTGTCATGGCATCATCTGTTAAGAATATATTACTAATGCCTTTTAAGACCTCTTTGTACTATGTTCCTAAAGAACAGCACTGGGCAGGTCTAGGAAGCATTTATTGAATGTTAGAAATTTTGTCAAATAACTTCACACACAAGTAAGAAACACACATTTGTATTTCTAAGGAGGATAACAAAATCTGATGTGAAATATTGTGTGATGTTCAGTCAAATTCAACCTACCCTCTTTATGTTCCCTGAGACATTCCACGGCATATCTATTAATCCAAACAGAACTAGAGTAAGCAAAACCACAGGGAGGCGAGAAAGGCATACACATATTTACACACACACACACACACACACACACACACTCAAACTCACTACACTATCAGCGCTACAAAAAGGCTGCTGCCAAAAAGGAAATTAAGAGAGAGGCTGTAGAGTTTAGCTCAAAGACCTAGGAAGAACCCCTCCAGCCCATTACAAAGAACACAGGGATTCCTCTCCTGTCTTTACTTCCTAGCTTAGATCTAAGTAGAAAGATCTAAGGTGGGTCCCCATCCTCGCACCTTATGAAAATCACCTGTAGGATATTTCTAACCTATACACGCCTAATCCAAAATTGAGACCTACCATCCTTGTGGAAATTACTTCCTAAACATGCTAATTTTGTAAAAATCTGTTGTGGAAACCGCCAGTAGATTTGGTAGGAATCCTAAATCCCCCTCTTATGGCTGCAGCCACCTGTGATAAATATCAATGTATGAAATGTACAAGAGCACTTCATTGTACTGAAAGTCACTATGATGGCTTGGTTGGGTATATAGGTTCTAAAGCCAAAATCTTTGGGTTTAAATATTGACTCATCCACCTTCAAGCATCTCTGTACGTCCGTTTCCTCTGCCATCAAACTGAACTACTAACAGGATTACTGTTAAGGGCAAGCAACATAAGACGTACAAAGGATTGGTTTTTGCTTCAGGGTAAGCATTCAAAAATGTAAATTCTTTTAGGCAAATGTGCTCTTAATTTCTAGATCTGGGTTGGCACAAGTACTCATGTTTTCTGGTGAAACCGCGGCGAGCTTCACCGCACATCCTGCCTCGTACTTGATTTTCTTCTTTCTTGCCCGCTCTCTGTTCCTTTCCACCTCTGTCTTGCTAACCTGAGCTTGCCTCTTCCACAAACACACAATAAAGCATTTGCCATAAGATTTGCTTCAGGCTCAGTTTTCCAGGGAACTAAGCAAAGATTCAAAGATTACCAAGAAAAATTGGCCAAGAGTATTATTATGTTTTTGAAGAGAAAACATGAATACCCACAGTTGAAAGTAATGATCATCAAAAGTGACAGGCAGAAATAGCTTGCCTAGGATTTGAAAGTTAAAACAGGGACCAGTCTAGAGGGCAGAACCCCTCCCCTGTACCCCCAGTGAAAACTGCCGGAGGAAAAGTTCAGTCTGAGATCTAGAAAGCCTTTCCCCTGAGGACAGCCCTGGAGGTGACTAGTCAGAATGGGACCACCTTAGGAGCCTGCCTATGAACTGAGAGCCCACACTGGAAAGCAGTGAGAATCTGAAGGATCTGAGGGTTTCCTTGAGTCCCCAGGAATTGCTGTTAGGCCATGGGATCCAACCTCTATCCAGGTGAGAGACTCATGGAAAACCAGGAGTCTACATAGCTAAACAGCTTGATCCAAAGTCTCACAGAGTGGATTGTTTCTTCTCCCAACTCAATGCAGGGTGAAGGCTATTTGCTCAGGTCCTGCCTGCATTCCTGAATCTGGCTCAGGACTAGAGGGGCCTATACTCAAAAGTGGGCCCTTCACTAGACAAGCGTGTCTGGGGAAGGACGGGACAGGGGCTGAAACTCTTAGAGAAGGTTTATACTGTGAGAGCACCAGATGAGAAAGGGTTCCTGCAACCCAAACATCTGTCTAAGCTTATTCAAGTGTGATACTACATATGTGGAAGTCCAGAGAGAAATCAGGCAGAGGGGCTACGGTTTTCAGAGTTGTATCTATTGTTAAAACCCTTAGTCCGCGGGGTGGTAGCAGCAGAATGCAAATGGAAGCCAACATGATTCTCAGGGCCATTTCTTTCTCCCCTCCCCCCCGCCTGTTTGCCCTAGGTGACTCTCACTGCCCCTCCCTGCAGGTCCTGGACCAGGTGGCCCTGATTCCCGCTCAGACGGGAAGCGTGTGGCTAGCCCACTGTCTAAGCCGAGGATTGCTCAGCAACGCAAGTCCCCATACACTCACGTCATTGTTTTGGCTTCCTGGTCCCACCTCTGAGCTTTAGTACACCCACTGGTTTCTCGTATTTGACTGGGATTTGTGCCCTTCCTATCTTAGTTTTCTGCCGTAGAACTGGACTTGGCCATCGGCCAGTCTGGCTCTCTTTGGTCAAGTGTAACCAAACTTTGGCTGACCCACTTGATTTAGCGGACTTCTCCTGCCCAGTATTAGCAACTGAATTTCAACTCTGACCCCACGCTCCCCAGACTCTCCACTCTCCGTTCAAACACACACACACTCTCTCCCCCTGCCCCGGAATGATAAATGACCCATTTTGCGACAGAGTTTTAAAAGAGACAAAAACCGTCTAATTCTGTTCATGAGTTTCCAAGCTAGATCTATTACTCCCGTCCTAGCGCAGAGTCCAAATGAATCACAGAGACAGCCAGCTGCACTCAGCGCTCCTTGGCACACAGAATCTTTGGTGAGAGAAGACCTGAGCAAGGCTCCATGACCCTGCCCAAGTCAAGCTGATTTATCCCCAGCTCCCTCCACTTCTACTCCGTTACCCAAACATCAGGGGACCAGAAGCTTCATTTTGCCCTTGACAATAAAGGAAGAGAGAAGAGATGCTGGGAGGTGGATGAAATCAGAAAGGGGGAAACCAAAGACAGCTGTCTCTGGGTCTCCCTTTGTAGGGAGACCCCACTCCCTACCTGCATCTCAGCCCAACCACTGTCGGTGGGTCGATTCTCACTGATGAGGCCAAAAGTTGTTTCTAGAGCCACCAATTTCACATTACTGAAGCAAGATTGAACTGTGCAAAATTTCAGTGTTGTCCGCCAAAAAAATAATAACAGGAAGTTGTGTAGAGCGGAATGTGCTGACAGCAGTAATGTTTCGGTAATAATTCATGTACAGCAGACGAAGCTCTGGAAGTCAGCCCAGCAGAGGCTAACGTGGATGGCGGATGCTCTTTTACTGATGGCCAGCGATTGATTGGCGTTTCTGCCCCATCATGAAATCAGCTCGCAAATGAAGCGGAGGTATTTCCAAAAGGAGGGAAATTGAAGAACTGAGGGAGTGAAGGGCCATGAGCAGGGCTGCCCAGGAAAATTGGGGCAAAAAAAACCAAAGTAACACTTTCAAGCTCAATTTCCAGTCTCAGCCAACTCCCATCCTGATTTTTCTGCTATAATTTCAAAAGCTAAGAAAAGCTAATCATCTAATAAAGGTGACATTATCTATTCATTCTATCTTCCGCTTGGAACCGGATCTCTCTCCCAAATAAATTAGCTGCCTCTTTCCCATTGTTCTGACAATAAGACCCATAAAAGCAATGAACTACTCTCTTGGTACACACAGAGCTGAGTGCTTCTCTGTCCTCATTGGTAGGTGTGCCACCAACTCTTGATGTCAGTGAGGAAGCAACATGCCGCTCTAGTTCCCCAGGCTGGATTCTCAGCCTGCCATTCAGGATACTTTAGGTCTCCTCTGTCCTTGAGTCGGAAAAGGAAACTGGGGAGGTCCCGTCATGGCTCAGAGGTTAACGAACCCAACCAGCATCCATGAGGATGACGGTTCCATCCCTGGCCTCGCTTAGTGGGTTAAGGATCTGGTATTGCTGTGAGCCGTGGTGTAGGTCTCAGACGTGGCCTGGACCCTGCGTTGCTGTGGCCGTGGCGTAGCCCGGTGACTGTAGCTCCAACTGGACCCCTAGCCCGGGACTCTCTATATGCCATGGCGCAGCCTTAGTAAACAAACAAACACACAAAAATATTTCCAAGCAGATATCCTCAATATTTGTGACTTAAGGTTAGGAACTAGAGAGAGAGAATTCACAAAGGGCCTACCAAGTGCCAAGCTCTTGAAATGTGATCAGGCCATTGTCTTAGGAATTCTAAGTGTATAAATAGACACTGCATTTGAAGAGTAAGTATGAAAATGTGAATGCAAAATATTGTGCTGGTAATCATTATACTGATTCCACATTGAAATATTTTAGAAATATTGGGTCAAATAAAATATACGACTAATTTCACCTGTTTCTTTGATTTTTTTTAATGTGGCCGAGGTTCAAGTCTCCATTTCCTCCAAGTGCCGTGAGCCCTTGGTCTCCTGTTCTGCATCAGGGAAACAGCGTGGCGGGAAGACCCAAGAACCAGGTAAACCTGAGTTTAAGCCCAGCTCTGCCACTTATGAGCTACATCTTCTTGAATTATTTAACGCATCTAGGCCTTAGTTTTCTCATCACTGAAGGGGCTTAAGAAGAATTAATTTGCATAACGTAACCATGAAGGTTAAACGATATAATGTAGGTAAAGCCCTTCCTACCATGTCCGGGATGAAGTAAGTATTCAAAACACTTGGGTTGGTTGTTACTCTCTGTCAAAGGAAGTGGTTGAACAAATGATGGTGTGACATTCTTCAAATCTGTAATTGAATAACTGCATGCTTCTTACCATGGGGTGATCATTCAAAATCAAAGTATGGATCCGGTGGCATGCTTTTTAATGATTGCTGGCTACCCCATTGAGATATTTTCTGCATAGGTTCAAAATACTCTCCAGAATCATTTCAGACCCGTTTATAGACAGGCCCGAGGGCATCCCAGCTCAGATCGGGTTCCATCTGCTCCCTGTTCCGCGTCTGAACCCTGCCACCTGTCACGGGGGACCATCCACATGTAACCCTGAGGAAAAGAATCAGCCACCGACTGGCTTACTGAGCACATTTCCCATGACGCCCAGAGCCTGGCCTCTGCGGGACTCAACGGTAAAGACCTTGACCCCTCAGCCCTCCACAACCGCTGAGCTGGCCAGCCCTTCTGGGACAACCCTGCACATATTGACTAGAGTAAATCAGATCGTGTTCATAAAGTTACACAGAGAGCATTTTCGTTTTCTGAAAGCCTTTCATGAGCCTCTTGTGGCTCTTAGAAAATCAACCTAAAGTCCTGTTTTTTTTTTTAATTTATTGAAATGTAGTTGATTTACAGAGTTGTGTTCATTTCATGTGCAGAGCAAAGTGAAGCAGTTATACACCGACATGTATCCATTCCTTTTCAGATTCTTTTCCCATATAGGCTGCCACTCAGTACCGAGTAAATTTCCCTGTGCTGTACAGCAAATAATCCTAAAACCTCTAACGTCGTTGCAGCACCGGTAGGATCTGCCTGCCTCCCGCTCTACTGCGACCCGACTTCCTTCTGCCTTGACTCTGCGCCCTGAGCGCTGGTCCCACGTCCATGCCTCTAACACCGCAGGGTCTTTGCCGCCTCAGAGCTTTTGCATGTGATGCTTTCTCTCCCCCTAGACTCTGCCGGGCCAACTCCTACTTATCCCGCAGGTCTCTGCTGATGTCTCCTCTGAAGAAGATTTCCCTCATCCTTTATTCTAATGTCCCCCCGATTTTTCCTTCACGCCCCTTGTGATCAAAATCCGACTTTTGCTTTTTCTCTCAGGATCACAACTCCTTTCTTCGCTGCCTCTCCAGCACCTCACACAAATATGCATGCAACGATATTTGTTGCATCAAAGCATGCCTCGATGCGTAGACATCGGCCGTCCAAAGTGGAATTCGTCACTCTTCTACCACCCGTGCTTTCTGACCCCCCCATTCCCACCCCAGACCCTCGAGTCTAGAACCCCTTCTCTTTGGTGATTCCTCAGCAGGCCCTTCACTCACCTGCAGGCTGCAATGCATAAATCATTTCACGGCCTGATGACGTGTTACGCAGGGTTCATCGCTGCACAAACACACCGCAAGTAATGAAAATAGCTTACAGTCTATCACTTGGAAGGTGCCGTGTAACATATGGACGTGATGTACTTCACCTCGTGTGATGTATGTTGTCTCATATGGGTGTGATGTATATTATCTTCACGACAGTCCTACAGGCTGGGGGCTTCGGCTGGCCCCACTTTTCAGATGAGCAAACTGAGACACAGATTAGGCAGTTGGTAGCAGGTCATAACAGCAGCTTCTCTCAAGAGGAGAACAGAAACAGGCTTGCTCTAATCACCACATGCACGCATCTAATCTCTGAAGTTTGTTGTCTTTCTCAGCTACAGGTACCAGCTTTGCCGATTAACTCTCTCTTTAGACCTCAGCTCCACTCTGCTTCCCTCTTAATCTATCTATGCTCCTTAATTAAGGAGTAGTGCCTTAACGGTAATTTCCAAAATCAACCCAAAGTTCAGGCAGAAGTTAGTTTTTCCACAACATTTTGACTCTGGATTGATGTGTCATCTTTCTGGTTCTTACATCTAGCATTTTATATCTATAACTCCTTTGCTTTTTTTTGTTTGTTTGTTTGTTTTTTAACCAAGATCACTGTGACTCTTAAACTTAATTGGAGGTGAGAGAGGAGAAAAACAGCATCTAGTTAGTCCCTGCCACGTGTCGGTCATTCTTCTACGTGTTTCACGCACGTCATCTCATCCAGCTGCCCGATAACCCATGGATTGTAGTGTCCCTCTACTATACAAGATAACACAGAGACTCAGAGAAGGTAAGTAATCTGCCTACGGTCTCACAGGTATTATGCAGTACACTGAAAATGTCATACCTATTTTGTTTTATTCCAAAGTCATGCTTTCTCTTTTATCATGTGACATCCATAACCCCAGACCTTTCTGGTTTGTCTAATAAGCCTTCTCACAGTACACTTCTCAGTGTCTCTCCTTCTCTGTTCTTCCACCAAACATCTCCATCCAGACTTTGGGTTCTAGCATCTTCTCCTACCCCTCACGACAAAATCATCTCGTTTTCCTCCTTCCTTTCTTGAGCCATGTGGATTTCTGTTTATATGTATGTCTATTCGATTTACATTTGCAAAGCAAATACATTTGCATATCACTTTTCCACAGCCACACTTCCCAGGGTGTTAACCAAGCCAGAATCCTGAGCATGGGGATCAAGGAGCATTTTATTCAGGAGCTGGTCTCATACAAATGCAAATACATGGCCACGTAGCATCACATTCGCAGAAATGGGACAGAAGAGGGACCAGCTTTGATGGGCTACGTGGAAGCCTTGGACAAGGCAGCTACCGGATGACTGGGCCACACAGCTACCAGCCGGAGAGGGGAGTGGAAACTGGGGAAGCCCTCATGACTGAAAGGGAGAAGGCGGCCATGTGAGGCAGTGAGTGTACACGGTCGGAAAAAATGAAGAGTGAACTTCAAATTGTTATTCGGTATGGTCCAAAAAAAAATAGCTTGACCATCAACTTACCTCTAAAAACCAGTAAAAGAGGACCGGGGAAAGATACAATCGCCGTGCAATCCTCACAGGAGACGGCGTTGGTCACAGAAACCCCTGCCTCCCACAGCGAGCCTGACCGAGCTGCATGCATATGACTGTCCCCGACCTGGCACAGGCGGCATTGTTGGGTGGTTTTCTCACCCAGGTTAAGCCTGGCAACTCCATTGTCCAGGAAGCACAAAAAAGGGGTCTGCTCATGTTAATGAGGCCTCTAGGGAAGATCTGCCTTGTGGGGTCTGCGTTCTTTTTTGGGGGGGTCTTTTTAGGGCCACATCCCTGGCATACGGAAGTCGAATTGGAGCTGTAGCTACAGCCACAGCAATGCCAGATCCCAGCCGCGTCTGCAGCCTACATACACCACAGCTCACAGGAACACCAGATCCTTAACCCACTGAGCCTGTCCAGGAATCGAACCCGCATCCTCATGGTCGGGTTCATAGCTGCTGAGCCAGGACAGGAACTCCGGGGTCTGCATTCTTCAAGCTAGCTTTTAAGATTCTTCTCCTGAGAGTCATCAGCCATTTCTGTCTTGGGTAAAACCAATGGGATTTAAGTTATAAACAAGACAATCAAATTTACTTAGAAATAACATGATTGGAGTTCAGCTACAAGCATAGATCTGAATGAGACCGAGGTGAGAGAGGCTTTTAGAGATATAATTTGAAAGCATTGACAAGTTACGTGTGTGCATATGGCCCAGGCGTGAGTGAGTGCCTGGCTACTCTTGATAAGAAACATAGCTCGATCCTTTGGCCCTGTTCTCGGGCTGCCTGATATAAAGACCCACCCTGGTCTGAGCTACAGCAGCTAATACTGCTGCAGCTCCCGTAAGGAGATACTGTTTATACCCACCCAGATCCTTTTACCTGTAGGTACAGCCATCCTGGATGCTGTGCGTGGGCTGGTTATCAACTCACAGTTCCCTTCATACAAAACCCCAGAGCCTTGCCTCTCAAGGGTAATGATTTGTGTGCTATTTATGCTTCAAAGCTCCTCTGAGACTGGAAGCAGAGTGAGTATCCAGAAGACATCTTCTTGCTTAACCTTTTCCCTCTTCCCGCTCTCCTCCCTCCCGCCCCATACTCCACCCTGGCGGGGACGCCCACTGAGGACCGAGGAGGACGCCCGCTCTCCTTACTGCAATAGGTCTGTGTTCCCTGTCGGTCGAAGAGCCTGCTCTTGCGTTCCCTTCAGGATTAGGAAGTGAGTCTTGACCTGGCTAAACCCCAGCTGCCCTGATCCTGGAGTCGAGGAGCGTCCACAGGGAGAAGCAGAGCTCTCAAGTCTCTGTGGGACGGAGGCCAAGCTCAGCCGAAATCCAACACTAAACCGTCCTGACAGCTCGCTCAACCACCCCCGCGGCAGCTGGGACGAGGAGGGTGAGCTGCTGCTCCTTTTCCATCAACAGGTGTCCCCCGGCAGGCCGTTCTCCTGTGAGCCGGGCGCTGAACACAGACTCAGGCAGGAACTGGGAGAAGCCATGCTGACCAAGACCGGGTGTGCACTTCGCAAGCGTTTAGGTGCACAGGGAGTAAGGCCCCCGCTCCCTCTCTCAAGTTCAGAAGAAGCAGGCCTGCCACGACAGACGCGCAGAGAACAAAATGCCGCCTTGGTCTCTGATAAGCTGCAAGAAAACAAACCCCTCCCTCAAATGCTTCGTTAACACTTCATCTCTGGGCTACATGCCTCACCGACCCAGGAGAAGGCCTTGGGGATGACCTTGGGGCTCTCATAAAGCTCCATTTCTTCATCCAAATTCATGGAGAGACCCCTGCCCCTCCCCTGGGGAGGGGAGGGGAGGGGAGAGGTGGGCAGTCTATCCGTGGTTTTGAATCTTTTCGATCATCACTGACTCTCCTGGGGGTGAGGGGTGAGGGCGTTTGAAAATAGGGGGGGATGTGACCAGCACTCACTGGGCAGGACTGAGGGGTGCAGAGCACCCTACGATGTCAGGCCTGCACTTTTCCCCAAGAACGCGGTGCCACCCCAAATGCCAGCACCCCCCTGCCCGCCACCGCCCCGGGAAACAGAAGTCCTTCCACATGGAAACCCAAGGCAAAGACCTTGGGGGCTGGCCCTTTGCTATTGATCAGCTATAGATTGCAAAGCGCAAGGCCCTGAGCCAAGTTAATCAAGGAGAGGCAACGCCAGTTTCTCCACCTTCAAAAACCCAGGAGACACGGGCCCCTGTGGAGCAGGACATTGTTCCGGGCCCCTCATCGAGCGTCTCGGCCCCGGAAGGCGCCCAGGAGGCAGGCCTTTGCAGAGGGAAGCACGCGTGCAGAGGCCGTAGCCCCGCCAGCTGCAGGTCACCTGCTGAAAGCTGCGGTCAGTCAGCTACCCGGGAGTCCTCAGCTCCCCTGCCTCCTTCTCTGTTCTCTGGTCCTTTTTTTTTTTTGAGGACTCTGGTTCTTCTCTGTGGGGTTAATTGCTTGCCTGTCATTGTGCCCAGGTCTCTCTCTGTCAGCTCCCTCGGCTTAAGGACCAAAGGTGTCAAAGGGAGAATTTCTACAACAAACGCCAGGCTCACGCACCCACGCCCTCGCCCCTTTCCTGCTTTCAAAAAAGGCCAGCGCTGCCTGGGCCTCGGCCTTTAGGGGACTAGGGCTGGGAGCACGTATTCCCGGAACCGCAGCTCAGGCATCGAATCCTGCCCGCGTTACCGTATCTGGCCATATTAACGGGGTCATAAATATGTCCAAAGTTCAGAACTGATGATCAGGCGAGTACTCAAATAAACACACTTATTACCGAAGCCCCGAGAGGGACGCACTGACATGCAGGGAGGGCTCGCCCACATCATTTTCGCCTCCGTTTCCTCATCATATCTGCTTTTATTTCACGCCACATGAAAAATGGATGAAGAGCTACTTGTTATTTTTGGTGAGCTTCCTCTGTAAGTGTTCCTCCCCCACCTGCGCCACTTGCGTTCTCAGAACCACTCAGCCTGGGCCGGGCCAGCCTCAAAGACCAAACCAATACCCGAGGCCCGGGGGAAACGGGGGCCCCAGCTCTTCTTGGAAATAAGCAACCGGCACTCGCGAAGTGGGCCAGCAGGCCCGGGAGAGTGTGATGCACTCAGCCTTTCCCAGCATCTCCGGGGCTGAATGAGTCACTGGCAAGCGAAAGTTCGTAGATAAAAAGAATTACCGAAACCCATTGGTTTTAGACTTATTTACATGACTCGTTTAGAGAGTCTTTCCCAAATAGCCCTCCTTGTCTGGCCCTCGTGTTTCATAACACACACGTTTCATAACATCAGGCGCTCGGTCTTATCCTTGAAATTGTAGCCAAGCATTTTAAGATGATTTGCTACCAGAGATGAGATTGTGTAAATATTTCATAAAAGGCCTAATAATAACCAGAGTGACAGCTAACCCCTGGGGGTCATTTAATTCTGGCAGGATTCTGAGCACTTTAGAGAAACCGATTTCTTGAGTCCTGACAGGAGCACGCCCATCCTGTGGATGAGAAAACAGAGGCAGCAGAGCAGATTCAATAACGTGCTGTGCTAAGTGCCGAGCAAGGGTTCCGACACGAGCAGCCTGGCTCTGGGGCCAGACCCTTAGCCGGGAAACCCTGCTACCCTTACCGTCATGTTTGCGATTCTGTTGTGAACAAGCTTAGTACATGGGGAGGATAAAAAGACCTCAGAGCCCTTCTGAAGTAACCAGCACGATTATCTACTGCAAAGGCTTGTACGAATGGGTAAGAGAAACATCTAGCAAGGTGAGATGGGGCCTGTGAATTGGGGAGTATGAGAGCAGCCTAAAATTATTTTTAAAAAGCACTTTGCTTTAAAAAAAAAAATTCTTAGGCCAAATTCTGCCAACATGAGAGCCCTGGTTCTGGCGTAAAATTTTACAGAAGGTGGAACCTGCCCAGAGAGGAAACCGGTGCGCACCAGGTCAGCCATAAATTGTGACGGAAGCAAGGCTAGACTCCAAGCTCATGGACTTACTGCCTGTATGAAAATCCGTCCCCAGCCTCCACCACCCCAACCCCATCCATGCCCCGCTAGTTCCCGTCTCTCTTATGCACAAGCAGGAAGGCTTTTATTCTATTTGCAAAGCAAATAGAGCTGAGATACAGATTACTCTCAAGCATCGAAGCTTTTATCCAATATAAACAGAATCGGGGTAACTTGTTCCCTCACACACATGCAGGCTCTGTGCCAGCCCCAGCATCATTAGCAGAAGGCAAATAGAGCTCCGGCATCCTGGCCAAACTGGGGAACTCTGTTTACCTCCAACACCAGCAGGGAGATGCA
Organism: Catagonus wagneri; assembly: GCA_004024745.2. Lineage (NCBI taxonomy): Eukaryota > Metazoa > Chordata > Mammalia > Artiodactyla > Tayassuidae > Catagonus > Catagonus wagneri. Next base: position 26,604,904 of record PVHT020000175.1, read on the forward strand.
TTTAAGGTTTCCTTCTTCCTTCTGTTTTCCCACTGACCCTCCAGTAGGAATAAAGACTAGATGGTCATACACAAGGTACGTCGCAGAGGAAGGAGCTGGGGACGGGGAGACGGGAGATCTGGATTCTTCCAAAGTCTCCCCGAATCTCAGTTACCTTATTTGCAGTGATGTGAGGATTAAATAGGTTAACAGAAAGCAAAGGTCTGAAATAGGGTGCATTAGCTAAGTGTCTCTTCTTGCTTCTGAGGGCTCCCAAACTCATCAAGGAGAACACACACACACACACACATGCACACACAACCTTGTCTAGACTTTTACCTACGAAAAATAGTCAGTCACGTGGCTTTAGACAAGTTCCTAAACTCCCTCAGCCTCAGTTTCCTCATCTGTAAAATGGGAGGGATAACAATCCCTTCAAGATTTTTATGAGCTTTAAAAGATAGCAGTCTAGGTGAAGGGGTTCTCCGGGTCATAACATCTAAATGTCAATTTTTCAAACAATTTTTTTCAGTATAAAAGTTGTGGCGTGATTAGTAAATTAAATCCAAAGGCAGTTCTTATAATGGGCCTTACCAGTCATTACAATGGGGGCAAGAATATTCACCATCATTGCGGAGCTCCCGATAGAACAAACTGAATGGGCCAGACTCACATCTCTACATTTCATTCATTCGGTCAGCCAGTTGACAAACGTCTTTGGAGTACCTAGACATGCCAAACTCTCTTCGACTTGGGGAGCACCAAGTCAGATGCGCACAATCCCTTTTCCTCTAAAAGCTCACAACGCAGCCCGATCAGACATCTGGCAATACTTTTCATTTATCTCGTTGCCTTATATTTAAATCCGGTATAAACAAATGACAACGGCAGAGCAACCGTAGAGGCTTCTTGAGGCTCCCAAGCTCCCATAAAATGCTCTGAAAAATCAAAGGCCCTCTCCTAATGTGAGCCAGAAAAGGGTAAACCATTCCATAGATACATGAGGACCACAAAGATGCTGGCATCAAGGATTCGAGGGGAAGGTTTCAGGAAGGAGGTGAGGGTGAGTTAGGTGGCAGAGCCGCTCACAGCCCGAGGGGACCCTCCGTACGTACCGAAAGCCCGCTCACTCCCTTTTCTCCATCTGTTCTACGGTGCTGCAGTCGACAAAATAAAAGACTTAAACCAAATGATCATCAATGTCCATTTCAGCCCTGAGATTCTGTGATCCTCTGCCACTGAGGATGGCAGCACAATGACCCGAAGGGGTTAATTCATCTCACAGACCATTCCCCGCCTGAGTCAGCATAGGTGAGACAGACTCTAAGGAGACTCGCCCCCCACACCTTCCCAAGGAGACAAAGCCGCCCATCATTTGCCTTTAATCTGTTTTCTTAATTTTCTTCCTAAGGAAAGTCACAGCTCCAATCAGTCCTCTAATCAATGGCTGCACACTCCTGCACAAATGAGCTAGATTTATTAAGAGGCCTCTCTTCGATGGAAATGGGCTCCCTGCTGGGGCTGCAAATACAGGCTAAGATTGACTGCTCCCAGAATAGGTAAAGATGTAAAGAAAATGAGAGCAGGCCAGCGATGGGGAAGAGAGCCCCCAGGCCTCCCTCCCTAGCACCGTCACCACGGATGGATGGTCACCGGTGGCCGCCTGGACAGGTGCGTCTCGCAGGCTGATCCTGGGCACAGGGACCCGGAGTGCCTCCGTGTAGCATCCTCTGTCACTTCCCTAGGAGGTGAGCTCACCAAAACCAGATTAAAAGAGACACTCGTCCCAATGGAAAACCTCCCAGGAACCTAGAGTTCATCAGCTGTCAGAGCTCGAGAAATCTTTAGAGAGTAATGACAGCCCCAAACTGGAAGGGTGTTCTGGGGAAGGACCCCAATATTCCCGAATCATTAATGGTCAGAAGCAGAAGAAATTAATATTTCACCGTTGTTATGAAATTATTCATATTAGCAAAAGGTAGATATTTCTATGTTCATAATTGGGGGCTGGGATCCTGACGGGAGGAGGCGGGACCCTTCATTAAACTTTCGGTTACACACAGGAAAAGCCAGTGGAGACGCCTGGCACAAGGGAAACTTAATCTCTTTGGCAAATTATGTCAAGCGCTGCCTTCACTGTGGGGAGATTTGTATTTCTAGAAATTACTATTCTGTTTCCTGGGGTGTTGGGAAGAGGACAGGGAAATCAATTTGTTTATTTCCCCTGGAAGCCTCCGAGAAGTCTGAGGAAGCTGGATCTCCGCGCAGAACACGGACAAAGGCAGCTGCGTGGCAGGCCGGGGTCTGGCGCAGCAGCATCATGGAAGGCAGAGAGCGAGAGAGAAAGAAAGAAAAGGAGCTTGCTCAGTAGCCTGTTTGAAACATTTCTCTTCTCAGTTATAATATGTGCTTCTGCTGCCCTCGAACCTCAGCTTTGTTCAACCTGTCAGCCTGAGAAGCAGCGGTCCGGAGACACAACCAAACCAATTACGAGATGGTAGAAGGAAGATCAGAGATTGCAGAGCACATCCGGAGCGGAGACCATGAGTGGCCACGGGGATGGGTCTGAGGTCCACGCAGACGGTCCTCGTATAAACTTCCCTTCAAAACTGTGGGCCGGGGAGCCTGGTCGAGGGCTTGACATTTTACAGTCGGGTGGCAAAGGGGAGCCGGTGCTGATCTTGTATACTAAACGGGAGGCTGGAGAAATTCTGCAGGCTGGCGATCTCAGGGCCATCTGGATTCTATAAGAAACCCAGTCCAGACGCTGTCATTAAATGACTTGCCCAGGGTCACAGAACTAGTTAGTGACAGAAACAAACTCAGGGGGGAGATGCTCTGAGTCTTAAGCTTGAGTTTTTTATAACCCTAGACTCACTACACCTCTCCCCGCGTTTCAAAGCCCAGCCAAGCTTCAGGTCGCCAGCAGTCAGCACCCGGGGGGGGGGGGGCAGGGGGGGGGAAGGGAGGGGTGTGGTCAGTGCCGAGTTTTCAGGCTGCTTACTTTTTCTTGACCTGGTTCTGCTTTTGGGGGACTTGCAGCCCATGGAAGGTCAGGGACCAGTGAATCCCTTTGTTTTTACAGATGGACAAAACTGCCCGGACAGGGGAAGTGACTCGCCTAAGATTACAGGCCACTGAGAGTGCAAGCGTGTTTGGAAGCAGAGAAGGAAAGCAGCAGAGACAAAATGTGGAGGAAGAATTAAGAGAAGGAATTACCCATGAGGCTGGAGCCGAGCTCCAGGGAGCCGGGGTGGGATAAACCCCGCAGGTCTTCCCATCCTCCCTTCTCCAGGTCTCCCTAACACGGCCAGCCCTTCCTAGTTCCTTCCCGGAACTGCTGAGACAACGCGAGTGAGAGAACATAGCACCACCTTAGTCTCCACTCCATCCTAATGTGCCCCCGTGAGTCGTCTTCTCCCGACACTTCCAGCTCCCGGGGTGGGAGCTGCGTGCCACGGCGAGGACCACAGCGCGTCCTCCTCTTTTATAAGATGCCTCGCACCGCCCAGAGTAAGCCTTTCACGCTCAGTAAACAGCTGCCCACTGGTTACTCTTTGAGAAAACTTGCAAAACTCCTCGTGGTGCAGATCCTTATAAAGGACAAAAGGTGGGGAAATGAGACTCCGTTTTCTAATCTGAAAACTTAGAGAGAGACCCCCTGGCATCAGGCCACTCCTTCTGTCTGAGATGGGTCGTTTTGTGAACAAAATTTAACTACGGTTTTGATAGACTGCAGTTTGGACGGCACACTCTCACACCACGAGGCTCTCCCTTTTCCTGTCTTCTCTCTCACTCTACACACAGTCTTACAAAAGCTGCCAGGCGGAGGGTTCAGGATGGGACCAAAGCCTAAAGGACTCCAGCAGAGACACAGGCAGAAATCTGCCCGAGGCTCGTGAAGGGTGGTTGTTTTTTGATGCCTTTATATTTGTTTGGTTTCAACTGAAACTCGGCTTCTGAGAGTGTGGAAGGGGGTTCTGCAATTTGCAATCGTAGATGCTGTCGGTGCATAGAGCTGGCCTTGCCTCCTAGGAGGGGGAACAGAGACCGGCCTAGAAGCGGGTGAGGGTTGCAGCAGTTCTCGGGCAGGTGAGAACGCGGAGGCGTGTCAGCTGCTACCTCTGCTTCCCCAGATCTACCAGCCCATCTCCCTCTTTGTGTCCTTGCATCATTAAAATTGCACTCATGATATAAAATGCCACCCTGAAGTCCTAAAGTAACCAGGGGAGCCATGAAACTATTTATGGAAAGCTTGAATTTTCGGTCTCCACTCCTCATCGCAGAACATTCTAGACAGTTGCGGGAAGGAGGCGGGGACAGACTCAGACAGTCTTAGAAAGACTAGGAGTCAACTCCAGAGTTGATGACAAAAGATTAGAGAGGAGCATGTATGTTCCTGCCTAAAATATCCATTACAAAGCCTTTTGCCTGACATTATGCAGCCACTTAACCTTTTCCACTTGACAAGCAGATTCCAAGTGTATTTTTTGGTCAAGCCAGGTCACAGCACCACAGCCCCACCAGAGAGGAACCACATGCAGCATCCATGCCTTCATTCTGGCGGGTCTAGGCAGAGCTGCAGACAGATGCCACTCTGTTCCCCACCCTCTGACCTTCACTCCTGAGAGCCACTCGCTTTCAAGGTGAACAAGTCTTGTCTTGAAACCAATTAAATATACAAACCACAGTGACTAAAGTGTTCTTGAAAGGATGTGCAGGGGGAGTGCCAAGAAACAGGAAAAATTTCAGAATGAATTATTGATCAGGTTTTCTTTCCTATACACACACACGAAAAGGTGAGGCACTCCCAGGCAGGGCGGGATCACATCTTGTGCGGTCGTCACGGGGATAAGAAAGATGAGCCCTTGCTCTCAACTCCATTCATTTGGTGGATGGGAAATGTGTTTACATCTCTGTGTATCCGCTTTTGTTTGGTTCTCAAGAAAGCCTGAACCAGCAGATTTCAGGAGAAAGCTAACACATCTCACAGGCTTAGAGAAATGATGTGTGCCACTTGAAAAAAAAATTGAAAAAAAAAATAGAACTTTTCACTTCTATAGCAGTTTTTATCCCAGTCTCTAAATAGGTTATGGGTAGTAATTAAAGGTTGTCATGCATTACCTGTCGCCTTGGGCTCTATTAACCCAGGTGGAAACTCCGCGTTTGATTGCCGTTAGAGGTGGAGGAATTGAGACAGTGCCGAAGGACGGATGAAAGGGAGGAAGTTAAGGGACCGTCACCTCTATCCTGGCTGCGCCAATCTCATTCCTTTCTCAGTTTCTGCAGGTCAGGGGTCTGAGCATGACTCAACTGGGTCCTGTGTTTAGGGTCTTACAAGGTATCAGCCAGGGCTGCATTCTCATCCGGAGGTTCAACTGAGGAAGAAACTGCTTCCCTGCTCCCCGGGTTTGGGTAGCGTTCCATTCCTTGTGGCTGTCTCGCTTGCAGCTATAGTTCCTAGAGGCCACCACCAGTTCCTTGATGCATAGGTTTCCTCCACTTATTCATCAAGTCAGCAAGGAGAGTATTTAGGGTCTGATATCAAGACAGAGTCTGGTATGACATAGTGCCATCGCATCATGCGCTTTGTGGTTACAAAAGTGGGCATCTAATCACTTTTTTGTATTCTGTTGGTTAGAAGGAATTTGCAAGTCTTACCCACGCTCCAGGTGAGGGGGTCACACAGAGGTGTGAACACCAGGAGGCGAGATCCTGGGGATCTATAGTCTGTCTACCAAACCCGAAAATCTGGAGGTAGAAACTTTTTCATACCTTTAGGCTTTGTGGTAGGCTTTTTTTTTTGGGGGGGGGGAAGGTAAGGAGTTGGTCAGATTATGCAATATACAGGCATATTTCAGAGATATTGCCATTTTTACTTCCAGACCACCATGATAAAGCACATATTGCATAAAGACAGCCAAGCAAATCTTTAGATTTCCCAGTGCATGTAAAAGTTGTGTTTCTATTATACTGTGGTCCATTAAGGGTACAATAGCATTATGTCTAAAAAAAACCAATGTACATACCTTAATTTAAAAATATTGAGAGTTCCTGTCGTGGCTCAGTGGTTAACGAACACAGCTAGTATCCACGAGGATTCAGATTCGATCCTTGGCCTTCTCAGTGGGTTAAAGATCCAGCATTGCTGTGGCTGTGGCTAAGCCAGTGGCCACAGCTCCGATTCAACCCCTCGCCTAGGAACCTCCATATGACTGGGGTGCTAGCCTAAAAAAAAAAAAAAGATGAAATAATAGATTTACGACTAAAAAATGCTAAGGATCACTTGACAATGCAGGGTTGTTGCAAATCTTCAATTTGGAAAAAAATGCAGTATCTACAAAACGCAATCAAATGAAGTATGACCGCGTCTACCTTGCAGAAAACAGGGGAACTCAGCAGAGCACTGAACCCATACAAAAATAAATGTTTAATAAAGATCTCAGGAAAAGCCCCCATAGTTTCACTCATTAATGGAGAAATAGGGGATTAATCTACTCAACTAGCAACCAGAGCCCTGAGGCGGCCGCCTTCAGATCCCCTTTTTGAGTTCAAGAGCCCCAGGGCATCTTTTTAGATTGCAGGGTGGGGACCCTGGGCGGAGCAACACTTCAGAAATTTAACGTGCCTGTGACTCACGTGAGGTCTTGTTAGGATGCAGATTCCGATGCAGTGGGTTTGGAACAGCCCCTAAGATGCGGCAAGTTCCCAAAGGATGTCCGTCTTCCTGGTCCTCAGAACACACTTTGAACGGCAAGAGTAGAAGACAAGAAAGGACGAAAGAACCAAATCGTAGAGTCCCCACCCCCTACCACGTGACTGAACGTGACTGTGAATACTGGGATTTCAAGCAATTTAAATATTTTGAGTGAAAAATCTGAAAAATTCCTGAAGCCAGGTGGGACATGGCTTTTTTTCCCCACGCACATGGCATACTGTGAATTTGGGGGGAGAGCGGTATTTGGGCTTGAAGGAGCAAAGAGAGACCCTGGGTACAGACGGTGAGTGACACTGCGGTGAAGTCAATGGGTACATGGCCGGAGACCCAGGGACACACAGAGGCAGCGGTGGGGATGCGGTGAGTGTCCAGGGAGGCTAAGCCGTGCTCATCACTAACTAGGACAGCCAGTGTGTGTGACAACGTTCCATCCAGCAGGACCTGAGGGAGAGATGGAACCTGGGCTTGCTGGTGCGGGATCAGCTAGAATGAGGCCAAAAAAAAAAAAAAAAAAGACAAACATAAGACAGGAGTTCAATTATGGATCAGAATCAACGAACAGCCTCCAACCAAATGCACAACAGAGAATGGAGAAAAACGGAATTTCTTGGAAGAAGCCAGAGGGCAGTAGGCGGGGGGTGAAGCCGGCTACCGGTTTAGTTTTCCAGCAGAAGCTGACAGGGTATACCTCAAAGGCAAAGGTTTGATTTTGAGCCAGAGAATAGGAGCAGGGGAAATGCCCAGGAAGCCTAGGGTAGCTGAGGAATATTTTAACCCTCAGTGAAGCTAACTTAACCAGTACCCTATTGGAAGGCATGCGGCCATGCGATGGAGCGGAAAGACCTGGAACTGAGGGTTCGGAGACCCAGCTTCTCTATGTGGTTAATGCTTCTTCATTCGTTATAAGTTCACTGAGAATTTACCAGGCTCTGAGCCCCGTGCTAAGTTCTGGAAAACTTAAAATAGCAAATGAAATAACAAAAAAAATACAAAATTAATATCATGATAATAAAGTTTGGAATGATTGATTTGTATTGAGTACTGCCCTAAATAGTTCATATTTAAATATTAGAACAGTCTCTAAGGGTGAGTAGTAATTTTATATTCATTTTTCAGATGTTGAAACTGAGGTAAAGAAGTAATATGACAGACTCTTTCTGCTGTAATGGAGCTTATATTCTAATAGTCATGCCACCAATTAACAAAATGATTTTGGTGACTGTTCTTTCTGGTTCTTTTTCCATAGCCATCGAAAGAGTAGATAAAAATTTTAAGAGCTGCTCTAAACCTGATATATTGTCTTCTTTAATCCTTGCAATAATTTTACGCGGTAATGACTGTTATTATTTCCATTTTACAGATGAGGAAACTAGGGTTCAGAAAAACTGATTTTCCCAAGAGGCCTCACTGGGGATTCAAACCCAGGTAGTCTAACTCCAGACTAAGATACAACACGATGGCAAATTAGAACATTGGACTAAATGTCTGAGATCCTATCTTGCTGGAATGTTCCATTACCTTCCTGTAAGTTCCCTGAATCTCCTATATTTTGTGATTCAGATCTTTCTGTATCCCATCCAGCTGTGAGCCCTAGCAGAGTACAAGGAGTAAGCAGAAGGAAAGGCCGCCACCCGAGGCCAAGCTGTGATGGGGAAACATCCGTCTGAGGTCTGTGGGCATCGGCAATGAAGAGCGATGTCGAGCTCTGGTCCCTGCGACTGATGGCACAAGATGCGCTGCACCCACACATGGACTCAGGCCCGGCCCTGCAAGGGGATTCTTCGTTCAGCTTGGAGACCTCGAAGCACAGGGGATAATTGGTTGTTTGCACGTGCTGGGGTTTGTTTCAGCGCAGATCCCCAAGGCAACGCTTCCTGATCCAGTTGAACAGGAAAGGATTTAAATTGAGGTCCTGAACTGAGAGGAGAATGCATTAATCACACTCATTCCCGGAGTCAGAAACAAATTCGGTCTTCCCATAAGGAGTGCTATCAAGCAAGAAATCGGGTCCCCAGGTGAGAGAGGTGGTGCGGTGCCCGAGCGAAATGACGGAAGTCCGGGCAGACACTGGAGTTAGGGCATCTCCAGCTTCTACAGACCTTCATACCAAAAACAAAAAAGTGTCCGTAGACCAGGCACAACCTTTTGGCTTTCATAATAGATAATACAAAATGTGATGGATGTCCCCAGATTTAAGAATCTCAACGTGTCCAGAATCAAAGTCCTTTATTCATCCACTCATTTAACAAACAGTCAATGAATGCCTACTAAGCTCCACCCTTGAGGGTGAACCAAATAGAAATTGACTCTGGCTTTCTCAAGCTTATCTCTAGATGTAGAAAATCATCAAAGTGACTGACCACTGCAGATAAACCAATAGTTAAATAAGGTAAATTTTGGGGGGACTGGATGTCATGAAGGGCACACAGAGGAAAGAGAAGAGGGCTGAAAATGGGAGATCTTAGATACGCTGGTCAAGGGAGATCTCTGTTATGAGATGACATTGGACCTGAGACCTGAAGGATGAAAAGATATCCATGTGATAAGCAGGGGGAAGAGAGTGCCGGAAGACAGAAGGCCAAGTACAAGGAGCAAGCTTGGCCTGTTCAGAGACCTGACAGGAGGCCACGTGGCTGCGGGGGAGTGGGAAGAGCCCTTGGGACCAGACGCATGAGAACAGAAGCCAGGACAGGGCAAGACGACACGGGGCGTCAGGTGCCACGCTGAGCAGGGCGGTTCTGTTCTGAGAGCACGTGGAGCTTGTTAAGCAGAGGAGGGACTTGACCGGCTTTAGGGAAAAGGTCTCTTTGCTGCAGTGTGGAGAATGAGCTGGGGGGTCCAGAAGGCTGTCAGGGTCGCCCACGTGGGAAATGACGGTGACTTGGCTTGAGGAGGGGGCAGGGAGGTGGAAAAAGTGGAGGATCTGGGGTTCTTCCCTCCTCACTGGCTAATGAGTCAGATGTGATGATGTAAAAGGGCCTACTTGGGCCCCCAGGTGGCAATTTTTCTGGACTTGAAGCTCTTCTTTGTGAATCTGGTTCGGCTTCATAAAAGCAAGATGCCCCCGCGTGCGAAGCACAGCCCATCTGGGTGTCCCCTGCTGTCCTCTCGTGCGGATGACCGTGGCCCACGGCAGACTGGGAGCGGGGCGCAGGGAGAAAGAGCCGAGGGCTTGGCTGACCCGCCACCTGGACCTGCAGCCTCCCAGCCTCGTCAGCTGAAGCCGATGATGACACTAGAAGGAGCCCTGGGGGAGGCCAGTGATGCCACGTGTTGGGCACAGAGCTCTGGAAGACGGCCTTGCCAACCATTTCCGAGCGACCTCGGCCCATCCCCGAGGAAGGAGTAAGATCAGGATGAGCTGTGTGTGAAGGTGTGTGTGCATGAGTGTGTGTCTGTGTGTTGGGAGAGGGCTGGGGGCAGCTGAGGTTCCAGCTGAGAAAGCCGTGGAGAGCAGGGCCAGGCTTGAACTGTCTTTAAAGAAGGTTCTCCTTGGCTGCCCCGAATTAACAAAAGGAAAAATAACTCCATCACAAGCCTGGATGTCTCTGAACTTGTCAAAACTCGTCTCTGATTTGCTGCACAGTCGGGAGGGTGGGTGGTAAAAACGCGGCTGAACATTCCTCCACGCTGACTCGGGTTCATCCCCGGCCCAGGACCACCGGTCTGCTCTCCGAGCGGCCCCTCGGGCCGGATGGCTGGGTGGCTGCACGCTGGCCACTGAGGCCAGGTCCAGAGCCGGAGGGAGGCACAAAAAGCCTGCCCCTTGGTGCCCCAGTCAAAGCCAACTGGCCATAAAGGGAAAGATGTAGGTCTTTGAAAAACTTTTCTTTAAAACAAAATATAAACTCAGAGCTGGGCCTGAGTGGAGGTACCTTCAAAAATCGGAGAAAATGAAGCCGAATCTCGGGTGGGGAAAAATCAGGCCTGGCGAAGAGAGAATGGAAAGATGTCTTTTCTGCGATCAAAGGGGGAGAGCTGGCAGAAGGGAGTGGGGGTCCTCTGACCCTTCAGACGGGGGCGCCCTTCCCTCCAAGCATGCACACTGCCATGTCTGCACAAATCACTTAGGTCTTCGTTGTTTTGTAAGAAAAACGGGAAGGGGAAAGGACACAATAAATCCTTAATTGCCTGGAGACAAGGGACTGGGGACCAAATATGACCATCCTACACAAGAGGTGGTACGTGCGGTGGCAAAGAATGCAGAGGAAGGGAGTTCCCTTCGTGCCTCAGTGGTTAACGAATCCTACTAAGAAACATGAGGTTACAGGTTCTATCCCTGGCCTTGCTCAGTGGGTTAAGGATCCGGTGTTGCCGTGAGCTGTGGTGTAGGTTGCAGACGCGGCTCGGATCCTGCGTTGCTGTGGCTGCGGCGAAGGCCGGCCGCTACAGCTCCTGGGAACCTCCATATGCCGCGGGTGCGGCTCTAGATAAAAGGTAAAAAGACCAAAAAAAAAAAAAAGAATGCAGAGGAAGCATTTCTTCTTTTTTAAATTTTTTTATTAGAGTTGATTTACGGTGTGTCAGTTTCTGCTGCACGTGTAGCGACCCAGCCATGCATGTGGAGAGCTGCACGTTCTCCTTCTCTGCCGTCTTCCGTCCTGTACTACCCCAAGGGAATTAAGCTTACACCCAGCTCCGCTGTGTCCTGGCCAAGTGGCCTGGCATGAGTCCTTTATCTTCTCTGCACGTTAACTTTTTTGTTGTTTTTTTTTTTTCTTTACGGCTGCACACACGGCATATGGAACTTTCTGGGCCAGGGTTTGAATCCGAACTGTGCTGTGACCCACTCCACAGCGGCAGCGTGCCAGGTCCTTTAACCTCCTGTGCCAGTGAGGGAGCAAACCCATGCCTCCGCAGCGACCAGATCTGCTGCAGTCAGACTCTTAACCCACTGAGCCAGAGCGGGAACTCTTTTTTTTTCTTTTTTCCATCTTAATTTGTAAAGGACAGGCCATAACAGGGTTGTTGTCAGGACGGAATGAGTTAACGTAAATTGCTTAGAACGGTTCCTGGCACACGGTTATGGCTTCATAAATATTAGATGTGCTTTCTCTGGAAACCAGTCTTCTGTACCAATCACTCTATTATTTTGGCTCCAAAGAATTCAACCCAAGGGTCCTTTGGCTACAAGGATGATCTTCTCCTGCTTCCATGGAAACTTTGTCTAAACTGTCCCAGCGAGATGGGAGTTTGTGCCACGTAACAGAATTTGGGAAAGCGCCCTGAGGTGTCCGGTTGCCATGGCTACCATCCTAGCTGGCAGGCTTGGATGCGACCAGGAAGTCCCCTCTGACTAGGAAAATTTGCGGGTACCGCGGCCACTGTAAATGAGGCCAACCTCACAAAATCAGGCATTTGGGCGACAGATCACAGTGCGGGCTGCTTCCCAACCGCAGAAAGCAACATCCAGGGCCAGCTCCCGCTCGCATCCCCGATCGATGTTCCAGGGCCTCGTGAAGCAGAATAATCTCTCCCCAAACTTGTTTTACTTAGTAAGGCCAGAGATTCATTAATTAACCATCAGTCTCATTATAAAGAAGAGGCATGGCTTCACAAAGCACGGGGGACCCACAGTTCTCGGAGCCAGGAACAAAGGCTGCCGGGAGAGGCAGGCAGAGAGCAGCGACTCTGTGACCCGCCTCGGGGAGTAAAGAGTCCCCAGAAGTCTTCCGATCCTTAGCACAGCATCGAATATTTTTCCAAAATATGAATAATGAATGACTTGTGGGCGAGTCCATTCTCTGACAAACTCAGAGACCGTCAGGAGCAAACGTCGTGGTACTCATTCCAGAAGAAAGAAGCCGCATTGCCAGAGCCTTTCCTGATTCAACAGAAGAGAAAACAGGTCGGGAGAAGAAGAACTTGTCCAAGTTTGCAAAGAAGTGAAGGATTTGAAATCCACTTCACTGTTTGGCTCCTGGCTACTCAGGCAGTCTCATCCCTGACGTTTTCAACAAGGAAAAAAGACGTCTTCCACAGCCTCTTTTGGTTAGCTGCCTTGCATGACACAAAGGAGCAGCAATTTTTCCAGAAGAATAGAGAAACCATTGCCTAATGGTCTCTCTGCCTCTGGCCCCTTCTCCTGAAATTCAAAACTGTTGCCAGAGTGACTTTTCTAAAACTTAAATCTACTTATGTCACTTCCCTTGTTAAATCCTTAAAATGACTCCCCATTGACTTTGGGATAAATTCAAAGGCCTTATCATAAGGCCTTTCATTAACCCACTCCTCCTCTCCCTGTCTTCCTCCCTTCCTGCCCTCCCAACACACATGCACCTCATTCCACCCACCAGAAGCTTCCCATTAAACCCTAACAGCTAGGCTCTCTATTCTCTTTTTTCTTTTCTCTGAGGTTCAAAATATATTGCACGCTGTCCATTCATCCATTTCCACTTTCCATCTTCAATTCCTCTGTAGCCGGACGCCACCTCCCCCAGGATGCCTTCCCTCACGGGCAGGCTGAACGGAGTTCCTTCTCAGTGTTCTTGCACGACACTGAGGAGACACCTTAGCCAGGATGTGTCACCACCTTTCGAGTTAGTTATCCCTTTGCCAGCCTGCCTGGGAGCTGCCCTAGGTAGAGGCTGGGAATATCCATGTCCTTTTCCCCAGCCCCTGGTACAGTGCCTGGCACACGGTGCGTGCCTAATAGGTGGTTAGCAAGTGCCTCTCTCACACCTAAACTTGGCCCCTTTAGCTTTAATGGTTTTATACATGACTTTTTTTTTTTTTTTTTTTGGTCCTTTTGCCTTATCTAGGGCTGCACGTGCAGCATATGGAGGTTCTCAGGCTAGGGGTCTAACAGGAGCTGTAGCCGCCGGCCTACACCACGGCCACAGCAACGCAGGATCTGAGCCGCAACTGCAATCTACACCACAGCTCACGGTAACCCAGATCCTTAACCCACTGAGCAAGGCCAGGGATTGAACCTGCAACCTCATGGTTCCTAGTAGGATTCGTTAACCACTGAGCCACAACAGGAACTCCTATACATGACTATTTGCATGGCTGTTTTATCACAACCAAGGAAAAAACAGGGGGGCAGAATCAATCATCAGTTACTCTGAAAAAGATTATCACCTGCTTTATCAGAGAAAAAGAGTGGTATCAATAACCCAAATGAACACATGACCCACAAATCATTTCTAATTGGTTCAGGGTGCACACCGCTATGATATGGGTGTGCATGTGCGCATGCACGCACATGTGCATACTTATGCATGCATATGTGTGTGTGAGGAGGAAAGAGGCATGCATAATTACTTGTGATGTTTACTTTTATAATTTGACCTTTGTTTTTGCTGGTTGCATGTACGTTCCTGTTCCCTGAGAGCATACGCACTAATAAAGACAGCGAAGGAGAACAAATGGCAAGAAGCTGGAAAAATGAGTCTGATATTACAAATCACCGAAAGAATTCAGCAACAAGCTAACAACGTTCATGATCCTTTTATCATAATAACCCCCTGTGTTTACGTTGCTTACTAGAGTTTACAAAGCATTTTTACATTAAAGTACTCATTTGTTTCTGACAACATTCTGAAAGGTATGAGGAATATTTTATCTTGTCTTGTTTTATATTTAAATAATGTAACAAGCAGCCCTGTACCCGCAAACAAAGCAAAACCTAGAACCTTGATACAGACTTGTACCGTCAGTACCCGACGCGGCTGTGGTCTTCTCGCACCCCCTCCCTGACCCCACACCCCCAAAACAGCACGGGAAAGGAAGCCATCTCCTTCTTTTACATATATTTCCAAAATTTTTCTTTAATTTTACTTTTTTAAACTTTATGAAATGGGCTTCATACAACATAATATCTTTGTGTCTGACTTTTTCTAACATAGCATATTTTTTGTCTTTTGGGGGCCACACCCATGGCATATCTAAGTTCCCAGGCTAGGGCTCCAATCAGTGCTGCAACTGCTGGCCTACGCCACCGCCACCGCCACAGCAACGCTGGATCCTTAACCCACTCACTGAGCGAGGCCAGGGATCGAACCTGTATCTTCATGGATACTAGTTGGGTTCGTTACCACTGAGCCATGAAGGGAACTCCCTCTAACATAATATTATATTGCTAAATTTGGTTCTTATTCTTTTATGGAACCATGTTATATTCCTTTAGCCTGCCAGATAATGTTCCATTATATGACTGGCTATATAGCACAGTCCACTCACCCACTTCGCCCTCAGTGGGTACTTGAGCTATTTACATTTTTGCCTTTGTTCAGTGCTGCTGTGAATACCCTTTTGCATATATCCTGGGACCCATGTGCAAAGTAGCTCCTGAGTACTCACTAGCACTACAATTGCAAAGGAATCAGAGAAAGTGAATGTTTAACCTCAGAATGATGTCAAACTGTTTAATAAAATAGTTGTACCAAATCGCATGGCAAAATGTTAGCGTCCCCATCACTCTGTATCCTCTCCAAAAATGTGGTTGACGCAAATCACTGGGGGGAGTAAACCATGAGTCTCAAACCAGCATGTTTTAGGCCAAATCAGGTTACTTGTCTTGCAAAGCGTCTTACTAGCTATGTGTTTTAATTTGACTTTGAAAATCTTTGGGTGGGCAGATGCTTTTGTCTACCACAGGCCCCACTACTCTCCAATATCTTATACATGGGCCAATTCACAGATTTATATTATCACCCGGCCTCTCTCAACGTTTGAGCTTGAGATCCCTATGACTCATAAAGACTGTGAATTTAGACTATGGGCAAGTAGTGAGTCAAAGAAAATATGCTTCCTAAAAGATTACAGGAAGAACTCCATCGAATACAAGTTTTGGCAAATGACCTCTGAAAACTGAAGCTGTGGCTGTTCTGTACCAAACAGAGCGAGTTATCATCTAAGGAGTTGGTGAAATTCAAGTTCAAGGGACAGGTGCAAATGGGATGAAATGAACACCCGTTGAGGGCATGTGACGCCACAGCTGGCCCTCACACCGACGCTCGGGGGCATGAGTTATTACCCCCACTTCAGAGTCAGTGAAAGCGGAGCAAAGGGAAGGTTGCTGGCTTCCCAAGGCAGTAAGTAAAGGGGGAACTGCACTCGAAGTGATGAGTAAATCCAAAACACACACGCACTGCACTAGAGCATACCGCCTCCAAAACCAAGCCTTGTACCTCCTCCCTGTGCATCAGAGCACACATCAGTTTTTTGAGAAGCACCAAATTCAAGCCCCCCATACCACTGCAAGGTAGTTAAAGTGCCTGTTCTTGCTATTTTGCAGAAACAGGAAATTGAGGTCTAGAGAAGTGAAGGGGTCTGCCCAAGTTCACCTGGGTAGCAAGTAGAGGCACTGAGATATGAAATATTCTCCTCACACCAACACCAACTTCTTATTCCACACTGACCGAGCAGCAAGTTCATCCCGAAAGGTGCAGAGGGAGTCACTGCGTGCTGATGTAATCCATTCTTCCTGGAAAGAGCCAGGGGCTCCTTCCTCCTCACAACCAGACGCAAAGGGTGACGGTCCCAGAAGAAGCAAGTTTGGTCAAGGAGAGAATGATTTTACCTATAATGATTTAGAAACGCAGCGCCTTCACAGATGTCAATATCGGGGTGCACTTTGAGTATAATTATCTCCTTTGGAGAGCCTACTAAAGCAGGAGGCACATGCCAGAGCTTAGAGATTCACTAGTCTTTCCAGAAAGGAGAGAAATATCAGGAGAGTCGTCTTCCAAAGAAAAGGAACATCCTTCCTAGAAATAATGACAGAGTGTAGGAACCCCGTCCATTGAGTTGTAAATATGATGCCCTTCTCCTCCTCAAAGTAGGTTTGGAAGGTTGTGATCAGTTTAAACTCATCACCTTTGAGGACAATTTAAACTTTGAACTTTCCGGTTCAGGTCAGCTTGCCTCTACGCTGGGTCCTGGTGAGCGTTATATTGTAGAGACCAGGAGTCCCTTTCCGGCTCCAGAATAACTATCCCTGGATCATTTCCCAACAACAATTCCGACTCAGTACCTGTCTAGAGAGAGCATGTTCCTAAAAGGCTGAGAGGTCACGAGCAGGAGCTACTCTAAGCTTTAGTGGAAGCTATTTCTTTCTCGGGCTCCACCCAATCCTGAGAAAGTCTTCAGACAATGACTCCTTGCCTTCCTTGAGGCATAAAACCAAACACAGAGGATGCGATGATGACTAAGTTAGACCTCGCCCTCAAAGCTCTCGCTGTCCGGGAGGGAAGGCACATACAGAAGTGGGCACAGATCAGGATACCATGTACAGGGCCAGAAGCAGGCAGCCAGGCCTGAAGACGAGAGGAGCATGAGGACTACTCTCAGTGCTGGAAAAAAAGCACACAGAAAAGGAGACAAGAGCTGAGTTTTAAGGACGGTTGCAATGTTCGGTTCTACGCATTGGATTTCAAGCTTGTTCCTGGAACTCCGTCTCGAGTTGTTCCTTCACTGAATAGTCACGGCAGTTATCTCCTGTGTGACAGAGAATTAACACTTTCATTTGTAGACCTGAGACTCAATGGTCCTAAGACTAAAGAGCAAAGATGATCCCTGCAGACTGCGGTCCTTCTCCTGCACCCCGCGAAGAAGAGAGACCTGCACCCGAGGGTTCTCCACCTATCTGGACTCGAGACGGAGGCCGAACTGATGACCTCCAATAGTGGCGTCTGCCTCTTGATCTTTCTCTCTCTTACCCAGAATAACAGCAGCCATTTCTATTGCCTCGGGATGCACAAGTTTAATCTGGCCCCTCCATCGCCTGTGACCACCACCAGATGTGACTGCCTCTGCTTTGCTCTCCAGAGAAACTACAGGCCAAGTTGTTTCAAAGTAGCAGAGGAAGAAATGAGTGGGGGTGGGGGGCAAGAATTGTCATCACCTACTCCCACACAGTTTTAGCATCCTGACTCCCCCTGTCCCCCTCCCTCCCGTCAAAGTCAACCAAGCCAACCATTCCATCCTGATCTGTCCCTTCCCCTGCACTATATAAAGCAAGCTACAGATGGCACGCACGGATTGATGCTCCAAAACTCCCCAGTGCCCACTCCCTTCCATCAAGCTGGTTCCTAAATCTGTGGATGCAGCAGACTTCAGAAGACGAAGAGGCGTGATCACGCAGCATGAGCCTTGGCACAATGGAGACTGGGCTGTGCCAGGGCCATGATGCCCGAGTCTCACCCGCTCGGATGCAGCAATCAGAATGGCATCTGGTTGCCCCACTGTCCACGTGATGGGAGCCTGGTGCCGAGAGCCAAGTCTCTCTCTTCAGTGTGCCCTGGGTGGTTGGTAAAGAAATTCATGATAAAGTAGAGAGAGAGGAAAAAGAAAAAAACGATCAGGGGAAAATTAGTTGAGGGGCCTAGAGGAAATACAACCACGAATGCTTCCTTCTCTGCCCATTCATCTTCCTGCACACAGCTTTCAGAAGAGGGTCTTGGGCAGAGCCAGCCTAGGAGGGGGAACAAAGGTTTCTGGAGGCCTTTCTTCCTGGAGAGATTTGATTTTTGTTGTCCCCAATATTCCTGTCCCAGTCACCCAGGAAATGCCTGGGAACAGAAAGTATTTTCCAGAGCACTGAACAATCACAGTCACACTCAATGCTTGATATTTCTTGCATTCTAAACATTGGATGAAACATTTTATACTCTGTTCCTCAGGTAATCCTTAGGCAACACTGAAGACTGGTATTTCCTCCCAGTTTTTTCAGAAGATAAAACAGACATGCTAAAGTTGCCGTGATCACATGGCTCTTAAATGGTGGAGCTAAGATTCAAACCCAGGTCGGTAGGATCTCAAAGCCCTTGTTCCTAAAGGAGCTTGTCAAACTCCACCAGCTATCATAAGAGACTCAAAAAGCATTACCTGAAACTCCCTCTCTTGGATATATTTACATTTTAATAGGCCGTCTCTTAATGAGGCTTCAATGAGTAAAGAAATGAGTTGCTTGTAATGCCATATGGGACATCGTAATAGGTCACAGGCAATACACGGGGTCGGGGTGTCTCAAATAACAGTGTGTGTCTCTCTCAACTCGATATAATGAAGTCAGACGCACCTGCAGGAAGATTGAAGCTGTTGTCTGGTATTTATTTCAATAGAAACTGTGCTTCTTAGGGGTTATAACCAAGGGAGATTTTGTTTGGCTACAGGAAAGCCTCCCCAGTGAGGGAACCTGTGGACGGCTGGTGGATGACTGTGATGCGCACGCACGCACACACACACGCGTGCACACACACGCATGCGCACACACACGCACACACACGCGTGCACACACACGCGCGCGCGCGTGCACACACACATGCATACACACGTGTGCGCACACACGTGTGCACACACATGCACACACACGCGTGCGCGCACACACGCGTGTGCACACACACACATGCGCACACACGCATGCGCACACACGCATGCGCACACACACGCGCGCACACACACACGCGTGCACACACACGCATGCGCGCACACGCATGCGCGCACACACATGTGCACACACGCATGCGCACACACGCGCACACACACGCACACGCACACACGCGCATGCACACACACGCATGCGCACACACGCATGCGCACACACACGCGTGCACACACACACGCACGCACACACACACACGCACACACACACACGCACGCACACACACACACGCATGCGCACACACGCATGCGCACACACACGCGCGCACACACACACAAGCACACGCACGCATGCACACACACACGACTCCCCTCGCAGTCCTCAGCCTGGCGGAGCTCATGCCTGCCCAGTCACAGGGAAATGAACAAGGTGGTTTCCCGGGAAAGCCCTTGGCCTCAGCTTGGAAGCCGTGACTTTGACTCGGAGTATTTCACTTCATTTCCCAGGACGTCCTAAACATACATGTAGCTGACATTTCCTGTCCTTAAAACAACATCGGATAAGCAAAGCTGGAGACTTCCAACACACTCTTGGAGAAGAAAAATATTTTCCCAGACTTGGGTCCAGGATGACTTGCCCAGCCAAGAACATTTGGAGATTCGGTCGCCACCTTCCTCCGGGTCCCTCAGCCCAGGCTGACCTCCTGTCCTTCGGGACCAGCCTGTACAGGAAGTCACTTTCTGACGGGCTCCCAAACCCAGCTCCTCGAAAGCAAATAGCAGACCCAAAGGCCTCCACGGCGACTCTCCCCTCCCGCTACAGAGAGGAAGGTCACCTCCAGCCAAGGAAGAGCCGGGTGGCGCCGCCCCGCCCCACTCCTGCCACTGGCAGAGGCTGCTTTCCTCCGCAGATGCTCGCTCCCAGCCCATTCCCGAGGCAGCTGTCCCAGAAAGGGCGAGGACAGGGGGCAACAGGCGATGGCCACGGAGGACAGCCCTGATGTTCCACCCTCAGGATGCCGCCATCTGCAAATCAGTCATGACCAGAAATGTAAACAGGACTTCAGCACATTCTCATCCAGAGATATGGATGCAGGGGAGCTGGATAAATGCGGGCTTGGGTACCCCCGGCTTGCCTTTCTGTGCCCTCCTCATCTCGGCACGGGCAGGAAGCCCTGAATATTCTAGTGCCATTTATACCAGCAAAGATATAAGCCATGTAACAAATGCTTTGACAAATCACTACTGTAACCCAAGGTATGTTTTTGTTCTGGAGGCATGTGCACTTAAGAAAAGATGCTCAAACTGGTCAATGCTAAGCTCGTAATAAAACCCGAAGTCCCTGTTATAGGGTCCTACAGGCCCCTTCACAATGTGCCACCCCCACACCCAGCCTCTCTAACCTCATCTCTATCTCCCGTTTTTATTTTTTTTTTCTCATCTTTTCTAGGGCCACACTCAGAGCATATGGAGGTTCCCAGACTAGAGGTCTAATCGGAGCAGTAGCTGCCGGCCGACACCACAGCCACAGCAACGCGGGATCCAAGCCATATCTGTGACCTACACCACAGCTCACAGCAATGCTGGATCCTTAACCCGCTCCAGATCCTCAACCCACTGAGCGAGGCCAGGGATCGAACCCGCAACCTCACGGTTCCTAGTCGGATTCATTAACCACTGAGCCACGACAGGAACTCCCTGTCTGACCTCATTTCTTACTGACTACCCTCTTAGTTCTCCACTCACTCCTCTCCAGCAAATGGCCCCCTCTTAAATGTCCCAGTTTATGGTCTTTTCCCTGGCTATTCTTTTTGACTAGAATCGTATTCCCCCAGAAATCTCCTTGGTTCACATCCTGACTCCATCAAATCATTGCAAAAATACCGCCTTTCAAAAAGTCTGTCTCAGGAGTTCCCATCGTGGCTTAGTGGAAATGAATCTGACTAGCATTTACGAGGACCCAAGTTCAATCCCTGGCCTCACTCAGTGGGTTGAGGATCCAGCCTGTGGATGAGCTGTGGTGTAGGTTGCAGACATGGCTCGGATCCCGAGTTGCTGTGGCTGTGGTGGAGGCAGGTAGCTTCAGTTCTGATTCAGCCCCTAGCCTAGCAACCTCCATATGCCACAGGTTTGGCCCTAAAAAGATAAAAATAAAATAAAATTTAAAAAACACAAAGAGGTTGTCTCTCTTCTTTAAGCACCCTACATGCCCTGGCACCACTCCCACGCCTGAGCTCTCCCAGGCCCCTTTAACCTGTATTCTATTCCTTTTTCCACAGCCTTGTCATTTTATAACACACTGCATACTTTTCTAGTTTATTACATTTATCATTTATTTTCCTTTCTCTTCACACCCTGCTGGAAGGTAAACTCCATGAGAGCAGGGGTTTTTGAGTTTTTTCATCACCGATGTATCCCAAAATATCTAGGATATTGCCTTCCACATAATAGATGCTCAAGAAACACTGGCCGAATGAACGCTGACTGCAGGAAATACACTATTAATGCAGAGATTTCCAGTACTCTGTAGAATCATTGGAAATTCACCTCTACCCGAATTCCAGGCAGCGGGGTTCGTCCCAACATATGCAGAAGCTTTGAGGAAGAACAGACCCCCATACTCTTTCTATTCCTCCCAGCCTTAACACTTAGTCCCCTGAAATCCATTTTCCTTTCGGCACATTTCACACTCCGACCAAAGGCGGAATGCACCCTCCCACTTTTTCCTCCTGGTTAGAAGCCCCTCCGTTGCTTCTTTGCTGGCCTGCAATTCAGGCTCTTCTTCCCGCTCCCTGGCCCCGCCCCCCCCCCACCCCCCGGGCTGCCTGCCCCCTAATTCTGCTTGGATGCTGAGCTCCCCTGCCTGACCACAGCCCCACCCATCATGCACGCCCCTTGGCTCCGAGAGGCCCTTCTAGGCAAACCTGGACCCTGGGATGAAGTCAGGCTCTTGAATCTATCTTTATTTACTACCATCAGCAATACTGAACACGTTTAAATCAATAGTAACGAGCTCTCCGTGCCACAAGGAAACACGTTTCATAAAGAGCACGACGCACAATTATGCCTCTCTTCATTCCAGGTGTCGGACCAACCTTGTATTTGTACATCAGTGTGACAGCAGGAAAACATGTAAAACCCTGAAGCCAGGATGATGACAAACTCTCCCCAAACTGCACATGTGTTTTACAGAAAATTTCTCCTAGTCTAACTCTTTGTGACAGCAAAAATCAAATAATGCTTTACTTTTCAACTGCTACTCAATCTCAAAACTGGGCAGCCTTTTTTTTTTTAACTGTCAACGGCCATCCTGCCAACTCCATAGCACGGAAACTCTGAACGCTCCAGACCCCGGCCAGGCTGAGGCGGGCGTGCGGGGCGCTTGGCAGGCTCATTACATCTGTGAAACGTCAGCGCCCACGTTAATCACCAACTCCTCCCACTCGAACCCACCATCCCTCACCCGCAGGACCTACTGGTCTTGAACTTCACGGCTTTATTCTCTTCCCACAGTATGAAAATAATAACCTACCTGAAGGTTCCGGGTGGCCCCAGGGGTACGGATCCGGCATTGCCGCAGCTGGGCCGCGGGTGGAAACTGCGGCTCGGGTTCGATCCCTGTCCTGGGAATTTCCCATGAGTGTGACCAAAGAAACAAAGAAAGAAAAGGTAAATAAATAAAGACACTGTCATGTGTCTACCACATTGTAGATGCCAGAGTACATTTACACGCGTATCCTAATCTCACCCCCCCACCCCATCAATAGTCCAGGGTGGGCGCTACTGTCTGTATGTTAGGAAAGCAGCAGGAACTAAAATAGAAGCGAAGACGTAAGGGACTGTGCACAAGCTCACGGCTGGGACACGGAGGGTTTAGTGGGAACCCAGGCCCTGGACTCCACAGCCGGGACCCCGCTTGCTCCTCCTTGCTGTCCGACTCTGTCCCTCGGCCCTGTTCAGCTTGCAGTCAGTACTTCTGCTGATAGACACTTCTCTTTTCAGGCTGCAGATGTCCTTTGCCTCATTCTAACTCTGTATCGACAGAGCCCCGTTTGTGGATGAGCGGTGCCTGCCTCTCGTTACGGCCCAAACACCAGCCGCGCCTTCTCTGATCCGCCCCCTCTGGGCTGTCACAGCCACACCTCGACTCGCGCTGATCGCTTTGCCGCTGTTTGCCTGTGCCTCGCTCTCCTCCTAGGGGCTCGTCCAGGGCGGGGCTGCGTTTCAGTCTGCTCTGCTGCCCCAGATTTTAGCGCAGTGCTTGACACGGGGGTTTTCAGTAAGGACACGCAGTCCTTGAGATGCTGAGTGGGTGACAAGGGTGCCCAAGAGAAGAGGGAGCCTCTGTCAGAGTCCAGATCCAAACCCCATGCCTGGCCCATGTGCACTGTCCCCGCCGGGCAAACCCCTCCACAGCTCACCAGGCAAGGCGTTCTCAACAGTTACAACTCACTCAGAGTCTAAAGTCCCAGCGACCCGCGGTATTGCTGCCCCAGGGTTTTTTGAGATAAACCCAGAGAAGCGAAGAGGTGATCGAACTGGCGGGGACAGAACCACAGAGCCAGAGGGGAGAGGGGCTGTCAGGAGTGCGGGGAGGTGGCCATCAGCTGCCTCCCCAGTGTCAACCCGGATGAGGCAGGGCCTCGGAAGTCTCTGTACTGAGAGAGACCAGACTCTCAGGCCTTTCCGAGGAGAGTGGCGGCCGAGTCAAAAAGAAGAAAAAAAATAAGGCTTACATGTCAATCTGGAATTGTCTGCTTTGTCCACAAAAGCCCAAGTTTCCTGAAAAGTGGTCCAGCTACTGTTGAATTTATCTCCATAAAGCTTCACTTCAAATCCCTCTTCCAGCTGGGGACTCTGCTACACACACACACGCGCACACACACACGCACACGCACGCACACGCACGCACACACGCACACACGCACGCACACACGCACACACGCACACACACACACACACACACACACACACACCATCTCCTGGGCCAAGCGCAAACGCCCACCCCAGTGACGTGACCTGGAGTCTTCTCAGCTGTCTGTACAAACCAGTGACTTCTAACCAGCATGTCGAGGCCTCCTATGCGTCCAGCACAGTTTAGGGCACACGAACCTCGATAAACACGGCTCCTCCTCTCGTGGAGCTCTCAGTCAAGTAGAGCAGATGAGCCCACGCTAAGGAAGCTGACCAAGCACAAGAGATGCTGTGGGATTAAGACAAGGAGAAATTACTGCCACTTGAAGGGGCCGCACCCCTGGCACACTAGGTGTGCGTAAAGCTGGGCTTGGAAGATGCAGCGAGGCCGCGTCGGGGGAGAGCGCTTAGGTCTCTATGGAGAACCCCTGTCATCCGTCATGATCTCTGCTCCAGGAGACAGCTCCATCAGGACTAGCATACTCTCCCGAGAGCAGTAAAACCAGGAAGCCCCAAAGCAAAGTAAATGGATTCCGGGTCCTCTTTCTGGAGAACCAAGGAAGAGGCCTGTCCACTAAAGCGTGCATGAAGCAGAGTTCCCGCCGTGTCTCAGCGGGTTCAGAACCCGACTAGTGTCCATGAGGCCTTGCTCTGGCGTTGCTGAGAATTGTGGTGTAGGTCACAGGCGAAGCTCGGATCCTGTGTTGCTGTGGCTGTGGTGTAGGCTGGCAGCTGCAGCTTCAATCAGACCCCTAGTCTGGGAACCTCCATGTGCCACGGGTGCAGCCCTAAGAAAATAAAGAAATAAATGAAGTAGGCATGAAGCAGTGCTGACTGACTCTGTGATGTGAAAACTCAAGGTGTAAAACGAAAACGTGAAAGCAGAATGCTTAGAACCGTGCCTGGATGCTACCATCCTCGAGCGCCTGGTTCTTTTCTTACCAGCACCATCGTACACTCTAACATTTACTCTCAAACTTGATCCCCCTTGCTGCCCCCAGCTCTCAGTCTTGGTATCAAATCTAAATACACAAACTTCTTGAGTTCCCTCTGTGGCTCAGCGGTAATAGACACAGCTAGTATCCATGAGGACATGGGTTTGATCCCTGGCCTTGGTCAGTGGGTTAAGGATCCAGTGTTACCATGAGCTGTGGCATAGGTCACAGACACGGCTCGGATCCTGCGTTGCTGTGGCTGTGGTGCAGGCCAGCAACTGTAGCTGCGATTTGACCCCTAGCCTGGGAACTTCCACGTGCTGGCAGGTGTGGCCCTAAACAGGATAAATAAATAAATAAACTTCAATAAGAAATTGTGTGGGCGGGGGGAGGGGAGCATGAGTAACCCGTCTATTCAAGGGAAAGCAAATAGACCCTAATTTGCTTTCCCTTGAATAGAGGCAAAAAGGGGTAATGGTGTGGCCAGTCTTGCTCTTTGAAAAGAGGAAGTGCTGCTGACGCTCCCTCACTAATTCAAGTTCTCCTGCATCCTGACATCTCTGGATTAGTGGGCTTGGGTGGAGCTGGAGCAGAAACTGTGAAGTCAGTAGAACTGACCAAGGCTTTGTTCTTCTGGTTTCTGAGTTAATAGGGACTAGAGAGTGTTTCCATGGTAAAATAAATAATCTGATATTTACAGGGAACATATTTTTAATATAAAAATTGGGCATATGGTTTGACAAGTATGAGTGTACTTTGGAAAATATAAGGAAAAAAAAACATTTAAAATTGAGGTTGTTCCTGAAAAAGCTCTGGCATCTGGTCACCTTCACACGGTATCCTCACTAAAGAGGAGGGCAGCGCATATAATCCGGGATAAGCCAATTAACACAAATCACTACTTGCGGCTTGGCTGACCTGTGTTCTGTGTGTGAGATGAATTCAGCGGCACTGTTGAGCCCAACCAGCTGAGCTGGTCACTTGGAGGCCTCAGCATCCGCAAAAAAGGGAGCCTTCATGTCTGTGCGTCAGGAAGTAAGAAAACTTCTGGCCAGGGCAGCCCTTGGGAGCGGGCTCAGAAGCCGGTCGAGTTAAAGGGAGAATTACACACCGACCTCCCAGGCAGCTTGCCCTGAGCCATTTACCCCTCTCTCTTTTGCACGGTTTAGATCAGGATAAAGTACCAGCTTTCCTCGCTTCCTAAGAATTGCTTTATTCTCATCCACAAACTGCAGAGCTGGAGGTGATCACCCAGTGCACCGAGAGATAGGCTTCCACTGCAATCAACAAACCAACCTCTCCCCCCCCCACCCGCCACACACACACACACACACACACACACACACACACACACACACACACGTCAGAGCAGGCTCCATTTGGTTGTCGCTCCTGGGATGGATGCAAAATGGAGCCAGATTTGCATAGTATGCCAGACAAGCCCTCCGGCCCCTGAAACTTCACACCTGTCTCCTGCCAGTACCCCAAGTGCCATCTGCTTCTCCGGGAAAGCCAGACATAAGGCCCCCTCTCCCTGCCTTTGGGAGATGATAAGAAAACCTGGCATGGGGAGCCTTAACCGCTCAAAAAACAACTCCATGGTACGTAACATACAGTTACAGGAAGATCCGAAGAGAAAGGTTTGGCAGTTCCGTTGCAGATGCTCCCATAGTGGCTGGGGCATGCAAGAGGGAAACTGTTTGAGGACCAGTCTCATCCCAGCCAGACGATTTCCCCTGCCAAGCACTCCCCAAGCGAGGAGTTCTGGGTGCATGGTAGAAAGTTCCACAAAAAAAGGCATGTGAAGCATCCAGACGGGATGGTGGGTTTTCATCTACCTCTGAGACTGAGGCGCTTTCCTAAAGCTTTTTCCCACCACCTCACATAAATAATTGTACTCCTCAGTGCTCCTTTTAAAATACAGCCCTTCCTTCAGGTCTGAGGGCAGGGCAGAGGTAAGTTCCTGCTCCGGGCTGGGACGCGGAGGTAAGAGACGGGCAGCATGGCCTCCAGTGTGGCTCAAGCGCAGGACTGTCCAAAGGCAAGCGGACAGACCGGGGTACGGGCCGTCGGTGCTGGCCCTACTGACATTTCGGGCTAGATGATTTTTGGTCGCGGGGAGATTTTTCTGGGTCTGAGGACATTTAGCAGCATCCTTGGCCTCAATCCATCCCACAGCAGTAGGACCCCTCCCCCCGGAGGACAGCCAGACACTGTCAAATGTCCCCTGGGGAGCAGAATCACCCCTTTGAAGAAATCCTGAAACCGATGGTCTCTGGAGGTCCCCTCGGAGCCCACGCTTGGGGCATGCACGTGGCAGAGACGGTTCTGCTGGCACAGCCTTCATCACAGAGAATGACGCTCCCTTGTTTCTGAGCCTGTACCTCCCGTCGGATCGCGTTTTGGGGAGGACATGGCCACCTCCGTCTGAGCGCTGCTGTCTCCGCAGCCGGTGGCCCGGTGCCCAGCCCGAGTGTTAAAGGAATGGATCAATGAGGGAATGCACGGCAGGCTGGATCCGGTCCCCTTCCCCAGCCCGTGCGCCCTGCGCCAGGGGCCGCGTCTCCGTGCTGGTGGCGGGGGCAGGGAGGGGCCTGTTCAGAAAACTAATAAAATAAATGACTAAATAAATGGAACCTCTTGTCTAAAGAACACAGAGATAAGATAAATTATTCGGAGTCCTGGGAAAATTATCGCCACCATCCTGCCCCGGATTCTCCGTTCAGCCAGAAAACACTTTAATTTATCTTGTGAAATTTTTCATCCGCCCGACGAACATTAAGTATTTCTTCTTTTTTTTTTTTTATTTAATATTCTCTCTACAAAGGTGGGTTGGTTCTCAGTTCATTGGCATAAGAGCTCCATTAACCCCAGGGCACATTAGGACTTGTGAGGTTGGCCGGGATTCAGGCCGACAGAAGGAGAAGGAAATCTGACACTCATTCTTCGAATAATTAGAGTTGGTAAAATAAACTGTGTGCCTTTCATTAAAGGAATGGATCCATCAGGCCCAGGACAGGGCGGGAATCCCATGCTCCCCTAACCAGCCTTTTGTCTCAAATTAGCCCCCAGCTGATCAAAAACTTTCCGCAGAGTCATGGGAGACACGCCTGTACCGCTCCCCACCGCCACTGTCCTTTCATGCCTTTTAGTCTCTGAGCCCACGTAGTTTTCCCACCCAGCAGACACTACACTCAGTTGTCTGTTTCTACACAACGCATGTTCTCCAGCTCTTCCCAAGTCCCCGAGTTCAATGCTTCCCTCCCCCAGAACACGATGTCGTTGGCCAGCACACATCCAAGAATCCACCCCTGGCCAGGGGGACACTGCTTTTTTATACTCGTCAGGAGTCAAGATGAGGTTGTACCGAGAAACCCACGCTCCTGACCAGACTTGGGCCAAGTGTAAACAGAAACGACATCGTTGATCAGCCATCAACAGAATAATCCGTGACGACGAAATAAACTCTCTTCGGAAAGTAAACATCCCCTTCCTAAATTCCGGCGATGGCTCTTACCTAGGTTAGGAATCTCTTCCAAAAATCTGATCCAGCCAAATGCCAACCCAGCTTTCCAAAAAGCCAGGGTCTCGGAAATTGCATTCAGTGTTCTTGGGTCACAGGCTGCAAGCTGCAGCCTTAGCTCTGTGCGGTCCCCCTCTCTGCCACCCCCTCTACTGTGCCCTTTCTTTGGCTAACTTAAAATTAGTGTCAGTTTGGAGTTCCTGTTGTGGCTCAGCTGGATAAAGAACCCAACTAGTATCCATGAGGATCCAGGATCACTCCCTGACCTCACTCAGCAGGTTAAGCATCCGGCTTTGCCCTGAGCTGTGGCATGAGTCGCAGACACTGCTCATGTCCTGCATTGCTGTGACTGCGGTGTAGGCTGGCACCTGCAACTCTGATTCAAACCTTCACCTGGGAACTTCCATATGCTGCAGGTGCAGCTGAGAAAAGACCCCCCCAAAAAAAGAAAACTGGTATCATTTTTCTCTAATGGTCCTCTCACCCCCCCCTTACCTGGCAGGTGCTTCTAGCCTTTTGCATACTTGACCTCCAGGACAGAAAGAAGGCAGGGGGGAGATAAGGCAGGCTCGGGCACTAGACGAGCCAGCTCTCTACTGGCCGTGGAGGAACATCTCAAGCAAGAAGCAAGAAAGGAGCCAGAAGAATAGCCCAGGATGGTTGATGAGTAAAGATAATTTTTGAAATAGGCTGGGGCGGGGGTGAGGAAAGGAGGAGCTGTTGTGTCCGGAGGGGCCAGCGGCCAGCGGTCTCCCCTTATCAAGTACTTTGGGGGCTCCACGTGTTGGGGTTGCCCGGTTGTGCCCAATCCTGGGAGAGGTGAGGAAACTTCTGAGGCCACAGTAACAGCTAATGCGGGGAACATCCCCGCTGATAAGTCCTAAAGCCCGGCTTTCACCATTTCTGGGAACTTGGAGATCAGGAGAGGCAGTCTTCTATCAGGGAAAAATAATACTGATGGGATCTTAGAAGGCTTTGTAACTCTAGAATAAACTATGAGAATCCAGGGGCTGTTCCCGGGGCAGCATGTGGCACCCCCGCGCCTACGTGGAGCGGGGGCGGGTGGCGCTGGCGGGAGTCTGTCTCTGCCCACTGCTTCCACTTTTCAACCCAGCCCAAGTCTCCTCCAGCTTCAACAAGTCCCGAGTGGCTGGTGTATTCCCCCCACCCCATCCTGGTGGATCCAGTTGGCGGTGTTTTCTTTTTCATCATCTCACTGATAGGAGCGTGTGTGTCTGTGTGCACCTGCGCGTTTTCTTGGCCATTCGCCCCACGGGAAGGTTTCCAGAGATATTTCCGTGAGTGTAGACGCCTGAGCAGAGAAAAGGAGCAGAGAGGGGCCTGGGGGTTGGGAGCGGGTCCGTTCATGGCCGAGCCTTGGCTTCTCCATGAACTCAGCGATTTGCATCTCCGCTGCTGAACCCACTGGCGGGTCTGGGGCAGCCCCCTCCCCTGCGCTGCAGGCCGCCCCCCACCCCCTCCGAGTCCCTCTCTCCTTCTCCCCTCTGCTTTCTTCAATTTCAATGGGTTTATTGGCATGACGAATGTTGCCAAAGCCAATAGCACCGAGCCTCAGTGTCTGGGGATGGATTTCAGAGTGTGGGGGGGCGAACGAGGCCGCGGACCGCATTCCCACTGTGGGTTTCTGCCTCAGTCCGAGCTGGTGGCAGGCTGCCAGGGACCTTGCTCACTTGGGTTTCCAGTCCCAGCTGAACTCACCAGCCTTGTCTCCAGACAGGGAGAAAGTTCTTATTATGGCAGAGGTCACGTCTGGAGCCTCGAGCTGGGGGTGGGGGTGGGGGCGGCGACGGGGGGCGGGCTTCAAGCTTCTGTTTTCAAGGAGCAGGTTATAAACAAACCCCTCCCTGTCCTATATAAACTGTGCCGCTAAGACTCCAGCCTCCCACCAATACTGCAAATTCAGGCTGGGGCCAGGGTGACAAAAGCAGGGGGCTCTCAGCCCAGGCATTCCCGGGAGATTAGGGAGGGTCTTGGGTGATCTTCTGAATATGCGAGACCCTTATCCTTTTCCATGCCCACCCCCTCCCCCCGACACACACACAAGGGCAGTTTGGAGAGTGTGAGACGGGCAAGAAAAGATGGATCTTGTTACAACCAGAGCCACAAACATTCATCTTAAATGAGCACTCGCTGCAGAAGTCTCCTTCCTAATCAACAAGCCTTATGAGGCTTATCAAACTTCTGTTCTCTCCCCCTCTCTCCATCTCCCTCTCGCTCATTTTCTCAAACACACACACACACACACACACACACACACACACACACACACACCTTGTCAGCACAGCGGACTTTCCCCCCCAGGATGCCTCAGTGGATGGAAATTTCTATTTGCAATGAAAATCAGCTTTGGAAAACGTCACAGCAAGGGACTTTGTTTCCAGGCTGCCCCGAGATTGATCTGGTCTATAGGACGCCCCAGATCATTGCATCCGGTAATTTCCTTCTGCTTATGATCTATTTCTTATACGATCAATATGATAAATGCGAGGGAGAGCAAAGCAGGTTCCGGCCCGACGCTGGTGCAGCGAGGAGAGGGGAGAGCTGGGTTGCTGCGCTGTGTGTCTCACGAAGCAGAAAAGCAATTCAGTCCGACTGAAGGCTACAGACGAGGCGGTAGATTCTCCGTGATAAATGCAAATGAGGTGACTACATCACCCCCCAGCGCAGACGGGGGCGGGGGGGACGAGCCCCACTGTCTGGGATCACAGCATTCCCTCAGGAACCCCCGGGAAACATGCACAAGGCGAGCCCGGGGCGGGGTGAGAGTGGGGCTCCTGGAGGGAAAAGCTAGAGTCTGCGCACATAAGCAGTGCTAACGGCGAGCCCCTCTTCCCAACCCAGCCACGCCTCTGAGCATCGCCGGTGTCAAAGCACAGAGCAGAATCGGGCATCCAGCGAGTGGAGAAGCAGCACAGAGAACTATCGGACACAGTGCGCTGACCCATGAGAACCCCACCGTCTTCTCCGAGCATCAGAGTCCCCTTGGCTACGGGTCTTATTAGGCAACAAATCCATGCCACTGCCTGCGTGTTACTTTGCACCAGCGTCCTCTGCTCTCCCACGTGAGCCGGCGTACTAGGTGTCTTTGCACAAGCCATCGAAGGCCCTGCATCCAAGCTTCACCACCTGCTAAAGGCATCGGTTCTATCTCGGCTGCTACTGGAGAGTATCTTTCTGAGGATGGAACGAAATAACGTAGATAAACGTCTAAACGATATATAATGTGCCCAGAGTGAGAGGTATTTGCTGTGGGAGGCACTGGGAAGCCTGGAAAAAAAAAGAAGAAGAAGAGGCCACTGCCGTCAGGGAGCTTAGACTCGGATGAGGAATATGGGTCCAATGCATGAAAAGGAGAAGTCACCCAGAAGAAAGCCCTGGGTCAGGAGGGGCACAGCCTGGGTTGTACGCAGGACTCTACCACAGCCCCAGCGCGTGAGTGTACAACTTCCTTCTCCACTCTGGGCCTCAGTTTCCCCAAAGGAGCGTGTTGGGGGTTCTCCAAGGCCACCTCAGGCTCTGATTTTTTTATGAGGTCATAATAAATTGAGCCCTCACGTGGATGCACATGTGAAGGCCTGATCTGAGCTCCAGAAGGAAATGAAACAGAGTGAGATCTTAGAACGGGGGGGTTGGGGGGCATGCATTGGCAAAATGGAACGCCAGGGACAGTCCAACTGGGGAAATCAGCTTTGCTAAGCTTCCAGAGTTGGAGTGAGTGCATCCCAGTCTGCGTGTTCAAAGCTTTCAGGTGGCTGGAGCCCAGAGAAGAGCAACGAGAAAGGTCCAAGGGCATGGATCACGCCTTCGGCTCCCGAGTCCTCATCTGGAACCAGGATGGGGAGGAAGGAGGGGTCAGACCTGTCAGGATGGCTGGGCTCTGCGCAGGAGTGGAGAGAGGCCTGACCTGCCGCCCTCTTGTCCTCCCCGAAGTATCAAAAGGACCACAGCCCTCCGGATCTGTCTCAGGAGGAGTGCTTTGTCGCCTCGATGCTGCTGCTCCTGGTGTCCTTTCAGGAAATTAAATTTGAAGTTGCTCGACCCTGCTAGTGTTTGATCCTCACAGAGTCTCTGTGCCTCCTGTTGCAGAAAGCCCGGGATGCGGGGGGCGGGGTGGGGTAGGGGAGGAGGCCGGGCCGTCATGGGAAGACAGATCCCAGCCACTCTCTCTGCCTTGGAGACTCTGCCCTCCCCCGCCCCCGGCTGCAAGGAAGTGGGGCCTCCGGAGCCGGCCAGGCAGGAGGCCGCTTCTGTCTTCTCACCTAGATGCCAGAGGCTGGGATGAGAGCTCCCCTGGGAGTGTCGATTCAGTGGCCTCTCTGCCAAGGGCAGAACTGCAAACTGTGACCCAATTGACCTCCATGACCCATGCGAAAATGGTCAGGAGAGCTCATCAGGACATTTTCCATTTGCAAGAGGTGGGGGGCCAGAGGAACTGTGTTCCTAGTATGTACCGCGAATACCAAAGGTACAGCTTAGATTTCATCCCCGACGACCACTCACGCGTTCCCCAGGACACTCTCACCCCCGGAAGGGGCGCCAAAGCACTAAAGCTCTGCATCCTTCTCCGCGGCTGAGACAATCAAGGCGTGCCCGGGTCAGGGGGACGGTAATTAGAAGGCCAGCAGGTCTGGCCCATGTGGGAGGTCCCTGGCTTCTGGAGGAGGTGGGGGCCTTGGGTGGGGGAGGGGGCAGGTAGGACCAGATGGGGCTTTTCTGTCACATGCAGCCGTTTGCAGATTAAAAGAAGAAAAAGGAGTTCCCACTGTGGCAGAGCACAAAACGAATCCGACTAGGAACCACGAGGTTGAGGGTTCCGTCCCTGGCCTTGCTCAGCGGGTTGCTGTGAGCTGGGACGTAGGTCGCAGATGCAGCTCAGATCCTGCATTGCCGTGGCTGTGGTGTAGGCTGGAAGCTGTGGCTCTGAGTCGACCCCTAGCCTGGGAACCTCCAAATGCCTCGGGTGCGGCCCTTAAAAAGAAAAAATAAATAAAAGAAGAAGAAATAAAACTTTAAAAATGGGAACTATTTATTTTAGCCAGAGTTTTCTCATCTTTTCTTCTTTCAAATATCTCAGCGAGTGTGAAGTTCAGAAAGGGGAGCGCAGTCCAAGCTCAGAGGGTAAGACCTTCCGCCTCCGGCTTTCGGGGCCCGAGCTGCCTAGACAGAGTGTCAGCTTCCGCATCAGTGACTGAGGATCGTTAGCAAAGCAAAATAATTTCATGGGTTCAGAAGACAGAGCTCATGTATTAAATTAAGAATAAGCATCTCAACAACAACAAAAACCAGCAATCCATTGAAAACCTGGGCAGAGGGTGTGAACAGAGATTCGTCCAAAGACACACAAATAGCCAACAGACACCGTGAAAAAAATGTTCGGCATCATTAATCAGCAGGGACATGCAAACCAAACCCACACTCGCTGGAATGGCTATTATCAAAAAGACAGCAGACAACAACTGTGGGCAAGGATGTGGAGAAGAGGAAACCCTCCTGCACTTGCGGTCGGGATGTAAATTGGTGCGGCCTCTATGGAAAACAGTACGTAGAGTCCTCAAGAAATTAAGAGGAGTTCCCGTCGTGGCGCAGTGAAAATGAATCCGACGAGGAACCCTGAGACAGGTTCGATCCCTGGCCTTGCTCAGTGGGTTAAGGATCCGGCGTTGCCTTGAGCTGTGGTGTAAGTCGCAGACGCGGCTCAGATCTGGTGTTGCTGTGGCTGTGGCGAAGGCCGGCGGCTACAGCTCCGATTAGACTCCTAGCCTGGGAACCTTCATATGCCGCGGGTGCAGCCCTAAAAAGACAAAGAGACCAAAAAAAAAATTAAGAAAAGACTCTACCATAGTATCTAGCAATTCCACTTCTGGGTATTTATCCAAAAACTGTGAAAACGTTAATTCGAAAAGATATATGTACCCCTATGTTGACTGCAGCATTATTTACAATACCCAAGATATAGAAATCGCCTAAGTGCCCATCAGTGAACAAATGGATAGAGCAGATGCAGTCTATATATGCAATGGAATACTACTCAGCCATGAAAAGGTGAAATCTGGCCAACTATGACAACACGGACAAAGCTTGAAGGTATTATGCTAAGTTGAATAAATCAGAGGGAGAAAGACAAATACTATGATTTCACTCCTATATGGAATAGTAAACAAATAAATAAAAACCTGGAGTTCCCGTCATGGCTCAGCAGAAACTAATCTGACTAGTATCCATGAGGACACAGGTTCAATCCCTGGCCTCACTCAGTGGGTTAAGGATCTGGCGTTGCCATGAGCTGTGGTGTAGGTCTCAGACACTGCTTGGATCCCACATTGCTAGGACTGTGGTGTAGGCCGGCAGCTGCAGCTCCAATTCGACCCCTACCCTGGGAACCTCCATAGGCAGCAGTACAGCCCTAAAAAAAGGACAAAAAAAACCACACACACACACACACACACACACACACACACACACACACAGATGCAGAGAACAGATCGGTAGTTCTCAGAGGGGAGAGGGGGTGGAGGGAAGGTGAAGTAGCTAAAGCGGGTCCACTACATGGTAATGGGTAGAAACTAAACTTTGGGTGGTATGCACACTGCAGGGTATACAGAAGCCAAAATATAATGCTGTACACAGGAAACTTGCATAATATTAGAAATTATGTAATATTACCTCGAAAATAAAATAAAATTAAAGTATACAAATATAACCTGCTGGAGGAAGAGGCACAAGCCCCCCCTCAAATGGCCAGCAGGTAGCTCCCTGAGGCTTCAGAGCTCCCATGTGGGGAGAGTGAAAACTCTGGGGTCCTTTTGATTGAAGGTACAGTTTTGAAAAACCCACACAAAGTACAGTGACAAAATTTGTTATAGGTCCCAGAAATGGGGAGGGGGCACACAAAATGCCTGAGCTGAGGCAAAGGCATTCCTAAATCCTTCATGCCTACGTTCCAGGTCATAGGTCACAGGTGATAGGTCACAGGCAGGCGAGCAGCAAACAGAGTAGTAAGCACCTGTTACTTACAAGGTGGTTGCAGTGGAGATTGCTAACTTTTCATGGGTTCAAGTCTGAATGGTTATTTTAAAAGGTGTCCCAGGACAGGCAAATTGGGAATTTGGGACAAAAATCCTAAGCTCATGCCCTTGCCTAAACACCAGGCTCACAGTGAGCTAGATTGACACACCACCAAATGCCCAGGCAGAACTCAAAACAGTCGTTCGTCCCATCCCAGCTTCCAACCCCAAAAGGAAGAAACACGGTTCTTCCCCCACCTTCCCCACCTCAGAGTTCATTTTTTATTGACTTTACTTATACTTCTTGGGATTTTCAGCCTCGGTGGGATTTCTGACTTACTCTTTGCCAGCAGCCCTTCGTGTTTGTTGGTAATAAGTTCAATTCACGTGAAAAGCCAGAGCCTGCTTCCGAGGCATCTGGGCAAGTCCCAGGCAACACTTCGGCCAACGCCACCGGCCTGCAAAGGGATCTCAAGCCCCCGGACAGCTCAGACTGTGCTCCCTTCAAAGCAGTCTCAGTGCTCCAGAATCAGTCAAATACCAAAAATCAGTGGGAATTTTCCAGTGGGAAAACTTCCAAAATCACCAAAGACTTGAATTACCTTCCGTAATTGGGAAAGTCCACTACATAGCAGAGAAATGATCTCTTTCTTTTTCCCCTGACTTGCCAATCGAAACACTGTCTGCTCCCAATCCGAGGCGGGTCACGAGGCCTCTTCCCCAGGAGCTCAGCTGCAATAATTAGAAGCAGCCTCGCCTCGCCCTTGGTCTTGGGTATTTTCATCATTGGACTGTTCCAGCCAAGACATACACTTTGCCAAGGAAAACTTTCCTTTGAAACCTCCATCTTATCCAAACAGAGAGTTGGAATCGACTCTTGGCAGCTCCAAAGATAGTTCTGAGTTATGAAAAATAGGACATATGTGTCAGCCAATCTATAAGGTTGTCCCCAATCTGGAAAAAAAAAAAAGAAAAAAGCAGCCTTGCACGTGAACTCACCTCTCCTTCCTGTACGTGATAAAGCCAGCGCACGTGCAAAGCTCTGCTGCCCCCCAAATCCACCTGCTCAGCTCCTCTGAATGTGAGCCCCAAATCCTTCTTTCAAAGAGGTTTGTAAGGCAAAAGAGCAAGGGGTGTTCCAAAGAAAGGGACTATCTAGGGTCTAGAGAAATGTCGCCGTCTCCTTCAAGGGTACTGCGAGGGCCCTTCTTCAGAAATTCTAGGCTCTGTGGAGACTCCCCATCCTGTGCGGACCCATCCCAGGTCACCGACCTCCCTCCTAGCGGCCTCAAGAGCTCCTGAAGATAAAGCCTTGCCACATAGCATTCTCAGGACAGTCACTCTAGCGGGGGAGAAAACGACTTGGAATCCCAGAGCCCGGTAATTAGACGTGACCTTAAGCTCCATTTAGTCAACGGGTCCACCCTCTGCTGGAAGGCCTGTGCAACACAGGAACCGTCGATGACAAGGCGGTCGCTGCCAGCAGTACAGCTCGCGGCTGCACTGGCAACCAGATACCGAGACAGGTGGAGCAGCTTTGCCACTTCAGGGGCTCGCTGCTTAAAGTCATGGACGTATGGACCGCCTGGAGTAGGACTCCCCGAGTTCAAACCCTGCCCCTCCCCGCCCGTATGCTCTTCAGTGTCCCTGGGCAACTCACTTGACCTGTCTGTGCCCCAGTCCCTCATCTGTAACTCAGGGGTAATGTGGTATTTATGAGATGAAATGAGCTAAAACAAGTAAAGCACCTAGAATATTCCTATCCCTTCGCATCAATCAACAGAGATCTTCCTCATTTAAAAAAAAATGCACTATAAATATCTGTACATACCGTGTATACAAAAGCATAAATATCAGCATAACGAGCCCTCCTACGTCAATATACTCAAATGAATGACTCACCGAGCTGCACTTACACTCCACCCTCTTCGCTCCCTCCCCCGATGATTCGGAAACGAATCATATTTAATCTTTAAAGATTTCAATATGTATCTTTAAAAAGGAGCACTCTTTAAAAAAATTAGTAGCCGTAACAGAATCATCACAATCCTCCCCCAAAATATAAATCAATTCTATAATATCAAATGCCAGTCCTGGTCTTCTCTCTCTCTCTTTCTGTTGGAAATGACATGGAAAAAGTCTACACGTGACAATCAGTTGATTCTTCTCTAAAGTCTCTTTTAATTTGCAAGTTCCTCCTTGGGTTCTTCTTTTTTTCTGTTTTTTTCCTCGCAACGTTTTAGTCACAGAGTGGGCCATTTGTGTATAGAGTTTCCAACAGCCTGGATTTTACCAATTACATATTGTTTAATATGTTCCCCCATCCCTTTGTATTGCCTATACATCGATAGTTAGATCTGCAGACTTCAGTAATTTGACAAGGCTACTTCAGTGACTCAGGTTCCATAATTTGACAAGGCTTCCTCACCAGCTATGGTGTCAGGCGGTTCACAATACCTGGCTGGTTTCTTGCGGTGACGTTAGCACCATCAGTGATCGTGGTCCAGACGTATGAGCTCACAGCCAGGCTGCCCGCATAATGCAGGATGTTCAGTTACCATCGAATTTCAGATAAATCTGGGGGGTGGGGGATGCACTGAGGGTTTGGGGCGGAAATGCTATCAAATTGAGTTGTGATGATTTTTGTGCACCTGTAATTGTAATAAAAATCATTAAGTAATGAAAAAAATAAAAATATTTAAATAAAATATTTAGATATTTAATAAAAATATTAAACAAAAATTTATTAAATAAAAAATATTAAATAAAAATATTTAAATAAAAAAATAAAAAACGAATTTCAGATAAACAATGAATGATTGGTTAGTGTAAGTCTATGTCGAATAGACTTATACTCAGCAAGCATTTGTTTTTTTATCTGAAATGTATATTGGAGTGGGGTTCTCTGCTTTTATTTGCTAAATCTGGCAACCTTAATGAGGGGCTGCAAAATGGCAACATTCTAATTTCATGATTCCTTCTTTATTGGTTAGTCATAATGCTTTTCTAAAGAGAAACGTTCCCTCATCTATTTAATAGGCCTGAAATACAGATCATATAGGATACAAAGAATAGATATTTGCTTTTTTTTTCCTCTTGTCAATCTAAAAATAATGAGATGAGTTCTCTCGTGATCAATAGAGACATCATTATAAACTCACATATGTGGATTCATTTGTTGTTAATTTCAATCCTTTGCAGTTATTAGCCTTCCTGGTGCTCAAACTATCCCTCTCTAGTCAGTGGGAATTTATTCTAGCAGGTTCCTGAGTCCTTTTGACATGACACCAGCAGTGTTTGATATCTAGCTTGTATTCTTGTACGACAAGATTTTTTAGGCTCGTCATGTATATTTACTGCCCTGGATCTGGCATCGGGCATTTCTTCAGGAAATTTAATTTCCTTTTAAGAGAAACTGGTATTTAGAAAACATAACCTGGGAGCTAGAAGTGTTGCTTGCTACTGAACTGTTATTTTTAGGTCTTTTAAATAGGTAGAGCCAGTAAACATGTTTTTTTTTTTAAGATAACATGGATTATAAGTTTGTAATAATATTTCCAATACAAATGCAAAACCACATGTTTTTCTTCGCTTTACTGATCTCACATCTGTATTTCTTTCTCCCATCATAAAAATCCCTCTTCTCAATGATTCATACAATTACTCACAAACACACATATACATTAAACAATGTATACAACTTCACTTACACAAAACTTTGGAGTAACAATACCAACACAACCACCAATGATAGACAGACAATAATATTGGTAAAAACAGCTTAAGGTTCTTAAGGTTCTGAGTTCTCTCTCTCTTTTTTTTTTTTATTTTTTTTTTGGATGCAGAAGTTCTGGGCCAGGGCGCACACCTGTGCCACAGCAGTGACAACGCCATATCCTTAACATCTGCGCTCCCAGGGAACTCCCAAGTTCTCTCTTTTTAATTTCATTTTACTCTCTAAATTTTTAGGAACTATTTGTTTTTGTTCTGTGTTTTAAATCATGTGTAAAACGATTTTTACATAGTTCCAAAGACAAATCCATGAAATACAGTACATTCAGAGAAACCTAGTGCCTCTCCTGGCTTCCTCCACTCTATGAAGGTAAAGGTGTTATTTTTACAATGTATCTCTCACTGGTTTATCCTTATGTAAATACTTTAAGCAAATGCAAAGATGTAAACGTCATCTTCCTCCTTCGAGGCTCAGCTCCAACATCACATCTCTGGGACCTCACCACCAAAAACTGAGTACCCATCGAATTAATTACAGCCAGAAGTTTAACGTGCCCGACAATACACTGGTTCAGTGACACTGTTTACAACTAGCCTCCATTCTGACTGTTCACGTCACTATGCTAATTGGTTGGTGCCTGAGTTTTACCTGATTACAGCTCATCGCATTCACACCTGCCTCTCTTGGGAGAAAGACTGCTAGCATTTCCTAGAAAGCCAAGACCAGACCAGACTAGCCCTTACGTCTCTGATTATATTCCATACAGCCACAACCTCAGTGAAAATTTGTTGAATTGAATGCGTAAATCAGTGCCTTTTAGCCCCGGATAAGCATCCAAATTACCCATATAGCTTTTTCAGCTTTTTAAAATAAGTACACGTTGCCAAGACCCACTGAATCAGACTCTCCAAAAGTAATCACCAAGAACTTGAGTTAAATCATAAAGCATGATTCTGTGATACAGCCACTCTGAGAGCCATTGACCGGCAGCTGTTCCACCAAAATGCCCCTGTGCGGCACAGGCAAGCACCTGGGGTGGGTGTTTCTTAACAGGCTCTGCCCTTTACCATTTGAGACTGTGCTATGTCAGCAAAGCCCAGGGGAAAACTCAGTCCTGTCATTTACCCTGATGATGGCCTCCAGAGAAAACGTAAAGAAAGGTGGAGGGTGGGTTTCCGTCTTTGAAAGAGAATTGTTTGCACATAAAGGTTAATTACTTTTTAAGGTCACACCATTTGTCAGCACCTAGGATGAAATGGCTTTGTGGTCCCCTGGCCCAGAGCCCTGTCACCATTAACAAAAGAGTCCAGCCTGGCGTTACCCGAGGGCAGAGATAACCCTCTTCTCGTTGATCTGAAAGCTCGTCCGTCCGTCCCCAGGCAGGACTTGAGGGCCCGAAGCGAGTTTAGGGGTCTGATCCAATCCCTAAGGTGAATCAGAAAGGCCAGTAAAAGGCGGTGCTCCAACTAGAAGCCAACTGCCTGCCTGCCCAGTGGGCCAGGCTTTTCACTTCCCTTGCGGTCCCCAACAGGCGTGCCTGTTCTTGTGCCAGCCAGCCAACAGTCAGTGCCTCGATGCGTTCCCAGACGAATGAGGCTAACTTGGAGCTGTCGACATCTAGTCTCGGGCAAACTGGCTGACGCCATCCTGCAACTCTGCAGAAGACAAGCCTCGGGCCCCGCTCCACTTGTCTAAGCCTTAGCGACAGAGCCACTGCCAGACCTGTGTCTAGGAAGTCACACCCGAAATGAATGGAGCGGGTTGAGGAGGGCTTATCTCGCCCTTCTGCAATAGCTTTCAATGAGCTCTCTCACTGGATTTTCCTTGATCATCTAGCGGTGAAAAGAGGCACAGGCTGGGTGTGGGGCCCCGTGGCCCCAGAAGTAGCGCACAGCTGCCTTCCTCCAAGTCCGCCTTTTCACTCTCACCCCCAGGGTGCTGGAGGCCGGAGATAGTCTAATTGGTGTCCTGGTGGAAAGGGGTGCGGCGGAGCTCTATGGAAACAGGCCCCAGGTTTTTCTTCTATTGTGCGGGTCCCCGTAATCCTTGCCATTCCCCGGCCCCCGCCTGCAGTTTGAACCAAAGGCAAAACCTGGAGGTGGTCCACTTGGTACATCTGGCTATTCTGGAAAAAGCTCCAGGGAGACAGTCGTCGCCGCGACCGAGGGCCTCAGTTAAACCCTAAAGATCCTTTTCAGTCGCAGGCAGCGTATGTACACACACAGGCACAACCGCCTGCCTCAGTGGACTCTCCGGGGCCTCCTCTGCCTTTCTGGGCTTCCAGAGTGTGAGGCGAGGAAAGACTGTCTATTCGGGTCACAAGGTTAAGGTCACGAGGGATGAAGGGAACCAGAGGGGGTGGGCAAGCCCGCTGGTGAACTTGGATGTGTGCCAGCGAAGGGGCTTTGAAGGCAGGAGGCCTGTAGGGGATGCTAATCGTGAGTATTTCCTTGGGACAGTTCTGGTCTCTTTCTCGCTGCACGCGGAACTCGCTGTGGGCCGGGAGCCTCCCTGCTGCTCCCCGTGGCGCCACTGGGAAGAGGTCGGTGGTGGAGAAAAGCCTTCTGCCCACAGCTTTCCGAAAAACCATTGCTTTCACTGGATTAAAGTTCAAAAGCAAAATTTAGAGTAGAATTTAAGGCTCTTCCAGGCTGAAAGTATTGTAAAATTGTAACAGGTACCAAGAGTATTAGTAATATCTTCCAGGCCTCTTAAAAGCTACAAGGTGGCAAATGCCTCATCACTGGGTGGCTACAAAGAGATAAAGAATGACCACTTGCGGAGTTGATGGAGGTGATATTTTTATAGAGAATGTAATGGAATTTAATTGTGTCCTCCTGGAAGATATATTCAAGCCCTAACACCTAGTACATCTAAATGTGACCGTATTTAGAAACAGGGTCTTTGCGTATGTATTCAAGTTAAGGTGAGGTCATCCTGGACCAGGGTGGACCCAGATCCAGTGATTGGCGTCTTTCTAAGAAGACCCTGAGAAAGCACACACGCACACACCCACAGGCACAATGAGCCAGGGAATGTGGCTGTACCAGGACGGAGGCAGAGACTGGATTACTGCAGCTACAAATTTAGGAATGCCAAGGACTGGGAACGACAACTTGAGGCTGGAAGAGGCAAGGAATGGCTCATCCCCAGAGTCCTGCTGGGCCTTGATTTCCAACTTCTGGACTCCAGCCAGCAGGACAGGACAAACTGTTGCTTTCAACCATTTACTTTGTGGTCCTTTGTCACTGTAGCCTTAGGAAGTCAACACAGGGTCAGACTACAAGCTGGAGGGTCTCTTCCAACTACAATAGGATCTAGTCCTAGATCTGTGGGCATCCGTGGTGGGGAGTTTATACAGAAATAACTTTCTGGACGGATTTCCGCACAGTCCTGTCATGAGCAAGTGGGAAGCGTGGCTGGAAATGAGAAGGAAGGAAAGAAATGCGAAAGCCACCATTGGTGCTGTCAAGAGGGCTTT
>PVHT020000175.1:26648538-26665529 GCA_004024745.2 Catagonus wagneri
ACAAGCTGGAGGGTCTCTTCCAACTACAATAGGATCTAGTCCTAGATCTGTGGGCATCCGTGGTGGGGAGTTTATACAGAAATAACTTTCTGGACGGATTTCCGCACAGTCCTGTCATGAGCAAGTGGGAAGCGTGGCTGGAAATGAGAAGGAAGGAAAGAAATGCGAAAGCCACCATTGGTGCTGTCAAGAGGGCTTTGCCTGGACCCCCTTTTCCTCGAGAAGGGGTTAGCTTTTGTCATCCTGTGAAATTCTCTCACACATACATCGTGCTCGCTCTTGGGGACAGCGACCAAGCCCCAGAACCCAGGCCTGTCAAGTGGGATTCCTGACTTCAGTCCCCAGCAATCAAGATAATCCAGTCGACACCGCAGCCAGCCTACACGAATGCCATTAGAGACAGCATCTCCCGGCAGTGAGGGGGGCGGGACAAGGGGAGACCAAACACAGGGGCTCACCCCCAAGGTCTCTGTGCGGCCTAGACAGTTCCCTGGGACAGACGGTTAGGAAGCTAAGCCCGTGTTCTTAGAGGCAGGCACCAGTGTCCTCCTCTAGGGAAATCAAGGCCAAATGCAGACGGCAT
Source organism: Catagonus wagneri (assembly GCA_004024745.2). NCBI lineage: Eukaryota > Metazoa > Chordata > Mammalia > Artiodactyla > Tayassuidae > Catagonus > Catagonus wagneri. The sequence continues at coordinate 26,649,122 of PVHT020000175.1, forward strand.
ACGCTCCAGGGATGAGGTGTGTTTCAGAGATCTGTGGGGGAGCCCACGCGTCTCCACGAACAGGGCACAAAGCTGAACTCTGAGAACTTGCTTTGATCCCGAACACTCCGTCTTTGGGCTGCAACCCTTGACTTCCTAATCCTCAGCTGCCTCATTGAAAAACAGGCATATTGCTTGACTTCCCTCCTATCTCATCTGCGCTGTGCTGAAGGCCAACACGTATGAGGATCCAAGGCTTCTCACTTTATAGAGGAGGACACGCGCTACCTGACTGCCCCAAGGCCACACGGCTGCTTAGTGAAGGAGAGGGGCTGACACAGGGCAAATGCCTGGCAAGTAGCAGCATTTCTTGTGCCGCATGAACTGTTTACAAGACTCGCTTAATTCTCATAACAACTCTGTGATGTCTACAACCTTGTCCTGTTATACCATCGAAGGGGTCAAAGTTGAGTAACTTTGCTGAGATCACAGAGCAAGCGGCAAAGAACCAAACCCACTCTGAAATCTATGCTCTCAGGCACTGCAGTTGAACCCAGCCATCTTCCTGGTATGTGTCTACCTGTTTCTAACGTACATGAAAACTTGCCGATGGTGACTCGCTGTACAAGTTCTCACATTCATTATTAATATTAAGTGTTAAATAGTAGTGCGTTAAGAGAAATGAGCATTAGTTTGGCTTTGGAGCTCATCAAAAGCGCAGAGATGGTTCACAGGTCCTGGGATGAGGTGGCTACGGAAATTACAAAGCAATTTGGCACGTTCTTCCTTCAAAGGGTCTCTTCTGAGCTCATCAGTCAACAGGGTAGAGAGGGCGGTACTTTCTTTAAACAAGGCCAGAGGTGTCTGCGACTGTCCCTGCTGGTAGAGCTGGCAGCAGTGAAACTGAAGGCGTCTCTAATGTCTCGAAGGAGGAGACGTTTGGTCTCCTGACATTCTCTGTGTCGGCCTGTCCCACATACGGAAGAGAGACCCAGATCAGTGCAGCAGGGCTGGGCCATTCCTGGTGCCAGCCTTAGAGAGGAACATAGATCAGGGTGTTGGCCAGCCCAGGCCCAGGGGAGACCCCGCCCTCGGAATCAGCATCTTCCAAAGTTTGGCTCCGTGATGCTTATGTGGCCAGTTGTGAGAGGCTGGGGGAAAATGGTAACAGGAGATTGATAAAAAAACAAACAAAACACCCTTCCACTTCCAAGGTAAGGTAAAGAGGAGCAGAAGGCATGGCCGCTGCCCACAGGGATTTGCAGTCGCATAAGAAAAATTAAGTCCAGCACACCGGTGAGTGACAGGAGAGGTGGGGGGACCGCAGCATCGCGTGACGGAAAGGACCCCGGACTTGAGTGGAAACACTCGGGTTCCAGTATTTTCTCTGCCACTTAGCTGGACACGTGACCTACAGGTTCCTTGAGCTTTCTGAATGTCTTTACCCTCTTGGAATGGGTATAAAGGGCAGAAACCATTAGTGACAGTTATTCAGCAAACCTTTATACCATGACTTCTCTAGGCCAAGCACACAAAGGATAGAAACAAGTTTACAAATGCTTTTTTGTAACTAAAGTACAGCTGATTTAAAATGTTGTGCCAATTTCTACTTTAGAGCAAAGTGACCCACGCATACATATATATATATATATATATATACACATATACGTATATAATACATAGACATTCCGTCCTTATATCATCTCCCATCATGGGCAATCCCAAGAGACTGCATATGGTCCCCTGTGCTATGCAATAGGACCTCATTGCTTGTCCTTTCTAAATGTAATAGTTGGAGTCCCCACCCATCGTGGCTCAGCGGTAACCAACCCAACTAATATCCATGAGGATGCGGGTTCAATCCCTGGCCTCCCTCAGTGAGTTAGAGACCTGCCATTGCCATGACCTATGGTGTAGGTCGCAGACACGGCTCGAATCCCATGTTGCTGTGACTGTGGTGGAGGCCGGCAGTTGCAGCTCTGATTCGACCCCTAGCCTGGGAACACCTGCCAGGGTTTGGCCTTAAAAAGCAAAAAGCAAAAAAAAAAAAAAAAAAAAAAGCAGTAGCTGGCATCTGCTAACCCCATACTCCGCATTCATTCCCACACCCTCCCCGCTCCCCTTCGGCAACCTCAAGTCTGTTCTCTAACACTGGGTGAGCATAAAATGCCCTTAGCAGAGGTTGGGAAAGATCTCTTTAAAAAGAAGTTCTTGGAGTTCCCATCGTGGCTCAGTGGTTATCCAATCCGACTAGGAACCATGAGGTTGCGGAGTCGATCCCTGGCCTTGCTCAGTGGGTTAAGGATCCGGCGTTGCCGTGAGCTGTGGTGTAGGTTGCAGACACGGCTCGGATCCCGTGTTACTGTGGCTGTGGCGAAAGCCGGCGGCTACAGCTCCTGTTAGACCCCTAGCCTGGGAACCCCCATATGCTACGGGTGCGGCCCTAGATAAGGCAAAAAGACAAAAAAAAATAAAAAATAAAAAGAAGGTCCTAAAGATTGTTCACGCTCTGGGAAGGGAGGGAGGGGAATGACACATTCCAGAAGGCAGGAAGAACATGAGAAGCAAGGGGAGAAAATGGGTCTAGCAATTTCAAGGGACCAAGAGGGAAGACGGGTGCCCGGGTGAGTGGGCGAGGGTTGCGAGGAATAAGACTGAGTGTAGAGAGGAGTAGGTCCACGAAGAACCCTAAAAGATGGCTTGTAAGTCCTCTGATATTATGGTTACGGGGTGTTATTTTTATTCAAGGGAAAGAAAAAGCAAAGCCATGCATGCTGCTCACCCAAACATCAGGACATTCTGTTCTTCCGTGATTGTGCTTCGTGAAAACGCTCTCCAGCAAAAGAGAAAAAGAATGATTAAGGGGAAAAAAAAATAGCCAGAGCCACATGCATTTCAGCTCCACGAGAAAGCACAGCAGGAGGAAGTCGCTGTGTTTGCCAAACTCCAGAAAGAGACACAATTGATGGGGGACCAGGAGGGGGAGGGCTAGGCTAGGCGGGGAGCTAGGGTGGGGGGGCGATGTTATTTTATTCTCCCAAGAAGATATTGCAAATAATGGCGAGGTACAGTGCACGGAAGGGGAAATTACTCTGACAGGGCCTTTTTTAGGGAGGAAAATGGGACTAAATACAGGTTCCATTATTGGCGATCCAGCTTCCCATTCACACGGGGCTCCCTGGAGGTGCTGTTTCCCCTTTGCTGTCATAAGTCCTCATTGACTGCAGCCGATCATTTCAAAATAACGGCCTGCGATTCCTCCATTGTGGTGATTAACACAGGGTAATAATTATTAGCCACACTGAAAGCTGCAGAGCAGAGGTACGGCTGCCAGGCCGCCCAACTTTTCCAGGCCAGGAAAGTTCCCCGTCGTTCCACCAGGGGGGGGCGATGTCCCCGGGAGACCGCGGAAGGCTTCTGGCTCCCGTTTATCTGGGAGGCCCCCAGGATGTAGCCAGGGCTGGGCTTTGCTCTCCCCCCTAGGATCTCCGGGGAAAAGAGGCAAAATAGGAATTCCACAGGAAGCGGAGGGGGCTGGAGAGCGAGGTGGGCGGGGCGGGGGGGCGGTACCTCTAAGGTCCCCGCCCTCCCGTGCTCTTAGCCATGGAAACATCAGCAAACATGGTCCGCGGAGTGTATCCCGGGGCCTGGAGACACCCGTGGCTCCGGAAGATTCCTAGCAGCAGAGCAGAAGAGTGTATGGAAGGCGGGCAGGGAGAGCTGTCATCCACCTGGAGACAACTCAAAGGCAAAATCCGATTTCTCGGCTCTGTTCCTGGGTTGTAGACCCTCGGCGGGTTTCTAGGCACTGGGCTTTCTTGGTCTTTACAAGACGGCTTCTTGGTGTCCAGAGCCCTTCCTCCGTTCTCCACGGAGAGAGCAGCGTGGTGACCCGACGGATGGAGAGAGGAGAACCTAATTCCTGCTTCTTACAGATGGAAAAATCTGGACCAGAAGGAGGGAGGGGATGTAGGCAAGGCCAGGGGATAGCGGAGGCAGGGTTAGAACCCAGGTCTCCCGTCACCCGGGGGGGAGGGGTTCCAATCTCTCTTTCTTTCTTTCTTTCTTTCTTTCTCTCTCTTTCTTCCTTCCTTTCTCTCTTTCTTTCTTTCTTTTTCTTTTTTTCTTGTCTTTTTAGGGCCGCACCTGCAATACACGCAGGTTCCCAGGCTAAGGGTTTAATCGGAGCTGCAGCTGCCGGCCTACGCCACAGCCATGGCAATGCCGGATCCAAGCCGCATCTGCAACCCACCCCACAGCTCACAGCAACTCTGGATCCTTAACCCACTGAGCAAGGCTGAGGATAAAACCCACATCTCCATAGACACCAGTCCGGTTCGCTTTTGCTGCACCACAACAGGGACTCCCCCCCACTCTGATGGAAATAGTCTGTTCATTCAAATACTGATTCTGAGTGAATAGAAACCATCTCAGAAAACAAAAACATTTCTGTGACCTCAGAGAGAAAGAGGAGGAAAGCCAGAAGAGAAGGACAGAAACAGAATGACCCTTGTTCTCCATCTTTCCATCCCAGACATCCAGAAAAACAGGCAGGAGTGTCTTTCACAAAAGGAATAAAAATGAACTTAATATTAAACGGACGATGAGGGGAATGTGTGGACGTCACTTTCCTGAACGCGGAAGACAGAGAACCGTGTCACAGCGCTCTGTCGGGCAGCTCTGAATTGTTACATGCTGGTGGTAATGACAATCTCGATGCCAAGCCTTGGGCCATTTCTGACTTTCTGTTTAAGCCCAAGCGGTTCACATCTGGCCCTAAATTCACAGCACTGAAGCAGGCTTCGGGTTCGCGTCTGGATGCCAGAGTATGTGACTTACTTAAGCAGCGTGGGCAATGGACTTCACGCCAGACCCGCCTCCTCTGGGCAAGACCCCACCCCCGTCCCTGGGCTGCAGGGCCCTGGACCAGCCCCCCACGTGGTGTCTGGCTCCTAGACTCCCCCGCCCCGGCCCCAGCCCAGCCACTGCTCAGCATAGCCTCACAGTTCCAGCCTCTCCAACCAGCCCCTGTTCACGACTCTCACCCCGCTCCTGCTCTGGCCACAGGGAGGGCCGGGCACTGTGGTAGGTGCCTACTCCAGACACCAGCCAGGAAAGAGAGGGGGCAGATGCAGACGGAGGCATCTGCAGGGGGCTGGGGGCAGACGGAGGGAGGGCTTCGTGTCCTGTCCCCAAAGACCCTGCCATCAGAGGCAGGAAATTCTTGCGCTATCATCCTCGTCTTCCTTTCTCACCTAATTAGGAGATGCAAGTTCAGTTCCGCTGGGCTTTGGAGGGCACAGATGCAATCAAGGAGCGGGCAGACACCGGTATGGTGATCACCCGGCTCCACGGAGACCGACTGGCCTGCCCTCTCTCGGGGTGGGGGGTCACACACCTGGCAGCCCATTACCCCATTATTTTGGGAGGTATTCGGGGGCCCGGATGTGGGGGCCCCGCAGGGCAGAGGTGACGGAAGCTAATGGAGATTTGCACGTGTTGGCAGCTTTCTTCTGAGCCACCCCTCCCTGTTAAACACACACACACCTGCCAAGTAGGGGAGAGCTGAGCTCAATAGAAAGATTGTTTATAGTAATCACGCTAACAATGGCAACGTGCTCCCCTTTGTAGGAGACAACGACACCCCTGACCTTCGGCAGAACTGAAGCTCAGCGATGCTTTGCCGGACTTGGGAAGAGTCTTGGGGGAGCCCTCGTGTGGCAGGGACACCGGGTCACTGGCCGGTTTGGCGCCAAGAAGAGGGAAGAGGCCCGGTGCCCCCCACGCCCAGCACGTAAAGAATTCCCTCCCGTGATTTCATCACTTTGTCCTCCTCGGCAGAGGACAACAAAGCTGGAGGAGATTAGCATCCGATGAGTCTGGGTCACCGTTCTGAGCAGCTGGGTGGTCTTGGGACCAGTCCCTTGACTCTGATCATCAGCTTCTGCGCCTGACTCGTGAGGACTGGGCACCGGGCAGGACCCAGCCAAGCCCTGTGACTGAAGTGGGCAGGCCCTTGGCTCTCACCCTTAGCTTATGCTAACTGCTAGCAACTGAAGCGAGGCGGCGCTTTGTCTAGAGGAAGAGGAGTTCCCATTGTGCCTCAGTGGGTTAAGAACCCCACGATATCCATGAGGATGCGGGTTCGATCCTCGGTCTTGCCCACTGACTGTCGTCCGAGCCAGGCTGAGCTGTCGGGGCCAGGGAGGTCAGTGTGGAGTCTGCAGCCGGTGGGGGCTGCCGAGCAGACAAAGACCCCAAAAGTGCATCTTCACAAGGCATCTCAGGCCGTGTGGGGTCCGTGTCCTTCTGCCTCCTGTACAGTTGAGGGTGTCCTTGTTCTCCGAGGCCTCTCAGCTCCTCCCGATCCCATCCGCCTGCCCGGAGGAGGCAGCGTGTACAGGCGCGGGGTGCGGGCAGCAACTCCAGCAGAGACAGGCCTCATGGTTCCAGGCTGGAAGGTAGGTCCGCAGAAGCTCTCAGTGTGCAGCACTTTGCAGGGAAGGTGTGGGGGGGGACCCCCCCCCAGTGATGGGGACACGAAGCGGCCACCCCAGACCTAGAGGAGTGTCTCTCCAAAGCCCGGCTGTTGTCCTCAAAAACCAAAGGAGAGAATCAACGACTTCCAAATGCAAAAGCTGGCATCTACTAACCCCCAACTCCTCGTCCATCCCACTCTCTCCCCGTCCGCCTTGGCAACCACAGGTCTCTTCTCATCGCCTATGGGTCTGTTTCTGTTCTGAGGATGAGTCCTGCTGCATAGCAAAGGGAACAATATTCCGTCTCTGTGACAGAACAGGACGGAAGATAGTACAAGAAAAAGAATATATATATATATATATATATATGCATGACTGGGTCACTTTGCTATATAGCAGAAATTGACAAAACATTGTAAAGCAAATATATTTTAATAAAAAACCTTTTTTTTTTTTTTTTGGTCTTTTTAAGACCACACCTGCAGTTTACAGAGCTTCCCAGGCTAGGGGTCAAATTGGAGCTACAGCTGCTGGCCTATGCCGCGCGGCCACAGCAGCACAGGACCTGAGCCACACCTGCGACCTACACCACAGCTCACAGCAACACCGGATCCTTAACCCACTGAGCGAGACCAGGGATTGAACCCACATCCTCATGGATACTAGTCAGGTTTGTTACCACTGAGCCGTAATGGGAACTCCAAAAAAATAATTTTAAAAGAAAGAAAATGAATACATTACAGCAGTCAAGAAGAGTGCTGGGCTCTGGAAGGAACTTCTGGATTTTAAGACAATGTTCCCGTTATACAAGGTGTAAGGCTTCCAGATTCACAGCCAGCAGAAAGGCGGGCCAGGGACACTGTTTCTACTTTTTGGATGAGGAAACAGAGGCACTGAGAGGCTAACTGAATGGGTGGCCACGTCTCCTTTTTTTAGAACCTCTTAGAAAAAGTAAGGGGGAAAGGCCCTTTCTCAGACCTTCAGTACCAGACACGGAATAGCAGCATGAGCTGAGGTCTCAGTCCAGTCACCCCTTCCACGCCCAAAGCCCAGCACGCCACGGTCACCCCCTCACACCTTCAGCCTTCTCACCAGGGACACGCAGGAAGCTTCCACTTGTTCTACAGACCTGTTCATGTAGGTTTAGAGCTGCAGTTGGCTGGGTGGCCCAGAGAACATTCTCCACCCAGAGCGACACTCTAGATGGACAGGGGGAGGGAGGGTTGGGGAGCGAGGACGTGGGACACGCACACAAGCTCCGCTCGTGGGAGGTTTAGTGAGAAAGGAGTGAAATCCTGCCTTGTTTGATTCGGGGCCTTAACAGGCTTGCTACTGTTTAAAGCACACGGGGACGTGGGCTTCGGGGAGTGCCGGGCGGGGGGAAGAGAGCGTTGTCTTTATGGAGGATGCTGGGAACCCAGGAGCAGGTGCCCCACGGCCAAGTCCTGGACTCCTGTCCCCACCGCCCGGCCAGCGACCGCCACTCTGGTCGCCCAGCAGCCTCTTCCTCTGTTCGTGGGACTAGGCCCACACACCCTGGTCTGGCCCCCAACACCAGTCCTTCTATTTCCCCGTTGTGTAGGAAGTGGCTTCGGCACAGTGGCCACCTGACAGCACCTGCAGCTACAGGTAAGGCAGGGGCTGGGAGACAGACAGACCCACCCCTAGGGGAGCAGGTTCCTGCCTCCAGCTGTGGAAGGCTCAGGATCTGGGCAGATGAAAGGGAACAGCTGACTGGGAACAGAGGTATGGACTTGGCCATGGTCTCCGCTTTGGAAACTAGATGCAAGGCTGGTAACAGACCACACAGCACCCAAAGCTCATCCGCTGACACAGGCCTCCTGCCCACAGCTCTAAGTGTACCGGCCCCCCAGCCCTGTCCCCACGCCATTGGAGGCACCCTAAAGATATGCGCGGGCACACTTGCAGGCAGCATTCCCATGCTAAACACTGCCGGTTTTTGCCACCCTCCCAACCTCTGAAAGGGAGCAGACTTGATGCTGAAAGTCTGCCAAAGTGTGGCTGCCTTCCAGCACCAAAAATACCTCCTGTGATCCGAGGGGCAGCCGTACTGGCGTGTATTTGTGGGGCTGGAGCTGCTTCTGTGACAGAGGGACGACTTCCGGGGGGACTCGGCCCGTTGCCCATGCCGGCCGTCTCTCCCCCAGAGTCTCAGGCTGGCCTTCAAGGGCCCCGAGGACGCCTGCTCATCCAGACTTGCCTCTGCAGGAGGAATGCTCGCTTCTCCCAGGAAAAATTCAGCCTCGTTCCCTAGAGCCATGGCCCTGCTCTCTCCCCTTATCCTCGTCCCCAAGTCACCCATCCAGTGACAAACAAAGAAGAGGTCTTGGGCCCTGCGATGACAATGCAGCAGCCACAGAGGGCTTTGCAGGGCTGAGGTTCCAGGAGCATCGTGACCAGCGGAGGTGGACGGGTCGGGTGGAGGAGAAAGCCGTTGGATGGGCTACAGTTTTCCAAAGATGAGGACTTAGCGTAAGACAAACAGGTCCCCATCTACCCACCTGTTCATCCATCCGTCCGTTTGATATTTATATTTAATAAATATATTTAACATTTAACCCACCTCTTGCCCAGAGCTGTGCTGGGCTGTGCCCAGCCCTCCCGATGGAAATGAGGACAGACCACAGGACACCGGCAGAGGCCTGATGAGTGTTCAGGGGCCAGGAGTGTGGTGTCAGCTGAACAGGATGAAGAAGAAGGCATCAAAGACCACACAGATACCAGAAAACCCGAGTCCCAGAAAGACACAGACAGTCTGAGGGTACGGAGCCTACTGGCACGATTTCTTTAAAAATATGTGTGAAAGAGATAATCATGTACTGTACACAATTCCATTTAAAAAATCTAACAGGAGGTCCTGTTGTGGCACAGTGGTAACAAACCTGACCTGTGTCCACGAGGACCTGGGTTCGGTCCCTGGCCTCAGCTCAGTGGGTTCAGGATCCAGCGTTGCAGTGAGCTGTGGTGTCGGTCACCAGACGTGGCTCAGATCCTGCGTTGCTTCGGCTGTGGTGTAGGCTGGCAACTGGAGCTCCAGTTTGACCCCTAGCCTGGGAACTTCCATATGCTGTGGGTGTGGCCCTAAAAAGAAAAACATTGAAAATCTAATAAATTTGCTCTTCATCAATAAGATTTGTGGAATGAACGAATGAATGAATGCATGCCCAGTGATCAAAAGCACGTGGTTATTGGGGCACCTTGGAAGATCAAAGGCTCGTGCAGACTGCCGTCGCCTCAGAGGATGTTACATGTAAATATACCCCACGGAACTGAGCTGCTCTTTTTTTATCCCCAAGATAGACGGTTATAATTATGTGCTTAACTAATAAGATCCACCTTTCTTTTAGCTTATTAGGACTAAAAATGGGAACAAATCTTTCTGTTTTAATGATACTGTTCATTCTTCTAACAGTTTTACATATTTCTATTTTAAAGCCCTCAACTGTCTGAAGATTGAAGGTGGAAATTCCCATTTAATAGACGGACAAACCGAGACCCAGAGATGTTAAGGGTACTTAACAGGGTGCCTCCCAGTAGACCAGGTAGTGTTCTTGCCACTGTTTTGCAGAAGGCAGGCACTCCTATAATCTTACAGGGCTCAGACCTCAGGCCAAGTCCAACAGCAACGTGCAGACGTGCCATTGTGTCCTGCTGCCTGTAACATCCTCTCCCACTGTATTCTCTCTCTTTCCTCTTCTCCATTGATTTGGGGAGGGGTGCGGGGGGAGGCTGCAGTGAAGGATGTGGTGAGCGGAGGAGTGTGTTTCATTTTATCCTTCCTTCCTTTTCATTCTAAGGTTGATTTCTGGACCACACGTGGGGAGGATTGTAGGAGAAAATTGTTGAAATTGTATTATATAATATTCCCAAGATGTGATTAAATGGAGGCCCAGGACAAGAGGTGACCTCTTCCAGAGTCATGCAGCACTTGATTGAGAACCAGAAGGTCCTAATTTTCAGCTTCAGTTAGGTAAACCCTACCACTGCCTGCTTTGGGTGGAGCTGGCCAGACCCATGCTCCACGCATCAAACGAGTGGGAGAAATGTTCCAAAATCTTCTAGCATCTTCTTCTAGCATCTTCTGCCAATCAACTTCCTGAATAAACTGTGGAGTCTGTTGGGGCTAACCAAAGATGAGAAGGCAGACAAGACTGCCTGGATGAAGAGAAAAGATGAACTTATAAAGAGAAATCAAGAATACTATAACATAACGGGATAATTGCCTGTAGGGGTACCAACAGTACATGCTGAAGAAGTTCAAAGAAAAGACCAGGTATAGATCTGGAAAGACAGCTTAGACAGAATCTTTGTGGCTGCACAGGACACATCCAAGAATAACCAGTGAAAAACAGAAAAAGACAAATTTCAGCTAATTAACAATGAAGAAAAAACTTTTGAAAAATTAGCTAACATCTGTGGATGAAGTAAAAACTTACATACCCCGCAATACTGTATTGAATGGGTGATTGCTCAAGACAACCCGGGAGGCTACATTTCTTCCTTCCTTTCTTTCTCTCTTTCTTTCTTTTTGAGGCCCTGGCTGCTCTGAGAATTAGGTAAGACGCCCTTTAGGGTTTTGAGCGAATATTTTTCTATTTATACCACTGAGGACTATGGCCACGAGAGGGCAGTAGAGAGCCAATCGGGATACTTGGACGTGTCGAGTAAACTCGCGTGTGCTCTCCTCGCGAGCAGGGACTACGCAGACCCTGCGAACTCGCTGGGGTCTAGCTTGCAAGCCTCTTTCGCAAAGCCAGGCCCAGAGGCTGCGGAGATACTGAGACTCTGCCTGGCACGGAAGCAATCAATGGTGGGCACTGAGGCACTGCCAGCCGGAATTCAGACACCTCTCATTGGGGTCATTACAGCAGTTACCTTACCGCCACCTCTCTGATTCCCTGGCCAGGCAGGGTCCCTGAGTCTGGATATAGAAAACTTCCAATTGGTCCTTGCCTCCACTACCCTCCCCCCCCCCCACACACACACACACTTGCCAGATGTCCACAGCGCTGGAAGCTTGAGATTCAGAGCAAGCCTCATCTTTGCCTTATAAAAATTAGAATTAATAACAACAACTTCAAACCTCATTTGACAGCTTGTTGGCTTTTTGAGATTCACCAGCAGCGGAAATTTGCCTGCACACATTCCGAGAAGCCCTTCCTCACCTCATCAGCCATGGCAGGTACCTCCCAGCTCACCCCTCGAATGAAAGACCCAGAGGGAGGCGTGCAGGATGTGCGCGGCCACAGGTGATGCTCTCTCTGGGAGGGGAAGCCCACGTCCCCACTGCCCTCGCCGGCTCCGTCGGCGTCCTGGGCTCCTGCACCGGAGCCTGGGCCGGCTGGGCTCGCCAGGTCTCCACCCGACTCCCCGGGCCCCGGCAGGGTTTTTGTTGCCCCCTCGGCCACTTAAGGTGGCGGGTGGATCCGGGCTGAGCCGGGCACCGGGAAGCAGCTGGGCCGCCTCCCGATGCCCAGCCTCGTCCTCCTTTGTTGACAGCTGGCGGAGGAGGAAGTCCGGGCGGGCGGGCGCGCGGGCGGGGTGGGGGCAGGGGGCTGGCTGCGGCGGGCGGTGCCAGCGGCGGGCGCGGCCCCAGCCCGGGCAGGCGCGGCCGGCACGGAGGGGGTTAAGGCGCGCGGCCTCTATGATAATGAGCTGCATGGTAATATAGGGAGGCCGGCGCTCAGGGCTCCGCCGCCGCCACTGCCGCCGCCGCCGCGCCGCCGCGCCGCCGCCGCCGCGGCCGGAGCCGGAGCTGCCGGGCGGAGCGGCGTCCGCGCCAGCCTGGAGCGGGAGGGCGGCTGAGCGCAGTTGCTGGGAATTTCTCCGCCAGGAGGACGGGCGATCCGGAGAGAGAGCCCGCGAGCTCGGCAGCGTGGGCAACGCGGGCGCCGGAGCGAGCGAAGCAAACCCCGAAATAGAGCTGGAGAGCCGGGCTCCCTCCCGGAGGAAGCGGGACTGCGAGCGAAGCCGGGCGCGAGAAGGGAAGGAAGCGCCGCGATTGCTGATGTCAGAGGAGCCCGGAAAGTCGCGCTGGAAAAATCCGAAGACAGCCGGGGCTTTGCTGCTTCCCGAGGAGAGACAGCGCCTGCCACCCCCCCACGCCCCCTCGGCGCCTGCCGGTGCCCCCCGCGAGCCGGCGACAGCGCCCGGCGGGGCGGCTGCGGGGCGGCAGAGGACTGAGGGACGCGCGGCCCGGAGACCGAGGGGCCGCTTCAGGAATACAGATAAGTGGCTGGCGGCTTGACGTGGATTTCAGTGAATTTGGACTCCATGTGGGCTGGGTCGTCTCCGTGACCGCGAGCTGCCGGCAGCGGGAGGGACAGCGCGCCGGCCTCGGCGGCCGGCGGCCAAAGCGGCCGGACCGCGGACGGGAGGACCGACCGACGTCGCCGAGCTGGGTAAGCGGAGCCCGGGCCGGGCGCCCCGAGCCCGCGCCGCGCCTCCTCCCGCGCCCGCCTCCGCCGGGTCCCGGCCGCGAGCCCCCGCGCTCCGCCGCGGCGGGCGAGTCCCCGCGCGGGGTCGGCCACTTTCCGCCGGCCGGAGCGCGGCGCGCGCGCGTGTGCGGGCGGATCGCCGCCGTCGCCTCCCGCCCGGGCTGCCCCGCGGGCGCCCTGCTTCGCGGCCGGGCTGCAGGCGGGCGCGGCGCGCCGCCCCCGCGCACCTGCCGGGTCGCTGCGGCCCCGGGGGCCACCGGGCGGCGGGGCTGTCCCAAGAGCTGCAGCCCGATGCGGGTCTCGGTGACACTGCACGAGCGGGAGAGCCCGGGCCACTGGGGCCGGCGCTCGGCGTGGGGCAATCGCGCTGGTGCAGGAGTCCCTGGAGGCCGCTGACGGTTCCTTCAGAGCAGGGGACTTGGGATTCGAAGGGGAATGTCTCCTTCGCGCAGCTTCCAGAGGCTCGGGAGAGATTCCGGGGCACCGAATGGGACAAGTGCTCCGTACCCCCTCCTGTGCTTCCTCCTGGCAAAGCACCCATCTGCACCATCCCCTGGTTTGAGGCTCCAGAGGGGCCGGGGCCTGAAGGAGGAGCTTAGCCAGAGTCCGAGGGGCTCCTTATTAATCATTTTCGACCGTTTCCCTCTCTGGGCTTCTTCTTGCCCCACCCCACAAGTGAAATAGAGACCTTAGAAAATTCTAGCCCTTTTTATCCATCCCACAGGTAGTCCCTATCCACATCGCAGTTCTGGTCTGGATGACCAAAGACTCATCAGAAACTGCCGCTCCAGGCCCCTGACAACTGCCCACCTGTGCGGCATGACCCTTGCCCTCGGAGGAGCCTCGTGCTTAAACTCAGCTCAGAGGCGTGGAGATGAGGGGGAGGGTGGAAAAAGACCTGAGGTTCCATGTCAGTTGCATCTAGAAACAGGGCCTCCTGAAGTGGTCTTGGAAGTCAGACCAGGTCCCCGGTAGGGATCTAAGAGCCAAGCATATGCCCCTGTGAATCCCAGTAGTGGGCGTGCAAGGGGCAGAAGACAAGACCACTTTAAGGCCCTGGTTTGGGGGCCCAGCAGCTCGGAGGAACCCACAGAAATTTGGGGAGCCACTCAGGCCCTTCCTTCTCTTGGTGAGCACAGTGGGCAAAGTTCAGGAGCGGCAGATGGAGACGCAGGTCTGGGCTGGGCTGGACCTTGGGGGAGCAGGAGTCAGGTTCAGCCCCCGCCTCCCCTCCCCACACAATAGCAGGCTCCTGTGCTACTGGGCTTCTTTCCCAGACCTTGAAACTTCACTCTTCCCTCTGGGCAGGCTTTGGATTCTGGGGCCTTCCACAGAGCCCAGGAGCCGGGAAGAGATAGCTGGGGCCAGAGGAGTTCAGCTGTTCCTGATGGAGATGCACAACTTTCCTGCAATGACCCCAGAAGGCTGCAGGAGTTTCTGGCAGGCCCCCCTCCTCCTAGCCCGCCCCCACCTCCCCACCCCCACCCCAGCCAGAAGAGAGAGGAATGCATTAACTCCCCCCTCACCTCCCCTGGCACCTTTTGAACTAATTACCTGTGATCTCCCTGCCTTGGCCTTGGGGGGGGCAGTCAGGAGGAGAGCAGGGAAAAGCAGGGAGACTCAGAAGAGGCTGTCAGACACCCTAGCAGCGAGGCTGTGCTGCTGTTCCCTTCTTCCACGTGGCCTCTCCGCTTTCACCCCTACCCTCCCTCCTCCCTCCCTCATCCCTTAACCTGCCCTCAGGAGGGGTTTCCCTCCAGCTGACCCTCTGGGGACCCGCTGGTAAAGGAAGGGCACTGCAGGCTGCCCTCTGGGCTCCCTCACTGTCCGGGGCAGATTGGCTTGCAAAGCAGTTAAATGGAAGCGACATTTGGAGCCCTGGGCAGTGGAGACACAGCCCAGGAGCAGCAGGATGGGGAGTGGAGGAGTTTGGAAACGGTCCCCTCTGGCCAGGACCGCGAGTCTGGCACGGGGATCCCATCTGGCCTTTCTCTTTGAGTGGGTGTGAGGCCTGGGGTCCCTCCTCGGCTGGAGCAGGGCAGGAGAGCTGGCTGGCCTTTTGAGAGTAAAGGTGGTGTCCCACATCCATCACCCCAAAGAAACCCTGTCTGGACAAGGTTGGTGGCGCCCCCCTTTCAGAGTGAGGCCCTGTCCCCAAAGTGCCAGGAAACATGGCCCCTCCAACCTCCCGACCAGCCAAAGCTGCAGGTGCCATTGGACATAAAAGTTCCCCATGTGTTGTAGTGGCGTCCACCCTTAAAATG
Source organism: Catagonus wagneri (assembly GCA_004024745.2). NCBI lineage: Eukaryota > Metazoa > Chordata > Mammalia > Artiodactyla > Tayassuidae > Catagonus > Catagonus wagneri. The sequence continues at coordinate 26,664,302 of PVHT020000175.1, forward strand.
CAGTTTAAAAAGCAACCCCTGGAAGAACAGCCACTTCTCTCCCAGGCCCCTTCCCCGTTTCCCGATACTTCTGATGATTCTGATCATCTTTATTTCTTGGGCACACTGCAAGGAAACACACGAGCAGGAGGAGAAAGCAGTGACACAGTTAAATACACACGGCAGCAGCTGGCAGCAGCCTAAACTCGCCAGTTCAGGTACCATGAAATATTTATGGAGCTGGAGTTGTCACTGTTTGGGGGTTTTATGGTCTCTGTTCCAGCCTCCTTTGCTAAGGCTGCCTCTCTGAGATACGGGGTTTGATGGGGGCGACTTTTTTTCTCCAGCAGCGACACCCCCCCCCCCAGCTGTCTCCCTGCCTGGCCACACAGCTGTCTCCCCACACACGCGCAGACTGGAGCCCAGTATACTCTGACCATCAAGGCACGGGGAGGGGCGAGGAGCTCCGAGCCAAGCCCGCTGCCCCCCTTCTGGTCGTAAAGAGCCTGGAGCATTGTGTTACTACAGTCTGTTGACTACAAATAATTCTGGATTGTCCACAGGGAGACTGGCAGAAGCAGGCTTGGAGGTGCGCTGGTTTCACAGTTCTGTCTGCACACTCTGGCCCCGCTGGCCCCTGCCCCCGGGCGGTCCGTTATCAGTGCATTATATGTGAATATTCTGATTCTCCTCTTCCCAGATGCTCGGTTCAAACAGTGATGAATGGAAGCGAGCCCCTTGTGGGAAACAATTTTTTCACTTAGTTGCAAAGATTTCATGGCTGATTAGAGTAAATGAGAGGTGGGGAGCCCGTCCCCTTCCAGTCTGGTCATCTCTAAAGGTGAGCCCTGGGGACACAGAGAAAGGCAGCTCTTCCCAGGGTCACACAGCTGGTCCCCAGAGGCGGGAGGGGTGGATGGTAAGAAGAGGTCCCGGCCCCCTTACCAACTCAGCCCTCTGGGGCCCCGTCCCCTGGCCCCGTCCCCTGGCCTCTGGGCATATGGAACCTCTAGTATTCCATCTGGAATTCAAGGGCAGAAATAGAGGCGAGAAAGTTCTTTGTCGTGGAGACTGTAAAGAGAGAGGAGGAAGGGGGGGAAGGACAGAAAGAAAGGGCCCCCAAGCTGTGCCCAAGCGCCCCGCTCCCACAGTCGGTTAACCATTAACCCCTGGCCTGGCCTGGCCCTGCCTCCTGCTTGGGTGGAAGGCTATCTCTAGGAAACCCAGAGGACCAGCCGGTGTCCGTGTG
>PVHT020000175.1:26666529-26738375 GCA_004024745.2 Catagonus wagneri
CCCTCCTCCCACCCCCGACAGCTGTCCTGTCACCGAGGCTTTGCCAGCTGTTTGCCTGACAGCACGCGTGTCCGATGGGGGAGCAGGCAGGACGGCGGGGGCCTGGCTGGCGGGGCGAGCTGGCTTCACACAGGATTCCAAAGCCGGTGCTCCGAGCTGGGTTAGACCCACACATCAGCCCACCTCCACGAGGCTCAAGCTTGCTTGGGGGGTGGGTTTGGGAGGGGGTTTCTGCCGAAGTTCCTCCCACTCTGGGAAGCCCTGGTTTTCCTGGTGCTCCTGGCCGTGGGGCTGCATGAGGGTCTCTGCCTTGGCCTCTGAGGTAGGCCATTCGACCCAAGGTCTTGTCAAAGCATGTCATGGAGCCCTGATTTTTGGGGCGGTGGGGACCAGCAGATGACCAGAGATGCGGACCAAGATACAGAAGCCAAGGCGCGCACGTGGCAGGACCCCAGATGCAGAAACAGTCACAGACAGACGGACGCAGAGAGACAGAGTGACAGAAAAAGACGATAGAGACGGGAGGCTGACGGTGTGTGAATGAGCTGAGAGCAGAGGCAGAAAACAAGTGGGGAGCCCAGTCTGGGGGGAGCCTTCGGGTCTGCCCCGCCCTCCGGGGGTGGGGGGAGGCTGTCTGGGCTGAGCTGGGAAAAGCTGAAGTAGCAGGCTCTCTCCACTAGAGGGCACTCTTGAAAACCTGGCTTGGACCTAAGCAGTAGCTTTTGTGCTTTTCTCTTTTTTTCCCCTAGGAGAAGAAAAAAAATAGTTAAGATATATTAGAAACTCCCAGCTGTCACTAGGCAGAGACCACAACTGGTAGGGTCCTACTGCCAGTGGGAGCTCTGGGCCCCGTCTGGTTGCAAGCAAGCAGGAAAGGCGCCTGCGGCATTAAGAGGTGGGGCCCAGCCTGGTGAGCTGCGCAGGGGACAGAGGCCTGCTGGGCTGGCAGGATGCGTCTGGGGGCGGGGGCGGGAGGGGGGCAGGCACTGCCAGTGAGCAGACCCAGACCGGCCAGGGCCCTTGGATGGCCCGCCAAGAGGCTCTGGCCTTTCTTTATCAGCAATAGGAGGTTTTGGCCCGTCCCCAAGGTGCCTTCACAGGCCTTCGCTTCTCCCAGCTCCCTGCGTGCCTATGGGTTTTCAAAACACTCCCAGGTGGCCAAACTGCTCCTGAGGGGACTTTCTGAAAGAGACCTGAGGAACGGAGCACGTGTCTAGTCGAAGCAGCGATTTAACCTTTGTCTCTGTCCTCCCTGTGGGAGCCTTTTTCTGAATTATCACCCCCCTTTCATTTTGGCGGAGGACAAGGTGGAGAGAGCAGAGTCCGGAGGCTTGGCTTCTCCGGGCGGATAATAACAGTCTAAGAGGGGCAGGGAAAACTCTGGAAGTTTAGGGATGGGCAGCCAGCCGGAAAGCAGCACCTCTTCACATTTGATCCAGGCCTCTGATAGCTGGCCTTGGCCTCCCTTTGACCCTGATTTACCTGGGGTCACGGTGAGAGGGGAGGGAGGCGTGAGAAAAGCAAAAGGAATAACAAGATAAATGTATCATGTTCTGAAAGTCTAACCCTGCTTCTCCTTGGCTAAAATTACTTTGGGCACCGGAGATAAAAGGCAGGGGGGTTGCCTTTGCAAAGTTCAGCTTGTCTTTGAGAAGGAAGAGGGGGAGGGGTCCCGGGGCTGAGGGCGCCTGAACCCCTCTCCTCTGTGTCCCCCACCCCCCAGCCAACACGTGTTCTCTCTGAAGCTTTAAGAGAGAGGAGGAGGCTCTGACTGGGGTCCCTTCGCTGCCTCTCTCTGCCGCCTGGGGAGTTAAGCCCCCAGACTCTCCCTTTGGGTATCTGCAAGCCTCCCTTCCCACCGCAGTTTCTCCTGGGGCTGCAGAGGGGTGGGAAGAAGTGGAGGCAACTAAGCGCTCCTCCAAGTTCCCTCCTCCTGGGATCTGGGTCGTTGCTCCTGTGCTGAACAAAAAGAGGAAGACACGAAGCAGGAAGCAGAACCCATTTAGGTTTAAACAAATAGAAATCGATCGCTTACACAGCGCTAGGGCTGTGTGACACTTCGTCGCAAGACCCTACCTTGGATGTGGCCACGGCACCTGCGGGGAGGCAGAAGCCTGTAAGCCGCCTGCCTTCACAGAACCGTAAGGCAGAAGGCAGTTAACAGTGGGTCCCTGGCCACGGGGGCAGAGGAGCTCCTGGAAGTTTTCGCTGTAGTCAGTGGAGGGTGTAGGTTTCTAGGGGAGAGATTCATGATTCCCCGTGGAGAACGACTAAGTCACGCCCTCGCACGCCTCACCCTCTCAGAACTACTCCTGAGTATTTTTTTCCTCCCTGGATTTTAAATTGACATCACTGTAGCTGTTTTCTGTTCCTCGGCACCCTAGCGCAGGATCGCCAAGTAGCCCTCCCGCGGGGATTCAGGGTGTGTTCTATGTAAGTTGCATGCTTTTCCGGTCCCCTGGAGCTGGTGGCCTGGTTCATCAGGAAGCGTTATTACTCATCTGTACTCACATGGAAGTGTCCAGAACCCTGCCGTTAGTGCTCCCGCTTTCATCCGAAGGAACCCATTAAAGGGAGCAGGCCCGAGAGAGAAATATTGGGAGGTGCCCCCTCACCCTGTCTGAGCAGGAGAGCCACGGCCACGGGCCGTCTCTTCCACGCGCCTCCTACCTGGAGAAGGACTCTCTTTTTAGGGTTCTGGCCTCAAAGAAGGAGGAGGAAGGTCAATGGGGGAGAGTTACACGGAGCTGTGGTTTCACCTCGACTTTAAACCCTTCTCTGTCCCGTCGTGCTTGGCTTGCACTTTGCCATGTGCACATCAGATTTGGGGCGACGGAGGCCCTGCCCTGGGGTGGACAGAACTAGGGGCTTTAAGAGGCTTTTGAAGCCATTCAAAGTCTGTGCTTTTATGAAGTGTGTGTGTGTGTGTGTGTGTCTGTGTTTCTGAAGAGAAGCAGTTGCCGCCTGATGCTAAGGACCCCCAGGACGCTCTCGTCTCCAGGGCCTTCCCCTAGCCTCAGTTTCCACTCTCTGCCCCGCTTGTGGCATGGGGACTTCAGACAAGGGACTGTAACCCCGGGGACCCCACCACACCCCCGGTGGTAGGTGACCAAGTGAGTCTTCGAGGAAACCAGAGACCCAGAGCCAGCGCGGCTCAAAAGGTCAGGGGAAGCCAGGTGCCCTTGTAATTGCTCTGAAACTCTGAATAAGTCAAGGGCACCTCCCTGAGAAGGAGGCAGAACAGAAGGCTCCTCCCTTTAAGGGACGGAGGGTGGAAGGTTCTGGAGCCGAGGAAGGGGTGAGTGAGGAAGGCCTGGCTGCGCTGGAGAGGCACTACCGGTGGGGCAGGCAGAATTGACAAGAGGTCATATCGCCTCTTTGAAGTGGTTTCCTGCCTCACAAAAGTGAAAGGCCTCAGCTGGGCTGGGTAAATATTAAGTTGGCCTCCGACCTCCCGCCTCCCCTGGCTGGTCCCCCAGCTTGCCATTTGTTTTCTCCTGAGCTACAAAGATACCTGAGGGAGAAGAGACTGGTTTCTGAACCTGGGTCCTCTCCGCGGGAGGGTGGACAGGGGGACCAGGCTTCTCCCCTGGGCCCGGACCTGAGAGCCCCCGGGCCAGGCGGCCCTAGGCGGCCCCCGCTCCACGCTGGCAGGTGGCGATGCTTTCCAGGAGGGGCGCTCAGGCCGTCACGATCCTCTGACACGAGCAGCCGCCCCCCTCACCCCGGTTCCCAGAACTTCCCAGCAAGCGCCTTGACTCTCTGCGAAATTAAAACCCACGGCACCAGCGTTTCTGCTCTGCAAACACGCCCTGAGCTTTATCCGGAAATTAACGAAATTCAAGTCTAAGGCCCCACGCCGAGTCACCCCCGGGTGTGAAGCCCTTCAGGTTCCGGGCCTGGGAACCCAGCTGTGAGAGACTTAGAAGAAAAACCATCTGAACCGCCTGTGAAGTTGGGAAGTCACACCTGGCACCGTCCTGCAGGAGGCCCGTCCGACCAAGAGCGGACAGAACGGGAAGACTGTGGTGTCAGGTTCGGGTCCTCACGCGGGAACAAAGGCTCTGCCTTCACACTTGCAGCCCTTCCTTCCTCCCAGAAGCTCTCTCACCTGTCATCAGAGCTCGTCCTTCATTGCTCCCGGGCCCAGGAGGGAGAGAAGAGGGAGACGCAAGGGTGCTGTGGACGGCGGTCCCCTGCCCCGTACCCACACCGCTGCTTCTTCCTCTGCCCAGTGGAAATCGGTGCTTTTCGTGTCTCCCCGAGTGCCCTCGCTTGCCTTTGTTTCTGGAACGGGGCACAGGAAGATGGCCTTAGGGGGTTGGAAAAATGACAGTCGTTGCAAACGTGCAAAATGATTCTAAAATTGAGAGCAGGAAGAGAGCCAGACTAGGAACGTTTTTCTCCTCGCTCCGTCGCTGTCTCTCTCTGAATTTGTTTGGCATTTTCTAAGAAAAATAAGATTGTATTAAAAAAAAAAATCTGTGTGCTGAAGGTTTTTCTATGTAAAACCGATGAAGGGCTGACGGTCTTTCCAGCCCTCCAGGAAACTGAGAGGAAAACCAGGGGTGATCCTGGCACTGGGGCCACATGTGTGGCTGGGGGTAGCACCGACCAGTGGCGCTGGAACTCAGATTCTGAATTTGCTCCCCTTGGGGCTTTGACGCCTTTGGGTCTAAGAGTAGAAACGAATGATGCTGTCAGAGAGCCAGCAAGTCAGCGTTTTTCTGGGAGTCACGGCAGGGCGGGGGCAGAGCTCATGGGCCCCTAGCTGCCTGTCTGCAACCAGCTTACATCTCTCTGCAGAGAGAGCTCCTAGAAGCATGCATCTGAATGGGATGGACGCAGCCTGAAGCGCACCCGCAGCAGCTGGGGCCCAGAGCCCAAGCTGGAGCCTGGGGCCCCGGGATTAGACCCTTGGCAGTGCCGATCCCTGGGCCGAGCAGAGCCCTGGAAGTTCCCCCTGACTCTCCCGGCTGCAGCACGAGAGCCTCGTCCCTTGTTGGAAGTGCAGAGCCTGGGAAGGTGGCTGTTCCAGGAAGAAGCCCTGTGCCTTTGAGCGCACCGTCCGAGAGCCGCCTGTGGAAAATGGGTGTGAAGCGGTGCTCTGATTTTCTTTTCTAGACTATTATTAAGGAAGCAGTTTGAATTGCCAGAAGATAGGTATTTCTGTGTAGACTGCTTGAGAAATGTTTGAGAGAAGTTTCCACCAGGCCCACATAGTAGAGGGGGGAGCAGAACCCAGCCTGGGAGAGCGGATCATGCTGTGTCACATGGTGAGTGGCAGGTCGCGCTGCTCCCCTCGCCAGGAGGTCTGTTTGCCCCAGCCCCGCCCAGCACGCTCCCCGTCTGCCCTCACAGCCGCCTTCACTTCCCAGTCTCCTGTTCTCCAACCCTGTGCCCAGCCACGCCCTGCCCTTCTCCCTAGGGCTTGAGCAGCAGTCCCCAAGAGTGGGCGTCTCCCCCGCTCTGCCAGTCCCCCAGCCCCGCGACACCCCGATGCCTCTCCACGGCGCTGGGCAGTGGGTATAGAAAGGGCCCCCTCCCTTAAATAGCTCCAAGCGGCTTTCCTCCGTCCTCGCTGTTTGCAGAGTCAGTGGCCTTGGCAGTGCCCAGCCGGCCCTCCCTCCCTGGTGGCAGAGCGGGCACTGTCTGTGTGGCCGTCGCTATAGACTCAGCATTCACCACTTGAAGAGGGCGAGACAATGACCCGAGCAGCTGCCTGCAGCCTGTGCTGGCTGGGAGGCTGCCGCGCTGGGAGGCGGGAGAGGGGGCCGGAGGGGGTTGGCCCCCCACGCACCTGCGAGCTTTCTCAGGCAGCCCCGGCCGACCCAGACCACGGGAGGCCGAACTGGGACCCAGAGGACCTGGTCCAGGCCACCGGACTGGCTTCCACTGCGGGCCCCCAGCTTCCTTGGCTCAGGTTTCCATCAGCTGTGTGGTCACTCCAGGCCTGGAGGGCAAAGTAGGGCCCAGACCCCTGAAGAGGCCGCCGTTTCTGGCCTGAGGACAGGAAGAGGCTGCACACTGAACAGGATGCTTCGCCGGGAGCCCGCCAGGCAGAAGACAGGGACATTACCTGCAAGGAGATTGAAGCTGGCACAGCATCATTTGCTTTGAACAGAGAGGTTTATGGAACACCTACCAGCTGCCAAGTATTCTGGGAAGGAGGCAAGTGTCTGTCCTGGCTCTTGGGGAGCTTTCGGTGCGGCAAGGGCGCGGCAGGGGGCGCGGGGGCTGCACACAGGTAATGCCCGTAGGAGCGTAGCTGTTGCAGGGGCACGGGGGGGGGGTGGACAAGCAGAGCCACGCAACGCGCAGCGGGGCGTCCAGAAAGGGAATGAGCTCTCCATCATTTCGGGAAGTCAAGCCAAGACGGGACGATGCTGACCCGGTCTTGAGGAACTCGACGGAGGAACGGCTAGGCTGTGAGAATGACCCGCCCCGCTGCCGCCGGCCCGACTCCCCAGCAGAGAGCCCTGGCTCTCACGCCTTCACCCCAGGACTCCCCTCAGAGCGAGGTGCCGGGAAGGCAGGGTTGGGATGAGCCCCCGGTCTCCCCTGGGGCCAGGATTGTCCTAATCACGTTAAAATGAGCACACCATCTGCAAGCAGGGGCAGGCCGTGAGAACCGAGCCTTGGTCAGCTCTCCGCCTGCACGCTCTGACTTCTGATCATTGTCATAAACAGGACGGAAGCAGCTGCTCACTCCACTCTATTATCAGCTTGGTTGGAGACAGAGAAATTTAAATGACAGTAAGATGCTTAGCAAAGAAACGAAAGTCGGTGTTAAAAATAAAGAAAACGAGACAGCTTGTTTCATCGAAATAGAAGGGTTATTAAACAGCCCTGAATTAATCAGTGATCTGCCAGGGTTGGGACTCGCAGAGTGCTGCCGAGCCAGAGGAGAGGGCTGCGAGAAGATGAGGAGAGCAAGTCGGAGGCATGTAGGAGCCGCCCGCGCCCTGGGGCCGGCTGCAGGCTCCGCGGCAGCAAGGTCCTAAGAAGGAGACAAACAGTTTTCTGCCCCATTGATAAGAGCAGGTTGGGTGCAAAGGGGGACCTTGGCACCCCAGCCTCACTCCCTGCAAAGCCTGGCTTCTGGACTCCTTCCATCTGCCACCACCTGTGCCAGCCCTTGGCTCGGCTCCAGTCCTCCTCAGCCCCTCCCCGGGGCTGGGCAGGAGCCAAGTGGCATTTGTGGGAGGGCCACGCGCTCCCAGCCAGTCCGCTTCCTCTCTCCCAGTGTCTTCCCAAGAACTCAGGTCTGAGTTGAGCTCCCTACATGGCACCCCCATTCTGAAAGAGTGTGACAGCATATCCCAGGTCTGGTCAGAGCCTGGCCTGCCTGCAAGGAGAGGGACCTCAGGAGTAAGCAGCCTGTCTCCGGTGATGTCACCGGGCGGCACCTACAACTCCAGGCAGCGGGAGAGGCAGCGGGAGACACCTGTAACCCCAGGAGCCCCAAGTGCAAGGCCCACTTCCGCATCAGATGCCCTCGCCAAAATAATTCACCTCGGCGTTCCCGTTGTGGCCCAGCGGTAACAAAGCCGACTAGTAACTGTGAGGGTGCAGGTTCAATCCCTGGCCTGGCTCAGTGGGTTGGGGATCTGGCGTTGCCCGTGGTGTAGGTCGCAGACGTGGCTCAGATCCCGCTTTGCTATGGCTGTGCCGTAGACTGGGGCTGTAGTTCCGATCAGACCCCTAGCCTGGGAACTTCCATATGCCACGGGTCCAGCCCTAAAAGAAAAACGGTGCACCTCCAGTCGACCTAAGTCTTCTCATCTGTGAAGGGTGATGCTGATGCTGTCACAGGCTCGGGAGGGTGCACTCATGCGACCTTGCACAAGGAATTCTTAGCCAACTATAAGACCGCTGCACAAAGGCGAGTTGACACTACAGACGGAACATCAGAAGGAAGGCTTTCCAGAGGGCAGGGCGTGGGTGGGTCTTGGGGAGGCCCACAGCTTCCACGGGGGCGGGGCCGCGGGCGCGGAGGCGGGGCCGCGGGCGCGGAGGCGGGGCCGAGCCCGCCCCTGAGCACCCTGCCGCCAGGCTGCGCAGCGTGTTGGATCTTGAATCAATCCCTGCAGGAGCATTTTTCTTTGCTCTTTGACCTCAGCATTCTTTCTCCTCCCGCCTCCCTCCCTCCTGCGTTCCTCCTGGCTGCTTACCCTTTTCCAGGCTCCTCTCTCACACCCCATTCATCATCAGGGCCAGATCCTCCCTCGAAAAGTCTTCTCATCTCCCGCCCAGGTGGCCCCACGCTGCACTGGCCTGCGTTTCCCCTCTCCCCTCCAGCACGTTCTTCTCCCTGTGTCAGCCTCCCCGATAATTGTACCCTTCACCTTCCCTCGCTGCAGGGCCACAGGGGCCTCAAAAGTCCCTTGTCCCCTCCCCGCCCCCAGATGCTAAGGGTCCTCCAGGCCCATGCGTGTGAGTTTGGGCTCAGACCAGCCCCGGAAGTGGACAGACCTCAGCCGGACGTGCCAGCCACCCCGCAGTCTCCACGTGTCCCTTTTATCTGGCTCCAACGTGGCTCCCTTGCTCATGTGCATGCGTGTGAATGTGCCTGTTACTTAAGAGGCAGTTTGACAGCTCAGGGTCTTTTCCACAAGAGCTTCAGAGTCTCAGACAAAGAGAGAAAAATAATAGAAACTGAAGGTGGGAAGATACAGGGTGGGGACACAGCCTGCTTAAGAAGCTTTCTCATAAAAAGGAGTTACAGCTTTTTATTCCAAGGCTGGCTGTCCCTTCGGAAAAGCCCCAGAGAGAAGAAGAGTCAGGACATCAGGAGAGTCAGCCACGTGCTGACCAGATCCGGTATGGCCAGAGGCCCCCGCACGTGGGCGCTCAGCCTGGATCAACCGTTCTCAGCATCTCCTCCTCCTCCCACCAGCCAGCTTTCCTGTCTCCTCCTTTTCTTCCTCTTTCCTGCCCAAGGCATCTGGATGAATCCCCCAGAGTAGCAGAAGTGGCCCTTAAATCACCCTCAGGATCGCGGTGGGGCAATGTGGGGGCGGGGGGACTGGAAGAAGGGCCACGACGGACCCAGGGCACCCAGTCCCTTCCCAGCGGCCAGAGTCTGGGGAGCTGGGAGCTGGGTCCCCGAGCTCCCCGCACAAGAACCGCCCCATCTCCTGGCTGAAACAGAGCCTCACCTGTTGTCACCACATCTAGGGCAGCCATTGTTGCTGAGGAGACGATGCCCTTGGGTCGTGTTTCTCCAAAAAACAGAAACAAGAGTAAACGGTGTTTATTCCAAACAGTAGGGTTTACAAAACATGTCCGCCTCCATTTCTCATTCATTCTAACCACAACCCTGTGAGGTGTCCTTTCACAGTTGAGGAAACCAAGACTCTAGAAGGTTAGATGCCAGGCTCAAGGTCACCGAACTAGTAAGCAGTAAAGCCAGACTCTCCCGAGATCTGCCTCCCAAGCCCCTCGCCTTGGCCTCTGCTGCCGGGCGACGCGTGTCCCAGTGAGCGTGGCCCCTTGTGGACCAGCCCCGCTCTGAAACCTTCCTGGGGGAGTCTCCTCGCCCCCTCTGCTCTTTGTGTTGTCAGTTGGCCATTTATTAGTATTTGCTTTTATGTGATCAATGACAGTGTGTGATTCATGACTTTGGAGCTCTCTCGCCAAGGTTTTTCCTGCACCAGCCGTGTCTGCGCCGGGCATTCTTCCAAAGAGAGCTGGCGTCTTCTCACTCTTCTCCATCCTTCTCCCCATTATCCACCTCGCCCGTGACATTTGCTCTCCACCCGCGGCGCTTTAAGATGAACAGCAGCCAGGATCCCTCCCAAATGGTTCGCCCCTTTCCTCGCTAGCTCCCGAAGATCGGTTCTGACAAATCATTGAGCCAAGTGTGTTAGTTCAAGTCCTGTCTTAGGGCAGCCGAGCAAGTGAGGAAAGCTGTGATTTAACCTGAGTACATCAGGGCGCTAAACGTGGCCCCGCAGAGCCTCCAGTTCAATGGGAAGATAGGATGTGGTCCATCAAAAAAGAGGGCGACACTGCAGTGCGCTGTGTGTGTTAGAAACGGCAGGGTTTACAGCTGACTTTGGAGGAGAGACGGGTGGTTGGGGGCAGGGGGTCCTAGAGGCCTCCTGAGACTTTTTGAAGGCTGGGCGAGGTCTGGACAGGCCAGGAAGAAACTGGAAACGAGCATTCCAGGGAAAGGGGACCACAGAGATAAAACTGTGCCGGGGTTTTGGGGCCTCAGCAAACGAACCAGTTTGTCGGGAGTGGAGTTGTGCTGAAAGACGTGGAAAGGGAGGCCAGAGAAAGAAGAAGCTTGGGAAGACTTGAACTTGGGCATTGAGCAGCCCTGAGTCTGTCCAGGCAACGGCGAGCAGCCAAGAAGGGTATTTCTGTCGGTGGACATGGTACTTGGCCATATGCCTGGCCCAGCTGGTCTGTTAGTCTTCTGATGCACCAGAGATCAAACAGGAAATCCACGGTCGATTCTTGTGGCCAGTGGCCTTCACCGGGTGCATCACAGTGGAAGGCCTGGGTGGTCACTGCGACGTGACGGTCTTAGGTGCCCATGTTCAGGGAGGCCTCACCAGGCTCGCTGGTAACGAGGGCCTCTCTTTTGAACCTTGGGGAACCTCGTTTCAGGTGTACAGCAAAGTGAATCAGTCATACCTGTACATACATCCATTCTTTTTTCCCACGTAGGTTATTACGAACTGTTGAGTGGATTTCCCTGTGCTCTGCAGCAGCTTCCTGTTGGTTATCTGTCTTACACAGCGGCGTGTGTGTGTTATCCCCTCCCTCCCTCCCCAGCACGGTTTCCCATATGGTGACCATAAGATTGGTTTTGAAATCTGTGAGTTTGTTTCTGTTTAGTACGTAAGTTCTCTTGCGTCATTTTTATTAGATTCCACATATAAGTGATATCATATGATATTTGTCTTTGTCTGGCTTACTTCACTCATTAGGATAATCTCTAGGTCCATTATGTTGCTGCACGTGACACTATTTCTTTCTTTTTTATGGCTGAGTAATATTCCTCTCTCTCTCCCTGTGTGTGTGTGTGTGTGCGTGAGCGTGTGTGTGTGTGTGTGTGTGTGTATACCACATCTTCTTTATCCCTTCCTCTGTGAACGGACTGAAAAATACACGTTGATCTGGCACTAATGGCCACTTTCCCTGAAGCAGGGACAAAGCGGCAGCAATGGGGAGTGCACCTTGTCCCCAGAGCCGTGTCCCCAGACTGGCCACCATGGTGCAGAAGGACGGGAAGTGCTCTCACCCTGGGGACTCCCGAGGGCTGTTAAGATTCTTCTCTGCTGCCTGAGAGCTGAGATGAATGTTTGGGGCTTTGTTTTTCATTCTCTGCTCTCTTTTTCCTCCTTCCCCACACCACCCCCGCCCCCGACCACTGCCAAGAATTGGAGCAATGTCACCATTCTTTGAAGACATTGCGGTTACTCGCAGCGTAATATGCCATCCTGTGGAGTAACTTTAATTGATTTGGTCTCTCGGTCGGGCACTTTCTGCCCCGTGTCCTGCTCGCATTCCCCATGTCTGTCTCCGAGTCCCTGGCTCTTCCTTACATGGGAAGGGTGGGTGACGAGGCAGGAGAGACACTTCCAAGTTCCCTGGAAAGATCATTTGGAATTTCCCTGAAAGGTGACCGCCGGCCAGCAAACCTCTGGCCACAAAACGGCCGCGGACTCGACCTTGTAACGGATAATGCTGCGCCTGCCACCCCCCACCCCGGCCCCGTTCCATCGCCCTCATAAAACGACAGCCCCGAGTTTTGACCGTTGAAGTAAAGCACTTGCCGGAGCTTACTTAACATTCTCATGAGTCTCCTCAGACCAGGGCCAAGAGGGTTTGGTTGAAAAATAAATTCTAAATATCTAGGCAATGTGGACTCGCGGGGAAGCATGGGCGTCGGAAAGCCGTGCTTCTCAGCCGAAGGCTGCTTGTTACTCTCCCTTCCAGAGAACCTCGTGTTTCATCTGCGAAATGGGGAGAATAATGCCCAGCTTGTGATATAATCACAGAATTACCCATGGCGTATGCTCAGCCACGTAGCAGGGGGCTAATAAATAATAGTAGACGAGCAATGGCAGTTGCTGTCATTAGCTACTCACCTTAAGGTATGAGGGCTCCTAAGCACGAATTTGGACTTGACTTGGCAAAGCCACATCCCACTTTTCCGCCTTTGCCAGACTTTGGAAAGGAGCCCGAGAATTCTTCTTCCTGCCATCATCACGTAATGCCTACCACGGGGTAACCCCACCACTAGGGCCGTGTGTTAGCTGCCCCATAGCGAGGGGGCACGCAGGCCCCCAGGACCCACTGCCTCGGAGTCCTGCTCCTTGGCAGAAATTCTCTCTGCCCCAGGGCCGAGGTGGCCATGGCAAGACCCTGGTCCCCCCGGGGCCATCCCCCAGAGAGGGTTGAAGAGGGCAGAGCCCCGAGGAAGGGGCCGGGGGAGGGGGCGGCGGGCTGGCAGCTGCGTGAAATTGATTGCTCTTGTCATTTAGTTTAGACCCTGGGCCGCCTCGGCGCTGCCCGGGGGGCGACCTTTAGATAATAAAGGGAATTCTGGGAGCTCTCTGACAGGCCCGTGACATATGGGGCAGGTCTGCAGGGTCAGGCGGTGTATCTCCCTGCCCCCGGCCCCAGCGCGATGAATCTTGTTTTGACGGCCCGGGCTGTACCCCAGAAAGGAGCCCGGCCCCTCCCTCGGCCACCCCTCCAGTGAGCGCCTGTCTTGGAACCCTTCATCATTCGTGGAGGCACAGCCCCCAAACTTTTATAGCCTGTGACAGGAGAGCACAAACACTGGATGTTTAGCTGAGGCCCTGGGAGACCTGGGGGAAAAAAAGAAAAAGAAAAACAGAAGACCCCCCCTGAAGAGGCAGTGGTCCCGGGACAGGGCTGGGGCAGGGGCGGGGGGGACGGAGGGGAGATAGAGGCTCCCTGGGGGGTGTCACAAGACATCCCCTCCTGTCCTGGGGGCCTGGCAAGGGACACATGGGCTCTCCTGGGCCAGAGCGGACGAGGGCAGGGGAGGGGAAGTGGACGGGAACTCTGCGCAGGAGAAGCCGAGAGGTGAGCGGATGGCGAAGTCCAGGTTCAAGCCCACGGGGCCGCAGCTGGGGGAGGCGGGGCGGGTGCGTTCAGGCCGCCGGCCGCCGGCCGCCGGCGCAGGGCCGCGCGTGTTCTGCGGCCTTCGGTCTCCCCAGAGAAGCTGAGACCTCCGTCTCGACGCTGGGGGCCCCGCGACGGGTCCACCCACCCCCTCGCCACAAACACGCGTGCGCTCGCGCCCTTGTCTTGAAGGCAGCTGTTGCCAGCCAGACGGGTGACCACTCCTCCCAGCCACCTTCCTTAGCCGGGGTGGTGGCCGCTCAGTGCCACCCACGGGCTGGCCCAAACAGCAGAAGCTAATTGTGGCCCAGTTCTGGAGGCCGGAGGTCATGGCGCTGGCAGGGCTGACTCCTTCTCGTGCTGGTGAGGGAAGAACCGCACCCGGGTCTCTCCCCTCAGCTTCCAGAAGGCCCTCCCCTCCCCGTGTGTCTTCACCTGTCTCCTTCTGTGCCTACCCCCTGTGTCCCAGTGTCCCCGTTTGACAGGGACCCTGGTGCATTGGAATCGGGGCCCATCCTAATTGCCCCATTTTAATTTCATTGCTTCTGTAAAGACCCTGTCTCCAAATACAGCTGTTTTCTGAGGCTCTGGGGGTTGAGGCTTCAGAGTATGAATTCGGGGGGATGCACACTGGCGGGGGTACCCCTGCTATCCTGCCTTTCTTTTGCGTCACAACCCCTGCCCCCATGCCACCCCAGAGGCTGAACACCCATCCCTCATGTGGGCTGCAAGGGCCCTGCTCCCTCCCTGGTCACACAGCTCTGGTAAGGGGCCCTCGTGGGGGGCCCTGGAATACAAGTTCTCCCCTTACAGCTGGCCGGTGTCAGGGCCTCCCCGAATTCCCTTCCCTTACTTCTTGGTTATTGGAGACTGGATCTGATTTAGCCACTTGTGAAAAAAAAAAAATATGTAAAGACAAGCAGGGGGTCTCCTTTCTCATAGTGAGAGGAGGTGACTGTGTTCTCAGAAGTTGCCCTGGAGCTCCCTGGTGGCCCAGGCGTTAAGGATCCGGGGTTACCATTGCTGCGGTGTGGATTCCATCCCTGGCCTGGGAACTTCCACTTGCCACTGGCACAGCCAAAAAAAAAAAAGGTTGCCCTGACACACGCTGCAGGGGGGAAGGGGTGCACACCATCTATTTCACTTTCTCGGTAAAGATGCCGAGAGAGGGAGGGTGGGCAGAGCGCCCTTTTCCTCCTCGGCTGCCCCCCGCCCGCCTTCTCTCTGGCTCCAGGGCGAGGTGTCGCCACTTAGCTTCACGTAACAGCACAGAGTCTCGGGGGAAAAAGGAAATGACATTCGATTAATGAAGCAAACGCAGCTGGTAGTGCAGTGACATCTAAATTGTTCCTTTGGTCCCGTTATTTTCGGTAGAAATTCTCCCTCTCCCCACCGCCCCTCCCTTCTCCCTTTAAATCTCGTGCATAAAATACGCTAATAACAATCTTGGTGTCTGTGCCTGAGTGACAGCTGAAATAAGAAAAAGAGTAATCACACCTCCTGCAGCCCTGTCACAAGGAGATTAAATGAGGCCCCCCGCCACCCCTCCCGGGCCCCCACCCCTCTCCCCCACTCCCTCCGCTCTCTCCTGGTCTCTTCTCAATGAGAATCACGGGCATTTGAATAATAATATTATAGACACCATCAGGGTGACAGTGGGGAAAAAAATCAGCTCAAACCCGTGATTAGTCCTTCCATCTAATAATTATTTAAATACCAGATAACTCCTTTCACTCTAATTGAGGCCTTTCAGCTGCCGGCGACACCCGGGGCCTGTGGGCTCACCCTCCGCTCACCTTGAGCTGCCCAACCTGCCTGGGTCGCCTCCGAGGCCGTGGTTAGACGGCGCGACCCTGGGAATGTTTGCATGTACAGCCGCGTGAGTGACACGAGGAGGGGTCCCTCAGGTTCTTTCCACACACAGGGGACGAGCCAGGGCCCCAGACTCACACCGTGGGGTATTTGATCCTCATAGACTTTTTAAAATTTTATTTTAAAAAATGTATTGAAGTATGGTTGACTTCCAGTGTTGCGTTAATTTCTGCTGCACAGCAAAGTGATTTGGTTTTCTACACACACACATATATATATGTTCTTCCGCATATTCTTTTCCATTTTTTTCTAGGGCCACATCTGCGGCATATGGAGGTTCCCAGGCTAGGGGTCAAATCAGAGCTGTAGCTGCTGGCCTATGCCACAGCCACTGCAACACCAGATCTGAGCCAAATCTGAGACCTACACCACTGCTCACGGCAACGCCGGATCCTTAACCCACTGAGCGAGGCCAGGGATTGAATCTGTGTCCTCCTGGATGCTAGTCAGATTCATTTTGGATGAGCCACGACGGGACCTCTTGCACATTCTTTTCCGTGATTGTTTGTCACAGGATATTGACTCTTAGTTCCCTGTGTTCACAGAGTTTCATTCACAAACATCTGACACGAAAGGCCGCCTCCTCCGGTCATTGGAACCAGTCCCCTGCCTCCAGGTAGACATGTTTCTAAACGGCTGTCAGGAAAATTCGGGGTCAGAAAATGCCATAAGCTCCAGGGCGGTGTGCTCCAGGGGTCCTCTCTGAATAGAACTGTCCCCCTTGATGTCTCGCTCTGTCCCTTCTGCTGCCTTCCTAACTCTTTGTGAAAAAAGAGGCTGCAGGGCCCCCCTTACACCTGACTGTCGACGCGGCTGTCCACAAGCCAGAGGGAGCTGGTTCAGGACGCCTTAGCCCCCGAGTCCCATATGGGTGCCCTTCCTGTGTAAGACGCCTGCCCGAGCGGGGGGCGGGTCATTCTCCTGACCCAGAAGCGAGCCCCCGGTGTCCTGGTCACTGTCGTCCCCCGTAGTCCTGTGCCACCTTGGATCTGCCCCGTACTCACCCCCCCAGACCCAGTGCCAGGCTCACCGCTGCCCATCCTGGGGCCACCACGGTCGAAAGGCGTCTTCTTTCCTGGAAACAGGGCAGCCTCGAGGCAGGACCTGACTCCCAGAACCCTTTCACCTACAGCGGAGGAAGCATTAGATCTCAGGTCACAAGGTCAGGGTTCTGATGGCAGCCTGTTCCCGAGTCACGCTGGGTCACCTTGAACAGCTTGGTTTCTTTCCCTGGGCTTCAGTTTCTTCATTTAAAAAAAGGGGGGAAGTGGATTGGGGTAATCTTATAATCTCCTTCAGTGTCGGCCTTGATCCTACTTTAAAGGAACCACTAATTCGAAGGGAGAGCTGGGGAGAGGACAGACTGTTCCCTGCCTGGGGTGGGGGAGAAGCTGGGGTGAAGCCAGGGAGCAGCTGATAACTTCTCTGACCTCACAGCCCTCATCTTGTGTTCGTGTTTTATTGAAGTATAGTTGATTTACAATATTGTATGGGTTTCAGGGATACAGCGAAGTGATTCAGTTACACACACACATGCACACACATATGTACATTTCAGATTCTTTTCCATTATAGGCTGTCACCATATTGAATTTAGTTCCTGCTCTCTGTAGGAAGTCCTTCTTGCTTATTTATTTTATGTACAGTGGTCTCTACCTGTCAGTCTTACACTCTTAATTCATCCCTTCTCTTTCCTTCTTTGGTAGTCATAAGTTTTTTTCTTGGTGAGTCTATATCTGTTTTGTGTATAGATGCATCTGCTTTATTTTTTTAGATTCCACATATAAGTGATATCATATAATATTTGTCTTTCTCCATCTGACTTACTTCATGTAGTATGGTAATCTGCAGGTCCACCCAGGTTGCTGCAGATAACGATATTTCATTCTTTTTTGTGGCTGGGTAATATTCCATATCGCACCTTCTTTATCCACTCTCCTGTTGATGGACACTTAGTTGCTGTCATGTCTTGGCTGTCGTAAACAGTGCACAGCCCGTATTCTCATGCTTACCTTTTTCCTGTCACCATCTGGCCCCTCACAATCCTGGCTGAGGCACCTAATAGGGGCAGTCATAATCCTAGACACCTTTGACTGTTATCATTATTATGAAAACTATTGTAGCCAGGCTGGTGCTGGTGATGAGGTGCAGGTGGTGGCGATGGCGGTGACAGTGATGATAAAATGCAGGTGGTGGTCAGGGAGGGGTTACAGATGGCTGCAGGGGTGGCAGCTGTATGCCATCATGACCTTGCACTCAGTTTGTTAAAAGTGTATCCTGATGCTAATTTCTCTTCCAACCCCCTCCTCCCCCTTCCCTTTGCAACAGGGAAGGACAAGTAAGCACAGAGGCTTGTGCACCCTGACTCCTGAAAAAGGCTGTAGAATCTTGCCCCTGAACAGAGCTGGAAATGCCTGATTGTCACTTCCTCCCAGCAGCTGATGGGGAAGGTATTAGATGCCTTCACTAGCTGTCACCAACACCTGCCTCCTGTGTCCTGATCAGGGAGATGGTGTCGCCATTCACTCCAAATAAAATATTTAATGACACTTGCCTCCCAAAGAGGCGAGCGTGGCCTCTCCTTGGCGTCGGGGGGGCCAGAGCGCTTCGCTGACAGGGCGAGCAAACCAGGGAGACCTGGGGTCGGGGAGAGGGAACGTGGTAGAAGAACAGACCCTAGGCAAGCCTGGCTCGTGAGAGTGCACGTGACACAGGGACTTCAGGAACCAGACGGAGAGAGCAGAAGGGCCGGGAAGAAGGAGGCACCGCTGAGCAGACCCTTGAGGTGACACGAGCAGAAAGCCAGGCTGGGAGGAGGAAATGCTAGGTGTGCAGAGTCACGGGCCCCCGGCCCCTGGTTTCCACCAGACTGAGGATGGAAAATGCCTTCTAAGGCAGACCGTGGAATGGATAGAAATGAAGGACTGGGAATATTGACAAGTAAATTATTGCTAATAAGGGCTAATGTGTCTCGAACACTTATAATGGGCCAGGCGTTGTTCTCAGTACTTTATGTGTATTAACTGACTTCATAATGGTCCTGTGAGGAGGGGCTGGTGCTCATCTCATTGTACGTAAATGCTGCGGTAGCACTCGGAAGAGCTAAGTACCGGGACCGAGTTTCCACAGCTCTCGCCTCTGCTTGGATCCAAGCGTCCGAGTTCGGAGCTCATGACCACTGCACCGCACGGCCTCTCCCCAGAGCTACACGCCCTTCCGCTTACTCTCGGTTCAGACGGGAGGCTTGAGCCTCGCCAGCCGGGCCCTGCTTTGGTAGAGCCACCTGGTCACGTCATCGTCGGCTTGGCAGAGGCAAGACAGAGGCCCCCAGCTTGCTGTGGAAGTCAGTGGTCCTTGTGAAAGCCACCGTTTGAGGCGGAGTGCCAGCCTTGCCTGCACACCCCCTCCCCCGCTCACAGCAGGAAAGCGCGTCCCCTCTTGGCCCTGTTGCACCTCTGCTGCTCCCAGGTGGGTGACCCCTGAGCCCCATGGAATGGACTCACTTGGCTGGTCACCAGAAGCGGTCCAGCTCAGAGTAGATGCTGACTGAGGTGAGAGGAAAACAGTTCAGCTAGTGATTCGTTGAGAACTGACTTAGCAGGCAGGACCGAAGGACCTCATCTACTCTTGCAACCACAGGTTCTAGAAGCTGAAGGAAGCAAGGCTCGAGGTATCATTTTGTCTGAATGAAGAAGTCTTAGAAACTGTTTCATCCTAACACGCTGTATTTTGAGATCAAGAAACAGGCTCAAGTTGATGCTAGACACACGACTCATGAGTGACACAGGCAGGGCTTGAATCTAGGGCTCTCTGGGTCCCCCGCTCTTCCTCCTGCCCCATGAATCCTTGTCTTCTAGCCACCAGGCCAATGTCCCCATTCATACTTCAACTCTCCGGGGCCCTGCAGGCTGCAGAGAGGCGGTGTTGGGACTTGTGCAGTAGTACACTAGGAACAGTCATCTTGCTCCATTCCCTTCCCTCCGATGCATGCTTCCCCATTTGAGCCCCTTCACTGGGCAAGGGAAGGCTGGGAATCAGAGGTCTGCCCACTATGTTCATCCCCATGGAAAGAAAGAACATGAGCAAAAAGAGAAGTCAGGAGCTTTGGCGGGATTCCTGAAGCGCATTCTCCTGGGCAGGTTTCAGTGGTCATAATACCAGCTGGCATAAGCAGAGCACTCACTGAGGGCCGGTTCCCGTGTGAAGAGGTTTCCCTGCACTTGCTCATTTGCTCTGACGACCCGAGAGATCAGTGCTGTAGTTACCCCCATTCTTCCAGAAAGGCCCTCCACTTGCCCTTGGTCCCCACTTTCCTCCCCAATTCTACCTAACAACAAAAGCCACTCACGCTTCAGATTGTGTCTCTGGAGGCCTAGGCAGGAGGTGAGATGGTTAACCTCACACCGTGCCCCTCGGTATTGCTTCTGCTGCTGGAACCTTCTTCCACTCATGGGCTAAGCCTCTATGTGCACGCATGCTGTGCCCCCGGCCGCAAAGCCAGAGTGTCTCAGAGAGCACCGTCCAAAAGGCAAAACACCCGGTGCAGCTTGGCTCACGGCTCTTCGGGGACAGGTCGCTCCCCGCCTGTAGGCGAAGCAGCTTTCCCACCCAGAGACAGCCGGGCAGGGCCTCCTGGGGTTCCCTATCCAGCTGAAGAATGTGAGGTTTCTGTTATTTCCTTTCCGCGGCTCCTCTTGAGGAATTCACGTCCTGCTACCGGCCCCAGGACAGAGCTAAAAATAACCTCTGATTTTCAAGCCGAAAGCTCTGTCTGTGGGGAGGCTTTGCCGGTGAGCCTGTGGGGCCGGAAGGGCTGTGTCAGAGTCGCTGAGGTCAGCCTGGGCCTCATGCCGCTGTTGCCTTCCTCTTTCCAAGGAAGCCTGGGGCCCGATGAATCACCCCAAGCGCCCCGCTGGAGCCCAGTTGGAGGAGGGCAGTCAGGTGTGCGGCTGTCAGTTGTGGGACGCACAGCCGAGGAGGCGGCCGGGGTGCGTTTCTAGAGCTACAGAGCAGAAAACTGGTGGATTCCCCGGGTGGCATCTGTTCCAGTTCCAGTGTGGTGTCGTCACATTGGGGGCTGAAGAGATGCACGACTCTCCCGGGCCGCCCTGGAGCAAATCCTTCACCCTTGGCTTGGGTGCTTCCACACCTGCTGCGCCCTTGCCCAGAGTTCTGTCTGGACTTGTCTGAGGAGCTTGCAGGACAATCTGTCCAGCTGGAGAAAAGCTTTCTCTGCGAGACAGCTCACTGCCTCCTGCTGCTACCTGCTGCCGCTGCTGCCACTGTCCCTCCCGCTCGCCGGGCTGCACCTGCCGCCCAGGAGTCTGGGATCTCTCTCCGGAGCCCCGCCTTGCCCCTCTGGGCGGCTCCTTGGATTAAGGAGGAACAACTGGAGAGCCCGGGGCTTGGGAGGGCGGGGAGGAAGCCGAGGAGCTGGGGCAGGGGGCTGGCTAGGCTGGGGCAGGCAGCCCGACGTCGCCCGCATGAGCCTTACACAGTCGCGGGGCCCCAGCAGTGGCTTCAGTGAGGCTTAACTTCACCTCAGCTTCGCTTCTTCCCACGTTTCCCAGACCCAGAACCTTCGCCCACATGGCTGCAGCTGTACTCAGCTAGCCAGTCCCTGTGAGCAAGGAGGCCGGCTCCCCCCCACGCTCCACCTGCAGAGAAGCGGAAGCAGAAGCACTTTCTTCCCCAGGACCCGGCAGCCCACTTCCAGGGGAGGCGGTGGCCGCCGTCCACCTGTGTCCAAGGGCCAGTGGCTGCCCGCCGCCCCGGGACTCTTCCAGCTGCTGAAGAGCGTCTGTGGGAATCCCGGTCCGATCAGCCTTAGTGTGTCTCTCTCCCCAACCACGTTTTAACAGCTAGCAACCAGGGACTCTTTCAAGAGAGGATGGGGTTGAGGGGCCGTGAGAAGCACTGGTGCTCAGGATGACCGGCTGTCCCCTTCCCCGTAGGGGACAGAGCCTGAAAGAGTAAAGAGACCCGCAGGGCGAGGGGGTGGAGGTCTGAAATAAAAAGCCTTTTTTTTTTTTAACATCGGACTCGGAAGAGCTGGCGGGAGAGCCTGGGAGAGGGCCTTCCTAGCCAGCTTTCATGGGACAGGGGACATCTCCGCTGGACTGGGAGAGCAGAGACCAGGTGACTGCGCGGTGCGGGCGGGCTCTAGTCCCAGCACTGCGAGCAGCTGGCAGGGCGAACTCAGTCTCTGAACCTCGCCGAGAGATGAAAATGATGTCTAAAGAGGACAGAAATAGAGATGCTTTGTAAAGTTTAAAAAAAAAAAAAAAGGCATTTTACAGCGTAAAGGCTAGAGACCAAAATAGATAATAGGATTCCCTGCACATTCCAAAGGGGGAGAAAGTATGTTAAAAATAGAAAAACCGAAACACAGAAGGAAGAGAGGCGGCTAGCCGGGACTGGGACCTGGCTCAAGCAAGCCGATTCTCTCCTCGGGGATCTGTTTTCCATCTGACCCCCTCCGCCTTGTGTTTTCCAGAACCATGTGAGGGCCCAGCCGGGAAGGTGGAGTCCGCCGCGGTTGGAGCTCAGAGGCTCTGTCCCCTGGTCCTCGGGCGGCTCAGAATGGAACAGAGGCGGCCCTGGCCGCGGGCCGCAGCGGCGGACGGCTGGCCCGTGGCCCTGCTCTCCGCGGTCTGTGTGCTGCTGGCCCCGCCGGCGGCCGGCGCGCCCCAGTTCAGCACCTTCCACTCGGAGAACCGGGATTGGACCTTCAACCACCTGGCGGTGCACCGTGGGACGGGCGCGGTGTACGTCGGGGCCATCAACCGCGTGTACAAGCTGACGGGCAACCTGACGGTCCAGGTGGCCCACAAGACGGGGCCGGAGGAGGACAACAAGTCCTGCTACCCGCCGCTCATCGTGCAGCCCTGCGGCGAGGCGCTCACGCTCACCAACAACGTCAACAAGCTGCTCATCATCGATTACTCCGAGAACCGGCTGCTGGCCTGCGGCAGCCTCTACCAGGGCGTGTGCAAGCTGCTGCGGCTGGACGACCTCTTCATCCTGGTGGAGCCGTCCCACAAGAAGGAGCACTACCTGTCCAGCGTGAACAAGACCGGGACGATGTACGGCGTGATTGTGCGCGCCGAGGGCGAGGACGGCAAGCTCTTCATCGGCACGGCCGTGGACGGCAAGCAGGACTACTTCCCCACGCTGTCCAGCCGCAAGCTGCCGCGGGACCCCGAGTCCTCCGCCATGCTCGACTACGAGCTGCACAGCGACTTCGTCTCCTCGCTCATCAAGATCCCCTCCGACACCCTGGCCCTGGTGGCCCACTTCGACATCTTCTACATCTACGGCTTCGCCAGCGGGGGCTTCGTCTACTTCCTCACGGTCCAGCCCGAGACCCCCGAGGGCGTGGCCATCAACTCGGCCGGAGACCTGTTCTACACCTCGCGCATCGTCCGCCTCTGCAAGGACGACCCCAAGTTCCACTCGTACGTGTCCCTGCCCTTCGGCTGCGCGCGGGCCGGGGTGGAGTACCGCCTCCTGCAGGCCGCTTACCTCGCCAAGCCCGGGGACGCCCTGGCCCAGGCCTTCAACATCAGCAGCCAGGACGACGTGCTCTTCGCCCTCTTCTCCAAGGGGCAGAAGCAGTACCACCACCCGCCCGATGACTCCGCCCTCTGTGCCTTCCCGGTCCGCGCCGTCAACGCGCAGATCAAGGAGCGTCTGCAGTCCTGCTACCAGGGCGAGGGCAACCTGGAGCTCAACTGGCTGCTGGGCAAGGACGTGCAGTGCACCAAGGCGGTAAGAAGGACCCCCTGCCCCCCCCGGGACGCGGGACCCATTGCATGCCCTGACCCCGGAGCACCCGGGCCTGGAATGAGACAGGTTTTCAGGCTCCGGGTACCAGGCGGTCCCCCGTAACACAGAGTTTGATGCCACCAGGGCAGACAGATGCTCGGGGCATGTCGGGTGATCCAGGGAGGCGTTCCAAGTGTGGAATCCGGGGCTGGCGGTTCAGCGGTGAGCCCTACGGCCAAGCCACCTGACCCCGTGCAGCTTTCGTTAGTGAGGCAAGACGAATAACTGAACGCTGAGGGAAAAGAGTCGGGAGTCCGGGCAGAGGGAAGGAGGCGAGGAGGGGCAGCTCGGGGTCTAGACCCGAGGCTGGCAGAGAGAAGATCAGCGGTGAGTACTGTCTTTTCAGAGGGTCGAGATCCTGACATCTGGGTGGTCACCATGCTTCTCCCGTGCATCGTCCGTCCATCTCTCCCTTATCCATCGACCTTCCCGTCCCCCACTCCCTCCATTCATTCATCTCTCCCTCTGTCCAGCCATTAAATAAGAGGTGTCCAGCACCGTCCTGGGCATTGGAGAGGCAAGCATAGAAATATGTAATCCCTACTCTCATTATCTAGTGGGAGAAAGAGGGAGAGCTAAAACCAGCTGGCAGTGTAGGGCGGAGCCCCAGAGTTTGGGATTCAGAGTCCGGATTCCATCTGTGCTGCTTCCTGGCTTCAGAAGCACCCCAACACCTCTACATTATCATCTGTGAAATGGGAATAGTAATACCGACCTCCTGGGGTGAGCAGACGAGATTAGCAAGTTTAGCACCGGGCCTGGCGTATTAGCTTTACCCTTAATTACTTAATTCTTACGCATTGTGACAAGTGCTAAGACCGATTTTTGTGCACAGCGCTGTGGATGCTGGATCTGCAGCCTGTGGAACAATCTGAGACCCAGCGACCCGTGTGGCTGTCTTCTGAGCACCCTAAACGGAGGGTGTCTGCCATTGGGACCAAAAACTAGTTCTTAAAGCAAGAAAACAAATCACATTCAGCCTGTGCTAAATGGCT
The DNA here is from genome assembly GCA_004024745.2 of Catagonus wagneri. Classification (NCBI taxonomy): domain Eukaryota; kingdom Metazoa; phylum Chordata; class Mammalia; order Artiodactyla; family Tayassuidae; genus Catagonus; species Catagonus wagneri. The sequence goes on from PVHT020000175.1 coordinate 26,690,337, forward strand.
ATCATTATTAACGTTAATTAAGTAATTAAAGGACCAGCGATTTTATTTTTATTTTTATTTTTTACTTTTATGAAATGAGGAGGTTGACTTATTCTCTGGAGTTCTTTACAACCCTGAAATTCTGTAATCCACGGCCCCAACCCATCAGGAGACGTGCAGAGGAAGTGCAAGGGTTAACTTCCTTGCAGAGTCCGGCCAGCCTCGTTCCCACTGCCCAGAGGGGCCTTGTCAGGAGGAAACCGCTGATTCCTGCCTGCTTCTGAGCCAGAGGGAAGAGGAAGCTGACACCCTTCTGTGGCTCCAGTGGCTCGCAGAGGGGCAAGCCCGGGCTAGTAACCAAAGGGCAGCAAAGCACTGGGGGAGAGGTGACAGCAGGTGGGATGGGGACCTCAGAGAGAACAGCCTCCACCCTTGATCATCACCCGCTTCTGGTGCAGCCTTGATGTGGGGGAGGCTGCACCAGGAGGGGCCCCTCGAAGTCCCAGCAGTCCAAGGAGTCCCAGACCTGGGGACCCAGAGACATTTCGGTGGCCTCAGAGGGGGTCAAGGATGCACGAGAGAAGCAGAGGTCCCAGGGCTTGATGGTAACATAATCTCTGGGCTAACATGGACTCTCAGATAAGGAATTTGAGCTCTGGTCCCAGAAAAGGAATGAGGAAGGAGACTATTCCTCACTGAATAGCAGCTGTGTTTGTGCTAAAGGCTGTGCTCGGCAATGTAAGTGTTATCTCGCTCGATGCTCAATATGACCCTATAAAGCAAGGAGTCTCATCCCCCATTTGACAGACGGAAAAACAAAGACAGAAGCTAAGTTAGTTGCTTGCATCCAGCACAACAGCAAATGACAAAGCAGGGATTTGAATGGAGTTTAGCCCATGTGACTCCGGAGTCTGGGCTCTTTCCATTTAGCCGAACCACTTCTAAGGAAAGCCATACTCCAGGCTCTCCTTTCTGGAGCAGAAAGAAAGGGGCAGCAGGTATTTGGGGATATCTGAGAATTTGGAGAAGAGAGAAAGAAGGGCCAGCCAATCCCAGGAGCTTAGACTCAGAACAAACAGTTTCCATCACAGTCTGGGGATTCTAGAGTCAGGAGGAATTTAGAGAAATTCAAAATCCCCCCTCAAGTTGTTGGCTTCTGGCGTCATTTCTCAGAAGCTGGCTTAGGTGAGGCCGGAGACTAGATGCTGCAACCTTACCAGTCCCTGGAGAGAGTGGGAATGAAACCAAAGCCGTGAAATCAAGAACTTCCAGAGCTGAAAGAAAGCCCGATGATTACCTTGCCCAGTCCTTCCCCTTTCCAGATGAGAAAATTCCGGCTCAAAGAGGACATGTGATAGGTCAAGGTCACAAGGCTGGCTAGTGGTGGAGACGGGACGGCAGTCTAGATTTCCTGATTCTTTACTGGGGCCTTTGTGCCAACAGCGCAGGCATGAGAGAGAGAAGTAGAAAATGGAGACAGTGGCAGCTGACTCCTCTGACCTACGTCTCTAGGGAGCCGGCAGTTTCTCTCATTAGCTCCAGGGATGTTCTGGTAAGTTCTAAAAGTGGCTGCGTGGCTACGTGCAGGCGGTAGTGGGGGGGGGTTGGGGGAGCCTTGATTAGAAGTCTCTGCCAATTCCCATGGTGTAAATGCTCTCACCGTGGATGATTACAAGCCACCAGGGCGAAGCCACTGCACGGGCAAGAGGCAGAAGGACAGGAGTCCCTCACAAGCCGGCTCTGGTACCATCGCTTACTCCCTTCCTGAGAACCTTGTCCCTCCTGCTGCCTGGAGCCCCGGATAATCCAGAGTTCAAGGTCATCCTTAACCTGAAAGTCAGTTTCCTTTCCTAAAGAATAAGCATGCACCTGCACCACCGCCACCACCACCATTCAGTTACAGGAACAGCAGCTCCCTGCAAAGCACCAAGGAGTCAGAAGATACAAGACTCTGTTCCCTTTGGATCTAAAAGGAGATGGGAGGGAAGTCCCCGGTTTCCAAAAAAAAAAAAATCACATGTGGCTTATAGACTAGTTCCTCCAAGGAAATGAGGCTGTTGGGAGCCCCATGGCAGCCGCCTCTTCCTTGGTGCGGGTGAGAGCAGGAGGCTGAGAGAAAGGTTGCAGGTGTCTCCTTTCTGTTCTTCCCATGCCAGTCGTTTCCTTCCTTGGGGACACTCGTCCAGATCCGCACGGACTGGCTGCCCCAGGGCCCGGGGCTCTCCCTGCCCTGAGTCTGCAGCCTTTGCCAGCAGGGTTCCATGCTGCGCCATCAGCAGGGGCGTTCTGGAGACTGGTCGTGGCCCAGGCCCGGGTTAGACAGTGTGCAGAGAACGCAACCCCCTCGACAGCCCCTGAGGCTTTTGTTTTTGCGTTTTTTTTTTTTTTTAATTGAATGAGGTCTTTGAAATAATCATCTTAGCCCCCACAGAGGATGCTGCTGGCCCGAGTTCATTTAACCACAGAGGGGTAGGGCAGAGGCTAGAATTCTTACTGCCCAGATGTTTTGCTCGTGCTGACAGGGATCTCCTTCAAGGCGTCTCTCCGGACAGATGCTCCTTACACCGGCGCCACCACTCCCTGCAGAAGGCTGCAGGCAAGAAGGCCATAACCCAGACTCTACCCAGGCCTCGCCGAAGGCCTCTCAGCCGCTGTACACATTCAGGAATCCCTTAGACCTGCATCATTTCCTTTTGTCCCCAGTGACTCTCTCGCAGGGGTGGACAGGTAGTATGACACATGAAGAAACAGATTTATGGAGATAAAGTAGCTCCTCCGCAGTACGACAACCCATTTCCATCTGTCCCCAGCGCTGGATGCGGTCGGAATGACTAAAAATCCTTATGACTTAAAATTCCAGAGCTTGCGGCCCAGGAAACACACAAGATCGCCCCCTCCAGGCTGGTAGGAATCCTGTGCGGAAGGCTCTAGGCTGAACCTCCACTATCTAAATAGAAAGATCTTCCCAGAACGGCGCAGCCGCGGGGACATTAAAATGACCACCAGCTTTGTAAACTGCCGCTGGTTCTCTTGGCAGCAAAGTGGGTGAGAGCCGCCGGTTCCTCTGGTTTCCCCAGAGCCCGTGTGTGGTCCGAGGGTCAGACCTGAGGTGTTCGCGTGTGCGGTATGTGTCAGGCCCCCGAACGCCTGTGCTTCTGCGAGGCCCGATGTCCTGGGGCCGGTGGCCGTGGCGGGCGGGCTGGCGTGGAGCCGCTCGGTCCTGCCTCCGCCGCTGCTCACCCCAGCCCCCTCCTCTTCCCTCCAGCCGGTCCCGATCGATGACAACTTCTGCGGACTGGACATCAACCAGCCACTGGGAGGCTCAACTCCAGTGGAAGGCCTGACGCTGTACACCACCAGCCGGGACCGCCTGACCTCCGTGGCCTCCTATGTTTACAACGGCTACAGCGTGGTGTTCGTGGGGACGAAGAGCGGCAAGCTGAAAAAGGTAAGGCTCTGTGACACCCTTCAGCTCCTCAGCTGAAGTCCCTTCTGGAAGGTCGCTGTTGATGAAGGAACTAAAGGCAACTCAGTTTTCTTGGAGGGGGATGGGGCCGTGAGGGGGGCGGTCAGTAGGCCTTTTTGTGGTTTATTTCTAGCTGCTTCCTCTAGCCATTAGTCAATGATTGTCCAGGGAGGTGCAAACATATTTCGGTATTGTCTGGACTCTGGAGAATTAGGATGTGTGTCTGCCTAAAGCAGAAAAACAAAAACAAGACCAAAAAAAAAAAACCACCCAATGTCCCCAAGTCAAATAGAACTGCTTTGGTGACTATCTATTACGAGCCCTCGCCGCAGCCTATAGACCTGACTGTCCTGATCGAGAGTCTTTGCTGTGCCCAGAGCAGCTGCTGGAAGGCATTCATGGGTCCCAGTTCTCAGCCAGTGGTGGTGGAGCCAGGCGCCTGGGGACAAGGCCACCCTCCTGTCTCTCTTCTTCCTGCCATCACAGACGCTTCCCTGCCCTCCATCCCCACCCCCAAGACCCGAGCCGCCCTCATCCTGGGCCTGCCCGGGGCAGCCCTGCCAGCTGGAGGGCACGGGCCGTCTGCGGCTGGCAGCAGGGAAAGCCTCCTGCGCGGGAGGCGGAGGCCGGCAGCTTGTACCTGCTTGTCTAGCGCTTTGGGTGTGGAGACGGGGCTCAGTCTGGTTCATTACGTGGGATTAGAGTAGCCACATTCTTTCCGGTCCCTGCTAATCCCCTTCCCCCAGCGCGCCCGCCTGCACCTCTCCGGAGGCCGCCACCTGCGGGTCAAGGCACAGGCAGGACCGCAGGCGCCTCGGCCTTTGATGTTGACATCACCCCCTAGTTCTCTCCTCCTAATCCATTTAGAGCCTCGGGAGAGACAGAGACGCCGTTTGAGGGGTGTGGAAGGAGGGTGGCGGGGAGGCGGCCTAAGCGAGAATTTCCGTGTTCTGCTTGTTCTGAGTTGCTGCCAGAGGAGGTGAGAAAAACTGGCGTGGGTTGAGAGGGGGTGCTGAACCTTCCAGACCTCTTCTTTCTCACGATGCCGGAGCCCTTTAACCCTTTGCTCTCTCTGGGGAGAGGTTCCGGCCTGTTCCTGTCCTGTGCCCTCTGCCTGGCCTGGGACTCTGGACCCTGGCTTGATTTTCGGCCTTGGGAGTAAGGATGAGTGTGGCCCTTGTGTTTGCTTTCCCCAGAATGAGGGCTCAAGGACTTGCCTTCTGAGCGTCCACTAAGATCTCAAAGTGGTATATTCTGGAAAAGAGCCTGAAAAGGAATGTGTATCTCTATCTATCTATCTATCTATCTATCTATCTATCTATCTATCTATCTGTATGTATATGCACACATGCACATAGAATATATTTAGAATATATATGCATATATATAATCATTGTGCTGTACACCTGGACCTAAGACAACATTGTAAATCCACTGTGCCTCAATTCAAAAAAACAAAATGCGGTCTTTTCCACCAGGACAGGGTTGAACTTGGACCCCTGCGGCTGGCCCCTTCCCGGCAGGGTTACCTATACAGTAGGGTGGTTTGTGACTTGTCCAGGGCCTTTGGCCAAGCGGCCTCTGGGAGTCGAAATCCAGCCTGAACTCTCCTTGCACAGCCATGTGCCCTAGAGCGTAAGCACCTCCCCAGAGGGGTTTGCTTGCTAGTCTGTCCACCCATAGGGACCACCTCTGTCTAAACAGCTCACAGGCCTTAGTCTAGGGCCAGCTGCAGCCGTGGCGGTGCCGATACTCAGCACCTTCCCCGGCCTCTCTGGTCCTTCCGTCCTTGCTTGGGGTCGTCCTTGTGACTCTGCCTCCTTTAGTCTCTAGAAAGTTCTGTTAAAGGCAGGGGACATGTTTTTTTCATGTATCTTCCCACCTTCCAGCCTAATCCTTTCCCCAAGTGTTCCCATCTGGGATGGGCCCCCAAACTGTCTTGAGAAACAGAATCTTTCTCTAAAGGACCTTAGAGATCGTCTGGCCCAACACTCGTGTTCTTTGGCAGGAAAACTGAGGCCCGCAGAAGAAAAGTGACTCGTCCAAGCTTAGAGATGGGGATCAGTTGCTTCTTGCCCTGACACCCAGCCTGGCACCTTTTTCATTTAAAGACGCAGCCACGGAGCCCAGGGTCAGAGGCTGAGAACTGAGAACTGTCTCCGGGTCCAGGCTTGCTTCGGGGTTCAGCCAGGGGCTAGTGCCTCCACTCTCCGGCCCCGGCTCTGAGTTAGGGAACTGATGTTTGTGGAATGGACCAGGGCGGGCTGAATAAAGGGGGAGCTACCCACCCGGCCTCCGGGGGCCCTTGCTGACCGCCCGCATCTCTGCATCTTGAGCACACACGGGGGCGCTGCCTGGGGCCGCTTTCCAGGACACGCACTCAAGGAAGCCACGTTCTCTGGGCCCTGTGGGACCCCCGCAGACAGATCAGCATGGATGTGAGTCAGAGGGATCAAGGGCAAGGAGGGGGCGTGGCTGCGCACAGCCTGTTCCAACCTGCAGCCTGGCTGCTCCTCCTCACTCTTCCCGCGGACGTCTCAGCTCTTTCTATGAGCTCATAATAGCCCTCTTTCTCCTCTGCAAGACTCACCCTTCCTTTCCACCCACACACCTTTGAGGCACATGACACTTAACACTGGGCTCCCACTGGCCTCCCATTTACCCAGAGAAACGGCCCAGGAGGAATTTATGGAATGTCCCCAGGAAACGCTAGCATGATCCAGGCCCATAGCTCTTTCAACACAGGAAGGGAAAAAAAAGAAAAAGCTAGCTAAGAGTTTGGAGAGGGAGGAAAGCGGGGTGCGTCAGAGCGCCTGGCTTCTTCCCTGCCTGACCAGGCGCCTGCCAGGCTGTCCCGCCTTCAGCCACGCAGCCCGTGGGAGCGGGACGTCCCTGCTTGGGGAAGTCGGAGGAAGCCCGGTCTCCCTGCAAGTGGCGGGGACCGTGAGGCGCGGCTGCGTGCTGTGTCGCTCTTGCTCAGACACTGCTTTCTGCTAGACGCACGGAGAGCAGCACAGACCAGGCCTCTGCCTTCTGAGCCAAAACACGCAGAAGGAACAGGCAGAATAAGGCCGAGGCCACAAAACCAGGAGGTGTAATACCTGCCTAGGCTAAGGGCCAGTGCATTCGAGGTGATAAGAAGACAGGCCAAGATGTACTGCAAGGATGGGACAGTTCCAGAAACGGCAGCTGCAGCGGGGTGATGAACCTGGAGGGCTTCGTGGAGGAGGAAGCTTAGCCGGATTTGCTTTAAGACTGAAGGAGACAGGGAGTTCTCCTTGAGGCATAGCGGAAACCAATCTGACTTGTACTCGTGAGGATGCAGGTTTGATCCCCCGTCCTCGCTTGGCAGGTCGGGGATCCAGCATTGCCTTGAGCCATGAGGTAGGTCAGAGACGTGGCTCGGATCCATCGTATCTGTGGCTGTGGTGTAGACCACCAGCTGTAGCTCCGATTCGACCCCTAGCCTGGAACTTCCATATGCTGCAGGTGTGGCCCTAAAAAGCAAAAACAAAAACAAAAAAAAGACTGAATAATACAGATAAAGGGTTGGGCTGTGGTGAGAGAGAAGCGGGTACAATACTGAGAAGATGCGCCGCCCGGGCGTGGAAGGTCTCCCGGGCACGGCAGGGCTTGGCGGGCCGGGCAGGTAGGTGGAGGGTGGAGAGGCAGGCTGCGAGGCTTCAAGCCGGGAGAGGACGTGGCGACGAGGATCTTGGTGTTTTCGGGGACGACAAAGTCGGCACCAGCCAGTTTCACTAGGCTTCGCCACACGAGCAGAAGGACAACTTCAAGGCCGTGAGAAGTGGCGGCTCTCCTTTACCCTGGAGCTAGCATTGTAAGAGGCCTTAAGCGAAAGGAAGGAACCAATATGGACTCAGAGGATGGGCATGTGATGCTCTATGGAGGATATTTTTTAAAGGATGTTAACTCCGGGGAAGAAGGCAAAGGAGGGGACAAAATAGCCTCTTCAGATAATACAACTGGGCACCTAGTATGTGTCATGTATTGTTCTAAGAGCTCTGTATCTATTCATTCATCTAATATTTGCATAAATGCATGGGATAGGCGCTCTTTTCAGCTCCATTTCGCTGATGGGGACACGGAGGCCAAGAAGGGTAAAGACACGTGCCCAAGGCCACGTAGCAAGTAAAGGGCAGAGCCGGGGTTTGAACTTGACTGTCTGGTTCCAGAATCCATGAGCTTGGCCGTTAAGCTGGGCAGGTGAATTAGACTTCAGCCATGTGGCCCCGGGGGGAAGAGAGGGCTGACAGGTAGGCGCTAAAGGGAAGCAGCTGTCTGCTCAGTATAAGGAGGAGGTTCCTTGCAGCCAAACCGTCCCGTGATGGAAAGAGTTGACTCGAGAAGGAATGAGCTCCCCGTCAGTGGAAATGTTTAAGCAGAGCCTGGCGGGGAGGTTGTCGGTCAGGGAGGCCATGGGGGGGGCCTGCATGAAGCATGTGATCTTTTCAGTTGTGCCGCCACTGTCCCTGATGCCTCCCGTGGGAGTGGGAGACGAGGCGGGGCAGGCTGGGGCGGAGACAAGGAGGCCCTGGCACCCGGGTGTGCACTTCGGGGTCACGGCTGGGTTTGCGCCGGCCCTCAGAGTGGAGCAGAGAGCCCCTCGGGGTCAGAGGGGAGGTGCCCGGGCCAGACAGCGAGGGCAGGCGGGCCGGGGGCAAGAGGCAGAGGAGGGAGACGCAGGCCACCCTGCGACTGGGCACGGTTGACTGTGACTGCGTCCCTCTTGGCCGGGAGCGGGCAGCGGGGATCCTGATGAGCGACGCTGGGAGCTGATACCAAAGAGGACGGGGCACAGGGCTGGTGGCTGGGCTGCACACGCACTGCATACCCACCACTGTGCAGGTTGAAGGGAGGGGTCCGGGAGCCAGGTCCCGGGGCGTGGGGAGGAAGGGGCTGAGCTGAGACGCAGACGACACCAGGGCGGGGAGGCAGGGCTGGCGAGGGTCTGCTCCCTGGCATTTCTTCCGTCCGTTTGCAGCTGCTAGAACAGCTGCCTTGCAGCCCCTGCAGGCCTCCTCTGGCCCCGAGGCCCTGAGGCCGCACAGCAGCTGGAGGCACTGGCTCTCAGCCCCGCAGCCCCGAAACCCCACCCCATGCTCACAGCCTGGCGAGGCGGCCGTCCCCTAGTTCCTGTGGGCACCGCGCGTGGGGCTGTCCTCAGACGCCGCCCCGACAGCCCCTGACCCGGGAACAGCCGCTCAGGTGCCCTCTGCTCTTGAGATTCTCAGGTCTTGGAGGGCAGGGACCCGCTTTTCCGTGTTAACGTCGCCCGTCCCCGTGGCCAGACTCAGCATCTGTCACGCGTCAGATGCTCGTTACATGGGTCCCGCATGGGAGTTGCTGCTGCGATGCAGTGGGCTCGGCAGCATACCTGGCGTGCTGGGACGCAGGTTCGATCCCCCGCCAGGCCCAGCAGGATCCCGCAACGGCACCCCGGCCACAGCAGTGACTCGGATCTGATCCCTGGCCCTGGGACTCCGTGTGCCACGGGGCGGTCAAAAGAGAAAAAAGAAAATAATCTCAAACATATCGGGTCCCTCCTCCGGGCCAGACACCTCTTTGCACAGATTAGAATAGAACCGGACACCAGGAGTGACTCGTGTCGACGTGGCCAGTTTGCAAAGGAAGGAAGTTAGGGTGCACTGGGGAGGCCCGCGGGGGACCGGGAGGGGTGGCCGTGGATGCGGACGAGGAGTGGAGGAAACAGGAGAACCGCTGTGCCAGGAAAAGACTGTGTTTTCTGGTTAACAGCCTTCGGAAGAGGGTGGGGCGGTGGTGCCCTCAGGACTGGGCACCACGGCGGGTGAAGGGAGCCGAGTTCACCCTGTGGCCTGAAGACCCCCGGGAGAGCACGGATGGCCACCTGGCTCTTCTGCGACAGACACAGGCCTGCCCCCCACGGCTCAGGTCACCAGCCCGCCGCCATCCTGTCGGCTCTGGGGATAGGACCCCTGGACGTTTGCTGTGCACCCGCAGAGACTTGGCCTTTTCCGGGGCTGTGGCCTCTGAGGGCGCCGCCTCCTTTCTCATGAGCTAAGGCAGCCCCTGAAATGCCTGTGAAATTCTGGAGGAAAGTTCTTTCTGCCTTTCCCCGTGGGACACAGCAGCCGAGGTCTCCGGTCCGCAGCCGCAGGAAGCCCTGACTCACGGACGTCCTGTCCCACTCCTGTTCTTCTCTGTTAAGCTCACAGGCGAGTTCCTCAGCCAAAGCCAGGAAAACTATGAGCTTCTTGCAGCTGCAGCTTAGGCGCTGGAGAGGACCCATCGGGAGCACCGAGTCTTACTCTCCCCGGCCCCGGGTTATTGCTCAGTTATCTGGTAACATTGATTATTTGTGAGACACCCATCCAGGACCCTTTCCCTCCCCAGCAAATACTCTAAGTGGGGCAGCTGCTACCTGGGTCTCCGCTCCTTGGGTGAATGTGCAACACCGAGCCTTGGAGACGGTCAGTAGCTTGCTGAAGGTTAAACAGCCCCACCGCGGGCAAAGCTGGCCTTGCTGTTTACACTTTCTCCCAAAACACAGACAGGGGTTCCTAACCTGTTCCTTGGCTCCCTCTTGGGGTGGAGCTGTCTTGGCGGACAGAAAGCCAAGTTGGATGAAAAGCTGAGATACACGCCTTTCTGTCTGTGCCAGCCCTGCCGAACAATAGCCACTCATTCCTCTGAGTGAAAATGATTCACTTGTCTCTCGGTGTGAACCCTGGATCGAGCAAACGGCCAGGCCCGCGGGTCTCATTCAAGGAGACCAAGAGGCTCTCCTGGGACTCAGGCCTTGGATCCGGATACCCTGGCTCCCCGAGGCCTCTTGGCAGCACTGGGGGCCGGGCTAGTGGGGAGCAGAGGTCCCCTCTCCCCCTGCCCCAGAGCCTGCGTGGAGGGGGGCGGGATGGCTCTGAGCTCCCCGCCCCGTCCTAGTAATGAGTTTGGCTCCCTGCCCAGGCTCCTGCCGCCAAAGTCGCTGTTTGTTTTGTTGTTTTATGGGCCTCTTGGGTCCCTAGAACTGGTCTTCCGAAAGCTGGGAAAGGCAGCATCTGGTTGGCACATTGAAGGAGGCATATTTGGAGAATCCACCCCCCGCCCCCGACGCCCGCCCCCGGCCACCAAATCCCCCTGCCTGACGGCGACAGGTGTAAGGAAGGGTGTGGGCTTCTACCCAGAGCCCAGCTGACCCCCGGGGAGAGAGACTAAAGGTTCATTTATTTGGGGGCATCTTTTGTGTGGCTTCAATCTCGGACAGTCCCCTTGCGAGCTCAGGGCCTGACGTGAGCCCTTTGGAGCTGAGGGCTTAACTCCAGACGGGCGAAGCACGAGGTTCATGACTCGAGTCCACAGAACGCAGGTGTGACCCAGATCGGGTTTTCAAGAGGCCGGGGTGCTGCGGGTTAGGAAGCTCTCCTCTTCGGGAAAATGCAGACCTCGTAGACGCCCACGCTTTCAGGCCACCGAGCCGTGCCTGTGGGTGGATACAGAACCTGCGCACGAAATCTCAGGGCCGGACAGGGCCTCCAGAGGCCAGCTGGCCCCACCCTCTTGCCTCGAGCCGGGAGCCTAGCTGCCTCACAAAGGGCCTGTGAGCTTATGGGACGTGGGCCTGACTCCGACATGTTAGTTGCATGACCTCTGGGCTTCAGTTTCCTTGTGTGTAAAATGAACACGGTTAGAATACTTGCTTCCTGAGACTGTAATGAGGATTAGGTGACATAATTTGTTCTTGAACGAAAATTTATGGAATACCTACTATGCGTCACTGGCTGGGGATAGAGTCGTGAACAAAAGTATCTAGTCTCCCGCCCTGATGAAGATTATATCTTAACCCGGGAAGAGCGATGAGGAAATAATAAGAAGGCACGATATGGAGTGAATTAAGAAGATGGGAAGTGATGATAAAAAAAAAAACAGAGCACAAGGAAATGATGTCTGTAAAGCCCAGTGCTGGGCTTGAGCGTATCGGCATTTAAACTTCACTACCGCTGTTACGTGACTTGTGAGCCTCATTTTTGTGTCTTCTGTGGAGTAGCGGTAATCACCACTCTACGTAGTTGTTGTCAGGACCAAGTGAAATCATGTATGAGAAGTACTTACTCTGGTGCTTGGCGACAAAAGTGCCTTTCCGTTATCACCAACATCTTCGAGGCATCCGCCCCGAAGCCCGCTTCTTCTCTGGCTCCCTGGGGGAGCGGAGCTGTCCGATCGGCCTCCTCTTTGCAAGGTCCGATGGAGGAAGAGAAGCCTGTCCCCTGCCCCCAGCCCTGAGTCATGGGGAAAAAAAAAAAAATACGTAGAAACTAGACCAGCTGAGCCGAACTAATCTAATCCTGCAGGACACTGGCATCCAGCTGCATTAGTCACCAGTAAGAGCTTTCCGGGTCCCCTATCACCGAACAATGTGTACGGACCCCTCCTCGGGTCGGGGCTGGAGGAAGTGGCGGTTCTGCTCTTGCGGCTTTGCAGAATTGATGGAAACAGGGCCACGCTTGGCTCTCATCATGCTCCGAAGTCACGCATCCTTAGGGCTGCGCGGCTCTGCCTTGGATGAACTGTGTGATCGCAGGCACACCTCAGTTCCCGCAGCCGATCCGCTGGCTGATGGTGCCCGGCCAGACCGCTATGCACATCGGACGCGGGCGTGTAAAGCACCTTATACAGAACCCAGAGCCTAGCGGGCGCTTCATAACTGGCAGCCATTGCTGCTGTGACCACCATGACTCCAAGTCACATGATTCGCACTGGTCTTTCTGCACCAGTCCTGTGCTACCACCATGCTTTTCTTCCAAGGACCCAGATTCTCTGGGTTTCCATAAGCTCGTTAATCCGATGACATTTTAGGATAAACAGGAAGGATTGAGATATTTCTCTGCTCTGATGCAGACGGTGATAACTGAAATCCAGAGAGATTAGGGATTTTTATGGATTGCTGAGGGTCACAGGGTAAAGAAAAGAAGATTAGAATCAGAGCTACCAGCATTTCCAGTGGAGACAGGCAGAGTGTGCACCTGTAACCTGTATAGTCCAACAGTGATGAAGCTGAAAGCTCTCGGTCACCCAAGCTTCTCGTCCCTTCCTGTTACCCTGTGTCCTTCTGTCCAGGGCTGCGTGAAGACATGAGGTGGTGGAGGTCACTCTGAAGTCCTTGCCCTTTCTGTTATTTCTTGGATTTCTGTCCCTTTCCCTGACTTCAGCCTCCAGAAAGGTCTCCAGGCTTCAAGATGAGGCACCTCTGGGATCGTCCCAATCAGCAGTCCCTCACCAAGATCATACTGGACTTCAGAGGCTGCTGCCCCCAGCTTGGTGTCCCCTCCCAACGTGGAAGAGGCAGTGGCATCTACAGGCTTTAGTGACGAAGCAGGAGTTCACGAGTCCCTGTTCAGGGACGGGCGAGAGCACAGCCAAGGAAGGAGCCGGGGCCACGGGGTCTGGCCCTCCAGGGGGAGGTGGGCTCCATCGCACGGGGTCAGGCGCGTTTCCCTGATTTCCCAGGCTGGAAAGGACCTGAGAAAACTAGTCCAGCTGACAGACTCTGGCCAGGTGACACGTTGATTGTCCTCTTCTATGGCTAAGACAGCTGAGCCCTAGAGCAGTTGAGCGATCCACCCAAAATCAGCCCGGTTCTCGGCCACAGAGGCACGAGTAAAATCCGGGTTTTTAGATTCCCATCTGGGGGCCCATCTCGCTGTGTCATATGGAAGAACGTTCCCTCTGCAGGGAACCCGAGACTGACTTCTCCTTCTCCCTAGCACGCACGCGTTCCCTACGCAGAATCTCAGATTGGTCCCAGGAGCATATTCTCCCCAGGTCAAGAGTCTGACTGAGCTTCCGATCCCAGGCCTGACCGTGCAGCCTTGCTCCGGGGTGGCCAGCATCCCCAAGGCCTCACTGGGTGTGAAATGAGGATCTTGCTAGAGCCGGACCAGCAAGGAGGTCTGACTTAACCATAAAAAGCTTGCCTTGGGACTAAGAAGTTCTGACAAGTCAGAAGAATGCTGAATTAGGGACCTCAAGTCTTACACATTAGTCTTTTTTCTAGGCATGCTTTTTTTTTTTTTTTTTTGCAGGGGGGAGGCCTATTACAGATTAAGCATTTAGTGTGTGCCGAGCACTGAACTTGGTGGTTTTTTAGTTAAGCCTCATAATACCCTTGTAAGGTGAGGACTCATAGTACGTCCATTTTCTGTATGAGCAAACGGTGGCTCAGCAAAGTGAAGTAACTTGTCAGAGTCACATGGCTACCAAGTGGAGAACTGGGATCTGCATTTAGATCTCTCTGACCCCAGACCTGTGCTGGGGGACTCACTAGTTTGGAGCACTCTGCTGCCCTTCTCTAACCTTCTCTTTGTCCCTCCGTCCCCTAGCACCTGGCCTTCAGAGAGCTGTAAGAAGATGCGGGAGAAGAGGGTGGGAGGCTTGCACTCTTCCCAGCTGAGATGCCCTGGAAACCCAGGACATGGCAGCTGTCACCCCGGCACACGCTGCCTTGTGTCACTCTCCTCGGGCCCCCTCCCCCGCTTCCCACCCATCTCAGCCCGGGCCACAGTGGATGGGGTGGTAGCCTTTTGTGTCACACGCCGCCCCCAGCTGACTCCTCTTTCTCCGGGCATCATTGTTGGCCCTGAGCTTTCTGAAGGGGAGACAAAGGAGTGTTCCTGGCAAGGCCAGGGGCTGCTGCGTAAAGCGTGGGGGCCTGGACCCATCGCCCGTGCATCCCTTCAAAGACGCTGTCTGGGGTCTTTTGTGTGCCAGTCATAGCCATTCAGAGCTCGGCGGGCAAAGGTTTCGGTGGGGAGGGGGCGGGAGGAGGACACTGAGAGATGGAGTCATTTTGATCTCAGCAAAATCGGAAGAGACATTAATGCAGCAGTTAACAGCACACCGCAGCTGGGGGGGCGGAGGGCCCAAATGCTTGTTCTCTGTTTATGGAGCTTATGCAATTCCATCAATATTGATGCCTGATGCCTTTGATTCTGACACTAATCATTGCTACGAATTAAATTTGCAGCCATATAATTAGGATTGCTATTAATAGGGCCCTGAGCTCAGCACCACGATGCGGGCATGTCTTTTTCTTGATAGAAAATGGCATCCTTGGAACTCGGCTAATGGGGCGCACCTGGGATTTGCCAAGAATGATGTGAAAATTGTACATTCTATATTTGTACTGGGCCTTTACTGAAATACCAGCAAGCAAAGGTGAGGCTGGCGGGAGGGCTCTGCCCGGTGCTGTGGGCAGCAGTTAGGTATCTCTCCCACTCTTCAAAGTCCAGGAAAGGGTCTTGCAGAGCCAGTGTGGGTAGCGCATGGTCCAGCCTCGGACACTCACAGTCAGAGTGTCTTCCTTAAGTCCAACCTAATACTAATCAGCTTAGGCTGAGACTAGCTGCTCCTGCAATTTCTGCCCCAGACTTTAAGGTGGCTCTGAACCAACCAAGGGGAGAGGGACGTCTTGGTACGCCCTAAGCTTGGCTGAAAGGGGCCGAACCAGACCTCTCCTGACAGGCCCAGCTGGCGCCATTTCTTGGTAGATGATTGGGCGAGAGCCCCACGGGCGGCCAAGTCCAAGGGCTTCCATCTGGAAGGGCTCCCGGGCCGCAGAGCCCCGGTTAACCTCATACGTAGGAGAACCCACTGCTGCTCCTGGTGGGAAAGGACGAGGCCTCTCGTGTGATGCGATGCTTTCCCCGGGTAACTCCGCAGCCCCCTGGCTTCCTGGGAAGCTCACTCTCTAATTTCCATGAGGCCCCAGGCCAGCGCCCCCTGCACCCCCTGGCAGTCCCATGTCATCCCTCACGCAAGGCCCCTCTAATCCCTGCCAGCCACAGCACAGGTGGCGACCTCCGCCCCCCATCGCTGGGAATAAGATGCACCAGTTGGCATAAGGGAGGTATTACCTTTGTCCCTGCTCTTGTGACCTTCAGACTAAAAATAGCTTTCCCTCCAGATCATCGTTTATTGATTTTTTTTCTTGCGTGTTTTTAAGTCGTTGTGAGAAGTTAGAGGTTTGAGCTCCAACCCTAACCCTACTATTTGCTAAGTCTGCGATCTCAGCTAAGACGGGTCTGCTCAAGGTCATCCAGTGTGACTTCTTGGAAGCTCAGAGTGCTCATCTTTAAGGGGACTTAGATCATAATTACGTCCTAAGGATTGCAGCAAAGTTCGAGAAGTCCCTCAGCTGCTTGTCACGGGGCTTCTCCCCTGAGAAGACGCTCCCCTCCCCGTCTCCTCTCACATGTACGCAGAGGTCCGGAGCCCACAGGTCTTGGTACATGTGGCATTCACAGGAATGCCACTTTATTTCTCACCTCTGCCTGGGGTGGGCAGCACATGACATATTAATTCTTCCAAACCAACGACAGACTGCAACATGCATCCCAGCTGTCTTCGGTGTTTTTCTCATCACACACTAAGAGGCTGGCCAGGGGCTCCTTGCCCCACCATGGACACCAGAATTTCTCCTGTCCCTTCGTATTCTCAAGTAGCCCAGGGCCCTAGGTAGGCTGACTCCATCCTTGAGTTCAGGGCCCAGCACAGGTCCCGGGGGCCGAGGCTTCAAGAGTACGAGGAAAGGACAAGAGGCCTCAGCATCACCTGGAACAGAGGCTCGTTTGACACAGGACCCTCTTCACTTCTGCCCGCACCTGCACTGGGCATTGACCCATTCTGTGTACGGGGGGAACTGCAGGCAAGTGCGGAGACAGACGGCTGTTGGCCAACGGCCAGTGTGACCCAGAGAATGTAGGTACTTTTCCTTAGAAAACCCTAGAATACAGGGTTCTCGGCTGGTCCTCAAGTACCTCCATTTGTCACTATTAGCAAGCAAGTGTTTTACTCTCTGTGCCTGAATTTGAGATTCGTATTGGGTTATGGTTGGGGATGCTGGTGGGTCCCCACTAAGCAGAGAGCGTAAATCAGTGCCTTTGATTTTGGAAAACTGCCTGCTGTTGGGCCGATACCTAATTACCTATGTAGGCACGTTCGAGCACACGTCCACATGGGGACCCTCACTCCGTTTTGGTCTCTGGTCACTTGCAAGATCTTGGATGATGCAAACCAAATCCCCAGATGGGCTCACGCTATGAGGCCATGATGCACCCACGAATGTTCCCGCACCTCCAGTCTTTCCAAGAGCCTGACGGCTCTGCAAACGGTAAAACCCTGAGCAGCTTCAGTCTCAGACAGATTGGTGATGTCCCCCAAGGAACGGCCACAGTCAGAGAAACAGGAAAAAAATATGCCCAACCTCCCCCCCATCAAATTCAAGAAACAAAAAATCTGTCTCCTTGGTGCCTCCCCAATATTTATGTCTGAGCTCAGCAGACACCCCTGGGCTGCGGCCAGTCTGTGTATTAGCATTAGTCCATTACGCTTTTTATGACGCGTGTTACCCACCCTCCCTCCCCCGCCCCATGCCACATTTTACGACTGTCCTTTTCATTTCTGGAAAGAGCGTCACAGAATGGCAGATGCCTGCATTTCCCCACTCTTTGGGGAGCCCTTTGTAGGCAGCCTGTCCCAGGCCATAAACAACGGGAGATAAACCACAGCCACTGGCAGTAAGTGAATCCAAGGCCAAGGAGGGACAGAGGGGGCGGGGACGGGGCGGGGGCCGTGTAGGCGCCGTGGCCAGTGGGGCTGGGGCAGACGCTTCCCCCAAAAGGAGAAGCCAGGGGCTGGTGCAGAGATGGATGCCGCCCTCCTGGTTGTCCGCCAAAGCCAGCGGGAGGCCGTCCCACCCCCCCTCCTGCCCGTTCCCCACCCCGTCCCTGAACTGGGATCAGAACCAGTAAACTTTCCAGTAAGAAGAGGATAGTCCCCTTTGGCACCCTTTCCGCTGCCAGCTCACTCTGCTGCACAGATTCCTGTGTGCCACTCCCCTGCCATGGATGCTTCGAGATCTTGAAGCAGATTTCTGCAAGCGTCTGCCTTCTCCCACCCTCTCCCCCAGCGAGACTCACCCCAGGCTCTTCCTTGTCCCCTCCGATCCCCTTGGCCTCCCTTATCCGAGACCGAGCCTCGCCAATCAATCTCCACTACTTCTGCCTCATTAAAACTTCAGCCAGGACTCTGGTGGTCGTGGCGGTGATATTTATTTATTCCAGCTTTGAGGTGCACCCACCACCAAGTCACTTGCGACGCTGCAGGAGACAACACCTGGAGCCCGCTTTGCTCCGTAAAAGGCCCCCTTGGGGGAAGAAAACCAAATTCTGAATGAGTAATTGGTCTGGTGGAGATTTCAGATTCCGCCTGCACACACAGACAGCTACCGAAGGCAACGAGGAGAGCAGCGATGGAGGGAGGCGGGCGGTGGGGACAGACCACCAGCAAAGCCCTGAATAATTAGTGCCTCGAAGAGCTTTCTTTCTCATCGACCCCATCTCAGTGGCAGGACACAGACAGAGGGAGGAGGTGACGGTCTCTGCCTCCTCCTGCTTCGGTTCTGGACTCCACATCAGAGGGAAGCATGCAGATGAAAGCGATGTGCATTTAAAATGCCTGTACACATCAGACTGCTCGAGATCGTAGCTATTATGTTGCATGTGGTTTTTGTTTTTTTTTTTTTTTTTTGCAGTAAGCTGCTGCATTATTTATTGGGCACTGGGCTTTAATCTCATAAACCTGCCTGTGGGCCCCAGGCACCGGCAGCCTGAGCGCCGCATAAAACACATATATGTATACATCGGGCCGGCTACCCAGATCACTCCGGTGATTCTGGGTAGTGATTTTCCGAGTGTTCATTTTCACTCGGTCTTCCCCGCCAGCCCTCCATCAGCTCATTAGCAGCGGGCAGACCCCACGAAGAACCTTCTCGTTTTTCCGCTCCCTGCAAACCCGGAAAGTCGATTTGCATCTCGTAGTGGGTGAGAGCCCAGCCTGAGCGCAGAGGACCTGGGGAGCTGTGACAGGAGGCCGCCTCCGAGTCTTTCCTTGGCTGCGGGATGGGAGCCTTAGAAGAGGGGGCAGAGGACCCCAGGCCCACTGGACGCTCCTGGGATTGTCCAGAGCTGAGTGTCCTGGGCTGTGAGCTGCCAGCACGTAGGGATCACTGACCCTGGGCAGATCGTTTCACACCCTGGGCCTCAACCAGCCCCTTTTTGGTAACAGCGATCTCCGTTCTCCTCTCCGGTCCCCAGGCCAGGGGACTACATCTCCCAGTCGTTCTCCGAAGGCCAAGATAATAAGGACCATCTTCAACTCGTTGAGTGGTCTTAGGTATGTAAGGAGACTTTGTGTCTCTGGTGCCCGTTCTGAGCTCGTCCAGTTACCCTAACAACCCCGTGGGCGGTACTCTTACAGATGAGGAGACTGGCGCAGAGGAGTCAAGCGACTGGCCCAGCATCACTCAGCAAATACTCTGAGACTGGCCTCTCGATGCCCATCCTTGGTCCAGGTGATCACAGCCTGGCTCTGGTAGCTCGTTGGCGTGAAGCCGATGTGGAAACGGAGGCAGCAGCCATCTCTGACCCCCCAGGCTGATAGCGCCCTTGTCATAGGAGTTTGAGCGCAAGCAGGTTATGCTTTCCGAAGCCTGGGCCTCTCCTCTCCTTGAACAAATGAAGCGATTCCGGGACTTGTCTGGGTTTCATCATTCAGTGTGCTGTAGCCGCCGACGCCTTCTAACTCAGCCTTACCAAGTCAGCGGGGCAGAGGGAGAGATGGCAGAAGTCGAATGCGCGGAATTTTAATTCATATTCTAGGATGCAGAGGCTCCGCAGTCTAGCCCCAGCCCCCCAAAAATGTTAGGCCAGCAGTTGTGTATCTATAATTTTTGTGTAGAGGGCCCATGGCTTTCATCAGATTTTCAAAGCTATCTGTGACCCTAAAATGTTGACACTGTCTATTGGATTTCAGACAGTGTGCCTTTGAACTCAAACCCCCTAATTGCATTCTTTTTCAATCAGAGCATCTTTAAAAAAAAAAAAATGGAGTATAATTGACTTACCATGTTGTACTGGTTTCAGGTGTACTATAAACAGAATCAACCATATATATATACACATATTCCTTCTTTTTTCCCATCTAAGCTATTACAGACTGTTGAGTAGCCAGATTTCCCTGTGTTATGCAGTGGGTTCTTATTAGTCACCTGTCTTACACAGTGTAGTGTGTCCCGTTACTCCCACATCCCAGCTCCTCCCGCCCCTGGATGCTTCCCACCTATAGGAACCAGAAGATCCGTTTTGAAAGCTGTGAGTTTGTTTCTGTTTTATAAGTAAGTCCCTTTGTATCGTTGTTATTAGATTCCACGTATCAGTGACGTCTTATGATATTTATCTTTCTCCATCTGACTGACTTCGCTCAGTGTGACAGCCTCTAGGTTCATCCCTGTTGCTGTAAATGATATTACTTTATTCTTTTTACGGCTAAATAATATTCCACTGTATACATGAGCCTCCTCTTCTTTATCCGTTCATCTGTTGATGGACATTTAAGTTGCTTCCACGTCTTGGCTATTGTAAATAGTGCTGCAGTGAACACTGGGATGCGTGTATCTTTTCAAATTATGGTTTTCTCCGGTTAGATGCCCAGGAATGGGATTGCTGGATCATACGTAGTTGTGTATTTAGTTTTTTAAGGAACCTCAATCAAAGCATCTTGCACTTATCTGTTTTATATATATCAGGGTTAGGAGTATGATTTCTTTATTGTTTTAAAGAAAACAGATTTAAATGACAGATGATGAAATGTTGGGCTTGCTTGACCATCAGGTGACGTGTACCGCTGGTAACAGGCAGGCATATACTACGCTAACCACTGCCGCGCACACACGCATGCACATACTAGACACACACATGGGTACACATGTGCACACATACAAGCACACCGTCACATGCGCACACACACACACACACACACACAAACTCCCACTCCCAAACCTGCTGTAAGTGGCAGCAGAACAAGGCGAGATGGAAAGGGCCCAGGCCAGAACCAAGAGGTGAGCAAGGGCTGAGGCTCGGAGACTGGTCAGGCCTTGGGAGGGGTGGATGGCTGCAGGGCACACAGGCAGGTGACAGAGCATAGGTCCCCATCTTGGTTGTGCAGCCAACCGGACAGCGTAGGCTGGGAGAGGAGGCCAAGCCGGTGGCCGGAGAACCAGGCCGGGCCAAAGGCAGGAGTCTGCACAGCTGAGTTCAGGGTTCTAACCTGCCCGGGGACGGGGGAGGGGGTTGCACATGAATTACCCGCGTAACCCAGACCCACCTCGGCGGGCTCCTCGCCCTGGGACTTGGCGTGTGTTGTCCTCTCAGACTAGAAAGGCCCCCTTCCCTTGCCCACCTGGTGCCTTCTCATCTTCAGGATGCTACGGCACCACCTCCTCCGGGAAGCCCTCCTTGGGCTGCTTCATAGCACCCCCCACACGGCCGTCAGAGTGGAGGGCCCCGGGGCTGGGAAGAGTCCAGGCCCAAGAGCCCACGTGTCTTAGGTTTCCCCCGACTCTGTGCCTTGGATCCTTTGGAAGGATCACGCCACCTCTCTGTGCCTGTTTCCTCATCTGCAAACTGGAAATAAGCGTCATTTCTGCCTCACGGGCTTGTTGTCAGGGGCGTGTAAATGAGCCAGTGCATGTAAAGCACGCAGATCCGTGTCCACCGGAGGCCGGGGCTCAGCAGACGTCACCTGTCGTCACTGTTTGTGCTGTCATTGCCCTTTTCCTTTTCTCCACCCTCAGTACAGTCGGAAGTTTGGGGACAGGGGCTACGTTTATCGTCTCTGTGTCTATAGGACCAAGGCTGATAGCCGACATTCAATACATGTTTAAAAAGAAAGAAAAGAGGAGCAAAGTGGGGAGAGGAAAGGAAGGAGGAGCTCCTGGGACAGGAGTCATGTCTCTGTCCCGGTCATAAGCATCTTCTCGATGGGAGTCAAAAGGGGCTGCTAGTCGTCCTCTAGGTAAGACAGCACTTCGGGAGTCTGTGCAGCGTTGTCTGTGGCTGGCCATGGCCACGGGCGAGATTCCTTGGGGAGTGCACTTGATTTGGGCAGTCACATCTCAGACGCAGAAATTCAAGCCATCAGTTGCGCAGGCAGATCCCTTTGGGACCAGCCTTTCCTTCAGCCTCGCTCACCCGTCGGTGCCCCATCTGCAGACCCCGGTGCCAGGTCTGTGCCAAAAGACAGCTGGCGGCAGAGATGCCAAGGGGGAGGGGCAGCGTGCCCTTCCCGGCTGTGGTCCCATCGACCTCCTAGAGTCCAGAACGTTCCGGACTGTACGCCTCCTGCCACCAAGGGTGCAGATGCGGGGCTACACCCACGATGACTTCACGTGTCCTTTCATACGTTTCGAAAACGGATCAGGGCCTGCTCCGTGCTTTCGAATCCATTCCTTGTGCTAATATCGTCATTAATTGCATTAAGCCGATTGTCTCTCTCGACTGGGGTGATTCCGTGGACAAAATGTTGTGATTTGGCAAAGTCTGGGGACGTTTTTGATTGTTGTGCCTGGGGTGGGAGGTGCTGCTGGCATCCAATGGATAAAGGCCACGGATGCTGCCCAGTGTCCTCTGATGCACAGAACAGCCACCCCACCGCCGCCCCCGCCCGGCAAAGAATGACCTGCCCGAATGTCATAGGTGCTGAGGCTGAGAAACTGACCAAAGCAACAAACGTGTACGGGATGTCAGCTCTGTGCCGGCTACGTAAGCACTTTCCTTCGCTGAATCCTCCCAACGGCCCTACGTGACTTCCCAGAAGAGAAAGCCAGGGCTTGGGGAGCTGCAGTGGTGTCCCCGTGCGTTCTGTGTGTTTATCTGCCCTGTGCATTTATTGGACAGCTCAGTTGGTGGTGGACTTGGAGAGCGAATCCGGGTTTGCTGGCCCCCAAGTCCGTGCTCATCACTCAACCTCACTTGCTCTCTGCACCAGGCCAGGAGAGGGAAAACAGGAAGTGAACAGGGAGAAGCATTAAGTTTGGGGAGGAAAGTTGATAAATGCAACCGAGCATGACAAAGATACCCGTTTTCCTTCCCTGCCCCCCTACCCCAGTACGCAGTCACAGACACACACATAAACAGTTGAACAAAATCCTTAAGGCTCCAGTTTGCCTGCAGGTTTATTTGGGGGTGGGTGGTGATTTCAGCATTCCTGCCCCTCCCGTCAAAACGTGTCTCCTCTTATAAATGCAGCCCAGCCTTCGGCTGCGAGAAGGGAGGAAATATTTCTCTGGCTCCTGAAATGTGTTTGATAAAGATCTGCTCCCTGCCAGCCTCCAGCACCCCCCTGCGCTGATTTAGTGTGCGCTGTAGGAGGTGCGGTATTTTATCTGTGGTTCCCGTCCGGTGGGCCGTTCCCACAGGGCAGGCTGAGTAGTGGGAAGAAGGTGGACTTTGGAATCAGACCATCTTCAGATCTCCGCCACCGACTAGGCAGACGATCCTGGGAAAATTAACTTGGCCTCGCCAAGCTCTGGTTTCTTCATCTGCAAAATGAGAATGATGACACCCGTCCTGAAGGAGGCTTTCCAAATCAGATGAGGTCAGGTATGCTCAGCTCTCAGTGCGGCGTCGGGCAGAGACGGAGTGAGTACTCGGGAAGGGCCTGGCCATCCTCCCCGTCGGCCCCAGGTTGGCTTTTTCCAGGGGCTCAAACTCATGGGGAGGTGCGGTCCGTGCACCCTCCTGGTGGGCCTGCTTACCTGCCCTGCGTCTTCTCTGGGGACCATGTGCCGAGGGCAGCCCAGGGCCCCCAAGTCGACCACCAGCCCGTCATCTCGCGCTGCCTCGGCGGTGAATCAGGTGACCCAGACCGCAGCTGCCACCACCTCCCCAGCACCTTGTGAGGGACAGTCATCCGTATTTCCTCTTTACTCCTCAGCTCAGCAGAGGCCCAAAGAATGGCACAGAAGGGTCAGCCCTGGTGCCATCTCAGCCTCTTTAAAGATGCATCCTGGAGTTCCCACCGTGGCTCAGCAAGTTAAGAACCCGACATACTATCCATGAGGATGTGGCCTCGCTCAGTGGAATAAGGATTCCGCGTTGCTGTGAGCTGTGGTGTAGGTCTCAGATGTGGCTGGGATCCGGTGTGGCTGTGGCTGTGGCTGTGGTGAAGCCTGCCGGCTGCAGCTCCGATTCGACCCGTAGCCTGGGAACCTCCATATGCCGCGGGTGCGGCCCTAAAAAGACAAAAAAAAGAAAGATGCGTCCTGACACCGCTTCAGCCCCGAGGCTGTGTGCCCTCTCACAGAGGTTCTGGCCATGCAGCCTGGGCACCTACACATCTGGGCTCCAGCCCTGGCTCTATAGCTGTTGACCTTGGGGAAACTACCCTATTCCCTCGTATCTAAAGCGGAGACCCTGTTACTTCTGGTTCCCAGTTCAAAGGACTAAGGGAAAGGACTGAGTGAAAAATATGTGTGAGCGCATTTGGAAAGCAAATGTTAGAGTCGGTGCTCTCAGTACCTCCCCCCCCCCCCCGTCTTATTAGCAGCCTCAGGTGCCCTGTAACTTCCGTATTGCTAGTCACCGTTGTAGCCTGACCGTACGTCTGTGACCAGGGCAATTACGGTGCTCCAACTGCGGCCCCAAAGCCAGGCCTTCCGGTTGCATATGAAAGATGCGTGATGGTGGTTAAATACCGCCCTCCTTAT
Source organism: Catagonus wagneri (assembly GCA_004024745.2). NCBI lineage: Eukaryota > Metazoa > Chordata > Mammalia > Artiodactyla > Tayassuidae > Catagonus > Catagonus wagneri. The sequence goes on from PVHT020000175.1 coordinate 26,714,381, forward strand.
TAAAAGGAAGTACAGGGAATGGGCAAGGCCCTGGAGAGAGAAGCTGACACCTGCACATGAGAGCCAGGGAGGCGCAGCCTGGCAGTGCCCTGCAGCTGGAGAACAAAATGCCAGAAACTTTCATCAGGTCTTGGTCACTGTCCCAGCAGGAAGGGAACAACTGTTCAGGGAGGGCCACAGTCCCTGGAGGACAGTTTCCGCAGTTCCGAGTGTTGTGGTCTCTCCAAGGAAGAGATTTCTGACTTGAGAGCTTTTCGCGTGCGCCTTCCTGAGGTCAGTGGTAAGGAGCTAAGCCTGAGCGCAGAGCAGGACAGAAGTTCGGATTGCGAGCGATCCCAAGGCGTGCATTCCTCGTGAGGGCTGCTGCCCCGCTGCCTGCCAGACCCAGCCTCCCGCGGGCCCTCTGGCTCAGTGCGGACCCGCCATCAGCCCAGCCCAGCTCGGTAACAGCAACGTCTTCCTCGCGCTGGTCTGTGACACGAACCCTGCCGGGATGGGAGCCATTACCGTTTCCAGCTGCGGGATAGTTGCAGGGTTCGTCGCCCCTGGGGGCCGCTGGGACCCCTCTCCGGGGGACCCCAGGGTCCTTGTATTCAGTCCTTAGGAGAGCCGGTTAACAAGCAAGAAGAAAGTGGGCGAAGCAGAGCAGAGACGCTAAAGTATTTGCCCAAAGTCACGGTGAGCTGCTCGTTGTACCAGCTCAGATTTCTTAGAGCCACACAGCACTGGAATATGGCTCTTGTCCCTCCCCTTGCTTCCTACAGGAAGAATTTTGTAGGAAATAACTCTGCAATTCCCAGGGCAGCACTCTGTTGCTTAGCTGCCTCTCCGCGGATGTGGGGCCGCCTAGTTCTCCCTTATCCCATTTTCTCCATCACTGCCTGCTGCCTGCAAGCCCACCTTCCTGGAAGACGTTCTTGACACTGTCATTAAACAGCTGCCAGCAACACCTGCCGGCGCTCTCTGTTGCAAGGATAACAACCCAACTTTAGAAAGAAAGAATGCCGAACAAGACCAGCTAGAGGAGGTGGAGCTGTGCCGTTTTTTTCTGTTTTGTTTTGTTTTTTTTAACCGAATCACCTTAGCTGCGTTCCTCTGTTGATTCTCCTTTTCCTTGGCATTTTCTGCTCTCTACTTCCAAAGCCCCTCCTCCCACCCCCACTTTGAAAATCAAGAAGAGGAAACCTGTTGCAGGATTAAATGCGGTGTCAACATGTGGCCAGGCTCTCAGTAGCTCAAAGAAAAAAATCACAGGGGCTGCCTTCAACCACCAAAGCCTGCAACAGAGGAGGGAAGAAAGAAGCCATGGAAGAGAGAGAGCCAGCTGTTCCCGCCCCCTCCCCGGGCCTCCTTCCAGCAAACGCTGGTGCAGAGGGATGGAGCTAGGCTTCTCAGAACCTGTGCCTAATGATAACGTGCTCAGAAAATCATTACCTGGGTGGCTTCTCCAGCTCTGTGTTTCTGCCCAAGAGTTTCTGCTGTTTATCCATCGTAGGAAGTGCTGCCATATCTTACTGCCCTGGTGATTGTTAAACCTCGATGCTGTCTTCTCGGCAGGCCCCACCACCCTGCCCGCAGAGGTCCAGGCCACTCGGAAGCCACAAGCATCCCATTCCTAACCACACCATCCCTAAATGTCACGGGACCCAGCTGGTTAATTTCCTCCTGGGGGAGCTCAGATACAAAGCCTATTATTTTTCTAAGATGTTAGGTCAAAAGCAGTGGGATTTTTTTTTCTTTTAGACAGAGGCTAACGAGGAAGTAAGTGGTGGCCTCGGGGAACACAGTTGTATTTTGTGGTTGCCCAGGGGTTGGGGGCTGGCGAGGCCTGAAGGGTTAAGTTACTGGAAGCTGGATTCAAGGGAGTCTCGTAAAGGTCAACCCAAAGCTGTGTTGGTGGGAACCATCAAACTGATGACTCTGCTGGTTTTTCTATTGTGTCATGGAAAAGGCTTCTAGGGAATTCTTGCCAAGTCTTTAGAAGAGAGGATATATATAGCTAAAGATGGGTATATTTATAGAGAGATATATGGATATGTTTGTGCCAGGCATGCCAATTAGCTCTGCAGGGAGGAGGGGTGCCTCTAGAAAGAAGGCGAGCACCAGGATCTCCCTGCGGCTCTTCCGGGCCCTGGGAGAGGAGACACGGGCGTCATGGGCGGTGCTGAGATCTTGGGCTGAATTCCCCCGAGGCCCGGCTCGTGGAATGAGAGGGGCCCCCGAATGGAGGCCAAGCCTCTGAGCTGAGGGTTTTCCTTTGAACTGTTCAGGTAGGTCCCTGCCGTCTAGAGGACAGCCTGGAAGGAGATCTTTCCAGGGTATGATCCCTGAGTAACCCAATCTTCAGAGCAGAGTGTGAGGAAGGGAGGCCATGTGGGAACGGGTGCGGGAGGCCTGAGGGCTCAGAACCCCAAAGAAGGGAAGGAGTGCTCTGAATTCACTGGTTTTCCACCTGTGGGAACAAAGCTTGATTGGCCTGTCAGCCTTGGAGGGGCCCAGACCCTGATTTGAGAGGTACTGGAGGCTTGCCTGCTTAGCTGGGACCATCTGCTGGCCTCTCGGAGCCTGGAAGAGCAGCTGAGACTTACTGAGAAGTGAGACTAAAAATTCTTTCCAGGCGTTCCCTAGTGGCTCAGCGGGTTAAGGACCTGGCATTGTCACTGCCGTGACTCTGGTTGCCTGGAAACTTCCACATGCTGTGGGTATGGCCAAAAAAAAAAAAAAGATTCTTTCCAATCTCCCTGGAACTACATGGTGTATGTGGGGTACGTGTGCGGTGGGTGTGTTTATGTGTATGTGCGTGCATATGCAGTGGTTATGGTTTGTGTGTACGTGTGCATCTGAGCATGCATGCATGTGTGCTATTAGGGGGGACTGTGGTCTGTGTGCAGTATGTGTATGTGTCCGTGCATGGTGTGTGTGTGTGTGTAGGCGCGTGCGTGCGTGCGCGCACGCGCTCTGCCAGGCTCCTCTCCATCAAAGGATTTCCCAGAGTGGGCAAGGCCGCCGGGGCCGTGAGTGCACCAGTGGGAAAGTTAGCTGGGCCTGCCCAGTATCTGGCTCTGCATCTCACGTCTCCTCTCCATCACGTCAGCAGCTTTCAAAATTGACTGAAGCATAAGCACTTGCCTCCTCCCCAGCCCTGCCTGTCCCCTCCCCGCTGGAGGCCCAGGGGCGTGCTGAGAAAGGCAGGCTGATGACACTCTACCTCCTCTGAGGACTGGCCTTGTGTACCTACCTCCCTTGACTTGTCTGCAGCGCCACGTAGGGATGGGGGTGGGATATCGTTGCAAAACCCATTTGGCTGAAGCTGCGGCCTGAATTCCTCCTGCGCTGCAGACGCCAACATCGCTGGCCCTCGGGCAAACTGAATAGCTTAGTTCTAGCAAAGGGACTCAAGGTCTGAAACGCAGGCAGGCTGGCCAAAAGAACACAAGCGTTGTGACATTCCACCGCCCTCTCCTCCTCTCCGTCTCACCCACCCCACCCCATGGCCCGTCAGTCCACATTCCTGAAGGAGCCAGCAAGCAAGTGAACATCTGGAGAAATCAAGAGTGGAAGGTCACACTCCAGTAAGAAACTTTCTAGACAAGCGCTGTCCACAATCCCTTCCCGGGATGACGGCAGTGGTTGTGTTTCTGTCGTCCTGTGTGGTGGGCGCCAACCGTGTGTGCCAGACTTGAGAGGCTGAAATACCGAGTTTCTGGTTGGACTTAATTTTAATTAATTTAAATGTAAATAGCTCCGTGTGGCTAGTGGCTCCTCTACCAAACGGTGCAGTTTGAGAACATGAAGTAGAAACAACTTTAGAGCCCGGGGGACCCTTAGAGCCTAAAGGAGGGCCCCCCGCCTCTCGGTTCCCACTTAGAAGCGGGGGCAGTTTGTAAGATGCAGCGGTGCAGTCTATTTTCGCCCGCCCGAGCGTGAGCCACATTTTCAGCCTAAAGCAGCAGAAGCGTCTCTTTCTATGGTCTGTTCACCGCAGGCAAAAGAAGCCGAGGGATGGATTAGCCGGCCGGGCCCAGCCTCCCCCGGGACCCCCCCGTCCCTCCGCTGCACCTGCCTGCTGCACCCCGTGGGCCCCTCAGAGGGGCGGCTGGGGGCACCCCGCGGAGCGGCCTTGGGCAGACATCTGCCCGCCGGCCCGTCTCTGCCCCATCATTTCTTTTCCGACAGCAGCAGCTCCTGGCTGCTGATGGTCAGCAGAGTCAGAGGCCCCACGGACCACTTTTCTGGCATCTTCGGCTCCCCATCCCACCCCCTGCCGAGGAAGGTGGAGCGGGAAAGAGGGAAAAGGAGCCGGGAGGGCAGAGTGTAGGGGAAAGGAAATGCTAGTGACATTCAAGAAAGTGACTTCATAGGCCTCTCGCTGCCCTTCCTCCGGATTCGGGATGAACCTTGTCTGGTTTATAAGCCATCAGCGACTTCTCCCCTGTGGGCATCGTCAGACCTCAGTGCCCCCCTCCCCCCGTCCCACTCGCACGGGAACCCACGTGGCCGGTCCATCTGTGACCTTCAGTCTCCTGACCTCACCCCTGGCGCGGGAGGAAGCCCAAGAGAGTTTTCACTCCCTATCCCTGCTGAATAAATTCCACCTGACTCCTGCCTTCCGCCTTCCCGCTCCTCGGGGCGCAGGGCAGGAAGCAGGCAAAGCCCGCTCTCGGGGCCAGGGCTTTGGCATCCCGGCTGGACCGTACGTGCGGAGAAAGCCCGGGCCAGCGGGAGGGAGGCTTCCTTCTCCGGAGCCCAGCACCTTGGCCCTGGCGGCTCCTCCAGCCAGGGAGCCGACCCGGCTAGTGGATTCGCCTCCTCCTCGGGAAGACGCCGGCCGCCCCTCCCGAGGTGTGTGACAACCCAGGCGGCAGGGAATCAGACTCCCTGTGGCCACCGCTCCTTCCTCCCGCGGCCGAGGGCCACAAAAGAGCCCTCGTTTGCCACCGGCCAGTGGAACGAGGGCAGATCCCCCTCTCTGCAAAGTAAGGAGACCGCGTGGGAAGGCCCTTGCCGAGTTAACGTCCCACGCATGTCGTTTCCCAAAAAACTCCACTCGTGTGGCCCAGGCCAGGAGCTCGTAGCAGCTGTGGAACTGCAGCAGCTTCTCTCGTGGGGCTTTTGGTGACTCTGGTTTCTCGAGGAAGAGAGAGGACGAGCCAGCTCCTCGTTTCCCCGAGAACTTGAGTCACTCGCTGCCTCTCGGGTTCTGTGCTTTGGAGATGAGCTGCGCGCTGAGCGGGACCCAGCGGGCCTGGGCCGGGGGTGCTGGGGGAGAGGGCAGGAATCCGTAAATTCGCTTTTGCTTGTGGAGCAGCTAGAGGAGGAGAGGGAGTGAGGTAACAGAACGTTCTAACTCCGTGCACTCTTAGGGTGAGGCAGCACTTCCTTTCCCGGCTACGGTTCCCAGTAGGAAAGTTGGAGGGTTGCATTTGCATCTTGAAGATTGTTTTTCAGGGCCTGATTTAAAAGATATAGATTCTCCTCCTATCTCTGCGTGCGTCACCGCCTCTCCTGCCCAGACGCTGTTCCTTCCTGCCCGGGCCCTGGGGCTGGTCTGCAGCTGGGGAGGAGCTGGTTTTAGGAGGAGGGGGTCTGGCCAGAGAGCGGGGCTGAAATCCGCCCCCAACCCTTCACTGACTTCTGACCTCTGCACCTTTCTTGCTGGTGATCCCTAAATTACTGAGCCGTCCAACCTTCCCTGGGGAGGAGGGAGGCGAGCAGGGCCGGTGGGAGGCAGAGAACAGAGAGTCTGAGGGGGGTCAGGGGTCGTTTCACAGTATGTTTTGGCAAAGGAGGCCTGTGGAGCGACCAGCGGGATGGGACTTTCATCCATCCCGAGCCTCGCTGGCAAGGAAAACAAAAGCCGTCACTTGAGCGGGTGATTTGGAGCATGTGCTCCGGGGAACCGGGACCCACGTCTCGGGGCTCGGCTGCCTGGGGGAGGACTGGGTGAGAGTCACGGCCCTACCCTGCACCCCTTCTGCCCCCACTTTTCTCGGCCCGGGGAGGCCGCAGCCTCTCTTCGAAGGAGCGAGAAGGGCCCAGTGGAGCGGGTGGCGGGGAGGGTCCTCGGAGCCCTGCTCAGGATGCGGTTTCTGCGGCGCTCCCTCGGCTGTCAGCATCGCCAGGCTGCCCCAGAGCTCTGCCACCCCGCAGAGCTGTCTCCTGTGCAGCCAGGATAAGGTCCGACACGATGGAAGAGGTGGCCGGCTCGGGGCCGGGGCGCTTGGAGGCTGGGAGTGTGGGCGTCCGGAGCAGCCAGCCCCCAGCATCCCCCTAAACCCGGCCGAAGGGAAACGCCAGCCTGGCCTGACCGTGGCCGGAGCCATTACGATGCTTTCTCGGACACCCCCACTTTCTGCACCAGGCACCACCCCCACCCCCGCCCAGCTTAGCTGTCCACCCAAAGTCTCCTTGGCTGCTTTAGAGTCCAGGGCGGTGACAGCAAATACTCCTAAGAGGCAGGAACTCCCTACCGGGAGCCGGTCTTAGCTGGAGCCACATCCCCCATCTCCAAACCCTGGGCCATGGAGTGGCGTGGCCTGTATCTTCCTAGTTTTGTCCACCACTTGCTAGCTACACTGTGACTCTCGGGTTCCTCCCCTGTGAAGTGGGGACGGGACTATTGTCTCTTCCAGGGCATGTGGATGCCCTGCGAGAGTAGATGCAGGGTGCACGGCACGTACGGGGTCAGAGTCAGCCCCTCTGCTTCTGTCTTCTCCCAGCTCTCTTCTTTGTAGGTGGCTTTGGTTTGTTTGTTTCTTTTTGTTTTGGCTGCGCCTGCAGTATGCAGGAATTCCCCAGGCCAGGGATCAAAGCAGCACCACGATGGTGACTTGAGTCCCAGCACTGACAACACCAGGTCCTTAACCCACCGAACCACCGGGGAACTCCTGGGGGTGACTTTGAACCAGCACTGACAACACCAGGTCCTTAACCCACCGAACCACCGGGGAACTCCTGGGGGTGACTTTGAACACATACCTGGTGACGGTCCACTGCCATGGCCAAGGCACAGACCGGGCGATAAGCCCTTTTCTCTGCCTTGTCACCCTGCTCCCAGCCGTGCAGGAGCGGAGGTGCCCACCCAGAGCCTCCAGCCAAGCCCCTCTCCCAGCTCCCCTCCCTGACGCGAGGCGTTTGCTCCACTGACAGCTTGAAGACAGGTCATTTTTCTTCTCTCCCCATATAATAGCCTTTACTCCCCTACCCACCACCCCTTTTTAAACCTTAATGACTTTAACATACACACAGTTCGGGAAAAAAAAAAAAATACAAGCCCCCAGTGAGCTGCCCCAGACCCCTTGCAGTGGAGGAGAAATAACCCGAGCACATGTTCACAAGTCACTGCCGGCGATGACAGGGGGCCTTGGGCTAATTTCCTCCCCTGTTTGAAGCCTGAGGGTGGGGGCTGGGCAGCCAAGGGCGAGAGGGAAGAGATGGAGGTGGCTCGGGCATTTGATTGTTCCCTTTGATCCTCCGAGAAAAGCTATAGCATTTAGGGAAATATTTCATCATGGAAACCCTGAAGAAGAAGGGTGGGAGCTGGGGACTCTTACGGAAGGAGGTGGCTACCGATGGCCTTTTCTGTCCTTGAGAGCCTCTGCCGTCTGGCTCCTCGGGGCGAGGCGGGAGGAAGCCACGTCTGAGGGGAGACTAGCTCAGAGTATTTATGGATTCGCTGAAGCCTCTCGCCCCAGCCTCTTGCATGGTTCCTGCCTGCAGTTGCTCTGAGGCTCACCGGAGGCTGTCAGACAGGGCGGCCGACAGAGCCCCTGGCCCGCATCTTCTGCAGGCAAGCAGCGACCCTGTGACCCTGGCCTGCTGCCCCCGTCGGGGCCCCCTCCTGACCCCAGAGCTGGCATCTGGTCTGTGAGTGAGCAGCCGGGGCTGGGCTGCCGCCCCAGGCGGACGGCGGGTGCCCCAGCCTCGTGGTGTCTCCCTCGCCTCTCCGCTGCCCACGTGGGGCAGGCCCCTGTACCACGCGCAGGGGCCGAGTGGCCGCAGGGAGGACCCGGCAGAAGGCAGGGAGGACACGGGGCTGGAGCCCTGGCCGCGTCCCCCGACGTGGAAACGGAGCTGGCTGGGATCCAGGTTTTCCTCTAAATCAGAAGCAAACACACCAGAGCTGCCACCGTACCCCTTGACCGAAGCTGGGAAAGTGCCTGTCTGACCTCACGTTACTGGTGCCGTTACCGTCATTACTGGTAATACCGCCATCATCATCCTGCAATTTCCCAGTTTCAGTGGCTGGGAGGCCCCGGCCTCCCCTGGGCTTTCATGTTGGGAGAAAGTGAGTTGTGACAGCCTCCCCGCCCGGCTCCCCCCGTCCTTACCACCCGCAGGGCCTCTCTCCGGTCCTGCCACCTGAGACTCTCCCTGGCCCCGGCCCAGCGCACCTTCATCTTTGGCGGGGGCGGGAGGCCCCGTCCGGCAGGGTCGGCTGTCGGGGCCACTTGTCTCTCTCCTTTCAAACAAGGACAAGATTCTGCCCGTGCCCTAAACCGGAGGTCCTCAGACTCGAGCACGTGTCAGAACCCCTGGAGAGCAGGTTTGATCGCGGATGGCTGAGCCCCATCCCCAGAGTTTCGGATTTCCCGGGGAGGGGACGGGGCCTGAGAGTGTGCATTGCCCAGATGCCGATTTTACCAGCTTCTCAGAGAATGCTGACGATCTTGTGAGGACCACACTTGGCAAACCGCAGCCCTGAATCATCCCCAACTGGGTGGTATCGAAGGGGGGAGGGACTTGAACCCGTCTCCTCCCGTCCTCGGGGCGACAGGTGTTTGCGTGATGCTTCCTTCGATACCCTCAAAACTGGGTTCCAGGCAGGGGCCCAGGGGCCGTGAGAGGTAGGGGAGGCCTGTCAGCTGTCACACAGAACGACCCCTTGGAGAGAAGGCGGAGCGGGCACCCCGCCCCCACCCCCGAAGATGCATTCCTTCATTTGGCATTTCGAGGCTTCCTAGGGGAGCCGGGGCCAGCCTGACTCGCGGTGTGAACCTCTGTGGGGACGCCGGGCCTCAGCCAAGCTCCCCTCCCTAATTCTTCCCCACCTGGTCCTCCGCTGAGCTTCAGGCTCGGCAGAGTGTGACGGCGTCCCTCTACACACAGGCAGCCACACCCTGCACACATTCTCAAAGCAAGGCCGAGGCCCCCCGCCCCTCCACCGCAGAGCTCAGGGATTCTCCAGAAACAGCGCCTGGAAGCGAGGTTCATTCTCTGTCTGTAGGAAAAGGAGGGAAGGGCCGAGCTGTGACTGGGGTGGCCTCCTGCCTGGCAGAGACCAGGCTGGCCAGCTTCACTGCCCGTGGGCCCCTATCTGCACGAGGCTTTGCTCCCTGATACTCGCTCTGGTCCTCAGGCGAAGGCCCCAAACGTGTTTTGCAACAGGTTTGAAATCTCAAGGCACACCCTAGACCTGGATGGTAAGAGGCAGGCCAAGTCTAGCCCGGTGTTTCTCCAACTCCGGGATCTCCTGAGAGCTTGTTCAGACGCACCCTGCACGCCCCTGCCCCAGGGTCTCTGACTCAGATGCTCTGGGCCGGGGCCAGGAGGGGTCTTTCTTCACGTGTTCCAGGTGGGCCTGATGCCACACTTTGAGAACCACCGGTCCAGTTGTGCAGCCCATCGGTTAGGCTTTTGCTGATTCTAATTCCATGTTTCACCCCATCAGAATTTCATTTCCACCCCTACACTAGATTATACTCTTCCTAAATTCTTCTGAGGTCACTAAGGAAAAATGTGGCCAGCTTGCTAATTCCGCGCTGTGTCTTCGTTCATTCAAAAGATAATAATCATTGCAGTACAGACTTGCCTAGTGCTAAGTGCACTTAACTTCTCTGTGCCACCGTCCTAGAGCTTTGCATCTAACGACTCTTTTAATCCTCAGATAGTCCTGTGAGGATTAGAGGTATCTGTCATTATTATCCCCATTTTACAGACAAGAAACTGAGGCACAGAGAAGTTAAGGGCAGGAATTACGGTTCAAGTAGAGCAGGGATTCGAACCAGGCAGTATGGTTCTAGAATCTGCATTCCTAACCAACCCTCGGCTCCCAAGTGTCTGTTATAAGATGGGTCCCGTGCACGACTCTGAATGAGTTAGGTAAGGAGAACACAAAGATAAATGTCACATTTGGTGTCATATTAACAGATGGACGGAAGAGCATAGGGTAGTCCCAAGACAGAAACAGGTACTGAGTGCTGAGCGCCTGCAGCAGAGAGAATGAATGACTTGGTCTGAGAAAGGCATCAAAGAGTGGAGTGCCCGTCGTGGCTCAGTGTTAACGAACCCGACTAGCATCCATGAGGATGCTAGTTTGATCCCTGGCCTCGCTCGGCGGGTTAAGGTCCGACGTTGCTGTGAGCTGTGATGTAGGTCGCAGATGCAGCATTGCTGTGTCTGTGGTGTAGGCCGGTGGCTACAGCTCTGATTTGACCTCTTGCCTGGGAACCTCCATATGCCACAGGTATGGCCCTAAAAAAAAAAACGGCATCAAAGAAGAGTGGGCATTTGAGCTCAGCTCACACTTATAAGACGTTTTGAGCTGGAGAAAAGGCTAAAGGCCACCTGCCAGCAGCAGCCAGAACAGTCTGTGCAAAAGCCCTGTGTGTACAAACACCACAGTTCCAGGGACGCAGAGTGGCCCACGAGTGGCTCAGCGCCCTAGGGGCCCAGGGCCAGAGGAGGCGGGCGGTAGAAGGGGGCAGCGAGCTGCTGCAGGTGGGCTGGGGCCACGCGGTGCTCCATCGAGAACGGCTTGACTTTGGCAATGAAGGGGAGCCACATAAGATCTTTGAGCAGGTCAGGGAGAGGGGTCAGGCTTCAGCCTTGCATCCACCGTCGGCTGCAGCTCAGACACACTGAGCTAGCCTCCCGGTGCTTCCTCCGTCACTGACACCGCCCTGAATAAAGCTGCTGTCCTCAGCACGCTTTATCTGCCTGGACGACGTCCGGTACCTAGTTCACACTTCAGGGCCTTTTCTAGTTTATCTGTCCCATTCTTCTTCTCCAGGCTTTTCCAACTGCTTTCAGTCTCATTCTGACCTTGTCCTTCTTCGTCATTGGGTCTTATTCTCCGCGCCCTCAGGCCATGCTGTTGCCTGGCCTCAAAGCCCATGCGTGTGTTGACCGAGGCAGGTAAGGGTACACCCGGATGCGTACATACCTCCAGGCCTACGGGCGTTGCAACCCTCCCTCCTACTCACACCCATGAAAACGGATGGGCCCCAGAGCTCATCACAGGCCATGTGGACTCCCCCTGCAGTGCCCACCTCCGCTGCAGTGAAAAGGCTTTGCGAGGTCTTTCTAATCTGGCTCTTAGCATCTGATCGGAAATGCTGACGGGAACTAATACTGGCAGCTACAGGCTTCGGCCTCCGTTTTCCCGCCTGTGAAGTGACAGTCGTTTCTTACCCAGCTGTTCAAGAGAGCTTTTGTGACCTCAATCAAATCTGACTTTGGAAGTGTTCTGTAAACTGTAGAACACCAGATAAATATGAGAGAGAGGGAGGGTACGGGCAGGGACGGACTTGACCCATCCACACAGAACCCTAAGACACCACACAGTGGGGGGCCAAACCGCCTCCGAACCTGTAGCTGTCCAGTGAGTCCCCAGGTACCTTTTAACTGTCTTTTGAACTAGAGGGTCTTCTGTCCGGGGCTGACAATTTTTCTTAGGCTCTTTCTCAGGAAGACTGCCTTTCTTAGACTGTTTCTCCAGCTGGCCTCCGCTCCCCAGGGCTTCGAACCGTAGCTCCCATCCCCCACTGGGACTGAGGATAGCCTTTCCAGATTTCCAGCCTGTCTCCCAGGAGTGCAGTGACTACCGGGGTGGAGCCGGCTGGCCCAGACCTCCAGCAGAGACAGATCACGCATGAGGATACAGCCCTGAGCAGGCGGCCTGGAATTTTAAGGGACACAGGCCAAGTTAGTCCTTCCCGCCTTGATGGGCTCTCCCCACATCATCTTACCTCTTTCTCTTCTTTCGGGCCAGGTAGCCTCTATCTGTTCCTCCGTGGATGCTGGAGCCTTTGTATCTCCCATTCTGAGAAGGCCAGGGTGGCAGACACACCAGCCCTGGGGGGCACCCAGGGGGGGAGGCAGGAGGCACCTCCCCTGAGAAGGAATAGCTGCACTCGCCTGGCAACGGCCACATTCCATACCCAAGTTCACCGTCAGAAGCTGCACTGGGATGGGCAGACCCACATGTGTCCTTGACCTTGCGTGTCCTGTCCCACCCCCTTCTCTCCCCTTAGCCTTCTTTCCCATCATCCCTCGGTCTAGTTTCCGAGCCCTCTTCAGGTCCAGGGTCTCCAGGGTCTCCCTTCTCCCATCATACACCTCCTCCCAAAGATTTCTGCAGGGTCAGCCAGGCTGCTCGCTGCAGGCGGCCCGGGAGCTGTGCTGTTGACCGGTTTTCTAAGAGTCCGGGAGCTCCCACAGAGTTTGCAGTACACCGATTGCAGTACACCGAGTGCCGACCACAGCTGGCTCCCCACTGACCCAGCTCCTCCACCCCCGGAGTAACAGCTGGCCGGGCTTGGCCAGGGAGTTCCCAGCATCACAGAGGTGTCAGATCCACAGGGGTCACGTCCATTTTCCCAGAGATGTTGAGGGAGACCAGGAAACACCTGCTCATTTCCTCCGGGGGATTTCTCCTGTGCCCGCCACTGCAGTCGTGGCAGTGTTGTCATCTTGCAGCAGTGAACCTGGGGCTTAAAAAAGGAGAAGGGGAGTTCCCATTGTGGCTCAGTGGAAAAGAACCTGACTAGTATTCATGAGGATGTGGGTTCGATCCCTGGCCCCGCTCAGTGGGTTAAGGATCCGGTGTTGCCGCGTGTTGTGGTGTAGGTTGTAGATGTGGCTTGGGTCTGGTGTTGCTGTGGCTGTGGTGCAGGCCGGCAGCTGCAGCTTCGATTCGACCCCTAGCCTGGGAACCTCCATGTGCCACAGGTGTGGCCCTAAAAAGACAAAAAAGTAAATAAAAAATAAAGAAGAAGAAGAGCTGCTTTAACCAGCACAGCAGGAGGCAGGGCAACGCCCTCACTTCTCACTCTGATGGTGTCACGGGCGGCCGGGCAGGCGGCCCAGCTAGGTGAGCCGCCTCCTCTGTCCGCCTCCTCTGCCCTTCCCAGCCGGCCCCCGGCATTTTGTCCTCCTCTCCTCGCCCCCAGCCCAGCTCCAGCCTGCCTGATCCATATGGTCTTCACATCTGGCCGATGACCAAGCACCGATTCTGCCAGCGCCTTCCTTCTTCCCGCTGCAGCCTCACCGCCGCCCATCCCCGCCCGCTGAGCCTCCTTATGACTCTGCGTTCTGTGTCCTCCTCCAGGGGCCCTGCGAGAACCCTTCCCTCCCCCAGACACCCCCCCCCACATACACACACGACCCTACACCAAGCGGCCCTCTGAAGTCCCCACTCCCCTGCTCCCGACATTCGGAAGCCCTCAGCCCACTGACAGCTGAGGCCAGGCAGTGGGCAGGACGCCTCCATCGCCAGGCAAGCTCTGGACACACTTGCAGAGACCAAGCTCATCATGACTCTGAGACTCTGACCTCTGACCCCAGCATCCTCCTCAGAGCGGGCTTGGCCGAAGGGAGGAGACCCTCCTCTTCTGCTCGTAACACCTGCCCTCTGCAAGGATCTGCATCCTCGGGCTCCTAACTCTGGCCCTGGTGTGAGTGTGTGTGCGTGTGCGCATGTGTGCGTGTGTGCGTGTTGGTACACATCACATCTTTGGCATCCTGGCTCCATCCTACGTGGTATCCCCAGGGGCACAGAGGAAATGAAAGCTAAGACCACAGCAGCAGATATTGTCAAGAGTTCTTCCCGGCTCCGTGCTGCCCGTTACAGGTCAGGCCTGTAATGAGAAGATTAATTTTAGTTGCCCTCTGTCTCCACCCCAGTGTGGCCGGCTAATGCTAGTTCAGCTGATAACATTTTCATTGGCAAATCCCTTGCCCGCCCTCAGCCTACACACTTAGGCCCAGAACTGGATCCGCCTGCCACTAGAGCCTTGGCCTCGAATCTTGACCGGATGCAACAGCTTGGTACCAAAGGACTGTTCCTTAGTCCCACAGGCAGATGGACTCAAGTGGCAAGAGGACAGGTTAGGGCCACGCGCACAGCCTGGCCCTGCCACGTGTTAGCTGTGTGACCTCGAGAGCGCCACTTGAGTTCTCTGAGCTTTGGTTTTCTCGTTTCTTAACGAGCATAACAACGTGGGACCCGCAGGACTTGTTGTGGGGATTAAATATGCTAGTATATTCACGTGTAGTGAGCGCTCAGCAAATGATGGTTAAGTCTGGATCTAAACGGTGCTCACAGTGCAGGGAAATAGAACCAGACTTTTCAGAGCCTTAAAAAGGCTCACTAATCCAGCAACCTCCGTGCAGTGATGGCGACGGTGACAGACCTAGCGGACACCCCTCATGCGTTTCCTGTGCCAGGCCATGTTCTGAAGCCGCATATGTATTAATTCAGAATCCTGCCCCAACCCATTCTACCAGTGAGGAAATTCAGCTCATCACAGTTGAGCACCTTGCCCAGGTCCTGCAGCCCCTTCGCGGTACAGCCTGGAGTCAAACCCCGTGAAAAGGGCTGAGGCTTGAAGCTCAGTCTTGGGTCTCCGCTGCCCTCAGGTCAGCCGGGGAGGCAGCTCCCGCCCAGAGAGGCCGGGGACCCGCTCGGGGTCACCCAGCTGTTAGTCTTCCCCCTCCTGACCCGGCCTTGTTCCATGGCCTCGAGCCAATGGGCCACATTTTTTAGGAGGCGCTGGAGTTGCTCTTCCAGAACACCTGTTACCCCTTTCTCCTCTGCTGCTGGAGAAAGTGTCCCCTGAACACCAAGGGCAGCTTTGAGCAGGTTCAACAGGGCTGCCAGGGAAGGCCAGAGCCCGCTCAGGCCCCCTTCAGCACAGCGCCAAGACATCTGCGTCCTCTGCCCCCCAGCATCTTGGAGAGAGAGGAGGCCGCTTCCTGGGAACAGCTGCCACCCAGGAACTCAGAACCCCGCTCCCCAGCGGTGAGCTAAGCGTCAACGCATGTGCTCTGCTCGGCCCGCCCGGGCTGAGGTCAGACCCTCGTGAGCCCCGGGCGTCATCGGCAGATGTGGGCAGCGCTGTGGGCGTCCGGCAGGCAGAGGCATCAGAAACGGAAGAAGAGGGGGCAGCCGTAAGTTGCAAGTACTTAGGAGTTTGCTTTTTGTTTTTGTTTTTTTTTTTAAGCTAGTGGCAAAGTAGAGAGCTAGAAATGGAAGAAGAGAACGTACCCTTTGTCAAAGGCATCCCAGGCCTTTCAGAATGTGGTCCCACCTGCCTTTCCAATCAGCTTCCCCCAGCTAAAAATATTACTCCATGGGTTAACAGGGGCCCCAAAGTGGCTTCAGCACAGGTCTGTGACTGCATCTCTCACTCTGCACCGAGATCACGATTTTTAATCTGATACAGAGTACCTGCTTTATGCTGGGTGCTGTGCTGAGTGCTTCCCGCCCGTGCGCTTTCTTATTTAATCTTCTCGACATAATGAGGTGGGAAATATTACTAGCGTCATTTAATAATTTAAGAAATTAAGGCTCAGAGAGCAGACTAGGTAACTTCAGCAAGTTCTTAAACTCTTTCTTTTAAATGATTTTTATTTTTTCCGTTATAACTGGTTTACAGTGTTCTGTCAATTTTCTACTGTAAAGCAAGGTGACCCAGTCACACATACATATATGCATTCTTTTTCTCACATTTTCCTCTATCATGCTCCATCATAAGTGACTGGATATAGTTCCCAGTGCTTTACAGAAGGATCTAATTGCTTATCCACTCCAAAGGCAATAGTTTGCGTCTATTAACTCTAAATTTCCAGTCCATCCCGCTCCCTCCCCCTCCTCCTTGGCAACCACAAGTCTGTTCTCCAAGTCCAAGTCCATGAGTTTCTTTTCTGTGGAAAGATTCATTTGGGCTGTATATTAGATTCTAGATATAAGTGATATCATATGGTATTTGTCTTTCTCTTTCTGATTTACTTCACTTAGTATGAGAGTCTCTAGTTCCATCCATGTTGCTACAAATGGCATTCTTTTGTTCTTTTTTATGGCTGAGTAGTATTCCATTGTGTATATATACCACATCTTCTTAATCCAGTCATCTGTCGATGGACATTTAGGTTGTTTCCATATCTTGAATAGTGCTGCAATGAATATACGGGTGCAAGTGTCTTTTTCAAGGAAAGTTTTGTCCGGATATATGCCCAAGAGTGGGATTGCTGGATAATACAGTAATTCTATGTATAGTTTTCTAAGGAACCTCCATACTGGTTTCCATAGTGGTTGTGCCAATTTACATTCCCACCAACAGTGCAGGAGGGTCCCTTTTCTCCACACCCTCTCCAGCATTTCTTATTTGTGGACTTCTTAATGATGGCCATTCTGACTGGTGTGAGGTGGTACCTCATAGTAGTTTTGATGTGCATTTCTCTAATAATTAATGATGCTGAGCATTTTTTCATGTGCTTATGGCCGTCTGTATATCTTCTTTGGAGAAATGTCCCTTCAGGTCTTTCGCCCATTTTTCCATTAGTCTGTTGGCTTTTTCACTGTTGAGTTGTCTAAGTTGTTTGTATATTTTAAAGATTAAACCCTTGTCAATTGCATCATTTGAAACTATTTTCTCCCATTCTGTAGGTTGTCTTTTTGAGTCTTTTTTTTTTTTTTATGGTTTCCTTTGCTGTGCAAAAGCTTGTCAGTTTGATTCGGTCCTGTTGGTTTATTTTTGCTTTGCTATCTGCTGCCTTGGGAAGTTCTTAAACTCTTAATGCCTTAGTTTTCTCACCTCCAAACTGGGGGACTACCTCCTCATTTCAACTGGACGAGTAGGTGAGATGGTGCATATAAAGCATTTAGAATAGTATTTGACAGTAGTAAACAGTCAGTAAACATGAGCTATGATTGTGAATATGATAACCATTAAGTCACACTGAAAGCACCCCACCTCATTCCCAGCATCCTTAAATCTTTTTTTTTTTTTTTTGGCCACAGCATGCTGAAGTTCCGTTCCTGGGTCAGGGATCGAACTCCCATCACAGCAATGATAGGTCCTTAAGCCACTGAGCCACCAGGGGACTCCCCAGCATCCTTAAATCTTAATAGTCCTTTAGGCACGAACAGTGGCAATGCCAATGCCTGGCAGCCATGTCTCCTCCATCGCTGTCCCCACCCTTTTCTGATGTGGGAAGTTTGCCTCTGTCCGAGTTTATCCAGTATGAAGAACACTTACCTGCTTACCTGGACTCTGTGCCGCCTTGTTCCGTCTTGCAGTCAGACCGTGCCCCAGACAGAGCTGCTGCCACCCTTGAACGGTGCCCTGGGATTGGCACCCCTCCAGCAAGCCTCCCTCCTCGACCCCCAGTGACCCCTGAATTCCTGGCATGACTGTCGTCTGTATCAGGCATTTACTCCCTGGCGTTGCTCCTGTTATTTTTCTTTCCCTGTCTTGTCTTCATTGGCTCCTGGGAGTCCTGAGAGCACGGACTGTATTAGAGCTGCCTCCTGCGGGGGATTTCTCGCTCAGCGAAAGGGCCTTAAAGAACATCTTGGTTGCAGGCTCACCATTCGTTAATTGTTCATTAAAAGCAGTATACACGGTCGGCAGTTTTCATCCCTGTCTAGGCCTCTTCAAAAGTCAAAATAATTTGGGCGTCACAGAATCATATTTTGCTGCCTCCTCAGATGTGACCGCACCAGAATCATTCCTTCACCGCAGCCTCGGCTCACCTTGCGCCGTCGTGAGCGCCCCCGCAGGTAGCGGTTGTCTGCTAGCCAGCCCCGTTCCCGCATCTGGCAGGTGTCCAGCCCCAAATGGCCTCCCGCTCGCCTGCCTCTGTGGGTGGCTGTGCTTCTCCTCCTGGCTGCGGTTCAGACCCCACTGCCCCGCTTCCCCTCGGCCTGTCAGTCACCCCTCTCTGGGAGACGCTCCCCAAGGCCCACCCTCCTTCTCCCCAGCCTCCGGTCACAAACAACTGCTCCGAGGCAGGCTGGTCTTTGTTTAACCTTCCTTTCGTCTGATTTTGGGCTAAAGAGGAAGATAAATGACACTCTGTCTCTTTAAGGTAAAAAAGAGGCATTTTTAAAAAACCTATTTTTTTTTTTGGCTTTTAAGAGGAAAAAAAAATCCTCTAAGTTATTAGGGGAAAGAAAATCCTTTGACTTCAGCAGCCTCTGGCAGTCTGGTGATGCTGAGACAATATACCTGTCAGCATCTATCAGATTTGGAAAACAAAGCCATCTGCATATGGGGAAATGTGGGGGTGCTGGGGAGGGAGAAGAGGTGGTGAAGGCCAGTGGGGGATGCAGGGGTACCCCCCACTCCTAGCTGGCAAGGCCCTGGTGCTTCCTGCTGCCTGTGGCTGGCCGGGACCAGAAACATGCAGACATTTGGGAAGGGAGTCCGAAGGCGGGAATTTTCAAATTATTTTCAAAAGTAAAGATTTTAGAGTTCATCCCTTCATGGGGGGGTGCGGGTAAAGGAACTCGGGTCTGTAAAACGGAGGGGACGTGCTCCAAGCAGGTGCCCTAAGGCTGGAAAGCAGTTTCCTTGGCTTGTGGGTCCCCCCCGTTTCTCAGTTGTTGAACGCGCCCTTTGTGATCTTCCTCCCTGCCCCCAGCGCTCGGTCCTCCTTTCCCCCGGACTTCTCCGCATTCCGCCCCCGGAAGCCCAAGGTCACCTCCCAGTCCAAGTCTCCGACTGGCTGGTGCCCTGAGCCGCCTGCCCCAGGCAGGGGTCACTCCAGAGCAAATTTTCTAGGAGCCGGGCTCTGGCTTCTTTCCAGCAGGGCCAGACGCCCCCAAATGCTCCTTGGGATAAAGCGCCAATCTGCCCTGGGGCCGGGCCCTGAAACGTCAGTCCACTGAAGTGACAGAAGAGTGTTCACCATGAGCTTAAGTTGCGCCAGCACCGGAGGCCGATGGCCCAAGGTTTTGCTGGTCGCGTGGACCCATCTGAACTCTCGCTGTGTCTTGTCGTCGCTTCATTCGTCTGCGCTTGTTTATTGGGTTTTTTGGTATGTGTCATGTCTGAGTCGAGCGGGTGGCCCGTCACTCCCATCTGCCCGTGACCCCCCAGGTCAGCCTCTTCTTTCCTCAGACTCCCCAGCACGCAGGGAGCGCCGCGCGGGGCCGGGCAGGGGCTGCCTCCCCCGTGCCCGGCTGTTCCACATCTAATAACCTGGCCTGAGTGAGGGCCATCAGGACCCTCTCTAGAGAGTTCGCTCTAAAGCGTGCAGGACGGACTGCTCGTCTGTTCAGACTGATGGAAAACCACTGAAGGGGATTAGCAGTTTTTGGACCGAATATGGGCTGGAGTCTGGAGCCCAGGATCCTGGAGGGTACAGCCTTGTGCTTCGCAGACGGCCCACCTCCCGTGCCTGCCGAGAGCCCCTCTTTGCCTGACCCCACATCCTGGTTGGCACTGGGACTTCCTGGGTTGCCGTCACCTGGCCACCAATGACCAGTTAAGGGCTGTGCTGGGCTCTTAGCCTCTCAGGAGTGGCACCTGTCGTTCTTTAAAACCACATACACTTTATCTTCTTTCTGTCTTCACTTTCCCTTTTTCATGAAATAGAAATCCCCCGAGCATTTCGAGCCCACAGAAAGCACCAGAAAGAACCCTTGCATGAGACACCTGAGTTTTTACCCCCGGCTAATAGCTGTTGTGCCTTGGACAAGGTGCTCAACCTCTCTGAGCCTATTTATCCCTCTGCAAAATTGCGGCAATGTAATGCACTGTGTGAGGCTGTTAAGAGGATTAAATAAGAGAAAGTGTATCATTCATTTATGTGTTCAGTGTTTCCTGGACACCTGCTGCATAGTGCTGCTCGCTATTCCAGGGGTTAGAAGTACGTTAATGAGCAAAACAGCCAAGAGCCTATTCAGTTCCACTGACCTGTTTTAAAATCAAATGAGGAGTTCCTGTTGTGGCGCAGCGGGTTAAGAACCCAGCTAGTACCCATGAGGATGCAGGTTCAATCCCTGGTCTCGCTCAATAGGTTAAGGATGCGGTGTCGCCGTGAGCTACGGTGTAGGTCACAGACGCGGCTTAGATCCCACGTGGCTGGGGCTGGGGTGTAGGCTGGCAGCTGCAGTTCTGATTCAACCCCTAGCCCAAGAACTTCTTTGTGCTGCGGGAGCGGCCATAAAAGTAAAAATAAAAGAAAATGAGATAATAAAATAATAAAATAAAATAAGCTGGGGAGAAATTGAAGTCTGGGTGTAAGGCATCGTTCCATCCACGTGGTCTGTCCCTCTGCTCTGGCCAGATGCCTCCACCCCCCATCCAGGCCCGGCTGTGTGTGAAGAGCGCAAAGGAGAAAAAGCAAAACAAAGCTATAAAATTTCTTATAAATTATACCTTTTAATCCTCACCTGTAACATAGGTGTCACTGTGCCCACTTTCCACATCAGAAAATCAAGGCTCCAAAGGTTTAGGTCCCTTGCTGCAGGACAGCAGCATCTGCATTTGAACCCAGGCCCTCTGACTCTTTCGGTTCCACCGAGCTGCATCCATATAGCAGGTTGGCTCTGTCACCCGAGTCAGTACTGATTATGCTGGGTCCCCAAAGCCAGAGAGGAATTCTGCAGTGGATTGGGGGGGGCAGCCCACAGGTGCTGGTGTTTGTATCTGTGGACGTGTGGGGGTGTCAGCGACAGGGAGCTCAGTAGGGAACTGGTATTTGGGCTGCTAAATCACCACAATTTGTATTAAGCAAAAACATAGTCATTATGTACCGCGCGCGGGCTGCCGCAGCTGCCTCACGCTGAAGAGGCAGGAGGCTGATGGCGCTTTGGCCTGGGGTCTTGGCAAGAAGCTTCCACCAGCGGTGCTGAGATGCTCTTCTGGGGCCAGGAGGTGGGGAGCAGGTGGTGGGGAGGTGAGAAGAGAGGGCGATGGGCGTGCGCCTCGCCCCCTCCTCCTTGCACAGCCCCTCATCAGCAGGGCCATTCCAGTTCTCATTAACACGAGCAAATAGGCAGCCCAGTCTGGGCAGGGGACACATGTGTTGATATTTAATTATATAGTGTGCACTGAGTATATTATGGCGCCTCCAGGGAATGGCAGCTGCAGACAATGAGGTGCAACGGAGTACGTTCAAAACTACTTAGTTAATTAATGCATTAGCCGCTCACTTCGCTATGGGGAAGGAGGGGCCTGGGGGAGACAGGACACCAGCTACTTTCCTGGTGCCTTCTTCCCCCTTCTTGTTCTTTTCTTCCTCTGAGCCCTTCCCTTCCAGAAGGTCTGGGAAATTCTCAACGGTCAGGGCAGCCCCCATCAGGGGCTCTGGTCAAAGAGTTAGAGAGCAAAGAGCGTGAGAGCTCAGCACTGAGAGAAGTGCAGTTGGAAATGACTTGTGGGTTTCCTTTGTCTAGTTGATGCCAGTCCCCAGCGACCTAGAGACTCAGGCATCAGCTAACTGACATTCCAGCGTAGCCCCGAGCTCTGCTCTCTATTTTGGGAACTCCCTCTCCTGTGCCATAGCCCCAGGTGCAGACTCACGCAGGTGCTGAGTCGCATAGAACCCCACTGCACTGGGAACTGAGTGGTTTGGGGGCGATGAGGGGGAACATTGCCAGTGGAAGGCATCTTGCTGTGAGTGAGCCAGGTAAGGTGTGAGGGACCCAAGCCAGAGGTTAGGAATTCATCCACTTGGAAACTGAAAGGGCTAGAGATCCTTTCTGCAAAGTTCCTGCCAGTGCGGGTCCGTCACCCACCGCCAAATCTGTACCCCCTTCCCGCCGTTGGTGAATTATGATGTCAACGCATGAAGACCCGTTTCGTGTTCTGTGCAAATCTCATTCTTGAACCACTCTGCCTGTTTATGACTTTCTGTTTCCTCGCCCCCTGCTGTACGGACTTGGTCTCTTTGAACTTTTGGGACGTTTTCCAAAGCCTTCTACCTGCCTTTGTCATTAAGCTTTGAAGTTATCTATCTGGTTCCCTCCTGGTCTAAGCCGCTGGGGACAAAGCCCAGGTCGCAGTCAGCTTTCCATGCCCAGCACAGTCCTTTGCACAACAGGCCTTCAAGCAATATTTGAAGTGATGCACTCTGTCTTCATTAGATCTTCAGGAGGTCCCAGCAGGTCGTGAGCCAGTCTCCTTGTCTTTGGAATCCCTGCTCCCACTGCCGTGGACAGATCCTGGTGGCCGGCTGGCTGCTCCACTCCCAACCAGCCCAGTATCAGCATTTAGGGTAGTTACGCAAGCCAGAGACCTTCGGTAGGAGTTCCCAATCAGTTGAGATTTCTCTCTCTTCCCAAATCTTGATATTTGGCGTTGATTTCTTTCCACCCCGTGTGGTAAAGGTGAGCAATGTAGGCTGCCTTTCCCTGGGGTGGTGGAGGTGGGGGCCTTTTTGGTGTCCTGTCTCCTTGGACCTCAGGAGGCGGGCCCTGCCTTGTGGGGAGTGACGTGCGGTTTCTCTGTCCAGAATAAATAGCCCTCTTCTGTAGCAGGAAGTGAGGCCGTACAGGGACGTTTCTGAGCGGGAGGGAGGAGCACAGGAAACACTGAATCCGTTTGCCAGTGGAAGCTTCGGAACATTTGTTTTCTTTGGTCAAAAACAGACCCGGATACCTTGGTCCACGTAGCAGATGGTGTCTCTCCTGGAAGCTTGGGGCTTCCCTGGGTGCTGGGCCTCTGCAGCCCTGGGACGCCTCAGCCACAAGCTTGCCTCTGGGTCCCATGGGAGAAGAGTGATGGCCTCGAGTCTAGTCTGGTGCTAGGACCAGCCCCGAACCTAGGACAGGCAGTCCAGTCTGTGCGCTTTTATTTTTTTCTTAAGTTGTATTGACGTATAGTTGAGGTACACGGTTGTGATCATTTCTGCGGTACGACAAAGTGACCCGGTCGTACATGTACACACATCCATTCTTGTCCAGATTCTTTTCCCACATCAGCGAATGCAGCACACTGGGCAGAGTTCTCTGTGTTGTACAGCAGGTCCCCGTTAGCCAGGCATTCCTAGGTCTCAGTGTGAAGTCGCCTGTCCCCAGCCTCCAGTCCACACCTCCCCCCACCTGTCCCCTCTGGTAACCCTACATTTCTCAAATTCCGTGAGGCTATTTCTGTTCCGCAAATAAGTTCATTTGCATCCTTTATTTTTTTTTTTAGATTCCACATATAAGAGGAATTGTCTAATGTTAGACAAATTAAATTAAATGGTGGTTTTCCTGGGCTTGTGGGAGAGACCCAGGAGTTCTTCCCCGACAGGAAGGTTACATGAGCAAAACCCTTGACGAAATAGAGGATGCAGGATGCACCCCGGACAGGAAATCAGAAACCACTCATTCAAATGCATGCTCTGTCACTTCCCAGATGCATGACCTTGGGCAAGTCTCATAAACTCACAGAGCTTTGTTTGCCCGTATATAAAATTAGGATAATAATTCTCACCTCGCAGGCATGTGGTGAGGCTGCAGCGAGGTACTGTCTGTGGACACACTTCAGAAGCAATAAAAATATCTATAAATGCCAGGTATTACCATGCTCTCCCTTCGAGGCCTCGGTTCCTTCTCCTGGGTAAGAGAAGCGTGCTATAAAATGAATCTGAGCCCGGGTACCCGTCACCCCGGGCAGAGAGGGCCAGGTGTCTGCAGTAGAGACCCAGTACGGGGCTGTCCAGCCCTCGTGAGAGAGGCAGCCCGAAACCCTTCCTCTCCACGCTCCTTTGCAGATTCAAATTGGAGGCAGAAGAGAGGCTGAGGTTCGGCACATTTGGTTCCACTGCCGACTTCCTGTCCCGGAGAGCTCACGACTCTAATTCCCAGCGCCGGCCCCCACCTAAGCCTCTTTGCTAAACAGAGTATTTTTAACCTGCCACCTCCTTCCGCTCTGTGATCTGCAGACAAGGGTCCCGGCGAGATAACAGAATCCATTAGTGCCGCCAGCGGCAGGCAGTGCCTGCAAAGTACGTCCTGAGGAGCGCCCGCCGCAGCCGCCCCGCCAGATGATGGACA
>PVHT020000175.1:26739375-26786965 GCA_004024745.2 Catagonus wagneri
GTTCCTCTCCCCTCCCGGCCCAGGCCAGCCGAGCCGAGGCTTTTTCCATGGCTTCCTGAACTTGGGCAGACACCTGCCACCCTGCCTTCAGTCAGCGGCCGCCTTCTTTAACCCTTTTCACGGCTCGCCGCTGCGGCTGGGCTCGACTCGGACTCCTGAGCGAGGTCCTGCGTCCGGCCACCAGGCCCGCTGCCTCCCCCTCGCCTCCCGCGCCCACGCCAGCTCCGGGTGCTCTTTCCTCGGGGCCCTTTCTCAGCCCGCGCTTCAGGTCCCACGTCCCCAGCAAGCCCCTCCCGGATCGGTCAGTTGGTCCTCGCTGCGGGCGAAGCACTTAGCAGGGGTGAGTTATTTCGGATCCTTTGTCTGAGGCCGTGAGCCCCGGGGCCGGTGTCACAGACTTTGGGAGGGGCCTGTGTGGGCTCCACACTTGGTCTGTCCCTTTGCCAGCAGGCTGACCTTGGCTGGGGAACGCAACCTGTGCGCGCCTTACTTTGCTCGCCAGCCGTTCGGGCTAAGACTGGAACCCATCTCGCTGGGACGGCTGTGGGCCTCTGACCCTCGTCACGGGGGAAGCGCACAGGAAGGGCCCCTGCCTGCTAATATCTGTATGTCCGGCGTTATCGCCGTCTGCCCTTCTCTCCCGACTGTGAACTCCCAGAGGCCGGGAAGTGCACAGAATTCATCCTTGTATTTCCCCTAAAGGGACCTGCTTCTTCTTCTCCTCGTGGTTTCTTGTAACTTCTCCCGGAAACACAACCGGCTCAAGCTAGGAAGGGCCGCCCGGGCCCCCTGAGTAAAGGCTAGTTTTCCTTCTCAGTAAACGGAAGCCCAGTGGAGCTGAAAGACCCACTCAGAGCGCACAGCAAGGGCGCAAGGAAACTGGCGCTCAGGGGCTGAGCCCGGGTCTAACTGAGGCTTTCCTGCGCCAGTGCAAATGCTCTTTCTCCCTGCACTTTGGAGAACAGATGGTCGGTGTCAGCTCCAGCCTTCTCTTGGCATTTCCCTGGGCCATGCTTTCAGATGGCCCCTCAGCCCCCTGCCCTCCCCGCTGATGGCTCTCTGTGGTTCTGAGCCCTCTGGCCTTCCTAATGAGGCAGGTGTTCCTGCCTTCCAGCCAGGATGCTGCGTGTGCCTTAAACAGGGAGGCTCGAGCCAGATGGGGGCTTGGCCTCACCAGAGCTTCCAGGGGCGGAAAAGAGAGGGGGACCCGGTCCAGCAGGCACAGGCCGGCTCCCCTCCAGCAACCCCCCTCCCCCCGCCAGGCACCCAGGCACCCGGACCGCATTCAGACTCCTCCCTTCACTGTGGATTGGCTATGACTGGGAAAACGCATTAAACATTGCACAGAATAGTTGACGCGTAATTAATAAAGTACAGATTTTGGCTGGAAGCCTCAACTTAAAATAGCAGCACGGCTGTGAGGAGAGCCAGGACAGAGGAGAGCGCTCAGAGGATGGCCAGCCACGTGACGAGCGCCCAGACCCTCACCTCTGTGACTAACAGGGCCGCTTCTCTCTGAAACTGAGGAGGGAGGAGGAAGATAACAAGTGCATACTTTTTTTTTAAGAAGGGTGACACTGAGGCTCAGAGACGTGAAATGTCTTGCCCCAGGACACGTGTGTGCCAGCAATGAGCCAGAGACCCGAGCCTGGCCGGCCCCGTGACACGCAGGTGGCAGGAGACCACCTTCTGGGTCCCTCTGGACCGCTTTCTGGCGAGGTTGCACCCCCAGGGCTGCTTTTAATTTGAGAGACGTTTTAATGGCATTTTGACACAGCCTGTTCCCTCACTGATTCTCCAGAGAGGCTGGAGGGAGCTTCACATCTTCTTTGAAGAAGCAAAAAAAAAAAAAAAAGACCTTCTCTTCTGCCAGCTCGTTCGGAGGGCCCTTTGCTGCAGTCCCCCAGCCATGCGGTGTGAGGGGAGAGGTGAGGGAAGGGGCTGGAGGACTCCGAAGGAGAGGGGAGAACAGGCTTCTGTGGTCAATTCGAATGCCTGGCCCCGGGGGACTTTCTCCGCTGAAGCTGGAGCCCTGCTGCTTTCTGCCAGCGGATCCCAACCCGGTTTTCTCAAGCAAAATGCAAATTTCAGCCCGGCTCCTCAACCCTGGCAGGGCAGCATCACCTGGAGCCCACCCATCGTTGACGAGCCACCCAAGGCAGACCTGAGAGAGGAGGAGCGCAGCCCCCGAGGGAGGAGGCCGCGGCGGAAGTTTCCAGAATCTTCCGAATGAAATCAGAGAGCGGAACCTTGCCGCCCAAAGGGAAAGTGAGGCGGGCCGGGAGCCCCAGTGTGATCTCTTCGCTTAGAATCCTTTCCTCTCCGAGAGGCAGAAACGAACTTGATCTTCCTGTTGGACGAGCAGTGAGCGGGTGAGGGCGCGTGGAAGCCCGTCGTGTCGTGAGACCCCCCAGGCCCTCGCGGAGAGCGCTTCCTCTGTTCTTCCCGTGGCGCAAGGGGAACCCCACTGGTTTCCACGGCCTGATTCGCGTCGCGTTCGTTTCTCTGGCCCTGAAGCCCGAGCACACAGAAGGGCTTCGGAGATGGGGGCGGTCAGATCCCCGCCCACGCCCCCCCTCCCCGAGTCTCACTGTGCCCGTCTCTTGAATGGGGATAGAGGCGAATTCCTTTTGCCCGGCTGCCGAGCAGGCTGAAGGACAAGTTGCTGCCAGGTAGCCACGCAGCCACTTGGGGCTGCCCGTTCTTCCAGGTTCCAGATTCCCCAGTCTTCCCCCCACGCCTGGGTCGGCGCCAGCCCGATAGACCCGATACTCAGACAGACCCCACCTCCGGGCGCTCACGCCGGCACCCTATGTTCTCGAATATCCCGAACTTGAACCCAGAACCTTATGCGTCTTCTTCTTCTTCCCGGGAGAGATAGGTCAGCGCGCCAGAGCCGGGGCGCAGCCATCGGCCCATTTCCTGGCTCAGACTCTTTCTGCTTCTGGTAGGTCTTGTGCCGACGAAGGAGAGACGGGGCAGGGGAGCAGCGCGCCAGCTCTGGTGCCGCAGGAGGGAGGGCGCGGCTGGCGGAGAGGCAGCGTGGGTTGCACTGGCGTTTCGGCGCGGGCTTCCGCTGGGCAGCTGCATCGGAGCCCAGGAGCCTCAGCGCCCACTTTGTGGGCAAAGCCGGTACGGCCCATCTGGAACTGGTCCACGCCGGCCACCTACCCTCCCCCGCCGGTGCTCATTGGAGGAGCCTCCACGGGGAAGCAGGGCCCAGCTCTCCTTACCCTGCAGGTCAAGTTCGAGGTTTCCCCCAGGTCCCCCGCACCAGCCTGGTCCTTCCTTCCTAACGGGAGGGAGCCAACCTCAAGGCTCCAAGGAGCGCTGCAGAAAGCAGAAGGCGCCTCAGAGATTGGGCCGAGCTTGTCCCAGGGTTATCCCGAGCTTATCCCGAGCTTATCTGGGGGTTAAGCCAGCCCCAGTCCATTTCAGCAGGAACTCCGAGAGGGCATCGAGTAGCAATATCTCGCAGCATCCTCACAGCCCTTGGCTGGCAGAGTCCCAAAGCTCCCCAGGTGTCTGGTGTCCCCAGTTTCGCACCCCTCCGATATCCTAGGTGCCCAGACTCTCACAAGGGAAGGCTGCCAGGGCCAGAAGGCACAGCCTTATGCAGAGACCGGGGCAACCAGCTGACAGCCTTGCACTCCCTCCTCTGCTCTGTCCTGCTGGTTTGCTTGGGCCCTCGAGGGCGTCATTTGCTTTCCGAGGGGCTCCGTTTCTTCTTCTCCGGTGGGACACCCGCCCTTGCAGGCTGACCATGAGGATCAGAGAGGGAAATGCAGACGGTGGAAACGGCACGAATGCCAAAGCCCTCCTGTGCATGCTCTCAGCAGGGCAGATGACAATGCAGTGCGGTTACAGCAGCCAGTGCCAGCCTCAGCTGGGACACTGACCCCCAGGGCCCATCCCCCACCTCTCTGAGGATCCTCCCAAAGCCTGAAGGAGAGGGATTTATATCCCCATTTTCTCGGCATCTTCCTACCTCCCCAGTCAGTGGGAGTCACGGCTGCCTTGGCGTCACCCACCATATCGGATTAACCTTTGATCGTCACCCACCCGGCACGTGGGGTCTCCCTGGCCTCGCAGGCTGAGAAGCATCCCTTCCCCGTGAGCAGGAAGGAAAGCCCCCCACCCCCTGAATACCCTCGGCCTGGTGGGCTGGAGGTAGGGACCACTGCAGCGAGGATCCAGAAAGCTGAGGAAAGTTCCCCCTTTGTTGGAAAAACCTGACGGGGTCAGGGGCAGCTCAGACCACCTGGAGGGAATCAGGCCCTTGTGCCCAACGCCTGTCTCTTTTCACAACAAACTCTGAAAACAGCCTGTTTTCCCAGCACAGCTCCCTGCACAGTGTTTGCCTAATCCGTCTGTCCAAAATCCCTCTCCAAACACGCGGTTTCCTGCCCAGCGCTGGCAATCAGAGAGCTAATTATCCGGGATTAGAGATGGAATTGGGACGGGGGCGGGGGGGACTCCCATTTAATTACAGGAAAAAATTAGCCCAAGTAATGTGGGCGAAGCCACTGGGGTTAGAATTGAAGTTGAGGTTTGAAGGCAGGCACTTTGGAAGGCGTGGGCACCCATGGTCCAGCCTGGTGCCTTCTGCTCTTGACTGTCCCTGGAGGCCATGAGAGGAGGGTCGAAGGAGGGCTCCGAAACCTTCTGTGTTGGGGGTCGGGAGAGCCGGTGTGTGTGTGTGTGTGTGTGTGTGTGTGTTAGAGACTCTGAGCAGAGAAAAGACCAAGGGGGGTAACAGACACATGGAGAAACTGGAACTGGCAGGACAAACACAGGGAAGAAAGGGAGAAGGAGACGGCAAGTGGGAGGCACACGGGGACTGCTCTCGAAAGCTGATGTTTTAGCGGCCGCTTCTCTGTCCCGCAGTTCCTTTGGGCCAGTCTGTCTCTTTTTCTCTTCCTTTCTTTCTTCTTTCTTTTGGCTTTTTAGGGCCTCACCCACAGCGTATGGAAGTTCCCAGGCTAGGGGTCAAATCGGAGCTGCACCTGCCGGCCTACACCACAGCCACAGCCACGCAGGATCCCACTGAGCAAGGCGAGGGCTCGAACCTGCATCCTCCTGGATACTAATCGGGTTCTTAACCCACTGAGCCACAAGGGGCTCTTCCCGGGCTAGCATTCGGTCACGTTCCCTTTCCTGGGGAAGAGCAGAAAGGCCCCGGAAGCGGGCCTCTCTCAGGCCTGCCCCTCCCCCTCTTCCCACTCTCCTCCCTCCAGCGCCCGGCACACTGACCCCGTTTTGCCACACACAGTACAGGTGACGGGTGTGTCGGGCCTGGCGGGGCTTGTGGATGCCAGCAGGTGTTCCTTTTGCTACTGAGTCTCTCCTGTGGCCTGGAGAGGGGACGTCCTGCCGGTCCCTGCTTTTTCTCCTAGGGGAAGACTCTCCTGGCTCAGAGAAGCAGTCCTTCGTGAACTTAGTTGTTCTTCAGTAGCTGGGGAGCAGCCTCACGGGCCAGACCCAGAGCTGAGCTACGGGTTTTCATTAGCCCACGCAGAGTGCAGATTGAACTCTGGCTCTAAGTTGGGAGCGGTAACCCCCTCACTTGTTCGCTCCCTTCCAACACCTCACACACCCTTGAACCATCCTGGGAGAGGTCCAGAAACACCCCCTGGGCAGCGCCTGCCCAGAGACAAAGGCTACGCGCCCCCAGCACAAAGACCGGAGAATACGTCGAAGCAGCATATGACAGAATGCGAATCTGTGTGGTGAAAGGCGTATGAGTTCGTGAGCATAATCATTTATGTATATTCCTATCCCACTTCTTTCCAAATAAGGAATTAGGTGACTTATAAAAGATTTGGCAACCATATGGAGTGAAAATTAGCATGAAATCAGAGAGTTCAAAGCCGTAAGAGAGGAGTGGAAATAAATATGCTAAGAATAATGCCAATATAGGCACCAGTACCCAGCCTCAAATTTGGCCTGAGTATCCTGGCAGCCAAATCAAAAAAGGAAATGAGATGAACTAGAAATCTTTAGTCTCCCGGAGAAGTGTAACAATTTTTCAGGAGAGGCAGTCCCCAGACCAGATATCACATTTCTATATGTGGTTTATCATGTGAGCCCTGGTACAGAAACTAGGACAAAAGCTCAGCATCAAAATCGGAAGCATCTTTGTATATGGCAATTTTTTATATTAACTTCCACTAAGGTGCCAAGGCTCTGACGTCCACATAACAATCGTCATTCAATGAATTACTCTCGAGGAGTAACCAACAATAAAAAGCAAGTTGATGAGGCTGTTGAGGAAAGTGAAACATGCTGGTTAAGCTTTTATGATCCAAGTTTATGGCTTTCTGGAGCTCTAACTTGATTCAAGGGTGGAAGGCAAATTTTTACGCGCCCCTTCGTGGTTGGCACTCTGCTAAAAGTTGAATACAATGAACTATATAGATTTGGCTTCTAAGCCTGGGAATTTGTATTTTTTGTTGGCACTTCTCAAAAGGCTCAGACAGCAGACGAAGAGCCTTCAAATGACAGTAAGAGGGTAACGCTGTATGAAGACAAAGGTGAGGGCATTTTGGGGAGGCTGCCTGGGGCTTAGTAAAAGGTCGTACAAGCCAACTGAGCCAGGTTCCAGTCTCTCTCTGCCACTCTCTAGGTATGTGGCCCAAGGCAAGTTACCCGACCTCTTGGAGCTGTAGTTTCCTCATCCGTGAAATGGGTTTGGGGGATTAAAGTAGATATTTGGTGTGGTGTGCCCGGCGCCCCATCCAGCACACAGTGCTCCACTAGCAGTCACTGCGCCCCATCCCAGGGTTACTGAGGGGACAGCGCTCCTAGCACAAGGGGAGGAGCCGCGAGCAAGTCAGGGAGACTCCAGAGCTCTCCGGGCCTCACCAGGTGGCTAGGGACCCGTCGCCCTCCTGAGAAATCCCCTCGAAGCCGTCAGGTTCCTAGTGGTCCGGACTGTCCGAAGCAATTCCAAGGATGCGCCAAGCTGTGTTTTCTCTCTCCAGGATTTGCTCTCTCTCTCCCTGCTCTGTTTCTATCACGGTTTGCCTGGGACACCCATGGCCCTCCCTCCTTTCCCTCGTCTGTTTTCCTTCCTCTTTGGAAATGCCCAGGACTTGGGCAAGGGCAGGCCCGCCTCTCCCTGTTAAGGAAAGTCCGTCCTTCCCGCCCAGCCCCATGGTCTCCCCACGCCTCAGCGCTGGGGGCCCCTCCCCTGCTCCTCAAGGTGAGAGGCAGGTGTCAGGATGAGGGGCAATGCTTCCTGCTTCTCCTTGAGGCATCCATTGTTCAGATTGCACGCCCGCGGGCCCCAGGCAGCCTCTAGGTGACAGCCAGGGGGGTGAGTTCAGGAAGCCAATGATGCTCGCCTGCCCACCGCACCACCCTTCCCTTGAACCTCCGAGCTGGGCGGGAAGAGAGGCAGATCTGAGCCTCGCAGGGCTGGGCGGGGGGCCAGGCACGCACCAGGCTGGTCCCTCAGACACACCCCTCTGCCGCCCTCTGCTCCCCTGCTTTTCTGCAGTGTCTCTGGCACTCTCCAGCTCACTGCCAATCTGTCAAAAGCTACGAGAGGCGAAGTGCTGTTCGGTTAATGATTCCAGCCCCTGGAGAGGTGGAGCGCTCCTTTTAAGAGAAAAAAATAGAGAGGAGTGGGGGTGTGGAGGGCAGGGGAAATGCCTTAGTACTTTGCACAAAAGCTGCACTGTCGCTCCTTCTGGCTCTTTTGAAGGAGCAGATTAGAAGTGGGGAGATTTGCCCCAGCACCTTCTCTCTGTGGGGAAAAGCCTGGAGCCTCCCGCTTCGCTTTCCTCCTTTTCACAAAGCGCAAAGGGTCTGAATCAGAATGCGGCCGTCCTTTCGGCTCCCGTGGCCTCCGCCCTCTGTGTCCCCACCACAGGACCTGTGAGGCCTGAGCAAAACCACTCCTTCTTACTCGGAGAGGCAGCTTTCCGAAGCCGGCTGCCAACTCCCACCAGGCAAAGGGTTCCCGCCCTCCCTCCACGCCCCCCTCTCCCCCAGCTGCTTCCCCGGAAAGGCCTGAGAGTGGGGGTGACCCGAGGCCCCAGGGGCCCCCAAAGAATTCACTCCCTGCCCAGTTTTCCTCCTCGATCTGGTCCCACCCAAGTCTGCAGATCAAGAGGAAATCAGTCAAAACTTCACCTCCATGTGGCCCTCTGCAGCGTTCCAGATGCCACGTACCTTCTCTAACTTGTTCCCGCCACAGCCTTGCCGTGTAGGCAGGATTGTTTTTTTACCAGTTTTGCAGATGAAGAAAGTGAGAATTAACTCCCTTGCCTGAAAGCCCCCCGAGTGGCCTCCGCCCCCAGTGAATTAAGACATCAGCCGTGACTGGACGGTCAGCACCTGTCAGAAAGGAAGTTTGAAGTGTGGGGCTTGAAAGGTCTAGAAAGGAAACTGAAAAGCCTGGGAGGAGGCTGCCCTCTCCCTGGGGACCAGACCTGGGCGCTCTTCCATTGCCATCATCGCCAAATGGGATCTGCCTTTGTGGGGGGAGAGGGTCGAAAGTGATTTTGTGTCCTGTTGCCCCCGGCGGTCTTGATCTTTGTCACCTGCTCCCATCCGCATACAGAGACTCCCATCTGCTGCAGAAGTGCAGCCACTGCTTGGGCGCCATGGTGTGTGGCCGCCCAAGTTCACGAGCACACGGCATCCTGGGTAGCAGGGGCCTCTCAGGGATGGGGGGGGACAGGCAGCTGGAATGGAAGAGCAGGGGCTGCGCTTTGCTGGCCATTGAGCCCACCGGGGGTTCTGCTAATGCTCAGAGAAAAGGCAGTGCCGGGTTTGCTCTGCACAAGGCCAAGCCCCGCTTCCCTTCTTCACCACCCTCTCTGCCCCCGTCCCCGTCCCCGCCCCCAGAGAGCTCCTGGCACCTGCTGCACTGTTGTACCCAGCCACCAGCAGGGCTGTGTGCTGGCACCATGCCTGGTATCTGTGGGCGTCAGCACAGGAGGGGGCGGGCTTCGAGGAGAAGCAGGTGTCCGGCCACAGAGACACTGGTGGCGGGGAAGGGTCTCTGAACAGCGGTGCCGGGGCGGGCGGCTGCAGTCCGTGGCGGCTCGAGCAGATGAGACCGGCCTTGCTCACCCCCTCCACCCCTTCCCACCTTGCTTAGAGTGATCTGGCCCCAGAAGAAGAGTAATGAATTAATTAGGGGTCCGTTGTCATGAAGCATCTCATTATTATAAGTCCCGCTCCTGGGAGGGGAGGTGGGAAAGGTGTGGAGACGATAGCTACTCAGACAGAGTCTTTTAAAAGAGCTAGACCCTTCCTCAAGCTGTCTGTTCTGTCCTTGGGCTCTGCCAGGAAGGCAGACACGCGAAGCAGACAGGGCACCCCTGCGCAGCCCCCCGGCTGCCCCAGGTTTCAGGGGGTGGAGGCTTTCTGGCCTCACTGCCCTTCGCTCTTCTGGCCCCGTTTCTCAGACCCTGAGCCTGAGCCCGTCTCTGTAACCCTAACCCTTGCTTTCCGCCTGCATTGCAGCCAGCAGAGCTCCGGCTCAGTGGCCCCAGAGTTCTTTTCACAGCAGCACCTTGAGTACTTTTCTCCGGAGCGCTCTTCCTAGTCCAAGAGGAATCGAAAGGATCGTTTCTCCAGGCGCAAATGTGTAGCGTGTGTGTGTGTGCCGGGCTCCTGAGGACGCCGTGTGCAGGGTCGGGGTGTGAACCTGGATCCCCGCCTCCCCTCCTCCTTCTCTCCCCATATTCTCTGCTGGAGGTTGGAACACAGAGGCCCAGGAGCCCGGGCTGTCTGCCTGCCAGCTCCGTGACCTCGAGGAAGCCACCTGGACTCTCTGAGCCGCGGTTTCCTCATCTATGACATGAGGACAAAGGAGCGAGGTGACAATTAAGTGAGGAAATGTGCGTCAAGCCCCTGGCATGAGATCGAACAATAGCAAGGGCTGAAAAAATGTGGGCTGTGACTAGGTTTCCCTTCCCACCCAGTTTTAGCTCAAGAACCCATCCACTCCATCCGCATATGTCATTGAGGTCCGACTCTGCACACAGTAGGACCAAGCCCAGTAAGGCCTATGAGCTGTACAAAACATACGGCTCATTTCTAGGACCTGACAATCTTAGGAGCTACACGTGGAGTTCCCGTTGTGGCTCAGTGGGTTAAGAACCTGACGTAGTGTCCATAAGATATGGATTCGATCCCTGGCGCCACTCAGTGGGTTAAGGATCCGGCGTAGTGTAGGTCGGCAGCTGCAACTCTAATTCGACCCCCAGCCTGGGAACTTCCTATGCTGCAGGTGCGGCCCTAACTGTGTATATGTAGGCTTCATGGAGGAGGTGGCATTTGGGTTGGGCCTTGAGGGATGGTTAGGATCTATGAGGTAGAATAAATTGTCAGGCAAAAGCAAGAAGACCGAGAACCTGGGGTATAATTGGAGAGCGGTGAGAAGGGCACGTTAGCTAGACCCCTGAATGACAAATTGAGGGATGTGAACTTCTGTAAGTTATCAACAGGGACAGCAAACGGTATTGTGTGTGTGTGTGTGTGTGACTGTGTGTGCACGTGTGTGTGTGGGTGCATGGATGGGAGTGATGATTTCCCTTTTTTTCTTATTCCAAAAGTAGTGTATGTTCATCATAAAAAAAAAAAAATAGAAGACAAAGACAAGTGAGAGAAAGAAAATTACAAACACCTGAAATTTAAGGATTTTGCATACAAAAAAGGCAGGATCAAGTGTTTTAAGAAGATTAATCTGGCAGTGTTTGGTCGAACAGATTAGAGCAGGAATGCGCTGGAGGCAGTGAGATTTCTCAGGTTGGTGCAGTGACACGGAGAAGAGGCCGTGAAGACCCGACCTAGCCCGTCAGCAGTGGGAAGAGAAGTGCAGTGATGTGGACGCGTTCCTCTCCATGTCCACACGTTCTCCGCACCGGGGGGTACATAGGCCACCTGTTTTTGGGGGGGGGTGTTAATGACTTTTCCTTTTAAGATCTCAGGAGGCTCCTGCGTTCAGGCACAAGCCCTGTGTAGACAGCCATGGTCAGAAGCCTAGACCTCCCTTCCCGTCCTCACAGCCTGCGATGTGTTAGTGGAAGCTAGAGATCACTCTTTCAGATTGTCTAGTGCGTCGCGATGTTGGGCCATTGAAAAGAACGAGTTAATTAAAGGGGATAATAACCTCTGGGGCACCCTGCCCTTTGCTCTTTTCCAGCTGCAGGTGGCCTTCTCGGTCACGCTGGTGGAGACAGCTCTATGATCCATTTTGCTCCCCAGGACTTATATCTCCAGGGGCACCCAGCACTTTCTAGATGTAATTTCTAGTCCCAGGGCAGGCATTGTCCTCTTGTTTGACTTTGGGAAAACCGAGGCCCCAGAGGGAGGCAGAGCGAAAGAGACGGGGTGCAGGCTTTGCAGTCGGGCGGCCTCGGCCCGGCCCCTCGCTGGCTGGGTGACTCTGCTCTGATACCTGACGTTTCTTAATCTGAGACCGGACGGCCTGCCGCATAGGATGGCCAAGATTATTCCTATTTAGGTCTCCAACCTCTGGCACACCGGTTGCCGGGCTCCATAGATGTTTCATAAGTATGTTGAGCTAATTGATTCCGGGGAGCTAGAAAGCCCTGTGTGTGTCCGCTCCCGGGAAGCACTCGTCTCCCTCGCCCCCTGCTCCCCCAGAAATGGGGCGTTTCGAAGGTGGCGGTTAACCTTGGGCGCATGTCACATGCCTCATCTTCACCACCCACGTCCTGTCCCGGAGTTTGGTGAAGGAGGCTGCACCGCCTCCGCCCGGACCCTAAGGTTGGATCTTAATCATTTCCAGCTCCAGGAGCCCGAGGGGTTAGATTCCGTTCTGCCTCGGGCAGGGCGTCCCCAGGCCTGGTAACCCGGGGGCCGTGCTTTGAATGGAGATTCCAAGAGTCCGACCATCGCCAGGGCTTTGGGTCAACAGAGATTCTGATCCAGCCGAAGATGCTCGTTGTTCCTCGTGCATGCCTCCTGCGCCCTGCTCCCCAACTCTGTATGCTCCCTGGGAATTAGGGCTT
Source organism: Catagonus wagneri (assembly GCA_004024745.2). NCBI lineage: Eukaryota > Metazoa > Chordata > Mammalia > Artiodactyla > Tayassuidae > Catagonus > Catagonus wagneri. The sequence goes on from PVHT020000175.1 coordinate 26,751,372, forward strand.
TGCCACTGCGTGATTTGATTTCATCTGAGGCCGCTTCATGCTTCTTCCATCCCTGGCTGTGTTCATCTTATTGTTTCCCAGAACAATCAAGTGCTCTCCTGCCCCTGGCAGCTTCGTCTTGTTCCCAGAACCTCCCGACCTGCCCAGGTCTTTGGCTGGAGCAGCCGCGAAGGTGGGGCTGGTCCAGGGCCGGAGGCCTGATACTCCGGAGCTGCCGATGGAATTCACCCTGTAAGCGCCTGTCCCTTCCTGGGCCTCAGAGCCCAGGCCCCCCCGGCAGAGAGAGAACCAGGAGTTTGCGTTCTTGGGTTTCTAGAATGTCGCTCTCGCCTGAGCCGCAGAGGAGGGAGCTGCTGGGACAGGAGCTCGGTGCCCTTGTGAAGGGCACTTTGTCCTTAATCACAGCGAGGTGTGAACAGAGCCCTTGGCTGCTGGATCGGGGGTCGCTTGGTCATCTGCCCTGGCTGGCAAGGAACAAAGAAGCCACGGTTTAGAAGAGACCCGTGTCCAGCCCCCTCCCCAACCTGAATCCTGACACTCAGCTTTCTCAGAGCACGTGCTCCATAACTACTTCCCGCGTGCCTGTGCTCACAAGCCAGCGTTCTCAGACGGAGCCAAGCGTGCACCAGTCCAGACACAACCGCTTTCCCTCAGGACTCTCCCTCCACTCCAGGCGAAAGCCCTCCTGGGCCTGGCTACCGAAATCCAGGAGCCCCCGGCCCCTCTGCTAGCCCGCCCCCCCAGCTGAATTTCTAGGACGTTTTCCTAACATGCACAGAAATAGAAATAATTGTACGTGGAAATGTCAGTCTCCGGTGTCATAGGCCTGTGATTGACCCACAGCTCGCTGGGGACCAGTGCTAGAAGCCTCTGCATGTGTGTGGGAGTGTACGCACACGTGTGGTGTGTGTGTGTGTGTGTGTGTGTGCACGTGCCTGTGTGTGTGTGCGCGTGCAAGGGTGGGGACCCCCGGGGTCCTCAAAGTGCAGCACATCTCATGGCCCTCCTGCTAGGGGACAGGCAGGGTCCTTGCCTCCCCTCTTGCTCATCTCTCCTGGCTCAGCGCAACCCAAAGGCCAGGTCTTCCAGGCTCCTGTGTCCCTTCCTAGTCACCGGAGCCTTTAGGGACAGGCTCCCAGCTGCTCTCCAGGCTGCCTCAGCCCATTGGACTGTGACTCTGCCTGGTTAGGTCACATTTACGCAGCTCAGGGCCAAGAAGTGGTTGCTGCTGCGTATGTGAGCGTGTGTGTGTGTGCACACGCGTGTGCGCTCACGCGCGTGCGTGCACGTGTGTGTGTGTGTGTGTGTGTGTGTGCATGTGCGTGCGTGTGTCATGTGTGTAGGATAAGGGAAGAAGAGTCTCAGAGACTGAATTTACCAAAGACTTCATTCTATAAATAATTCGGGTCATGAAGCTCTACAAAAATAAACTTCAGCATGAATCCTCACCCTCCCAGCACTAAAGGCACAGCTGCAGATACTCTCTCTCATTAATTCACTGCCAAGTTCAGTCTGAGCAGCACCAGGCCTTCTCCACCTTGGCCCTCTTTAAAGGTCTGTGTGTACACACACACACACACACACACACACACACACACACTGTACACACATACATGTGCACACACATGCATATTCGCATGTATACACGCACACACACACACACTCATATACCATGCAAGCCCAGAGTCCTGAGGCGGAGATAAAATTAAAAAATAAAGGCCTCCTCCGAGGTGAATTTTGGGACCTAAAGTGACCAGACCTACTGAAATTGTTGTTGAGTGCTCAACAAGTGCATGTCAAAAGCCTCACCTTCTGTATGTACTCAGGTCTGGCAAGCCAGAGATCTGGCCTTGGACGTAGCAATAGCGTAGTACGTTTGTATCTGCGTTGCACGCTGAAGCTCGCAAAGAGCTCGCGTTCCCACTCCTCCTTTTCGGTTTAGGCAGCACCTCCACCGGGAAGCCCTCCCTCAGTCCAGGTGAGGTGCTGCCCGCCCTCCATGCCAGCCTCCCTGGGGTCCCCTGGCAAGCCTCCTCTCACACGGGGGAACCCAGGCTGCACTGTGCGTCTTCCCATTCCTGGGGCGTCCTAAGGGGTTCCTCCCTCACAGGGTCCCCAGCTCTTAGCACGGGCCTGGCCCACAGGAGGCGTGTCCTGAGTGACTACTGGACAATACTGGAATCCATAGCTAATAACTCGTTTCATTCTCCCGGCGTCCTGTTGGAGCTCCGAGGACAGAAGTTACCGCCCTTGTTTGGCCGCTACAGAAACTATTACACAAACAAGTGAAGTGACTTGCCTGAAGTCACAGAGCCAATGAAAGAGAAAGCTGGGATTAGATCCCAGCCTGCAGACACAAAGCCGCACCACCCTCTGTGTGGTGGTGTCTCTCCAAGCAATCTGTTTCCTACTGAGAGGCCCGAGAAGAAGATCCTCAATTCTATTGCTCTTCAGCAGCTCTTGCAAAAAAAAAAAAAAAATGCTATCACTACTACTACTACTACTAATAATAACAGCAGCAGTAGCGGCAACGATAATAAAGTGATTTTTAGAGGAGCACGCCCCAAGCAAAAGCTCCATAATTCAGGACTAACTAGAGAAGAAATTGATGCATAAGAAAAAGAGTGTGGAGGGGCCTGCAGGTGAGCTAGTTAATTGGATATGCTGATTTGAATTGGATATTCAAGAGGCTGTCATTAATTTCTGTGTAGGCCCGGCTGTGCTCTAAAGGGCAGCCACCACTAGGATTAGGATTTCTCCTTCCAAAGGGGCCCCTCCCAGCTGGAGGCCCAGTCGGTAAATCTTCCCTGGGTCTCGGCTCACATCCTCCTACCCGAAGCCCATCCTGATAAACTGAATTGTAGCCTCCTAGCACGCTCCCCGTGAATTAGGGTCTGAGTTTATTGTTGCCTCTAAGAAACAGGTGATTGTCTCACCTTGGCCTTGGGGTCTGAAACCAAAAGAGGGGTGAAGGAGAAAATTTAGACTCTCACAAACTCGTCTGCTCAGCTCTTGGTTGCAGGGAACGGCTGTGTTTGCCCATTATTGTCCCCAAAGAGAGTCACGGAGTGGCTGAGCGATCAGGCTCTCGGTGGGAATCCCAGCGTGGCCGCCCTTGAGCTGTGTGATCTTGGGAGAGTCACCTACCTCTCTGGGCCTCCAGTGTCCTATCTGCACAATAGAAATAATAACGTTTACCTCGGAGCTCCCACTGTGGCTCAGCGGAAACCAACCTAGCCAGCATCCATGAGGACGCAGGTTCGATCCCTGGTCTCGCTCAGTGGATTAAGGATCCGGCGTTGCTGTGAGCTGTGGTATAGGTCCCAGATGCGGCTCGGATCTGGCGTTGCTGTGGCTGTGGCGCAGGCCGGCAGCTGCAGCTCCGATTTGACCCCTAGCCTGGGAACCTCCATGTGCTGTGGGTGTGGCCCTAAAAAAATAAATAAGTAACATTTACCTCAGGGTTCTTGTTAGAATGAACTGAGTTCATTTCTGTTAAGTACTTTCAGCGACACCCAGCGCCTTGTAAAAACAGTAGAAGTGGTAGATATTATTAGATTCTTTAGGCAATTGGGGCCCTTTGAAAATCCACCGAGTCCACCCAAACTGCCTTCAGGCAGAGCCACATTTAACCACGAAGCAAAAGAAGTCATCCTGTGTTCAAAACCCTCCTGAGAAGGAGGCTACAGTCCCCTGTGGTCCCCCACTCTGTAGTCCTCATGCTCGCTACAGGAATTCTTCCCTCTCTCTTTTTTTTAGGGCCGCAGCCGTGGCATATGGAAGTTCCCAGGCTAGGGCTTGAATCAGAAATGCAGCTGCTGGCCTACATCACAGCCACAGCAACAAGGGATCCGAGCCATATCTGTGACCTTAGCTGCTGCTTGTGGCAGCGCCAGATGCTTAACCCACTGAGAGTGGCCAGGGCTCGAACTCACATCCTCACGGACGCCATGTTGGGTTCCTAACCCGCTGAGCCACAGCAGGAACTCCCACGACAGGACTTCTTACTGGCTGTAGCCTAAATCTCCTTGTGCAGCGTTGAGGCACATTTTTCCTTCTGCTCATCTCCGTAAGGACTGTCACCTTTCACTGTAGCGCACTGTCCTTCTTATGCCTCTTTCTGAGATTTGTCCAAGCAAAATGGCGCCATTAGCTCCTCCATGTCCACCAAGGTCAAGCCCTTCCAGAAGAGGAGGGACCCAGCTGGAATGACGGGTCGCAGAGACTGGCTGTCCCCCTCCTCTGGGCCGTCTCTGGGCTCCTCGTCTGCCCGGCTGGGTGCCCGGCTGGGGGCGCCTGCGCAGCTTGGTCTGATAATTCCCTTCCCGTGAACTGGATCCGTGGCCTCCCTCAGTGTAGTGTCGTCCTTGTGATCCTTGAAACCTGGCTCTGGGGACACAGGCTTAAAAGCTGAAAAGATCTCACTTTGGGGAACGCCACAGAATAGACTCAGTCTGTTGGATTTTTCAGATCCCACTTTTGTCTGGGACTCTGGGACCATCCTGTGTCTGGCACCCATGGGAGACCGTGTCAAAGCTCAAAACTCCCCATCAAGACAGAGCAAGACACGGCCCTGTGTGCTTGGATTGCAGTAGGGACCTCGCCCCTCTACGGTGACGGGGTGTTCTCTTCATCAGCCGTGCGCTTTCCTCTGGAACCCTCTGGAACACCCATGCTGGAGCCGGTGGGACCCCCGTCCACACCCCCGATGAGTCGTGCCGTCATGGAGGACCTTGGATGAGACGGGCTCTCAAACCCTCCCGCCCTGGCAGTTTTCCTGAGTCTGTGGTTCTCCTGCGACAGGCACGGAGCAGATTGCTTCTCCCTGCTGCTCAGAGAGGAGGACCGCGGCTCAGGGAGGTGAGGGGACTGACCGAAAAGTGCGCCGCTAGGCACAAAGCGAACCCAGACAAGGACAGAGTGGAGCAGAAACCGGAGAACCCACTTTGGTGTGTTGCTCAGAGAGGGGATCCGGAAAAGGAGGGGTCTCTGCCGCCCGGCTGGCCTCCCCCGCCGCTGCCCACCGGCGCTGCCCCCTCGTTCCCCCTTGACCCCCCGCTTCATCTTCTCTGTCCTCCTGTCGGCCCCTCGGAGAGCTGCACCTGCTCAAGGCAGAGAGCGTGCGCTGAGCGAGCCAGTGGGGAGGCGCCGGCTTCTTGGGCGTCGCCGCTCTTCTCTCCGGGCCTTGGGCTGAGTGGAACAGGGGAGCTCAGCCGAGGTTCAGTACCAAGAACGCTTTCTGTTCTGCTGCAGTTTCGGCTCTGCCATTGGAAAGTTATGTAGGTTTGATGCTGGCTTCAACTGGTTTATTCAAAGATTGGGATTGTAGATGGAAATGAAACAAAACAAAGCAAAAAACCATCTGGGTCTCTTATTCAGAAAAAACGCTAATGGCTGGGATGGGTCCTGACTGCAATGTAGCAGAGAGTGTGTGATGATAAATCGTCTTTGGTTGAGTTCGGCTCCAGCCCCGTCATGGGTACCACCTAGTCTCGAGGCCACAGAGGGAGGGCCAGACGCGGCGTTCCTCCATCTGACCTCCTGGCCCCGCCTTGCCAGGGACCCAGGCAAGTGCCCAGATTCTTGGGAAAGCGACTCCTTCCACGGGCAGAGGGTTAACCGGCCTCCCCAGGCAGGGAGATCTTGGGCCAGCCCTGGGGGGGGCAGGATCGTGCAGCAGCTCTAGGGCTGGGCACTGCCTGGAGAGGGGCGGTTGTCACAGGAAGGGCGGTGAGAGGCACTGGGACGTCTCCCCTTCGGAGGAGGAGGCGGAGCCCGGGCTCCCCATTTTGTAGAAACGAAATACTGGGGTCAAGCCGACCAGAGGCCGTGATTACTGCATGTCCTCTCTGCCTCCTGCAATAGCCTGAGAACGTTGTGACTAAAGGCTGCTACGTTTCTAGAAGGCTCTCATGGAAATGCTGGATCTGTCCATCTAAGAGAGAATGCTGCTCTGAAGCTGAAGGGGAGCTATTTCAATGATGGGTTTTTTTTCCCAGACTGAGACCCTTGATCCTTCCTCTGCTTGAGTCCATCATGAGATTTGCTCCCGGGGTGGAGGTTGTGACCTCAGCCCCACGACATCATCGCTGACCCCGGAGTCTTCCTCCATCCTTTGAGAATGAAGTCAGTGGCCTCTGACCCCTCCCCTCAAAGGAGGGGCTTTAGTGACAGTTGTCAAGGCAACAGCTTGGAAGAGCAGGAAGCCACTGGCTGGACAGAGAAAGGTCAAAAGAGGAGCTTAGGGGGAAAGGGGAGTCCAGCCCGCCGGGGAGCACTGGGGTAGGAATGGCTGAGAGTGGAGTTTCTTCGGTTCCGTTGAAGTCGCCCCTACGTCTTCAAGGCTGAGACTTCCCAAGTCACCCACCAAAACGGAGAAGGAGAGCACGGGGGCTGACTCTCGGCCCTGCGCTGGCGTTCCCATCCCCGGGGTCAAGGCACAGGGCGTCAAGCAGGAAATCTTTCGTTTCTGCGACGGGGAACTCCAGGTGCACTGTGCCCCACCCCCCAATGGGCCTGTCATCTGTTTCTAACCCACTCCAGTCCAGTCCAGCCCAACCCAAAAGGCTCAGACTGGGCCCTGGCCCAGGCCCCTCAAGTATACAAATGCTCAGGGCGTGTAGAAAACTTTGAACGGAAGTGCTGCTCCTACCCTCCCCACTCTGCAGGAAATAACGCCCTTGACCTCCGTACTCCGCCGGTCAAAGCCGAAAACGCATCCGTTCATCCATCCTTACGGGTTTCCGGTGACATCAGGCGCCAGGCTTAGCCCCTGTGACGAATGCGTCACGGTCCTTGCTCCCAGGAGTCCTCGGGGAGGTGGGAGAAGCGGGCAGAGAGAAGGAGACAGTTAGAAGCACATGAGAGAAATCAAAGGGGATAGGAGGGGAAATCGTCCAGAGAAAATTGCCTTTTGACCTCCCCTTTGATTCAGCACCAAAGAGTCCACGGTACTTTTTCAGGTGCTTCATAGCTGATGTCCTTTCAGCAGGCATTTCTCAAGCGTCCCCTTTTATCCATCACCAGCTGTGTTCCCAGCCCCATTCCAGGCCTCAGAGACTGGACCTCCGAGAAACAGAAAAGCGTTCCTGCCTTCAAAATGTTGGCGGACTTACGCACATGTGAGGCAATTAGAGAACACTCTAAGTCGGTAGTCAATACACGTTAGCTGGTACCTATACGGCGAACGAGTCAATTGATTGTATTCCTAGGACAGAGTGTCGAATGCAAAAAAAAAAAAGCCATCAGGGTGAAGAGCAATTAGTGTGGTGGAGAGGCTGGCGAACGCTTCGTGGGCGAAGTGGGCTTGAGCTGGGGGATTTGGATGGGCAGCCGATAATAAGAAAGCAGCTGGGGTCAAGAGGACTGGCCTACGGTCAGCTGCTACGCTGGGAACCAGAAGCCTAGTGGTGAGAGCACCTGCAGACTAGGGACTCCCCGCTGTCACCGTGTGGTGACCTCAGGACCTCTCCCTCCAGAGTCCGAATTCCCTGTAGCCCTTAGACTCCAGGAACGCTTCTCAAACCCCCAGACCAGCAGCGCGCACAGGTGCAGGGAATTTGCTAGAAATGAAAATTCTCAGGCCTCATTCCCACTGGGCCAGAAACTCTGGGGCGGGCCCAGCAGTGCGTTTTCTTAAGCTCTCCAGGTGGTTCTCAGGCAGGCTGGTTTGAAAACCACCGGGTTACATCGGTGCTTTTAGACCCTGGCTGCTCCTTCGAGTCACCTGGGGAGCTTTGAAACTCACAGAAGATGCTGAGGTGTCAAGAACGGAGATTCTGATGGATACAGCCGTGTCAAAAAAAATAAAAACTCCCCAAGTGATTCCAGTGCACCTGCAGGTCCGAGAAGCCCCAGACTAGGGGACGGCCCCCGGATCCTTTCTGACTTCCTCTCCTGGGATGGGCTCTGGGAGACTGAGCCAGGTTGCCTGGCTCACCACAGTCACCTGATGGATTTGCACACATTCACGGACCTGTCTGGAGACAGAAAGACCTTTCTGGGATTCTGAAGTCTTGAATCTCTCGATGGCCAGCTTTTGGATGGCTATGTGCTGGTCCCTTCATCCTCTCTCACCCGCCCGAGGCAGAAACTCTGTGTGCAGAGGTCGGCTTCCTATGCACGTATCTGTGTGCACAAGCACACACTCCTTTGCACACAGCCCCGTCACGCCGTGCTGCAAATATACGTAGACACGCAAGAATACTTGTCCCCATAGGGACATTCAGGTCCCACCTAAGGACCTACACGTACACACAGATAAACCCCCCGTCATAAATTCCAGACCCAGCTCGCTCAGATCGCTTAAAAAAGGATTCTTCTTGGTGGAAACTGGGCTGTTTGAAAGAAGAGGCGCCTCTGTCTTCCCTGTTGCCTAGCCTGGTTTGGGGCGGCGCCTGGGGCGGGGGGCAGGGATTGTCTTCTCTAACCTACCTGCCCTAGGCTGAGACAGGTGACCCACAGGGGGCCGCTGAGCGCAGATGCTGAGGACGCCCTTATTTCCTCTGCAGATCCGAGCCGACGGCCCCCCCCATGGCGGGGTCCAATACGAGGTGGTCTCCGTGCTCAAAGACGGGAGCCCCGTCCTCCGAGACATGGCCTTCTCTGTCGATCAGCGCTACCTGTACATCATGTCGGAGAGACAGGTAAGAGCTGACACGTGGCGGGGGCCTGGGTGACACGCGTCCTTTGTTCAGAAGCTGTGCCATCGAGCGAGAGGGTCCTCGGGGCCTGTGGCTCAGGGGTCCGATGAAGCCTTTGCAGGGAGCCAGAGAGAAGCGATGGGGGCCAGACACTTCCCGGAGCCTCTCTCCAGGCCACAGCCCCTGTCTCGGCGGGTGATGAACAGCCCCGCAAGAACGGGCCAGACTGCACGGAGCGGCTTGGTGTGATTAGTGGGTAGATTTACTGCGCCCGGGCCCACAGAGCCTGCTGCTCAAGGGAGCCAAAGAGGCGTAAATAACCCAGGCCTCCAGGCTGGGTGCGGGCCTCAGAGAGACAGACCCAGGAGAGGGCCCCAGAAGGAGATACAAATCTTGGCCTGAACCTTAGGCTGATGCAGGGTAGAAGCTGGCCAGCTCTGGGAAGCTGCCGCACTGCCTGCAGAGATGTGGAGCCCTGAGAAATGGACTCCTACCCTCGGCTGGCTGACGGCCCTTTGGACAGAACATTTTTTCCCCCAAGTTACATTTGCTCCGAATTTGTGGGAGCAGAGAGAAGGCGGGTGCGGGGGGGCGCCGTGGTGAAGGGGGGGAGAAGTGTGAGCGGGGACCGGCCAGACCTTAACGGAGGCGCAGAAAGCCAAGGTCCCAGGCCGAGGAAAGCCTGCTCCCTCCATTCGTTCCGTCCGTGGGTTGACGGTTGGTCAGCAGGAGGGGCGGTCTTGGCATTGACCTGAGCCTGGTACGGTGAAGGCCAGAGAGGGAGAAAAGGACTGTGACTCTGTCTTGGTACCGAGGACCCTGACTTGGGCTAAACAAGGCTGATGCACTGGAGGGCCAGCCAGCGAGCTTTCTCAAGGGGCCTCCCTGCTCAGGGGTCTTTCTCAGCATAGCCTGCAAAGAGTCCAGGTGTCCACCATCAGGTTCACCCCGCCCAGAGCTCTCTTTCCCTCCTGCCTGTCTGTCTGTGTGACTTCTGAATCGGGGACGAGGAAGAGGTGAGCACATGACAGGGAAGCAGGGCTGCAACTCTAACTTGGAAATGACTTCTTGAGAATAGATGACTCGATCCTATGCTAAGTGTATGCAAATTACATCCAGATCCTCTTGAACCCACCTGTCTTTTTACTTTCTTCCATGTAGCCCTTGCCGTTGAGGCATAAACAGGTCCAGATGGGAATGTGGAACCCTAAAAAACATTCCTGGGCGTGTCTTTATTGGGAAGCACGTCAGAATGGAAAAACGTCAGCATGCATACGATTTGGTCACTGCCCCTCAGGTGCTTACGCTCTAACAAAGGAATGAGTCATGTACCCCCCATGTCTGTATCATCAGCATCTGTGTATATAAATCCTCTGCCTTTTCTTCCTGTTCTTCTGTTACTAAGACAAAAGGTTATCTCTTGGACAAAAACGGTACATGGGCACCATACAGAGGCAAACAATCCAGAAAAGGAAATAAGTTCCCAAACCCCACACCCCAGAATGTAACGTCACGTTCACATTTGGTGAACACCATTCTAGATGCTTCTGCAGGACGAATGAATACAGAGAGGAGGATGGGTGGATAGATGGCCCCCTAGACAGGTGCATAAAAGGAAGTTCAGAAGGATCAAATAGACCCACATTATACACGATATTTTCAGAAGACATTGTGCATGGCTGGGAGCCAGGCTGGTAACTCGGGATAAAAGCTCTTTCTTGGCTCCTGACGAAATGGAAAAGCAGAAAGAGCAAATAGAAGTGACCAGTGAGAGCTCAGTGGAACTGAGAAGATGCCAGAGCACGTCTCTGGGCTGCAGGTCTCTTACTCCAATAAGATGCTTTCTGAAATGGAATTCAGAATGTGACCGCAGGAGAGGGCAGGAGGCCACCAAGTGGCCCTCGGGGATTATGGTGACCCCTGGAACCGACGTCGTCTCGGAGCACAGCAGCTCTGGCTAAACCTAGCGTCCACATCGCTTATTTCTAAATATCGCCCCCCCCCCGCCGGTCTTTCTCATCTTCTGCCTCCGCCACCCAGTTCTTGTCACTTGGCTCCAAACCGAAGAGCTCAGTCGTGGCCAGTCAGGAGTCATGCTGAGCAGATCCAGTAAGATTTTGGGTTCAGGGCCGCTCGGCGCTGGCTCAGGTGAGGTCTTCCTCAGTGGCACCTGCTCTGCCAGGGGGACCCGGGATCACGGGCAGGGTCGGAGGGGTCGCGGGTGGACCTCGGAGGCCTGTCACTCGCACACTGTCGCAGGAGGTAGCCCGGTGACTTCACCAGGGGCTGGGGCCGGGGAGGAGGACGGGAGCAGCCCGGGGGCCCTCCGTCCGAGGCCCGGCAGCTACAACCACAGAGTTTCCAGACGGCTCGGGCCTCTGAAAGGAGCGGTCGAACGCGCGGCAGCAGGACAGGAAATGGAAGCGAAGTCGGACGACGGGCCCCGGTTCAGCTCTCGCTCTGACCGGACCCAGAGCCCCACAGCGTCAGTCTCCTCCCGTATAAAACGGCGGAGGGGCTGCGTCTGGGAGCGGGATTGTCTCCCGGGTCCGAAGCCGCATCTGGATCCCAGCTCCTCTTCGTGCAACCAGGTGGCCTTACACAAGTCAGGTCACACTGCGTCCCCCAGGGGTCGACAGGAGGCTCGGCTGACGCCGCACACGCGGTCTGCCACTGAGCGCCTCAGGCGCCGCGGAAGCTCACCGCGAAGACTCCGCAAGGCCCCTCCAGCTCCCAGCCTGCGCAATCGCGCTGCTCAGGAGGGCGGCCTCCGGGAGTGGGAGCGAGGAGGAGGCTGCGCCAGCCGGGCCGGCAGGCCGCGGGCCCAGCCACGGCCGGGGAGGCCTGTGTTCTGGTCGGGGCCCACCTCTGACCGCCGGGCTGATCTGGACCCTTAGCTTCTCAGGGACTCAGCTTTCCTGAGCCTGGTGGAGACAATGAATCTAACTCCAGAGGCTCATCCAGACCTTTGAATAGACTTCTCTCTGGGGTTCCTGTTGCGGCTCAAGGGTAACGAACTGGACTAGTGTCCATGAGGATGTGGGTTCGATCCCTGGCCTCACTCAGTGGGTTAAGGATCCGGCGTTGCTGTGGCTATGGTGTAGGTCGGCAGCTGCAGCTCTGATTCAGCCCCTAGCCTGGGAACTTCCATATGCCGTGGGTGTGGCCCTAAGAAAAAAGGGGACTTCTAAGGCCTCAGGCTTCCTGTCCGTCTCCAGAAGCGCAGGAAACAGCCTTGAGGTGAGACCGAAAGAACCACTGGCTGAAGGAGAGCTTTTTGAGGCCATTTGCTCTGGGATGACCTTCTTCCCGGAAGGGCGGACGCTGCAGCGAGAGCAGAAATTCCAGCTGGTGGCGGATGAGCACATTCCTGTTTTGAGGCAGTGGTTTAAGACTGGGGTTCCCTAAAAGACCGAAGACCTTAGAAGTCCTCGTGGGAGTGGGGACCCCCAGCACCCTCTTGGCAGTAAATCTCCAGGCAGCCTAGCCTCACCCCGCCTTCACCACGTCTCGGACTCGCCCCTGCCACCCTCCCCTCCCCAGTCTTGGCACCTGTTGTACCCTCGATGCCACAAGAGAGTCAATCAGGTCTCCAGTTCTGCCTAGAGGGGTTTTCCTCTCCCCACAAACTAGAACGATCGAGCGTTGCTCATGTGTGCACCGGCCCCCGTGTCTCCCTCCCTCTCAGTAATTAGGTGTAATTAAGAAGCGGAACTAGTTAGAAGTGTTGGGTCGTGCGTACCACCGCCTAACAAGCCGACGTTAATGTACTGTTAACAGATCTGAGGCCGGCTGGTCCCCGGGGAGCGTTTGGGGACCAACTGCCCAGTCTGACTACCGGCCCAGGCGCTCCGTGGCGACGCTGCCCGGCTGTCCCCTAGAAGGCCCGCCCCGACTTCCTCAACACGCATCAACTGGCAGGTGTTAGAACAGGGAACACAAGTCGCTACCGAACCCTCGGTGTCTGATGGGAGGCAGGCGGTGGGTCCGGGGAGGGATCAGGCCCTGAGCCAAGGGCAAAACCAAGCCGCAAGATGAGAAGAAACTTGACAGCCCCGGTTTCCACCCAACTTGTCAGGCTGGCCACTCCCAGAAAGGGAATCTGAGTCTGCACTCGGGGTGGATGGGAAAAGAGTATGGGGATGGAAGCAATTATTCTGTTTTATACTTTAATTAGTTTGAATTAGCAGAGGGAATAGAGGCATAAAATGATCCAGCGAAGGGTGAAATGGAAAAAGGGAGTCACAGTGGAGAATGGCTCCGTGCAGGCTGGAAAGGGCCTTGGGAACAGCAGAAAGGCTGGCAATGGGTGTGTGCGTCTGTGTGCGTGCGTGCGTGTGCGTACGTGTGTGTGTGCGTGTGTGTGCACGTGTGCATGTGTGTGCATGCGTGTGTGTGCGTGCGTGTGCGTGTGTGCGTGCGTGTGTGTGCACGTGCGTGTGTTTAGGGTGCCTGAGGGCACAGGATGCCGTTGTCCGTTTCGAGGCCAGGAGCGTGGTTGAGGCCTGGAGCGTGGGAGTCTGGCAGCCTCTCCTCAGTCCATCGCCACCTCCCGGGCCTGTGGCCTTGAGAAGGCTTTCTCTCTTCTCTACACCTCAGTTTCTTCATCTGCATAATGGGCCTAGTAATAGTTACTGTTGCGAGGATCGAGAGACTACGGAGAACCCACCTAGCACAGTGTCTGAGACACAGCCCGTGCTCCCGGTCCGTGGTAAGGCTGCTAGCATCATCCTGTCAGTAGTAGTAGCAGGACTTCGGGGACCCGGAAAGGGCCAGACGCGTCCCAGCTGTAAATCAGGGCTGAGGCAGTCTCAGGCAGGCACCTCCAACCTGGCATTCCCGCTGCCGCCTCCCAAGAGACACCTCAGACGCCTCGGCCTGGCCGAATGACAGCAGCAGGCTGAGTCGTCAGAATCTGCTATTTATTTTTAAAATCCAGGAATGTGCCCGGCAGACTAAACAGTCTTGCTCCCCTTGATACAGGCCGAGGCGGCCCTGGGTGCATGTGTGAGGCCCGGGAGGCCGGTGCTCCAGGAATCTGTGGAGGGCAGGGGTGGGGGACCCGAGCCCCGGTCACACCCCCAAGCCTTTAGGCCCCTGTCCGACTGCGTGTGTGGACAGCGGGCCAGACAGAAAGGGGCTGTCTTTGCACTTGCCATTTCTGACCTCACCGGGTGAGAAAACCAAGCCTCAAGCTCGTTGCAAAAGATGGAGCCTGTGATTCTGCGAGCGATGGACACTCAGAGGCGGGTTCTGAAGGCCTGTATGTGAGTCAGTCATTGGCCCGCTTTCTCATTAGGTATTTGCCATGTGACAAAGCACTTCACAATTGTGGGGCATAAAGCCACCACTTCCGTGTGGTCGCAAACTGTGTAAGCCCGTTCAGTGCTCCGAAGGGGGCTTTCCTCTTCTCTGCCACGTCGGAAGCCCCAACTAGGTGACATGAAGGGCTTGGGGTGACTAGAATGACTCAGGCTAGAACGACCTGGAGGTACATCCTCTCTAGGGATCAGCCTAGACAAGGGCTCTCCCCGTGTCTTGGGCCTCCTCGCAGCACGGTGGCCTCAAGACAGCCAGACTTCCAGAGCCTGAGAGCTCGCAGTAGACATGGCCAGGAGGGAGTGTTCCCGCAAGTAAGTTAAAAATGTCATTGCCTGTGTCACGACTTAGCCTTAGAACTCACAGAGTTCTCGCTTCTACCGGCCTCCTCCCCACGGTACCGCCATGCCCTCAGGCAATTCCGACGCATTCCGTGATCACACTTTGAGAAAGGTTGGGGGAAGATAACTGCATGGCTCCCCGTCTCCCGGGGCCGCAAACCACAGAGCCCCAGAGCTGGTCAGGACTCCAGCGGTCGCCGGTCCCGACCCCAGAGGGGAAGCGGGCGGCCCCCAGGGCACGGAGCAGGCCCGCGGCCTTCACAGCTTGGGGAACACCAGCCCCAAGTCCAGAGTCACCAGAGCTGGCTTGATGTCCCTAAACTCACAGGGACGTGCCCGAAGCTTTAAAGCTTGCTGCTGATGGGCCGAGGTTGTTAAGCCCCACATCAAACGTGGCTCTGAAAATGCACCTGGAAGCCTTTGAGAGAATCCATCACAAACAGGATCGCGCCGCCTGGAAATTGCCCAGACGACGGCATGTGATTTTTCCAAAAGGGCTCTCCTCCCGTGGCAGCGCTGCATCGGCCCACTCGGACGACGGTCCTCCGGGGCGACCCACCTTCACACGCAGGGCACTGGGACTTCGCACCCATGGGTGACAGGAAACCGACTTTCTAACCACTTCTGCCTTAAGTCATTTCAGGGAGCTAGAGCAAGAAGAACTTTGGCCGGGAGTTGTTAGAAATCAAAATTATCTGGAAAGATTACGAGGCCACCCTTCTCGGAAGGTCTCGAGTGCGGGAGAGACCCCCCCCCCCCGCCACCAGCTCCTTGCACTGGTTTGAGCCCCGATCCGGTCAGGGAAGAGGCTGGGAAGCCAGAGCAGACACCACAGCAGGTCCAGCCCAGCAGGGTCCAGCCCAGCAGGGTCCAGCCGGCTTCTCCGGGGAACGGATTCTGGTCTCCTTGGGCTGGAGGAAGGCCAAAACAAGGAAGCGTTTTCAAAGGGCTTATTATTGTGATGGAAGGGCGGTCAGTCTCTTACCCGTGGCCAGAGCCCCTGTACTGCCCAGCCCCTAGGCGTCTCAAGACTTGCGGGAAAGGGAAGAAGAAAAACAGATGTGGGGAACCGTACTTCCAGATGTCCCCTGCTCATTTATTTTGACATCTCAGACTATTATTTTGATTGTGCACATTTGTTTAGTCCGGGCGATAAGGCTCCCCAGGGCGCGGGCAGAGCGTGCCAAGGTGTATTTTTACAAGGCGGCGGTCGAGGTCCCTGAAACAGGAGCCCTGCCTGCTGCCTGGGCTGGGAGGCCGGGCCAAGCCGGGAGGAGCGAATGGAGCAGAGCCTGAGGGACTTTGGGGAGAATTACAGAGTTTGCGGATTAGGAAAGTGAGGATAAGCGAATTTCTGCTGTACTTTTGTTTTCAAATGTGTCACTTTCAATCCCAGCCTTTGATGCACATGTGTTTCTGGTTAAGGACGCAGGACCCCAGCGTGGCCCAGGAGCTGAGCGCGCCTCTTCCGCGGGAGGGGCAGCGTCCTGCCTCCTGAGGGAGGGGGCGCGGGGACCCGCGGTCTCCCCGAGCCTGGGTTTTGATTTTTCCCTCCTTCCTTCCCTATCTCCAATGTCAGGGAACAAAGAGGCCGACACGGGGCTGATTCCCTGGCTCTTAGTATTCTCGTGGGAGCCTTTTTTTTTTTATAAATATTTTCACATGAGGGGAAGAGGAAATGCAAACCCACCCTATTAATCAGACGCTTGGCTTGTTGTGTTTAAGACAGAAAACTCCAGCCTCTTATTTTAAAATCCTTTGGTTTGGAAAGAAATGATTGAACACGGTGCCCAGGCTGGGAGAAGTAGTGCCAAAAAAATCTCATTTCTCTAAACGGGCAGGGGGGCTGGAGACGCCTCTAATCCCTGGCCAAGGATGTGAGTTCTCTTTCTAGGTAGGACGGCTGAGTGCGGGCACTCAGGCTGCCCAGGACAACGAAGAGATGGGCAGTCATTTGAACCTCAGCAGCAGAAAGACCCTCCCCCTCATTTTAAAGATGAGGGAAAGGGTGCCCAGAGAGGGGAGCCACTTCCTAGAGCTTCCTCTGAATTAACCAGGAAAGCCAGAATTAACCCTAATTAATCTGGTCCAGCCCCGTATTCTTTTCCCAACTTGACAACAGCTTCACTCCACCCCGGGGCAAGATAGAAAACTGGGCATGTTAAAAGACTTTCCATTAAAAAAAAAAAAAATTAAAAAAGCCTGAGCCCAAGGGAGTCCCTGAAGATGCTCCCAAGGGTCAAATTAAAATAGGGAGAGATTTGCATATAATTTGCATACACAGACTCATTCATTCAACAGACCATTAAGTGTCTACCATGTATAATGCATAGAGCTGTCCACTGGCAAGTGATTTGCACAGGCAGATATAGACAGGGCAGGCTTTCTCGGTAATATTCCAGTAACGATCTTATAAATAGGGCTGCCCTGAAGACAGATGCCCTCTTGGTTTCTTTCTGCCCTTTAGTGCAACAGCAGCACTGTCAGTGTGTTTTGTGTCCAGATAAATAAAATATAATCCCTGCCCGCAGGGAGACCACATTCGGGTGGGGAAAGATGCACTGTAGACAAAATGCAGTGTAAAGTGGGCAGGTTATGGCAGAGATACAGACAGTGTGCTCCGTGATCGAGTAACTCATACCAGCCAGGGGAAGCCCTGTCCTTGTCCCTCCATACTTGGGGTCACTCGGAGGACTGAGCTCCCCCTGACGCAGCCATCCAGAGCTGGTTGGGCGTCAGGGACCATCTGGTGAGGAGCCGGCCTTCCTTTTATAGGTAGGGACAGGAGACCGAGGGGGCAGTAAGTCTTGAGACCTTGGCACCAGTGTTGCTACCAAACCAGAGCGTGAGGAGGTAAGACGGTGATTGACGGTGGGCCGTTTCCTGCTCACCACGAAGAGCATGGGCTCTAGAGGCTGCCCGCCTGCCTGCCTCCTTCGGTTCCAGTCCTGTTTCTGCCACTTACGGCTCTGTGACCTTAAGCAAGTTGCTCCCCCTCTCTGTGCTTCAGTGTCCTCATCTATAAAATGGGGATAATTAGGGCATCTGCTTAAGGATTAAACTAAGTGATTTAATGCATTAAAAGCATTCTGAAAAAGTACTTGGCACGTAGGACCTGCTTAATAAAGGCTCAGTAATAGTAATTAAAGTTTTATGGTGGTGACCCCATGCGTAATTGCCGGGTGGAGCCCTGCAGCTCCTGCTGCACGTGTAGGCACGCCTAAAAGAGAAACCTAAACACCGCCTTGCCTCTCGGCCCTGCTTAATGGAAGATGCGTCGAAATCTAACATTTAAGTCGTGTTTTTATGTTAGCTTGCAATCATGACCTCAGCTACTACAACAATCTCTTGGGCTAAGTAGCCTTGTCCTTGCCTTTTCTTTTATGGATAAGAGCACTGCAATTCAGTGCAGCTGAGTCATCTGCCCTGGGGCCACCCCGCTGGCCAGCAGCAGGGCTGGCATTGCCCCACACACCTCTGAAGCCCAAGCCTCCTTAAGCGTCTTCCCGAGACAGCGCCCCCTGGCTGCCGTGCGGCTGCAAAAGGGCTGCCTCCTGCTCCGCGCCCCTGGCTCCAGACCAGCCCTGGCTCACAGCTCCTCCCTTCACACCCCCGGGACACTGCTGGAGCTGTGCGCTGTTTTGTTTAAAAAATGATAAAGGAGAGAGTCCTGTCCAGGCCCGACATGGCCGGTTACAGGAGGTGTCTCTGGTGTTCAGAGTGGAGGGAGAGAGGGCACCCGCCCCGGGAAACCACTTTTCCCTGTGCATCGGGCCAGGCTCTTTGCAAGCAGATCTCAACTCCGTCCAGCAACCCTGCCAGACAGTGTTACCACCCCGTGTGACCCATGGGGACGTCAAGAGCAGCCAGCTTCGGCGACCAAAACAAGACGGCTCACAAGATTCCTTGGAGTGGACCCAGGGCTCAGGCACATGTCCCCGCTCTTGCAAAGCCCCTGCCCCCCCACCCCCGTCCTCCCCTCACCACTAGGAGGCGCAGTCAAGGCGCCCAGCGGGTGATGTCAGGGCGCGCCTGCGCATTCTGCCGCCATCCACAGGCGCCAGGAGGAGGAACGCCTTTGCACGGAGGGCAGGTGCGGGACACGGCGGGGGCGCGGCACGGAGCCCCGGTTCAGCCTCTGCGGTGCAGCTCCAAGTACGAGCCGGTCCGACGGGTATCGGCTCCCTCGCTGGCCCTGCGCAGGGGTTCTTGGGCCCTAGAAAGCCTCCGTCTCGAGTCTGATCGGGCCACGTGCGGGGGCCTGCTCTCTAGCTGCTTGCCAGAGCTCTCCCTCACGCTCCCCACGTGGAGTTTCAGTAATTGAATGTGTTTTATTTAGACCGTAAGATTCAGTGCCACTTCGGATTTCCAATTAGGCTTCAGTCAGATGCCGAGAGTCTGATTCGTTTTGTTGTTTTGATCAGCACAAAAGACGGCAGCATCGCAGGAGCCGCTGTGAAAATTGTTTCCATCCCCTGACGGCTAGGACGGTTGGTGTGGTGTGAAGACACGGCTTTGGAGGTGCCGAGAGAGGCAGCGGGCCTCGGGGAAAGGGCGGGGCGAGGGGGTCAGGGAACCCTTGGAAAGAAGCCCGGCGTGGGGTTCTGAGGT
This sequence comes from Catagonus wagneri, assembly GCA_004024745.2. NCBI lineage: Eukaryota > Metazoa > Chordata > Mammalia > Artiodactyla > Tayassuidae > Catagonus > Catagonus wagneri. Next base: position 26,770,285 of record PVHT020000175.1, read on the forward strand.
GCACGGCTCCACTACGTGTCTCCCCCAGAGAGGGTGGGACGTGGGTGTCGGGCCTTGGGTTCCGTCCTACGCGGGCGGGAATCCGGAGCCTACGCGGGAGGGCCTTTTATGCAGGAGAAGTTCCCTGGGCCTGGGTTGCCGTGACTCGCTAAGCTGATCACTAGTGGATCTTTCCAGAGAAAGGCCTCTGAGCTCCTCAGCCAGCGCAACCACCGTGCTGGTTTGCAGAAATATCGGGGCTGGAGAGAGGGTTCCTCACTGCCTGGGAGTCTGACCGGCAGCTGACCCAGGGTGCGGGTCAGACGATTTTCTCTCCGGGGCCAGGAGCTGGGGCTGGGGACAGGGAGCGGAGCGATGGCGGTGGCTGAGGTCGGGTCCTGCCTCCGGTTCATCATCAAGGAGTCTCACGAGTGCATCTGAGTTAAGGCCGCCTGGAGCCTCCGTTTCCCCGTCGATGAAGCGTGTGCGAGGCTCCCTGCACCGGCACATTTGGGGCACTCTCAGTGGCCTCGACTACGTTCCGGACAGTGGCTGTGTGCACAGCGCTTGGAGGCCGACCTGGGTCTGGGTGTGTGTGCCAGTGAGGACAGGGCTGTGGGGGGGTGACTGAGGCGAGAACGGGTGTCCCTGTGTGTCCCGGCGGCGTGGAAGGGCAGCCGCACTAACGCGGACTACAGGGCGGGGCTGTGCCCCGGGGCCGGGAGGCTCCGCCCTCGTCTTCCAGGCTCTCTGTTTTCAGAGCCCCGCTTGGCTGCATTTTTCCAGGAGGCCCTCTGATCTTTCTGTAGCCTGCCCAGCTCGGGAACCAGCGTCTCAGCCGCGGCCTCTGCTTCATCGTCTGAACGCCTCACACTGAAGTTCCCGGAGCCTCAGCCCCTCTGCCTGGAGCAACTGACTCACCATCCCGGACATGCCCCCTCCCACCTCCGCCAACAGGTCGGGGTTTGAAATTTGCACCGAGGAGAACCGGCCGTGTCATCAGCTGTGTCGTCAGCTGTGGGGGCGCTTAGCAAAGAGTCTGGGTTCAGTCTCTGTCCGCCAAGGAATGTTTAGATGAGAAGAGGGAGCTGGGCAGAGACGGGAGTCCGGCCGAAGGCAGGTTGGAAAGGGGAAAATGGACAGCGCCGGGAGCAGTGTCGTGGTTACCCACCCAGCCACCGAGGAATTCGCCACCGTCGAGGATCTATTGTGTGCATAGAGCTCGCCCTCACAATGTCACCCGTACGGATACAGGACAGGTACCCACAGACAGGACGACAGATTTACCCTACGGTCTGCAGAGCACAGGGAGTGAGAGCGGCTTGCTGCTGGACAGAGCTGTGAATCAGGGCGGACTTCCTGGAGGGAGTGATACAGGCATCATGAGAGGACGCACGGCATCCAAAGCAAAGGAGCACTTCTCGAGTGAAGGAAAGCATGGAGACACGTAGGAGTTCAGCATCTTCGGGGACTCCTCCCGCAATTTGCTGCCATGGGAGCTGGAGGCGAGGCTTAGGAGCGTCAGTCCACAACGCACAGCAGGCAGCCTTCAGCTCCACCCACCTGCCCTCACCAAGGTGGAAGGAGCCTCGGCCCAAAGAGAGGGTGCCAAAGGCTCCCCCAGCCCAGCTGCTGCTCCCCTGCACTTGGGGAGAAACCAGCCTGGACAGGCCTCTGGTCTAAGCAGCAAAGTCAAGGAAAAGATGCCAGCACAGGACAGAGCCCAGAGTCGGGCCCCTTGCGATCAGGCCGGTCCACTCCCCCTCAGGACAGCCACCTCTCCCGCTGCGCAGTGGGGAAAACCTCTGCCAACTTAAGTTCGTGAGAAAGGGAGAGAGAGCGTGCCAGCTGCTTTCCTGGCCGGCAGACACCCCGGCGGTCTGGGCTGCTGCTGCCTCCCAAAGCGGGCTTACCGCGTCTGGCTCTTACCAGGTGCTCAGTAAACACTTGCTGAAGGTTTGGGAGAGAGGAAGGGAGAGAGGGGAGAGGGGAAAGGAGAGACACCGCAGAAGAAAGGAGGCGCTGTGCGGTCACGTAAAGAGCTGCATCTCTGGAGGCAGGTGGCTGCGCACGCTCCACTCCGCCGTTTTTCGGTAAAGCCTGGCTTTGACTCTCCAAGCCTCAGTTTTCCCTTCTGAAAAGTGGGGAGAACAGTAGCACCTGCTTATGGGGTTGCCGAGAAGATCAAATGGTGCATCGCTGCAAAGAGCCGAACCCTGGAAACGGCTCCAGCTAAGCCCCATTCCTTCCCTCCGCTTTCGCTCCTGACCGTCCTGTTTCACTGCCACTGAGCCCCCCTCCCCAGCTAACGTGTTGCTCATTTTTCATCCCCAAGTCATCTGCCAGTTGCATCTATTTCTAGCCTCTGTCTTCTGAGACAAGAATAAGGAGGGGAAACAGATAACTGCAGAGGCTCATTTGCCAATTGTCAGCTCCTGCCGTCAGCAGAGCTCTCCGTCTGCTTCTCCCTGGGTGCCTGCAAAAATCATTGTGACCTTTTATTTACTGGTTGATGTAGTCAGCTCTTGGCCCCGGGTCTCTGCTCCTCTCCCAGACCCTCCAGCCCACCCTCAACGTCCCAATCCCTCCGTCAGCCCCGCCCCATCCCCCTCAGGAAGGACAGGCTCTGCCGGGCCCTCTGAGCCCCTCTGCCTTCATGGTCAGATTCTGAAGAGCCAGAGTCATCGATCCTTCCTGCCCCGTGCGCCCACCGGGGAGGAACTGTGCGCCCGATCCTCCCCCGCAGGCCTCCTCTTCCATCCCGACTTCACAGGGGAGCTAAACTGAGATTTCGGCGCGCAGGCGACTCGCCCCGGAACTTTCAGTAAGTCGGCAGCACTGCCTGGAACACGAGTTCCCCCGCTTCCTCATCCCAGGTTTTGCCCGCTGAGCTTCACAGGCATCTACTCTTTTTCATCCGTGTCCCCTCAACCTCAGGCCCGCCCTGCACCAGCCCCGGCCTGGCTGGACTGCTGCAGCCTGCGGCTCTTTCTGCTTGGCTTTCTCCTTCCTCCTTGAGGCCGGCTGTGCGTCCACCTGTGGCCCCTCTGAGCCTGCTGGGCTGAGGTGTGCAGCCCCGGGGCAGGTGGAGGCAGCAGTTGGGGTGGTGACAACTGGAGAGGTGACAAGGAGACAGAGATGACTGACAAGTGGGTGCTGACCAGAACATAAACTATAGAGGCCCCAGGAGGCTGGGAAGGAGCCAGGCAGACCCAAACTCCCAGTGTCTGGATGGGGTACCTGCGTTAATTGTGTGTATACAGCATGCCTCTGTGTGTCTGTGTCTGTGTGTGTGCGTGTGCGTGTGCGTGTGTGTGTGTGTGTGTGTCTGCGCATGCACACACATGCACACCTATATGCATAGCATATACAAATTGGCTTCTGGAGAAAATGAGCCAGGTAGAGTATGGCTTTCTTCAGGCCATCTGCCTCGGGCTTCCCAAAGCCTCCAGTGCCCGTCTCCGAACTGGCCAGCCTCACAGGTCCCGTGAATAGGGGGAGAGGGATTTTAAAAGCCTCTCGTGCAAGTCAGCTCCGTGCTTTCCAAGCTCTCTGCTTGGCCCTCGCTGTCAGCATCAATTTTCTGCAGGGAGTGATTTAACCTTCATTTATTCATTAATTCTTTTTCCCCCTTAACTTCATTAGGTAAGATTTATAAAGGTGCTGAATTGGAAAGGTCACCTGTCCGTGGGCCCGGGACACAGCGTGCCCGCATCTCTTCTCCCGAGCTTCCTTCCAGGATTGCTCTGGTGGCGGGGAGGGGAGTAGCAGGGGAGAGAGTGCAAGCAGAGCCTGCGGCTCCCCGGGAAGGCCAGGCAGCCAGGCGAGGCCGCAGCCTCTGCACCTGCTTGCTGATGGTAGGCTGAGCCCCACGGGCGAAGGGCAGGCTCAGGATAAGCCCGTCGGGAATCCTGGCTCCACCTCTCGCTATATTGACCTTCACCAAATTATCTAATCTTTTTAGACCTTCAGCTTCCTCTTAGCTAACGTGTGTGTGTGTGTGTGTGTGTGTGTGTGTGTGATGATAGGCTCTACCCTATCAGCTGTGAGAGGGCTTGGAGGCGGTGAGGTGTGCAGGGCACCAAATGCAGCAAACAGTCAAGAAGCCGTGGCTTTTTAAAAAGGTCTTGGGAGTTCCCATTGTGGCTCAGTGGGTTGAGGATGCAGCTTTGATCCTTGGCCTCACTCAGTGGGTGAAGGATCTGGTGTATCCATCGCTGTGGTGTAGGCTGGCAGCTGTAGCTCTGATTCGACCCCTAGCCTGGGAACTTCCGTGCCACCAGTACAGCCATAAAAAAAGAAGGAAGGAAGGAAGAAAGAAAGATGTACACCTATAATTGAAAGAAAACTCATTGTTATGAAAAAAAAAATAGCAGCAGCAATAATAAAAAAAAATAAATATGCATTCATATCAAGAAAAAGAAAGAAAGAAAGGAAGGAAGAAAGAAGGAAAGAAAGAAAGGAAGAAAATCATAAAAAGATCTTGAATTATCCTGGACGAGCCTGGCAATGTTTGGCAGTCGTCAGCTTACTAACCGCTAGAGACTGGCACGCAAGGAGTCTGATGGATTTTCTTCAGGAAAGGAAGCCCCGTAGTCTATGATCAAGCCCATCTCCAGAACCACAGGAAAAACCTCAGTGCAGGGAGAAGCCAGAAGGAACCAAACCACCTCTTGGTGTTAAAATTGCTTGCCGAGACCCAGCAGCTTTCTGCAGGAAGTCAGGCTAAGCCGGCATCCTGCTGTCTGCTGTGGGCTGGCCATACGCGTGGTCTCGGGCCCACCCAGCAACTACCCACAGTCGCGGGCCTTTCCCAGGTCTGGAGGCCCGCTGGGCTCGGCCTCCCACCATCTCATCTCAAGGAGCTGTTTCTTTCATTAGCAAGTTCCCCAGAAGGAGGGGAAATGGCGTGGACCGAGAAACGTGCGGCTGTTCTGAGCTGGTGGGAAACAAGAGCGTCTGCTGGCTGCCACCTCGACGCTCGTGCCTCCGGCAGAACCAAGATCATCCAGGCCCACCCCGCTACAGATGAGTTCAGCTCTCTGAGCTTCTCTGACTTCACGGTAAAAATCTCGTGTCTGGAGAGTCCCTGTCTATTTGGTGCCTCTTGCTTTAGGCTCTAAGCTACTAGGGGACCCGATGAAGGTCAGCGGTACCCCGTGCCGATGGGACCGCCAGAAATCAGTCAGCCTGGGAGAAAATAATTTGAATGGGAAGCACGGAGGGAAGCGGGCAGGCAGACCTGTTCTGTGTGCCAAGCTGAGAATATTGGGTTTGAATATGATCACCGAGGATTACAATAATTCATTTTATTTTTTCTCGTGTTCTTACAGTCGGGGCCTCTGGAATCCACCATGCAAATTTAGGCTCCTAGTGCAAACTGGAGCATGCCCAGATTAAAGAAGAAAAGTCTAGTTCCCTCGATTTTTTTCAGAATCTTATTTCCCTCACCTGGCACCACCTATTGGTTTGCCAAGGACGGCCTGGGGGGTAAATTCCAGCAGAGGAAGGAACCCTGGGGTGGAGGAGTTGTGACAAGCACCTCCTCTAGGCTGGACCAATGAAGCCAGTGCTGGGCCCTGGACAGCAGCTCTCGGGGAGCTGGGGGGCTTCTGGAAAACAACCATGGGGGAGACCTGAACCAGGAATCTGGCCCCAGAGGGGTCCTTAGCTCTAGCAAACCACTTGCTATATGTGATTTTAGTTCCTACCGTCCTCACGCTCCCAGATTTAATGAGAGTCTTTGGCCGCCACTAACGAACGATGCTTGGCCTTTGTGGAGTGGCGACATTGTACCATTTTATTTCACTAACTGGGGCCCTTGCCCAGCAGGCCATTTGGTAGAGTCATAGTTTACAGATAAATGTAGTTCTCAACTTGAATTTGGTTCTGTGACTCTCACCGTAGCCTTGGAGGTCCCCAGAGATGCTGGTCATTGAAGAGCTGGATAAGAAGTGACCAGCAATCCCACTTGAACTTCTCAGCTACTCCTTGTCAGCTGAGTTCCTCCCTGCTGCTCTGGCTCTGGTCGCGACCCAGGCCACCCTGTCTGGCATCTCGGGACCCTGGAGTTTGCACTCCATCTTGGCCTGGAGTGGACAATTTCCTGTAACTCCAGCTACACTGAGATCGGAATGTCTGCGAAGGAAAGGGCCTCAGATAGCCCTCTTTAGTCGGGCTTGCCTCAAGCACAGATAGGTCCGTGGTATGCCTGGTTCTGCTGTGCACGAAGTTCAATTTCTTTACCTGTGGCCCTAGACTAAGCCCTGGCATCCATAGCGTCGTGGTGGTAGGCAGCAGGACGGAGGCCGGATCTGCACACACAGTGTATGCAGTCTTTGAAGATTTTTTGTCTCTGGGGTCACCTGGGTGGAACAGGCACCCTGCATCTCTCGGGACACATCTCCCTTCAGTTAGAGAACAAAGGCGACCGGTGTTTTGGGAGTCCCGTGAACAGCCTCGTCCTTTTCAATCCACGTGATAAGCCCTTCCTACGTCGCGGACGCCTTTGGCCCAGAGGTGTCTCTCCTGCATCCTAAGGCTTCAGCCTTAACGTATAAAATTACTTGAAACATAAACAATGACAGATAAGCATTAGAGGAGAGTCATTCTTTTACATTGTAAAAATCGAGTTGGGAATTGTCACTTTTAGGAGGTAAGAGAGAGACATATGGGCAGGTTACCAAGAGACTCTCATTTGTCTCTTAACATTAAATCTAAATCGTAAAACCACAGACGAGAGACTCTTAACATTTGGAGCCTATTTTGTTTTCCTTTCTTTTAAGAAGCCAATGGAGGGCGCAGAAAGCACACTCAGGAAAACGTGTCTTTCCACCAGACTCTGGTCTCCCCGGTGGTGGAAAACAAAGCCTCCGACTGCCTGACCCCAAGTCTGTGACGTGGTGACTGACCTCACTTACTTCAGTGAGATTTCTTGGGGAGAACGATTGGGCAGTTCGCGTGATGACACCCGCTCACGTGTGTGTGGATGAAGCTCTGCTCCCCCACCTTCTTAGCTCTGAATTCAGAAATCTGGGAGGTTCCTCTTGCCACACAGACAAAGCTGGAAAACGTGGTACTGAACAGAAGGGGACCGCCACAATCGACCACACAGTGTTTGCTTCAATTGAAATGAAAGGTCCAGGAGTTCCCACTGGGACTCCGCGGTCACAAACCCAACTGGTATCCGTGAGGATGAGGGTTCGATCCCTGGCCTCGCTCAGTGGGTTAAGGATCACAGCGTTGCCGTGAGCTGTGGTGTAGGTCGCAGATGCGGCTCGGATCCCGCATTGCTGTGGCTGTGGCGTCGGCCGGCAGCTGCAGCTCTGATTGCACCCCTAGCCTGGGAACCTCCATATGCCACAGGTGAAGCCCTAAAAAGCATAAATAAATAAATAAATAAATAAAACGTTGGAAATAGGCAAATCTACGGAGACCACCGAGAGGTGACTGGTGCTTGTCTGCGGCCGGGCAGGTTCAGGGGTAGGTGGAATGGAGCGTGACTGCTGCTAGGCACGGCGTTTCTCTTGAAGGGCAAGGAAAGGGGGCTGAAACTGACTGTGGTCATGGTGGCACAACTCTGTACTGAAAACCCTTGACTTGTGCACTTTATGGGGATGGATTTTATGGTGTGTGGACTCTCTCCCGGTAAGGCTGTCGCTTGAAAAACTCACGGGCAGGGTGGTCCGTGGCCTCGCCTTCCTCCTGTCACCTCCACTCGAGAAGGCATGAGCGCCCCACCGCCGAGGGTGCTGGCGGGGAGCCTCTGGGCTCTGCTGTCGGTCCTGCTCACCTTCGCTTCCATCCCTTCTTCCGCCTTTGTCTCCTGCTCTTGCCTCTTCCTTCTGTCTCCCTCTTTTTCCTCCTCTCCCTACCGATCCCGCCGGCCGGTGGTCTTCCCTTGAGCCCCGGGAAGCTGAAAGGGGAGGGAACAAGCGAGAACAGTGAGAATTCGTCGGAACTGTGATGATCGCTGGTCCGTATTATTATAAATTAGTATCGTTTCCAGGACTTCATCGGCACAACACCCCATTAAGGGGATAATTATCCACATTTTATGGACAAAGACACTGAGACGCAAGCGAGCAGAGTGTCATGCCCATTTTGTCAGGGGCAAAGCCAGAATTCAAACCCGGGTCTGTCTGGCCTCAGAGCCTATTCTCCGAAGCATGAAAAGACCTTAAATATGAGTCCAGGCTCGGTTATTTATTGATGAATTATAATGGAAGTCATTTGATGGGGTTCCAAACTGCAGTATCTAAGATCTCATCTGTTGGTCTGATATTTATGGCCATTTATGGGTGATATCTGTGTGGCGCTTCCATTCATTATGGTTTTCATTAAGACTCTAATCCTGTTTGGAAGTCTGTTTGTCATTTTTAACTCCTCTGCTTAATTTCCGCAGCCCTAATCCTTCTTCGCTACCAGCCGGGGGAGACAGCTCCCAGCCGCTCTTTTCTCCGCACCGCTGTGGGCAGGCGGGGCGGGAGGGGCGAGGAGCGCATGTTATGGGTGTGTGTGACAGGAACATGTGCGTGAGCACGTGATGGGAGTGCATGTGAAGTGTGTGTGCTGTGAGGGTGTGCGTGTGGGGTGTGAGTGGATCGTAAGAATGTGTGTTTGTGTTCGTGAGCGTGTTTGCCAATAGAGGATGCATCTGGAGTGAGGCGTGTGTGTGTGCGTGTGTGCGTGTGCGTGCGTGTGCACATGTGTGTGCGCATGTGTAAGTGTGTGTATTAGGGAGCTACCGTTCACTGTACCCTTTTTTTTTGTTCTCAGAAGCACACAAAGTCTTGAACTGAGGTCTAACCACTTGCTTCCAGAGCACAGGGGCCAGGCTCCCCTCCCCGCCCCCCAGCGCCTGCCCTGCTCTCTCCCCTCAGACAATCTTGGACTTGGAGGAGGGTCTTAAATCCAGCCTCTCACTTATTGTAGACCTCGAGTGCCTGCTTAGAACTCCCCAGTGACAGAACCCTCCCTTCCGCCCTGCGTTGCTGGTTTATATAAAATTCTTCCATTGGGCTGTTCTTCCTTGAGGGAGAGTCTAGAGTTGTTTTACTTTTTTTTCATGCTTACATAAAATGTCTACTCCCAAGGAATCAGTAAGAAAAGAAATCTAGGAGTTCCCTGGTGGCTCAGTGGGTTAAGGATCCAGCCTTGTTGCTGCTGTGACTCGGGTTCTAACTCAGGTTCAGTCTCTAGCCTGGGGATTTCCACATGCTTATGAGTGTAGCCAAAAATTAAAAAAAGAAATCTCAAGGGGATATTCTCTTTTTTTTTTTTATTAAGGTATAGTTGATTTACAAGGTCGTACCAATTTCTGCTGTAGAGCTACGTGACCCAGTCATGTATACACACACATATTCTCTTTAGTACGTTATCTTCCATCATGGCCAGTCCCAAGAGACTGGATAGGGTTCCCTGTTCTATACGGCAGGACCTCACCGCTCATCCATTCTAAATGCAATAGTTTGCATCTACCAGCCCCAAACTCCGTGTCCATCCTTCTCCCCTTGGCAACCACAAGTCTATTTTCTATGTCTGTGAGTCTGTTTCTGTCCTGTAGATAGGTTCGTCTTGGCCATATTTCATTTTTTATTTTTTGCCATATTTTAGATTCCACATGTAAGTGATATCATAAGGCATTTATCTTTCTCTGTCTGGCTTAGGTTCACTTAGTATGAGAATCTCTAGTTGCATCCATGTTGCTGAAAATGGCATTATTTTGTTCTTTGGATGGCAGAGTAGTATTCCATTGTGTATATATACCACATCTTAATCCATTGATCTGTCGACGGACGTTGAGATTGTTTCCATGTCTTGGCCACTGTGAATGTTGCTGCAGTGAACATAGGGGTGCGAGTGTCTTTTTGAACAGTAGTTTGGTGCTAACAGAAGCCCAGGAGTGGGGTTGCTGGATCACCTGGTAGTTCTACGTTGAGTTTTCCGAGGAGCCTCCGTATTGTTTTCCTTAGTGGCTGTTGTGGGTTACATTTCCAGCAACAGTGCAGCAGGCCGTAAGGGGACATTCTTCTCGGTGTCTTTGGCTACCCCCAGAGCCACCCCAAAGCTCATTCCCTCTGCTTTGCCTTATGATGTTTTCCTGCCCGGGAGACTGCACCCCCTCTCCTTCCCCAAGTCCCGCCTCCTCCTAGGCTCCTTCTCTGCCCCTCAACCCACACTCAACTCCCACCTTCTCTGGGCCCCCCAAAGGGCTTATAAGCGTCACAGTTTTTAGCACCTACAAATATTTTGTCTTGGAGTCACCTGGGTAAAACTCTGGTCAACCCATACTGTACATGTCAGCTTCCTATTTTCCTAGAGTGTTTGGGCATCAGGGTTGCCAGATACGGTGGCTGAGGTTGTGCACTGCCAAAGGCATGTGGCTGAGGGCCAAACTGAGTCCTCACTTACCTTACTCAGCCGTGCACCTGGAGGGTGTGCCTTTTCCAAATGGCAGGAAAGGACCGTATTGGCTAGAGGTGGCCAGGAACAGAAGCCGCAGAGAGTCGATCCTGTTGCCTCCAGGCCTCTGGTAGCAGCCGGAGGAAGGCTGGATGAGGGACCTTTCCCCACGTGTCTCCGTGGAGGAAGCCCGGAGAAGGCGGCCTCCTTTCCCCACGTGTCTCCGTGGAGGAAGCCCGGCCCCACAGCCCTCCTTCCCCCGAGTAATCGCGTCGCACGCTGATCACCGCTTAACTCCATGTGCCTTCTTCTGGCTCCTGCTTAATTTTCACTTCGCGGTATCTGCCTTTAAGTATCCTTAGTCTTTTTTTCCCACATCTTTGTTAGTCCTTCCGGCTAGTTAGCAAGCTCTAGGCGGGTAGAAAGTGTGCTGCGGTTTCCTCTGTCCCCCCCCCACTCCGCCCAGTGACATCCACCCCAGGACTCACCCTTTGGGGGTGCGGGGGGCAAGTCAGTGTGGTTGTCACACTGGGCCATCAGCTGAAGGAGCAGAGAGGCCAAAGGTCTGTGCGCAGAGCCGTGAGCCAAGGCGCTGACCCCTCTCCCCAAAGGCCAGCTCAGCCGGGCCTCTCGGGGGTAGCAGGGACTGAAGCTGCACCCCCTGGAGGCGGGTTGGGCTTGGGTGAGGGGCAGGTCCACCTGAAGGCAGAGCACCGCAGGAGGTGGCCTTTAGCTGAGTCTCCGGTGCGGCCGGCGCGTGGCCCTGCAGAGCGGTGGATGACGCGTGTCTAGCCTGCAGCGGTGGGGAAAGCATTTGCTGCCTTTTCTCCCTCAGGCCCTCCAGCCCTGGGCCCCTGGCTGACCCCTCCACCGCCGCCTCCACCTCCCAGCCCAGCCCCGGTACCCCCTCCACGCGTCCTCGCAGTCCACGCTCAGGCATTCAGGCAGCCGCTAAATAGCAGGCTTGGTGCCCCAGCCCCGCGTGCCCTGAAGTGATAGTGCATCGCCCGTGCTGCGCGTCCAGACAGGGCCGGACTACGCTCAGGTGGTTAAAAGTCCAGGTCTAATTAGAGTTCCAGGGAATCAAGCCATTGTATTATTAATGATTCTCCGGCAATGTTCTGATTAAAACAGTAATTTTAATAAGCACAGCTCGATGCTAAGTGTTCACTGAGCACCTAATTACATCAGTTATAACTCCAAAATTATTTAAAATTCCCCTTTTTTCCACCCAGACCCAGCATGCACCGAAGGAAATAGAGACTCAGACAACTCAACTATTATTTGCACTAATTAATTTCCTAAGTACCTGTTTAAAAAAAAAGGAGGTGGGGGGGAATCTTGTCTGTCTCCCATCTCCCCACCTCCCCTCCACCCCTTTCTATTCCCCAAAGGCTCTGGGACTTTGGTCACATTTGAGGCGGCCATTGAAAGAGGCCGGGAAGAGAAAGTAAGGCAGGTAAAGATTTGAGCAGCCCCGGCCACCACCTTCCGCCAGGAGCCAGCTCCTCCCTCATCCCTGTGCCCCTTAGACCGCCTGGACCAGCTTTCGATGCCTTATTTAATGACTGGCCCTTGCACCTCCAGGACGGCAGAGGCCAGTGGGCGAGAGGCTTCCCGTGGTGGCTCTTCACAAATTCTTTTGACCCGTGAGCCAGCTGAGTTAAAAAAAAAAAAAGACTGCACATCTGTTCATTCTCTGGAAGGACACTAGAATTTCAGAGACTAGTCTGCTTAATCATCTGAGAGTTGATGTCCAGAGTTTTCTTTAAAAAAAAAAAAAAAATCGTGTTATCAATACGTTATCCATCTATCCCAGAAAAGACACCAAGAATTCCCCTGCATTAGTGCGATGAACTTGATCCTGAGCAATGCACGGCTGTGACTCTCACTTCCTGTGACCCTCGTGACAGTGTGCCAGTTAGCATCGAATGGCAGTTGTTGGCATTCTCATGCCCAACTGGTAACACAGGATCAAACGGCACCTTTATTTTGTCTCCCTCCATCCCTTTTTCTCTGTCTCAGGTGGGCAGTGTAGTTCATCAGCTCACTCTTGGATAATAAGAAAAAAAAGTCGTTCAAATCACGAACACGGTCTCAGTTCAGAATCAGAACACCCAGTTCCAGACCAGAAGTAAAACTCTGACCTTGACCGACGCCCAGATCTTTCGCCCCCAAGCCCCAGCCCAGGCCTGCGGCACACGCCTCCCCCGCCAACCCACCCACCCCGGGCGGGGACAGGAGGCGTGTTCTTCTCTTTCTCTCGCTTGCCTTCCCACTTTCGAGGAAGAGGGGTGGGAGAGTCGGGGAGGTCCTTCTCCCTCGAACTGGAGTTGTCACACATGGGCCGAGCGGGCTGGGTCCTCCGTGGGCCCTGGGGACCCCTCTGCTGAGCTCTTCTGGCCGCAGCTCTGTCGGGCGGGTGGTGCTTCCTGCCGCTCTCCCTCTAGCCCTGGTGTCCCCACTCCTCCCTCCACGTGGAGATGCTCGCGTGAGTGTCTGAGCCCCACCTCCGCGGGTCCTCTCAGAGAGCTCGTGAGCTGCTGCCGCCCCGCAGGCTCCTGCTTCTCGGGTGCTCGTGTCCGAATCTGGTGCAAGAGCGACGGCACGTCCTCGGCCTGCCGCCGTCACTGGGGAGCTCAGTGACCTCCGAAGGCCCCTCGGGCACTCTCTCCCAAGAGCTCGCCACCCTACCTGCGGGATTTCCTGCTCCTGGCTTTTCCTGTCCACTCCGACCCCTCCGGTCCAGAGGAGGCATCTCAAGCCTCCTAGGTGACCTTAAGGAGGGACCTTAAGCTGGTGAGAGCACCCAAGGGCTTCCTCCGAACGCCTCACACAATTCCCGTCCTCGTCCGCACTCCTTCTGCGCTTTCAATGCATCGACCTGGGTGAGGGAGGCAGTGTAAAGGGGAGGAGAATCAGGAACTTGGATCTTAGGAACCTACTCTGAAAACCCGCACGAGGGTCGGCCTCCACACGTCAGCCGGCAGCATTCATCTTGTCTTGGTGACTGTGGCGATGCTTTAATTTTGACATCCAGTAACATTTACAGATGCAGAAACTGAAGCCCAGAGAGAGTAAGTGGCTGAGCCACGTTCTCCTGACAGTAATAGCCGTGTCCTTTCCATGACACCATTCCCCTCTGCTGAGTTATAAGCATTATGTCTAGTAAAAAAAAAAAAAAAAAGAAAACCTTCATGTCACAGAATGGAGCCAACAGAGTGCCAGGGGCCTCAGCCACACCTAGAGAATCTTTGCATAGTTCTTAGTACATTTACTTAAGGAGCTTAAAATAAAACCTGGATCACTGGGTAAGTGTGATTAACTTCTCAGCAGGTATTTATAGACCTATTTTATGTAAGAAACTGGAGTTGGAACAGACAGAGGTATCTCATATGAAGAAATAAAAAGCAGAGCCCTGTGAACAACTTTAAAAGATAGAGAGCTCAGAGCTGAGAAAGTGTGCTACAGCACTGCCAGCTGGCCAGGGTGGGGGGATGCTAGATTCAGAGAGAAGGGTCACCGCCCAGGTTGATGGAGGAAGGCTGCCTGGGGCAGGGATTTGCATGTGAAGGAGGGGAGGGCCGTCCTGATCAGGAGGAATGTGTGAGCAGAAAAGTTAAGAAGGCCGCAAGCATCCTGCAGAGCTGGAGAGGAGGCCAGGCTGCCAGGGGCACGGTTGGAGCTGGCTGGCCCCAATCTAGAGCGGCGATGCCAGCCCAGACAAAGAGCAGAGGTGAAAAGGCTGAAACCTCAGGCTGGGGTGTTGGGGCTATGAACTCCATCCAAGAGGCAGTCTTTTCTCGCTTTTGAATTTTGTTTTCTGTAGGGAGGGGGGGTGTGTTTGGAGGGAGGAGGGGTGGGTTAGCTGAGGCCGACATCACAGAATTCTGCCTCTGGGGAGCCTTGGCCGCTTGGTGGTAGAGCTTCATCACATCTCCATCATGGTGCGAAGGTCTCGTGATTTGGGGTTCGCCTGTTTTCCTGACAGCACTGTGGGTGCTTCAGGATCGGGGCCAGTCTGTACCTCTTTGGAACTCAGTGCCTACGCGGACCATACAGCCAGCCCTGCACTTAGAATAATAACCAACCACTACATCCCAGGCACTGGGCTAAGTGTTTTCTAAACCAGCCTTTATACCGAGGAGGCAATCTAGAGGGGAGGTTCTGCAGCCAGCCTCCTAGGTTCGAGCCCGGCTCTACAACTTACTAGTGAATGACTCCAAACAAATTCACGCAGCCTCCGCATGCCTCCGCCTCTTCCTCATCTACAGGTTGCAAGTCCTGTGGAAGCTGGTGTCATTATTGTCTTCATTTTGCAAATCAACAGATGAGGCTCAGAGCTTGTGGAAGGTCACATGGCTAATAAGCAAAGGGGCCAGGACTTGGACCCAGGCAGCTTGATTCTAGGGCCCCTGCCCTCAACCACTACAGCTTTTTGAAAAAAAGGGGAAAAGGAGGGGACACAGAACAGCCCTAGTGTGGAAAGAAGAGAAGGGAGACCATTGCAGCCGCCGGCCACCATCCTGCCACGGGGATGCAGGCCGCCACTGGGGCTGAGGGAAGCAGCAGGCACGCCACGGCAGAGACGGCACGGGGACCCGTCTTCAGAGAGGAAGGTCTCCTTTTCCTCCTTTCTGTTGTGTTTTCTCCGTCCCAGCCTTCCACGACCCAGCCTGGAATCGCTTTTCTGAACAGCCATCTCGCCCCCGATACACACCATTCCTGAATTTCTTCCCGTACCTTGTCATCTGTCCTCTGCTCATGCTTTTCTCTCCCCGAAGAATGTCCTTTCTCCATTCCTGCTTCTCCAGATATCACCAGGTTTTCGAGACCTGCTACACGTAATGACGCCTTCCTGGTCCCTGCAGCCCGAAGTGATCTCTCCCAGTTGGAACCGCTTGTGTGACATCTTTCGCTTTCTAGCTTCCCCACCCCAGGGGAGGCCTCTGCCTCTGGAGGGCACATCAGGCTATGACTATCGCGGGCTGGTCACGACACAGCCCAGGACTTGGATGGGGTTGTTTGTTTCTTTGGTGTTGAGCTGTAGGAGCTGTTTATAAATTTTGGAGATTAATCCCTTGTCAGTTGAATCATTTGCAAATATTTTCTCCCATTCTGTGGGTTTCTTTCCGTTTTGTTTAGGGTTTCCTTAGCTATGCAGAAACTTTGAAGTTTAATTAAGTCCCATTGGTTTATTTCTCTCTTTATTGTCCTTACTCTGACACATGGATCTGAGAAGATGTTGCTATCATTTATGTCAAAGAGTGTTTGGCCTATGTTTTCCTCTAAGAATTTTATAGTCTTGTATCTAGATCTTTAATCCATTTTGAGTTTATTTTTGTGCATGGTGTTAGGAAGTGTTCTAGTTTCATTTTTTTACATGTAGCTGTCCAGTTTTCCCAGCACCACTTATTGAAGAAGCTGTCTTTTGTCCAATGTATATTTCTGGCTCCTTTATCATAGATTAGTTGACTATAGATGCGTGGATTTAATTCTGGGCTTTCTATCCTGTTCCACTGATCTATATTTCTGTCTTTGTGCCAGTACCATACAGTTTCGATGACTGTAGCTTTGTAGTAGAGTCTGAAGTCAGGGAGCCTGAGTCCTCCAGCTCCATTTTTCTTTTTCAGGATGTCTTTTGCTATTCTGGGTTTTTCGTGTTTCCAGACAAACTTTAAACTATTTTGTTCTAGTTCTTTGAAAAAGGTCCTTGGTAATTTGATAGGGATTGCATTGAATGTGTAGATTGCCTTGGGTAGTATAGTCATTTTGATAATATTGACTCTTCCAATCCAAGTGCATGGTATGTCTTTCCACCTGTTTAAGACATCCTTGATTTCTTTCATCAGCGCCTTATAATTTTCAGAGTACAGGTCTTTTGTCTCTTTAGGCAGGTTTATTCCTAAGTATTTGATTCTTTTTGATGTGATGGTAAATGGGATTGCTTCTCTAATTTCTCTTTCTGATCTTTCATTGTTGGTATATAGAAATGCAGTTGATTTCTGTATATTAATTTTGTATCCTGCAACTTTGCCAAATTCATTGATGAGCTCTAATAGTTTTCTGGTAGAGTCTTTAGGATTCTCTAGGTACAGCATCATGTCGTCTGCAAAAAGTGATAGTTTTACTTCTTCTTTCCCAATTTGGATTCCTTTTATTTCTTTTTCTTCTCTGATTGCTGTAGCTAGGACTTCCAGAACTATGTTGAATAGTAGTGGCGAGAGTGGACATCCCTGTCTTGTTCCTGATCTCAGCGGGAATTCTTTCAGCTTTTCACCATTGAGAATGATGTGAG
>PVHT020000175.1:26787965-26818654 GCA_004024745.2 Catagonus wagneri
GTTTTTATCAGAAATGGGTGTTGGATTTTGTCAAAGGCTTTTTCTGCATCTATGGAGAAGATCATATGGCTTTTATTCTTCAGTTTGTTAATGTGGTGTATCACACTGATTGGTTTGCGAATATTGAAGAATCCTTGCATCCCTGGGGTAAATCCCACTTGATCGTGGTGTACAATCCTTTTAATGTATTGTTGGATTTGGTTGGCTAGTATTTTGTTGAGAATTTTTGCATCTATGTTCATCAGTGAGATTGGCCTGTAATTTTCTTTTTTGTGCTATCTTTGTCTGGTTTTGGTATCAGGGTGATGGTTGCCTCATAGAAAGAGTTTGGGAGTGTCCCCTCTTCTGCAATGTTTTGGAAGAGTTTCAGAAGGATAGGCGTTAGCTCTTCTCTAAATGTTTGGTAGAATTCACCTGTGAAGCCATCTGGTCCTGGACTTTTGTTTGTTGGAAGTTTTTTAATCACAGTTTCAATTTCAGAACTTGTGACTTGACTATTCATATTTTCTATTTCATCTTGGTTTAGTCTTGGGAGATTGTACTTTTCTAAGAATTTGTCCATTTCTTCTAGGTTTTCCATTTTATTGCCATATAGTTGCATATAGTAGTCTCTTATGATCCTTTGTATTTCTGTGGTGTCTGTTGTTACTTCTCCTTTTTCATTTCTAATTTTATTGATTTGTGTCCTCTCTCTTTTTTTCTTGATAAGTCTGGGTAAGGGTTTATCAATTTTGTTGATCTTTTCAAAGAACCAGCTTTTAGTTTCATTGATCTTTTCTATGTTTTTTTTTTTGTTTCTATTTCGTTGATTTCTGCTCTGATCTTTATGATTTCTTTTCTTCTACTAACTTTAGGCCTTGTCAGTTCTTCCCTCTCTAGCTGCTTTAGATGTAAAGTTAGATTGTTTATTTGAGCTTTTTCTTGTTTCCTGAGGTAGGCTTGTATTGCTATAAACTTTCGTCTTAGAACTGCTTTTGCTGCATCCCAAAGGTTTTGGGGTGTCATGTCTTTGTTGTCATTTGCTTCTAGGTATTTTTTAATTTCCTCTTTGATTTCTTCAGTGATCCATTGGTTATTTAGTAGCATGTGTTTAGTCTCCACGTATTTGTATTTTTGGCCATTTTTTTCTTGTTGATTTCCAGCCGTATAGCATTGTGGTCAGAGAAGATGCTTGAAATGATTTCAATTTTCTTAAAGTTACTGAGGCTTGATTTGTAGCCCAGGATTTGATCAATCTTAGAGAATGTTCCGTGCACACTTGAGAAGAATGTGTATTCTGTTGCTTTTGGATGGAATGTCCTATAAATATCTATTAAGTCCATCTGATCTAATGCTGAGTTGAATATGATGGCAATGCCTAGAGGGAGGAAGGATGCGTATGCCTGAACGGACTAGTGAATGAGTGAGTGAATGAAGGAACAAATGATCACATTTTCAGCACCAAGTGCGTTTCCACGCCATGTAAGTCCAGCCAGTTCTAAAGCAAGTCTCCATGAATGTGGAGGCCCAAGACCAGGCTAATCAACCCGTACTGACCAGTCCCCAGCAGCAGAGCACGGTGGCTCTGGAGTTGCCCCTCCCTGGGTGGAGTGGCCTTTAGCCCCCTGGCCGGTCTATACAGGTTCTCCAAGCAGCACAGGATTCAGCAAAGCGTGGCGCCTTCCTGTCTCACACCGCCTCGCCAGAGTTAAGTGAACAAGTGGCATGAACGGATAAATGAGCTCTGTTAGAAAGGAAGGAAGAAGTTGAATGTAAGTGTAGAGACCCTTTTTTTCCATCAGCAGAGATTTAACATATACTCGTATCCCAATCTCTGTCTCTCCTACACACACACACACACACACGCACACGCACACACACGCGCGCGCACACACACACACTCATCCACTCACCTACTAACTTGTGCTAGGAAGCTGTGAATGACAAGCAACTGCTCTGTCCTTCTCGGGGAGCCAGTCACTTAGCATAGTAAGAAGAATCAGAGAGAGCATTTTCAAATCTGAGATGTCCAGGAGGACATGCCTCAGACAGTTGGAAGGGCAGGCTGGAAGGTGATGGAGATCGCTCCATGGGCCCGCTGGAGGCCAGACTTCTTTCCCAGCGCCAGGGTCCGACGGCTTCTTGTCTGCTGAGGACCGTGCCACTGCTCAGGCAGAGAGGGGGAGCCCCGGCCCAGATCCAGCGCCCTCTCTGTCCCCTCTTTGGGGCCCAGCTGTTGACAGGTGTGCACTGAAGAGAGGCTGGGGGGGTTGTGTTTGACCAGATCTAAGTCCATCTTTTGTCATCTGGAAGGATTGCCTCCCTACAATCAAGATGACATGGGAACTTCAACCTTGTGTCCCTTAATACCCTAGAAGTGGATTCCAGGGGACGCATTGAGGGTGGAAAATTAACATAACAGGCTTCTCTGAGACCTTCAGCTGGTGTCAGTAACCCCGAGTGCCAGCAACAGAGGCACCAGTGAGCTGGGCACCAAGAGCCAGAAACAGGAGCTTGGTTGGGAGGCAATGCCAATAACTCTGCTAAAGGGAGACCATTATAATCCCTTTTAGGAGCAGCGGTATCCCAAAAGCCCCACTCTGCCCCCTGGAGAAGGATTCCCTGAGTCCTCGTCTCAAACAACAGTCCTACCCAGACGGCAGCAAAGGGGCTCTAACCCCAGACCTCTGACCAGTCTCTCATGGGCCTCCCCAAACCTCACTTTCCTGAGTCTGTGGGCCACTGATGCTTCAAAGAGAAGTTGGGATGAACAGGAGCCACCCCTCCCTGTCTTGCTCTCGTTGTGCCAGGAAGGCAGGGGATCCAGGAGGGGAGTAGGTGAGGCCCGGAGACCAGGCACATGAGGCAGGTGCCCAGCACTTGGATCAGGCTCCATGCGGCAAGGTTAGCCTTGGGCTCTGTGCATCCAGGGAATGTCTGGACAAATAGAAATGGGAATGAACCCATGGGAACGGGCAGGTGAAGGGCCATCCCTGCCTTGCTACTCCATCCTCTTGCTATCGTCACGTGTCCCCTCTGGGGTGGACGAGTTGATGTTGGCCCTAGAGGGAGCGTGGCAGGACCTGGCTAAGCCCCAGCATCTGGTTTCCAGGTGAGAGATCTGTCTTAGTGATTTCTTAGGCTCTGTTTCCCAAATCCTTTCATCCCCTATTTCCTACCCCACCTGCTTCCCCTAACTGAAGAAATCCGTGGTTGTCATGGAGACAGCGTAGTACCAGTATCTCAGCTTCTTCGCAGTGCCTTCGGAAAAACGGAATGAGAAACTGCTCCCACCTCCTGAGCATTTCCAGCACAGACGTCCTGTCGGAGAATGCACGGCGTGGTGTCAGGATACCTCCTTTGCCCTCCCGCTTTGTACTTCTTCCTCTTGCCCAAGTTCCATCTTCTTCCTTGGGAGACTAAGCTCAGTTCGACTTTCTTCAGCCAAGGATCCTGAGTGGCCAGGTTCTAGAGCCTCCAGGGTCGATTGTGCATGAATAAGGCCAATAGTTTGAGTGGCTATGCAGCCATAGTTCTCCCCATAGGACAGGTCACCAGTCTCAGCCCCAAGAGACCAGGCGGCTTGCTCAAGGGCGCCCCCTACAGGAGTGCAAGGCCCAAGCAGGGGGCCCTCTGCAGCTTCCCAGGCAAACACTGCCACCTTCAGTGGGTCTACATAGAGAGACTGGGTGTGAGAACTACCACTACTGAGCACCAACAGTGTGCGAGGCTCTTTCTGCAACGATGTGACTTAAGCCTCACGACAACCTTGTGAAGCTCCTGGCACGGCTGTCCCCATTGTACAGAGGGGAGACGGAGGCTCAAGGAAGACAATGAGAGGACTTGCTAAGGCCGTACAGGTGGTAATCCTAGTAGCTGGATTTAAAACACAGGACTGTCTCCTTCCAAGTCCACCTCCTTAACCAGAACAGAATTCGGCCCGCACCAAAAGGATTCAGGAGGGACCCCTGTTACTCAAGTGCTCGTCAAGTGGATGAATTACACCGCATGGGGCCAGAAATGTCTTTGCCCATCATCCTTTCCCCTTTGACTTCTGCATGACCCCCTCTGTTGGATTTTATGAATGAGGAAGAAAAAAATATCATTGAAAAGTTCCGCCAACTTTGGCTTCCACTCTTGGAGTGATAGATAGCTTTAATTACTCCGAATTACTCAGCCACTCCACTCTTGTCCCCCAAGTCATTAAAAATAGATTTTCTCTTTGAACTCCACTCCACCCTCGGGTCTCCAGATAGTCAGGAGTTCTTAGGAGACAGCCCCAGGGTCAGCTTCTGGTCAGAAGGTTGCAAGGTGGCTTCGGTTGCAATCACAGGTTCCAGAACCTCCAGCTGGTTTTATGGGGTGGGAGTTGTGCTGCCTTTTTTCTTAATGATCACGTGACTTTCATAGCTCCAAGGACAGGCAGGGGCTGGGTTGGTGTTCACTTTATGAGGATTTAAGGGAATCTCACACATGACTATTGATTTTGAAAGAACTGGGTCTAACCCTGGGAACAAACAATAATGAGCTCTTCACGTTAATTACGGGGAAGCTGATTCACAGGAAAGGCTGAAGCTGAAAATCTGAGCTGAGCTCAGAGGGGCCCTGCTCCCCGATGGGCAGGCAGGATGAGTAAGATGGGTGTTGCCCTCTCCATCTTATTTATTGTGTTTTATTTTCTTATTTTATTTTATTTTATTTTATTTTATTGTGGCATGCGTAATTCCCAAGCCGGGGATCAAACCCACACCATAGGAGTAGACCGGGCTACAGCAATGACAATGCGGATCCTTAACCGCCAGGCCACCAGGGAACTGCCTCCATTTGAAAAATAAGGAGTCGAGGCTTGATGAGGCTGAACAGCTTGCCTTTGACCTCCCAGACGACAGCTAGTGAGGCCAGGACAGGAAGCCCTTGCCACCTCCACTGTCCCAGGCTGTGCTGACCGAGGGCTGTGGCATTCCTAGGACGCTCAGGCTAGAGGGCATGGAGCCTATTCGGGCCGGCTCCTTGACTGTTCCCGTCGCGGGGCGTGCTCACCGCCAGCAGCCCGCCTCCCTCCTCACCCGCCCACATCCCCGGTGCATCGTCTGGCCCTTGAGTCGCCGTCAGCAGACAGAGGAGGTGAAATGAAGGGGAGGCGGGCGGGGGAGCATGAGCACGGGGCCAGCAGCCCGCCCCGGGCGCCAGGCTGGCACCTGCTGTCGGGAAGAAAGAAGGGAGGCCCTGGCAGGCAGCCCTTGGGGGCGGCTCTGGCTGGGGCTGCCCTTCCCACCTGCACCGGGAGCCCAGCTCTGTCTCCGTGAGCACAGGCAGGTTGTCTAACCTGAGAATCAGTTTTCTGATAAGTAAGGTGCGCCGGGCCGGTGTGCGGACCGGGTGCGCCTGTGCAGTGGGTGCTGGCTGCACAGGAGGGCCGCTCCCGCTGCTTCGTGCCCTTGGACGGGCTCCGGGGAGGGTGGGGCCTCAGCCCCGTCACTTCCTCCCTCATCCCTGGGGATCCAAGAAGGGGTCTCACTGCTGACCCCGGCCACGCCCAGCGGGGAAGACGGGGATAAAGATGCGGTTGAGGAGTTCCGGTTGTGGCTCAGTGAGTTCAGAACCCGACATAGCGTCCGTGAGGATGCAAGTTCCATCCCGGGCTCCGCTCAGCGGCTTGAGGATCCGGCGTTGCCACAAGTTGCGTGGGTGGACGCAGATGCAGCTCAGATCTGGTGCTGCCGAGGATGTGGTGTAGACACACATCGGTCGTCTGTGGTGTGGCCGCAGCTGCAGCTCCGATTCGACCCCTAGCCCAGGGACCTCTATAGGCCACGGGTGAGGCCTTAAAAAAATAAAGCTGTGACTTCAGGCATCAGGAGACACTCAGCTGTTTGCCAGTAAAGGACAGCGGAGAGAACGAGGGTCTTATTCCTTGGAATCTCGCTGAGCCAAACGGGGCCGTAGAACGCGGCACGTCGGGAGCCAGGGGAGACTGGCCCCAGAGGGTCCGCCTTGGCTTGGATGCCTGGGGAACCCGGCCTCCCTGACCACGTGTGTTCCTTCCGCCGTGAGGACTCTCACCGCCCGGCCCCATCGGGTGAGCAGGGAAGGCAGGAAGCCCGAGCCCCCAGGCCTCGCAGGGCCCATTGCACCTGTTGGCTGACAAGGTTGGATGCCAGCCCCTGAAGAGACTCCTCCCGCCCGTCCGTTCGAGCAAGTAACGACTGTGGGGCTCCTAGGGGCACTGTGATCAGAGAAGGCAAAGCCTCCCCGCCCTCTGCTTCCCTCTCACCTCCTGAATCCTGCCTGGTCTCAGCCTCCATCTCCTCGGACTGACGCCTGAATCCACCGCTCCACTTCCTCTGCTCAAAAAGACGCCTTAGTGCGTGACAGCACCGCAGGCCTCGGAGGAGCTCCTCCCGCTGGCCACCTGCTCGCACCCTGAGACCCAGCCCGGGGAGAAGCCACCTCTTTGGGAGCCTGTGTTCCCTGGTGGGTGGAATGGCAGTCACGCTAGGTTACGGTCCGTGTCCTCCCCTCCTCCTGGGGAGCGGTGCAGACCCAGTGAGGGCGCGTGTGTGACGGCCCTGGGAAGGTCTAGGCGCCGCGGGCCTGCCCTCAGCCGGGGACGTAAACGAGCGTCGGGTCCCTTCTTGAAAACAGGTTTGGATGGGCGCGAAGGGGAGAAGGTGGGCCTGAGACCCGACAGACTCCGAGGGGAGGGAGGGCCGCCAGGAAGAGGTACAAGGAGGGGTGGTGCAGCCAGTTGTGTTTCAGCTGCTGCGCTCCGGGCCCCAGGCTCTGGCGTCCGAGAGGCTGCTGCTCGGGCCAGCTGAGCCCCAAGCAGGCCGTGCGTCACCTCCCACCCTGCCACCTGGCTCTCAGCCACTGAGGAGGCCTCTGTTTCTTCCCCTGGGTCGGGAGGCAGGGGACACGTGTGGGGACAGGTGTACCATCTGGCGGGGGGCGGGGAGATTCCAGGGCGGCAGGGATTACGTGCTCAGTCCCCAAGGGGCCCTCCGGCCCGGGAAGCAGCTCTCGCCGATTCCTTCCGTCTCCATCGCTCCCTCTTGCAAAGGAATCCTGCAGCCTCCAGAACAGAGCGAGGAGCCAAAGCCCCGGGGGGCCCCTCCGCGCTCTGCCCCCTGAGCCCCAGCCCCCGTGGGTCGTCCCCCACTGCGGCGTCTAACCCACCGTGTTAAGATGAGCCCGTTCCCTTGGTTTTGTCCTCAACCAGAGCGTGGGCTCCAGGAGGGCTCAACACAACATCCACACTCTGTAAACACTGCAAGACCGCGCAGAACCACAGCGTCCTGGGTTCCCCTGCTTTCAGCCCAGGTGTCCCTCCAGGTCCTTGGGACCACGGAGCTCCTTCCAGGCATCCACACGGGGTGGGGGGTGGGGGGCAGCGATGCGGCCTTGTTTCCGGGTCCCCAGGTTCACCTGCCGCAGGGCTCCAGCCCCCCCCCCCGCCCATCGGGGAGCACGCTTCTCTGCGGAGTGACGGGGTTTGCCGCTGATGGAGGCAGCTCTCCAGGCCGCTGTCACTCCCAAGGCCACGGAGGCCCTGCAGGCCTCGCCCTGGGTGGGCAGACCCAACAGGTACGCCACGTTCTTCGAGACCTTCAGGAAGGAGGCTGGTGCCAGCAGAGCCCTCGGTGACTTGTCCACGCAGCCGATTGTAATCTGCTGTCACCTGCCCTGCCACGCTGGGCCTCAGCCCTGGGGGCCGCCGGGTGTGCGGAAAGGGGACGGAGTGGAGCGGGGAGGTGGGGGGGACCCACTCGAGGCTCTGCACCCTGCTGAGCACGTCCCACGGACGTCCGCGACATCAGCTCAGCTCCGTGGAGTCCGGCCAAGGAAGGCCCTGGGACGTGGGGCCCTGCGGTCGGAGGGGCCAAGAACACAGTGTGAGTCACCTTTAATTAAGGGCATTTCTTCAGTCAATGACTTAATAGGACGGCTAGATTCATTAGAGGCATAATTACAAGACAAAAGATTAAGCAGAGAAGCACGCAGAGCGTGCGGGTGGATCCAGCGAGAAGCGGCCCGCAGTCCAGGGAGGCCGCGGGGTGGGCGGGAGAGGGTCAGCCTGTCGCCGCGGCGCTCGCCTGCCACGACGGCCACGCTCAGACCCCAGCACCCAGAGTGGAGGGGGCGCGCAGCCTCGGGCGTAATTAAAACGCAATCCTAGTAAACAAACACTCATTAAAGTGTCATTGAGCGTCCCATTAAACGCTGAGTCAGTCCTGACAGAGCGGCGCCCGACGCGGTGGACACCCCCAGGAGAAGCTCTTTTTCCTTCTGGAGCTTTCCGAGACAACGCCCATCCTCTGCCCGCCCTCCAGGAGCCAGGGTCGGTGCCCGCTGGTCACCTCATGCAGGCAAAGTGGCCCCAGATTCCTGAAGGCTGAACTTAGTCCTGTCGGGCCTGCAGACGCTCAGTTATTAAAACCAGTTTCTCCCTGGGCATAAAGCAATTCCCAGACTAACCAACTTCCGTCGCCCCCCTCCGCCCCCCATCAGTCTGTTTCCTTCCGTGCCCCAGGGCAGAGTTTGATTCCATTTCTTCATGGCTCCAGGGGGCGACATTCTAAAATACTTCCCAAGACGTGAGGTCACATTTCCCAGTGGTTCTCAGACTTTAGCTTGTGTAAGAATCAGCTGGAGAGTTTATTGGAACCATCTCCCAGACCCCAGCCCAGAGTTTCTAACTCTGACCCTGAATATTAGGTCTCTTAAGCTCACAGTTGATACCAAGGGTATTTGTGTTGGTTCAAGGACCTGAGTCACCTCTTTTTTTTTGGGGGGGGGTCTTTTCTAGGGCCACGCCCACGGCATATGGAGGTTCCCGGGCTAGGGGTCTAATCGGAGCTACAGCTGCTGGCCTACGCCGTAGCCACAGCAACGCAGGATCTGAGGTGTCGGTCACCTACACCACAGCTCACGGCAATGACAGTCCTTAACGCACCGAGCGTGGCCAGGGATCGAACCCATGTCCTCACGGATGCTAGTCAGATTTGTTACCGCTGCGCCACGAAGGGAACTCCCTGAGTCAGCTGTTCACGGAGGACATTCTTTAGGCCAAGGAGTGACAGGCTGGAGGGCTCAGAGACATCACACTCTCCAGCTTTGAGGTCTCCGTCCTTCCCACATTAACCAAAACTTGCCTCCGGACCAATACCGTCACTCTCTGCCTCCTGCAAGGGTTTCTGAAGAAACCCCGCTTTCCCGCGTTTCCTCCTGCGCTTCTTCCCGCCTGGGGTGCTCTTTATCTGTGTAAATATTACGCACACTTGAGGACCCAGAACCAGCCCACATCCCTCACAAAGCCTCAGGGGCTCCCACCTACAGCAGCATTCTCCCACGGCGACAAAGCACCAGCGTGTCAGCTACGCGGGTCATTTTGACTTTCTAGCACCATATTTTAAAAAAATAAGAAGAGACGGTGGAAATTAAGAGTAGATTTTATTTAACCCAATATCTGCTACTTTTTTTATCTTTTCAGCAAGTGTTATTAAAAAAAAAAGCATAAATGTGCTATTTTACCTTCCAGGTTTCCAGGCTCAATTTTGAACAGCCGACTGTCCTTAGAACACAGGTCGATTCGAACTTGCCTGTTCCAGATGCTCAGAGCCACACAGGCACACATGTTGGACGGCACAGACATAGAAATATTATTTTCTCCTTGCTCTGAAGCCCCTCAGCCCTCTTGCAATACCTCTCTTAGAACACACATCGCTTTCTTGTGTTTATTGCTAGTCTGTTTGCCACTTGAAGGTGATGGCTGTGTTTTAATGCTGCTGTTGATTTTATTCCCCTAAAGTGCCCAGTCCCAGCCTGCCTGTAGGACTTGAGCAGTGGGTATGGGTCGCTGAATGAATGTGGAAACACGAGAATATGGGGCGGGGGGGGGGCGCTCATGGAAACACCTGACTCTGAGAGTCTCTTTGGGGTCCCTCTGGCATTTCTTTCCTCTGCTTTGTATGTGGCTGCTAAATCTTCCAGGAGAGAACAATTCAAGTTTTAGAAACCCCCCCTTATAAGTTTCCTGTTTCACTTTGCTCTTCAACTCAGTGTATTAAAAAAAAAAAAAAAAAAAATTCCCACCAGGAGGGCCCAGGAAACAGGAAAAATAGTTGTGCTGTTGGTTTCATGTTTGGAGAAGCACAGGCTCCTCACTATCTCCACGGCACTTGGCGTGAAAGTGGGCTTTGTTGCCGGAGACACTGCCCCCATTCAGGGCCCCCTTCCCCAGCTGCTGAGAGCCGGGCCGTGTTTTGACAGACAGGCCGAATGCAATGCAGACAGTTGTTTTAATTTCCATCCAGATGCAGACATCACTCACTCGGAGCCCGAAACCCCAGGAAGGGAGGCTGGGCCCAGGGCCCCAGCTCTCAGGCTCCGAGAACAGGTCGGAGGGGTGGGCGGAAGCCCCCCACCCCAGGCGGCTGGGGTCACCGATATGCTGAGGGGCTGCGGGTCCCACGCCCCGGGAGAGGCACACCGGGAGAGCCTCTGGGCGGCACCTGCCAGAAAGGTGCTTCTGTAGGAATCGCAGGCCATGAGTCAGGGCTCAGTGGCTGCTCTCGTGGCTGGCGGCACGGCTGGATGTGAGCGTCTAGCTGTGCTAGTCACGCAGAATCCACAGTAGTCTCAGGGAGGGGTAGGGTAAACTGCGGGAAATAGAATCCTGAAGGTCAGAACTGGCAGGACTGGGGGCGGAAATCCCTTCCATAGCCTCCCAGATATACGTCGCCTTACCCTGCTGGCGTGTCCCTTGACGGCAGTCCCTGCTGGGAGCAAAGTCTCTGTTTCGCTCTCAGAGAACCTTGACTTTCTTCTGTTGAGCGTTCCTGGAACTTTTCACCCACGAGTCTTGCTGCAGCCTCACTGCTGCCCAGCACACGCGGCGAACGGCTCCCACGGCCCCCTGGAGACTCACCCTCCTTCAGCCAAATAAACATCCCAGCTCCGTCAGCTGTACCTTGGATGCCGCGTCTGGGTCCCACTCCATCCGGACCCTTCTGGAAAGGCTCTCTGCTTGTGCAGCACTCCTCCGGGGGCAGATACGAAGCCCTGAGCTGGGAGGTCCCCGGTCCGGGGGCGGCTTCTGTCCGTGCTGACACCACGTCTGTTTACGCAGCCCCTTTAGGCAGTGACCTGTCGGGTCATATGGGACACAGAGGCCACTCAGCCTGTTAGACGTGAGCTGTCTCAAACCAGCTCTCCCCCAGCCTCCACTTAGAATATCGATTTTTTTTTTTTAAACTGAATTGCCAGGTTTTACACTTACCCTTTCTGGATTTCACATTTTTATTATTAAAGGAAGGTGGGGATGCTTAAAGCTGATCACGTCACCCACTTAGAGAAAAGATTAATAATTCAGATTGTTAAGTATTACGATGTGGGGGGGGCGAATGAATGGGGGAGGGGGCACCTGAGGCTGGTACCCACGGCCCTTTGCTGCCCGGCCCCAGCTTCCATGCCAACAGCTTCATCTCTGGCTATGCTGAACTTGGCCGTGGTGACTTTTGCTCGTGATGATCTCTCAGCTAGGAATGCCCTCCCAGGTACCTGCATCTGGCCCGCGCTTACCCTGACTCACTCTTACCTGGCTGCCCCTTTCCTCCAGACGGATTGTGCTGGGCGGCCCTCCTTTAAGCTGCCAAGGCCCCCGGGCGCACACCTAGCACGTGGGATGGATGGTCAGCACCAGATCGGTAGCACAGTCCCCAGTGTGTGATTACCAACTCCCACTGGACTGTGCGCTCTGCGGGAGCCGGACCTGCGTCCTGTTCACGGCTGTTTCTCCAGCATGTGGCACCAGGGCCTCTGAGTAGTGACATCTGATAAACATCTGCTGGGTGCACAGTGTCGGGCTCCCGCCCGCGCCTCCCGGGAGGACGCCGCTGCAGAGGCACCTCCATCAGATCCTTGGCCCCGCCGGCGGCGGGACGCAGGGCTGCTGGACCACGGGTGGTGTTTCCACTTGAGTTCACGCCTCCAGCAGGTGAGGGACCTCTCCACTCTAACAAGCAGGATCCCATTCCCAGCCCGGCAGCCTCCGGCCCCAGCCAGCGACGTTTACCTAGCACACACCAAACGCAAGCCTTCGGTCTTCCGACCCTCTGCCTGGCCTTCATGTCACACATGCTGGGCAGGTAGGAGTGAGTAACGACCAAACGGGCCTGCCCATGACCCCACAGGGCCCCGCGTGTACGCCAGGAGGAAACGGCCTCCTGGGGGCGGGGGTCGCCCAGGAGTTGAGCTGCAAATTCCCTTTCCCCAGCAAGACGGGACCAGACAGGCGGCTCGTCTCTGTTCCCGTTTAACCAGACTTTCAAAGGATGGGAGATTTACTAGAGAAACTGAATGCAGAAGTCGGAGAATATGGGATAATTGGATCCAGGTGGCATGTTGGGTTGGCTGCAAAACGATGGAGCCGTTCAATGAATATTATTTGATAGGAAAAGTCTCTCCGTCTCTCCCTTTTGAAATGTTTTCCGCGCAGGCAGCAGGACTCAGCCCAAGCCCAGCTGAAAGCTCTCCAGAGACGGGTTGGTGGCACTCAATAGCCTTTCAACAGAGTTAACCGTTTTCCGCCTTTGCCAGGAGCGGGCCAGCTCTTCCCAGGACCCGAGTGCAGGCGGGGAGAGGCTGGAGGCTGTGCTCCCGCCTCTGGCCACGGCGAGAAGCAGGGGCCTGTTAGCTGTATCCGCCTGGTGCAGAACAAACAGCTGAGGCCACCGATTCGATTCACGCCCCTTGTCGCCTCTTCAGGGCTGGTGACGGTGCCGTGGCCGGCAAGCGTGGCTGTGTCTGAACGCACCATCTAACCCTGCGCTCTTTGCCCTCCGCCAGGTTACCCGGGTCCCCGTGGAGTCCTGTGAACAGTACACGACGTGCGGGGAGTGCCTGAGCTCGGGGGACCCTCACTGTGGCTGGTGTGCCCTGCACAACATGTAAGTTTGGAGAAAATGCGCGGGAGGAGGGCCTGTCGTGGCTCGGCGGTGACGAACCCAACTAGGATCCATGAGGACGCAGGTTCAGTCCCTGCGCTCAGTGGGTTAAGGATCCGTTGTTGCTGTGAGCTTGGGTGTAGATCGCAGATGCAGCCTGGATCCCGCGTTGCTATGGCTGTGGCACAGGCCGGCAGCTGCAGCTCCGATTCAACCCTTAGCCTCCTGGGAACTTCCTATGCCAAGGGTGCGGACCTAAAAAACCAAAAAAATAGAAATAAATAAGAAAGATGAAAAAGCCTGGGATGCAAAAGACCAGGGACTTTCCTGGGAGGGTCCCGGAGGGAGGGATGTGACCTTGGTTGGCAGGGAGAGAGCAATTTCCTTCTTCTGAGTGGCAATTCTCTTCTCAGTGGGAGTGCTGGGAGCAGGAAGAGGAAAAAGAGGCCGGATGGGCCTCCTTTCCGAGAGCAGCTCCTCTGCCTACTTTTCAGGTTCATCGCCAAGGTCTGCCCCCCCCCCCCCGGCCCCCAGGGGCTGCTCTGCAGTCTGTACCTGGTCCACTGGAGGGGTAGTGAGGTTGGCAGCACGCAGAAGGAAAGCTGTAGTAGCGTCTCTAGGTCTCCCAAGAACCTCCCCGATGTGGCCTGAGCGGGGCGCCTCCTTCCCCAGCACGCGCTGGAGTCCGGCAGCTTGGACTCCAGGTGGCTGCTGTGCGACCTGGGCTGGTCCGCTGACAACTCTGGGTCTCCGTTTCCCCGTCGCTAAAGAGGAATCATGCCCACCTTGAAGGTGAACTGTGAGGGTTAAATGCGGTAATAAATGCTGCGGCAATAAGGAAGCTCAGGATAAGCTACCCACGTCAAAATAGTTGTTAGGGACTCTGAACCCTGGGGGGACCCCCCTGGCCTCATTAAGTCATGATTCCGAGAGGTCTGCTCTCACTCACAGCCCTATTCAGACACATCCCCTGCCATTGAATTCCAGCTCAATAGAAATGCAAAATCACCCTTAAACTTCCTAACTGTGAGAGCCTCGGAGGGAGAGAAGAGGGTGAAAACTGCGGCAGGAGCTGGCCAGGAATGCCGCCCCGTCCCCGTGGAGATGGAAACTCCGTGGCTCCCTGCCAGCCAGCAGAGCGTCCCCATGAAATGGGCCGGTTTGGGGTGGAGGCGGAGGCGGAGGGCCAGAGTTCAGGGTCCTGCACAATAGCTCTTGGCTTCCAGCCTCTGCAGCAGGTGTTGGGAGGGCTACGGAGGGAGGGAGAGAGGGAGGAAAGCAGGCGCCTCACAGATGCAAACTCCGGACTGGATCCGCGCCCGCCAGCGCTGGGCTCCCTGCTTCCAGTTGGGGCTGAGGGACTCCTCAAAAAGTTTTACCAGAAATGCTCTCACCAGAACCGGGACGGTGAGTCTCCGTTTAGGTCAGACAAGCCTTAAAGATACCGACGCGGCCCCCGCGTGCCCCCGGAGCGGCAGGGGGGACGACCACCGGCTGCCCTTGGGGGGGGGGCTGGCCCAGCTGCCAGCTGGCTCCCGCTTTGAAATTTCTTCCTCCAAAGACCCCGACAGCCATCCCCAGCTCCGTGCATGTCCTGGGCTCCCTGCCCCCTGTCCCACCCACTCCCCGCCCCTCCCTGCAGTTCTAGCCACAGTGTCCCAGTCTCCCGGGCCACCCCTCATCCTCCTGGTGCCTGTCAGCCGAAGCTACCAGAACGAGGGCCACAGGAGCAGAGCCTGGGTTCCCTCCGCCCTCTGAGCTGCTTCTCTGGCATCACCCGCTCCTTCCAGCACCTTCGCCTGCCAAGAGCACGTGGGGAACAAGCTTTTTGCCAGTGGTACCCAGAGGCTTCTCTTGTTCTGGTCACTCTCATCTTCACCAGCTCCTCCGCCAGTGCCCCCCCCCCACCTGCCGCCCTCAACCCACCTGGGTAGAGGGGTCGACGGACAGACAGCCATCCAGCTCCCAGGCCCGCGGGCTGGATTTTCTGGAGGCAGAGGGGGATTGCCAAACAGCCTCCGGGTGGGGGCAGGGGATTCGAAACCTTCCAGTCTCCATAGGCCTTGCTCTAGCAAGTGTGTTATTGTCTCCGAGGCTATTTATCTCTGTTAGGGCTGTTGCCATAAATAGTATGATAAAAAAGAGCCATTTCAGTGAGTCAATGAGATAAAGGCTCCAGTCAAGAGCTCACTTTAGAGCCGTCTTAAGGATTCACTTAAACCTCAATAATTCTTTTCTTTGACAGCATTCATATTTAGATCCATTATGTGCCTGGAAAGGAAGAGGGGGGCGGCTGGGAATCTCCGCCTGGTTGTGGCATCTTTGTTAGTGTCGCAGCTCTCTGGTTGGAGAAGTCGCTGCCCTGGAGCCCGTTCCCCTGTGACTCAAGGGACAACCAGAGGCCCCTGCATGCAGGATAGGTGTCACTGTGCCCACCTGCTGCTGTGGGCGAGGAGCCAGGAGCCAGGGCTGCAAATGTGGGGAGAAGGGACCACACACGCTCTGTGACAGAGGCAGCCATGACTGCAGATGTTATTTCACCCCACAAACATCTGTTGAAACGAGGCCATGTGACAGGTAGAATATCTCCATGGATAAACCATGGCCCCTGCCTTGAAGGAAGAGCCACGAATCCAGCCACCGGATCACAGGCATACCGTCCCACACAGCTAAGACCCCGTCCGGTTTTTAAATATTCCCGGAGGAGGATGATATCATCATCGTTAACTTAGTGCTTCTAAGGGCCAACTGGCCATTTTCTAAACCGGAATCATTTAATCCTTACACCAGCCCTATGAGGTACGGTATTATCACTGGCCTCAGCCTTCTGCCATTGGGGGGACCAAGGCACGGTGGAATGAAGGAACTTGGCCGAGAGGCCGCAGCTATGATAGCCATAGATCCGGGCTGGAACCCGGGCAGCCTGGCTCTGAAGTTCCCGTTCTTGGCCTCTCATGTGCTACTTCTCTCATTCCCCCAATCTCCCTCTCTCACTCGCTGAGCTTCCAGAAATACGCTGTCTCTCTCGAGAGCACTCTTTACGTCTAAAGCGCATCTCTGCTGGAGATTCCACCCGCCTCCGTCTCAGTCTGTCTTTAACCGCCATAAAGACCATCTGGAGTCGCTGAGACCCGGGATGTGTGAACTTTGTCGGGAGACAGACACGGGCCCCCGAGCAGCAAAGCCCTGCCACTTGCCTTCAGGGGACCGTGAGCCCAGCAGACCGGTCTCAGAGCCCTGACCTCTTGCGAATGTGTCTGTGGCAGGTGCTCCCGCAGGGACAAGTGCCAGCGGGCCCAGGAGCCTAATCGCTTTGCCGCCAGCACCAGCCAGTGCATGACCCTCGAGGTGCACCCCAGCAGCATCTCGGTGTCCGAGCCCAGCCGGCTGGTGAGTACCCGCGTCGGGGGTGGGGATGAGGCGGCACGGAGGTGGCACAAGCCTGGGTGTGTTCCTCCAACGCTTTCCCAGCGTAAGCAGGTCGTACTTTAAACGCTCCGGAGAAACTTGGTGAAAAAGCTCTGGTAACTCCCGTTATACAAGGCCCAGCAGTTCGCCACAGCCCTTGCGGATTCGTTAGGCATTGATCTGTTTTGTAACTCTAGATTTCGCGTTCAGTAACAAACAGCTACAACATAATGCAATCCGGTACCGTTCCTTGGCATATGCTGGGTTGCAGCCTTCCACCTGATACACAGAAACCTCAGAATTGCCTGTGTGTGTGTGCCTGTGTATGTATGTCTGTGTGTGAGAGACAGACGGACAAACAAACACAGAAAAACTGAGACAATTCCTGTGTGTGCCTAAGGAGAGCATTAAAGAGAACACAGTGGCTTTTAACCACCTGCGAGGCGCAGCCCCAGTACTGCCTGTCCTCGGGCCCTGCACCGCTGTTTCTTCCTGGACATTTTGTGAGCATCCGCCAATGCTGATTAGTTAATGCACCTTCCGAGACTTGCATGCATTCGTCCCCAAGGGGAGGTTTTGGCTCCTGTGGAGCTGAGGGAACAAACAGCCGAGTTTGTACCTGTGTCTCTTGGCCCCACGGAAATGAAACTGGGCCAGGGCTTCAGCAGCGGCGGCAGCAGACATGTGTGTGTGTGTGTGTGTGTGTGTGTGGAAGGGTCAGGTGACCCCCGTTTTGACTGACACGAAGGGGAACCTCCCTCCCTCCGTCAGGACTTAGCACTTGGGGGACACAAAGGGGTTGTCCCTGGATGCCTGCTCTCCTCACCGGGGCTTTCTTACCTGATGTCTCAAACACCACTTGGATATCGTACCGAGGTGGCTTAGTACCAACTCATTTCCAAGAACAGGGCATTCAGAGCAGCGTTTTGCCATTAAACAGTTTCTCAGTCAACAGATTATTCTGCAGCCTGTGGTGCTGTCACCTTTCCAAGGTGGGGGCCCAGACGTGAAGGCCTGGAAACCCCGGACCCTGATCGCCGGAACCCTAGGGGACGGCGGACATCTCTGAGCCCTTGGTGTCCACTCCCTGCCTTTCTCTGGTCCCCTAAGTTCCTCGTGAAGCGACTGCCCTTCTTGAGCCGAGCTGTCGCGGGGGGCAGAGGGTCAGAGAACAGAAACTCTAGGAAGCCCTCCACCGTAGCAAGCAGCCAGGGTGAGGGGCCGGCTGTCTCCCGCCAACCTGGTAAACGCATCATAAACCTCCAGACTGGTATCCGGACTCGCCCCCGAGCCAGAGCTAAGCTTATCTCTGAAAGGCTCGCTTCACGACTTGCTTTCATGTTGGCATGGCTTCCTGTCGAAATAAGCTGGGTCTGAGATGGACTGGGAGACCTTTCCGCCTAGCGCCCCCCCCAGTGCTTTCTGATGCTGGACAAGACTGGAAAAATAATCATCTTCCCGGTTGTAGAGACCACCGACCCCGCACACCGCTCGCAGCGCTACTGTGACCGTTCAGTGTCAAGGCTAGATGGCCCCTGGACCAGTCCTTGAGATGGGTGGGGTCAGGGGAGATCAGGGAGCGAGTGGGCAACGACAGGGCCGGCCGGGCCGTGGCGGCTTCCCTGAGCCCCGACGGCTCTTCTAAGCCCCTCCCGCCGCTCCTCCCGCAGCTCAGCCTGGTTGTAAGTGACGCTCCCGACCTGTCTGCGGGCATCTCCTGTGCCTTCGGGAACCTGACAGAGGTGGAGGGACAGGTGTCCGGGAGCCAGGTCATCTGCACCTCGCCAGGGCCCAAGGACGTCCCTGTCGTCCCTCTGGATCAAGGTAAGATGCGTCTGCCGTGAGCGTCGCACGCGAGGGGCTGCCCTCCCAGGGCGGCCAAGAGAAGAGGACTCTGGGGACGGGGTGGCAAGCGCCAGCCAGCACAGGGGTGGCCTGACTCGGTTTCCTGACGCCAGACGTTAGCACGGCTGATGTAACTGGGTCGAGTTTGAAAGCAGACTGTCAGGGCCACAGCGGAATTCCGGAAGAAGGAAAGCTCCTGGTCCCGACTTCCCTTCCCTTTGAGGAACGGCGGTGGCTGCAGCTCGTGGTTTTTAGGGGGCTCTCTCCCCAGAGCTGGGTCTCTGATGAGATATTTCTGAAAATCGTTCAGTAACTGAACATATTTGACCGAAGGAGGGGAGGGGAGTGTGTGGGTTCTGAACCAACACTTCCTCCCTAAGAGGGGGCAGGGGGGTGTCTGGGTCTCGGCAGGAGGCAGTGGACTCTGCTGGAAGGAGAAGATTCAGGCAGCTTCCGTCTGTGCCCAAGGGAGCCTTGGACTGACTAATCGTTTGCCCTCAGCCTCTCCGCGGGGCCCCCAGCTTGTGATGTAACCCTCTCCTATTTTTTTTTCTTTCCATTTCCCTTATTCCAGACTGGTTTGGTCTAGAGCTGCAGCTGAGATCCAAGGAGACAGGGAAGATATTCGTCAGCACCGAGTTCAAGTTCTACAACTGCAGCGCCCACCAACTGTAAGCACAGCCCTCGCAGCGCTTATACCTTGTTCAGTGTCAAGGCCAGATCACCGACCCCAGCGGCCTTCTTTACAGGTGGGGTCAGGGCAGATGAGCGAGCGAGCGTGGAACGTCGGGGCCGGGCTGGGCCGGGAGTCGAGCCCCGGGTTTGGATATGGTTGTGAGCTTTTTCTAAGTTCCGTGAGGCTTTAGAAAGAGTCAGACTGCCTTCAGCTCCCCGTCTTTCTACGGGATCCACACACTGTCTGGAACAGAGTAAGCTCTCCCTAAGTGTTATGTTTCGGTTATATTCCATTTATTCAGTTATTTCAAACTGAATGGTCTTCACTCTCCATAGCCTCTGATCTCATTCAGTTCCCCTCGCAACACACCCTACTCAACTCTCAGGCTAAGAGTTAAAAGAGGGTTTGAAATAAAAACAAAAGCCATGGCCCAGGAGCCATAAGGAAAGTTCTCCGTTTTAGACCAGTTGGGGGTGGCTGTGAACATGGAGACCGAGGGCCAGTGGAGTCTGGGTGCCTCGTCCTCACCACATGAAGAGGGACCCAGAGACAGCACGCCCAGAGAGGGGCGGGGGTGGGGAAATCGCCAGGCACTCCAATAAAGGACCCCGGCTGGGAGGGGCGAGGAGGCTTCAACTCCACTCCGCGGGGGCCCAAACCCAGCCTTCAGCTTTTCCAGAAGGAGGGGGAGACCAGACCGAACCACCAGCCCCCAGAGGGGCTTAGGCGCGGCCCTGCTGACCTCACCAGCCATCCTGGCCCTACCAGTGAGCGTCCATGGCTGTGGGCCCCACCAGCCGTGCCGGGAGCCGGGAGCACTTCAGATGTGAAAAGCAGAGTCAGAAGTGCAGGAGAGGGTGACCCGAACTTGGTTTCTTCTCGTCCTCTCTGGACGCGAAACTGAGACTCTTTCCATGTCACCTGGAAACAGGCGCCGTTTGATTTGGAAAGAGAGAAGCGTGGGTCTTTGTAAAGAGGGCACATAGGAACCATGACCCTGGACACTCTGCAAAGAGAGCGACCAAGCAGCAGCTCTGTGCCAGAGGGAGCAGCGACTGGGAATGTTCCGGGACCCGTGCTTCCCGATGCCCAGGACAGGAACAGCCTGAGGACTCCAGGAACATCAAGTCTGAGGGTCCAGGCGCCATGGCCCAGCGTTCCACATGCAGAGAGGGTCTACTTGCAGCTAAGCCCTAAAGGAATCATTAGCTATTAAAATGGACAAGCCCATCCTCTTGATCTTGATTTTCATGATTAGTGTCAGCTGCTGGAGTTCTGGGGTCTCCACTGTGGCTAAGGAAGGAGACATAGCAGAACCTACTTGGGCCAAATTAATGGAAGTGCTGAGAAAGACAGAGCAAGTGATCGATGGCCTGGGAGGGGCCATGTGGCTGAAGCTGAAGTGGACAAAACTGCCCCCTAACCCCTGCGTTCCAATTCCAGCCAGGCGTGTTTTGGGAGATGCAAGCATCTTAGAGTGAGAACTTCCAACCTCCTTCTCAAACTCCAGCCCAGCGGTGATGGAGCCCGTTGCCTGTGAGCATCTTCATTCGCGTGGCAAACCAGTGTGAGTCCATCACTTTCAACCACCGATTGCCATGGCAATGGAGATGCTGTCACAGGCAGCAAGTTTTAGCAGAAAAAAAATAAAACAGGTCTCTTTGACACTAAAGATGCCATTTTATCACAAACACTATCTTACCCTTCTTTAATCCTCGCTTGGTAGTTAAAAATCACAGAGTCAGGTTCAGTTCTCTCCTTTTACACGGTACACTGAGGCCCGGAGGGCGGACATAAGTACCACAATGAAAGTCACAAAACTTGCCAGTGGGCGAGCCAGGCCTAGAACCCTGATTTCATTGTTGTTGGTCCATTTTCATGATTTGCTTTGCAAATCAAAAAACGTAAGCAAGAACCAATCCGTATGGCCTAAACTCAGGAACGAAATAACTAGGGGCACATCTGGAAGGGGATAAAAATGGTTGGCATGGAGATGTGCCAATGAGTTAGTGCACCCCATCCACTGTGGCATATTAGCCAGTGACCCCCAGAATCAAGCCCCGTCTGTCCAAATGCCATCAGAGCTCCCACCAGGTGGCGCCAGATTGCAGACCTGCTATGTCCCTTCCAGGTTGGTATAGTTGTGAGAGGCGAGGCCCCGAGCTGGCAGGGAGCAGGAAGAACCTGCCACCTGCAAGACCCATTTCCAGGACAGTGGTCTAATCACACTCAGCGAGCCAAGGCGATGCGCGTGGCTTCTGGGCGAAGTGGAGGGAAAGAGGCCCTCAGCCTGGCGAGAAACGGGGGAGCCACCCATAGCCTGTTTCTCCCTATGCCTGGCGGCTGGGACAGTGGGACAAAGTTATCATTTAATACGTTTCCTCCCCCCAAACTCAGTAATACAGGCAACATGAACCAGTGGTTAACACTCCAATGCGATGGAGGAGCTTGAAACAACAGGTGATTTAAGCACTTAAAAATAACACTCCCAAGAATGTCGGCAATGACAAATATGTGGGTAAATATAAACCTTCGGTGGGAAAAAATAATGATCCATTTAGCTTTGTACTTTTCAAAACCGTGTCCTCTCCATTATCTCGCTTGACACTAAGCAACCCTGTGGAGTGGACAGAAAAGCTCTTGTGCAGACAAATGAAGGAAGTTTGATCCAGAGGGTGAAGTGACTTCCGGGGACCCCAGTGGCGGTAGCACAGGTTGCCCAATTTCTGCGCCCGTGCTCACGGGCCGTTCTGTCTCATAAGCGAATGTTTACCAGAAATGAAGGGGGAGAGCTTAGCGTGTGGCGTTCCAATTTCTATGGCATCAGTACTCCCTCCATGGCTGATTTCGAGCTACTGTCATGACGCCAAACCACTTGCAAAATTCCTGAAAGTGTAAATATTTGGCTGTCCTGAGCTGCTGCAGACCAGCTCTGGAACAATCTGTCTCTCGGTTGCATCATTCCCTTTCTGGACTCTTCTTCTTTTTTTTCCTTCACTTTTCCTTCAGTCTTCAAAAAGCATCTTGGAGGGAGAATCTCAGTGCTGGGGACGCCCCACCCATCTACCCGCCGGAGACTGAGACCAGGATAACAGACTCCGCCGGGACACGTGGGCCGCCTGGCGCTGCTCCTCCCTTCTCTTCGCCTCTTACTGTCTCTGTCCTTGCAGGTGCCTGTCCTGTGTCAACAGCGCCTTCCGCTGCCATTGGTGCAAATACCGAAACCTCTGCACTCATGACCCCACCACCTGCTCCTTCCAGGAGGGCCGGATCAATATTTCAGAGGTAAGCAGGGCTCAGCCTGGCAATGTCCCCAGCGGATCTGAGTGGCCCTCCCTTTTCAGATGCTCAGCCCAACAGCTTGGCCGTCTCCTCATCCTGGCCTATGCTGGTCCTCTTCCCAGAGATACTGCAAGTTAGAAAGCACGGGTATTATCAAACTAAAAAAGGAGGGGGGCAGCACATACCCCAGAGAAAAAGTGTGCCGTATTTGCTAGGCCCCTAAGACTGCAGGCATTCAAAAGCCTGAGGGGAGCCGAGGGCTGAGACTGAAAACTGAGAAGAAACATATCCAAGCAGACTCCGTGGTCTAGAAGAGTGCAGTGAATGGCATTTATTCTTTGAGTCTAAGCTCTTTGCTTGGTTGCAGACAGAGTCTAGTTCAATAGAACATTCACTCTCAACCACTCTTTCATGCCAACCTCCCTTCCTAGTCTAAATTCAATGATTCTTTGACTCTGATGTGCAACTGAGTGGGTGGCCTCATAGAAAGAGAAAGGCATTCAATTGGTGAAAAGAACCAGGCCTTGCTGAAAGTCCCATCTTATTATATTGTCAATGTGCCATCACTAAGGCTGGACCTGTCTTTGTTATCAACACAGTGAAATAGCAAATGGCTTATCTTTCCAATAAATGTCCCACCCAGTGGTTTTTTTCCTTGAGGTTGCCTTTCTTATGGAGTCAGAGCATGTCTTAGGACAACGAAGCCTGCTGGGTCCGTGTCCCTGTCTTGCGCCGAATGTTTTTTCATACACGAGGGTAGTTGGGTTTGAACAGCTATAGAGACCTTATGTATTTCCACAAATGCACCTGTGCATAAACACACCCTCCCCTCTTACTCCGCCTTATAGAAAATCCGCAAATAGAAATAAGTGACAGCGTGGCATCTGCAAATACTGCTATAGCCTTTATGTGTCTCCCTCTTGCAACAGAGTTCAAGCTCCTTAAAAGCTAGGACTGCGTCTTATATTTAAGTCCTCAGTGCCTTTTTCAGAGAAAGGCTGTTGAAGGCATGCGTCAAGGATAGAGGAACCAATGGCCACTTTGCCCAAGTGCCATTGATAAGGGGTGTTCCTTGAAGCTACTTGTCTAAGATTTCAAAAAACAAAGGCACCTTTGTCTCCTAATCTGAGTAGAAATCCTGTTTTCTTCCATGGATAAATATGAGAAAATAGGCTTTGAAATACATCTATCAAATCAGCATGATATACACCTTGCCTCACAATTTTATTTGTCAGTTATACTCAATAAAGCCAATTTAAAAAAATGTTTAAGAAGAAAGTAGGTCTTAAAAGATTCCGCATACACACACGCACGCACACCTAAGGCCTTGAATTCTTCTTAGCTTCTGAAACAATATGTTACATTCAGCCAAAAAAATGGAATCTGCCTGTCTTGAAAGAGAGAAACACAGATGGTGCCCACAGGCGGCTTTCAAGGCAGACCCGACCACAGGTGTCTCAGCAGGATGGAACCAGTTATCTGGTGCCCCGAAAGCCTTTCAGAACAGGCTTTTCCTCTAGCCCTTTGGTCTGCTTTGATGTTGCTGTGACCAGAAAGCGCCTCACCGGTCTTAATGGACACGGGAAATTAATCCCAGCCCTGGGATTCTGCGACCTGACTCGACCTTCAGCTCAAGCTGCTCACCCAGAGGAGAGGACCTGGGAGCCGAGGGTGCGGTGGGAGAGGGGGCTGAAGCCAGCTTGCGTGTCAGTAGGAGAAGGGCCGAGGAGCCTCGGCGGCCAGGAAGGGGGGGCCGGGCAGAGATGGTGACCAGCGGCCTCAGAAAATGGCCTGCACACTGGCCGCTTCTAACCTCCCGCGTCTGTTAGTAGAAGAAGCCGGGAGAAGCTCGGAACGCAGAGAGGGAGAGGGCGAAGTCGAGATCCAGACAAGAAGGAGCAGGTGCTTGGTTTTCCCCAGGCAGCCGGGCTCCCTTTGGGCAAAGAGAAAGTCCCAGCCGGGCCTGGCAGGAGCGGCCAGCTGGGGCCAGGGCCGGGGGTGTCAGGCGGAGGCCGAGGCCCAGAGGACTAATTGCCATTTTGCCGCCTCCCTCAGGCCCTTGAGAAATCACAGGAACTCTCAGCCATGGGTGACTCAAGGATTCCAGAGAGCTGGGCCCCCGGAGAAGCTGTCACCGTCTGGGTCAGGATTCAGTTAATACCGAAAAAACCCTGGGAGGGAAAGCCAGCGGCTCTGGTGTCCCTTTTCGTTTCCTCTTCTTAATGTCTGTTCCTGGGGTCAGAGAGCTGCTTTTGTCTGTCACCTCCTCCCTTGGCCCCACTGATGGGCACCAGCCTGCGGGAGGCCCAGGGGGCAGAGGCCCAGACTCCACACTGCTCAGGAAAAGGAAAGAGGCTGCGGGGTCCCAGGAGGGGGCCAGTCACAGTTCCCCCCACTGGGGCGACAGCCCCCAGACCCGGCTCTGCCCTGTTCAGACTCTGCTTCTGGGCATCCCGCTCCTGGAAACGTGGGGAACAGCAGCGGCTCATGTGTCAGGCTTGGGAGAGGTCCCCTCAGCCCTGTTAGGTGGGACCTCAGCCTGCCTGATGTCCCCGGGTCACCCTAGGACTGCAAATTCCTTAGGTGCCCCTTTGGGGTTCCCGGAATATCTCCCTTACGCTTCCAGCGAGTTCCCCCCCACACCCCAGCTTTGAATCAAAATTTTACGTCTATGTACTTTCTGGAAGCAATGTCTAACTGAACAGTTCCCTTGACGTGCTCAGCAACGCCGAGGACCGCACGTTGGCGGGTCTCTCACACGCGACGACGGGGCTCCCAAGGGTGGGGGAGGGGGGCCAGCAGCCTCGGCGACGCTTGGGAAGTTGTTAGAAATTCAAATTCTTGGGCCTCATCCCAGATTAGGCTGAAGATTGAGAACCACTGACATATGGCATCTCAGCTGATTCTCGCAACAGACCTGCAGTTTCACATAATTCCTATTTGACAGATGTAGTAACCAAGATGCTAAGAATTTAGGTTTTTTGGCCCCAGGCTACAGAGAACTCAGGCATCCACAGAGCCTGAGTACTGAATGCTGCCTCCAAAAAAACCCGGGCTGATGGGCCGCTACGCTGGGGGGCCTGACCTCAACCTGGTCCTGCGCCGTCGGTCCTGAGGGCTCAGGGTGTGGGGGGACCCACACAAATCCATCCCCACAGAGGGAGCCCCTTCCCAGGGGAGAGGAGGCAGCGGTGCCGCTTCCAGCTGCAGAGGCGGCCAGCACAGGCGGTAAATCTGCCTGCTCCTTTCCAGATGGCTGCTGGAGCAGCTCCACCCCAGGCCCCAGTAACCAAAGACTGCGGTGCTGGAGTAAAGTGCAATTCAAAATTTAAAAATACGGAGATATTGCTGTGGCTCAGCGGAGATGGGTCTGGCTAGTGTCTATGAGGACGCAGGTTCGATCCCTGGCCTTGCTCAGTGAGTTGGGGATCCGGCGTTGCCGTGCGCTGTGGTGTTGGTTGCAGATGGGGCTCGGATCTGGCATAGCTGTGGCTGTGGTGTAGGCCGGCAGCCTCAGCTCCGATTCTGCCCCTATTCTGGGAACCTCCATATGCCACGGGTGCGGCCTTAAAAAGGCAAAATATATATATATATATTAGTAGTTAACATTTATTGAGTGCTTTTCATTATATATGTGACATTATGCATATATATGCACATTTTATCTCGTGTAATCTTAACTACTGTATGAAATGGATTCTATTATAAACGAGTCAACTGAGATTTGTCTAAGTTAAAGAATTTCCCTAAGAGGGTCACAGATATGCAGACTCTTGACTGCACGTTCCCAAGCTGATGCTGAGTAAGTTGAGGTCTTGCAATCTGCATTCGCAAACGCATGTGAGAACTACGCAGTGTGTGCTCATGCGGTTAATGCAGTTTCTGAGCACTTCCAGCGAACTTTCATGCCACTCGTGCCAGCAGCCTGGGACCATCAGGTGTCACTGGCCCCGTTTTCTAGATGAGGAAGCCGAATGGCAATCGAACCATCCTTCAAGCACTTTTCAGCTGATGAGCTGGGCCTCTCCGCTGCTCAGAGCACAGCAGGTCTCTGACGGGCCCCGGAAAGCTCTCCCTCCCTGGGCCGGATCAAGCTGTGACATGGTGTTTGCAAGCAGGTGTGCGCGAGAGTGTGTATGGTCTTCAGCTTTAAAAGCTCGTCTCCCTCCGTGGCTGAACCAGGCCTAGTGAGATGCAGATACATAAATATCTGCTTTACGCCTGTCCCAGGGGACAGACAGAACCGCGTAAATCTGATTAGCTTCCCAGGATGCCGGCTGCGCTCTCTCTTTGAAGTCCAGTGGGTGAAAATAATGTCGTTTCCACGTGGGAGAAGTCGTTTCAGAGGGTTGAAGGGTCCCCAGCGCTAAAAGCTGGTGAAGCCCAGCTGAGCGGGATGGGCCACGCGGCCTGAAGGCTTGCGCACGGGGCAGCCGTGCCGGGCCCCACCCTCTCCTGGGACGCTCCCAGACGGGACCTCTGCTCATCCTGGTAGAAACCCTGATTGTCGCTAAGGAGGGGCGCCTGCCGCCACTTGCCCTAGAGACAGGGAGGAGGAAGATGACCTGCAGAGGCCATTCAGGAGGCCAGTGGGGATCTGTAGTCGCCATGGTTTGTTTTTCCTGTTGGCCGTCCCTCGGCCTCGGGTTCCCCCAGCCAGGGATCAGATCTGAGCTGCAATCACGGCCCAAGCCATAGCTGTGGCAGTGCCCGACCCCCAACCCACTGTGACCGGCCGGGGTTCGGGTAAGGGCCCCAGCGCTCGCAAGACGCCGCTGATCCCGTTTGCGCCACAGCAGGAACTCTGCCGTGGGTATTTTAAAATGCTCACAACAGTCTTAACATTCCGCCAAAAAACACAGCATAGTTATCGGCCCTCTCATTCTTGGGACAGTGTGTGGGGGGGGGTGTGCATGCGTGCATGCACACATGTGCACACTCGTGCGTCCACACATAAGCAAGCAGGTTAGAAGTGGCCTTTTGTATCTAATGAAACCCATCACCTTCCTCAAGCCCCAGAGATGCTGCAGTTCCAGCAGCTTGGCCACGTTCGGGCCGCCGGCTCTCCTGTACCTGCGTCCAGCCCTCGCCACCGCCATTCGCGCCCAAGCCTCACTGCTCTCTCATCAGAGAGCGACCAGAGCCATCCCACAGCCCGAAGGGTCTGATATTCCCGTTTCCCAGGAGGAGAGCGTGCACCTGCCCATGCCCTTGGCCCTAGGGACTGAGAAGGAGGGCACGTCCTGGTCTGACCTGAGGGAAACAGCCAGAGGCCAAGCAAAGCCCAGAACACTGTTTTGGCGTTTGGACAGCCGCTCACCATCGTCCTGCCCCGTAGTCCCCAAAGGTCTGAAACAGCAGACTGTGGGACTTTTTTCTAAAATTTCAAAAGCTCTTTTAAAAGCACATA
The DNA here is from genome assembly GCA_004024745.2 of Catagonus wagneri. Lineage (NCBI taxonomy): Eukaryota > Metazoa > Chordata > Mammalia > Artiodactyla > Tayassuidae > Catagonus > Catagonus wagneri. The sequence goes on from PVHT020000175.1 coordinate 26,815,510, forward strand.
AATGCACTCATGGAGTCTATTTCTGATTCTCCGAATTCCGGCGTGGACCAGACAGCCCAGCCCAACTGATGAGGTCGTGGCAGTGTGTGGGTGTGTGCTTGTCTGTATTCACATACGCTCGTATGTATTTTTTGTCCTAGGTAAAGGGATTCCACGATCTTGTACTAATCCAAGACACCCTACCCCCTAAAGTGTATCTTTAAGAGTCTTCTTTGTGAAAGCTGAATTGGTTCTCCTTAGAGATGAAAAAACAAATGGTCATCATTTAAAATAGAGCCACTCATTCTGATTCTGAAAGTCTATTCTTCTTCTCTCTCCTTCACTCTCTTACAGGTGCACACACACACACACACACACACACGCACGTACGCACGCACACAAGCCCCCTCATTATACCTCAGCCTTCTTTCTAGACTAAATTAAAACTCTAATTTATTAGACTCAGTGGGGATTTTTTAGCCACTAACTGGAATTAGGACCTTCTTTTTGATAGGATGTCTGAGTTTCCCTAAGACGGTGTTCATTTTTTTCTTGGCTATAAATATGTGAAAGACTCTGTCAAGAGTGCCCACGGGGATGAAAGTAAAAGTGCAGTAAAGAGGAAGTTTATGAGTTGGCAGCTTGAGTGACTGGCTTCTAGACAGGGACCCATCTGTTCTGGGATCGCCTGTGATCCTGTCTTTTGTGGAAACTTTGCCCACTTGATGTTGTCACATGCAGCCACTGAGGGATGGCACCAGATTCCGCCAGGCCCTCCTGGGTAGGCTTCTGTGGGAACTTTCTCCCGGACCCGCTTTTCCTGAAGCCTCAGGATTCCCTAACAGATATGGACACGCCCATTTAGGAGTCCTGTGACCTTTTCCAACCCTGGCTTTGGGAATCAAGCCCCCGAAATCCAGGAGGCAGGGCTTGTACCCTCATCTCTAAGAAAGCTGGAGCCAAAAAGAACGTTTGAGATCTTTTCATCTCTTACTTTCGTATTTTTCATTTGCCCTCCCACGAGTAGCGGCCAAGTGTCCACTGCATGTTGGGAACCGATGTAAGGTGGCGATAAGGAGGTGAATAAGCTGCGGCCTAATTCTCGAGCCTTCCACACCAGTCAGGAAGACAAGTCAACAAGCAACTGCGGTTCTGGGGGCCCAAGACCGTCACAGGAGGGGACTGGTGACCAGTTCTGAGAGCCAATGCAGGCGAGGGGTCGGGCACGGCTTCACACAGAAGGGGCTGCAGAGCTGAGGTTGAAGGCTAATCAGGACGTCATCAGCTGAAAGGAGGAGGCTGAGTCAGGGGCCAGGAAGAACCCTGGGCAGGTGGGGGCAGGATTTCCGATGGAGAGAAAAGCATCCATCTCCAGCGGAAGGTTGATGAGTACGGGAGACGGCCCTGCAGGACTCCCCTTAACTTCCTCCGTGGTAGCTGGACCCCCACGCCCAAGAATCACAGGGTAAGAGGGAGCCTGGGCTCAGATCCTGACGGGCTTGCTCCGAGGCCCACAGCTTGAGCCCACACTGAGCGAGAAGCCCGATGGCTAAGGCCGGCCGTTGTTCAACGTTGCTGTGGTACCAAAGGCTTCGTACCAGGGTCACCTCTGCAGTAAGAGAGGGACAGCTCCTGAAAGTCGCGCAGCTCCAGGAAGGTCAGCATCCTGTCCCCTAAGTGCCGGTAGCGCCCTCTGCAGGTTAGCGAGGTGTCACACCCACACCTTCCCAAATCCTTGATCCAGTGAGAACCATCGCTGCAGCCAGGGGCAGGCGGGGACAAGGAAACAGGCACCTCCTTCAGGCCTTTCCCTAGCTGGTCCCTAGAGACAGGGAACAATGGCTCGTGGGGGAGGGTGCATGTCTTCCTTGGCAGGGACCACCGGGCAGTGTCCTCCCCGGAGAAGGAGGGGGTGGCCGGGGTGGAGCAGAGCCGTGCTGGCCATTTGGCCTCTGGTGGAGAAGCGCCTGGAACCGGGGTCCACGCCTCCTCTGTCCCTCCCTTCCCCTCTCGCGCCCCTCCCCGCCAAGACTTTCTTCTCTCTGTCTTGTTTTCCAAAGCAGCATGGTCTTCACGCAGGGCCTGGTAATGAAATGAGATAAAAAGCCAGAGCAAGTGTTTACAGCGTGGCTGGGAGGGCCGGATCCACCTCCTGGAAAGGCCCGCTCAGTCGGCGCTGGGAAGCTGGAGCTGCCGATAACAGACGGCCGCGGGCATGGACAGTACCGGCGCCGGCGGGGAGCTGGGGGGCCGGGGGCCGGATCGAGCCGGGAGCCGGGCCTTCTGGGCTGGGGACGGGGGTGCGTGGAGCCTGTTTCATCCTACGTCTCAGGAGATAAAATCCACAGCCTGCCGCACGGGGGCTTGAAGATTAATTCCTAAATTGTCACACGTGCACCAGACACAGGGCCCCTTGTGGGATGGGGGGACGATATCAAAGCCCGGGAGCCGAGATTTCATTTTCCCTGCGGAGGGGGAACCTCCTGATAGGCAGCCCGGCGGGTGCGAGAGGGCCCGTCCCCCGCAAGGCCCGGGGAGGAGGAGGGTGGGGGCAGCACAGACGGAGGCTCTCTGCTCGCTCCCCAGGACTGTCCCCAGCTGGTGCCCACGGACGAGATCCTGATACCCGTGGGGGAAGTGAAGCCAATCACCCTCAAGGCTCGAAACCTGCCCCAGCCTCAGTCCGGCCAGCGAGGCTACGAGTGCGTCCTCAGCATCCAGGGGGCCGTCCACCGGGTCCCTGCCCTGCGTTTCAACAGCTCCAGTGTCCAGTGCCAGAACAGCTCGGTAAGGAGACGCCCGCCGGGCCCGCCTGCAGCCGGGCTGTCTCTCCCAGCCAAGCCGCGGCCTCGGCCTGTCCCGCCCCAACTCCCAGAACCTGCCGGGTCCACAGGCTGACCCACGTCCCCAGGGAGAGAGGAGCGTGCCGGCACCCAGGGTGCCTCGGCAGAGCAGAGGAGGCTGAGGGGGACGGAGGAGGTCGGGGGCTGAGAGCTGGGCACCCTTTCTGAATCACAAGAGTTCCTCGCGGCCTTTGGTGACACTCGAGCCAAGGCTGGTCAACTTGACCGCAGACCCGGTCCCCATTCAGGGTGCGGCCACAGCGGAGGGAGGGTGCCACCGGGGAGGAATCCCACAGAAGACCAGCGGAAGTGCGATGGCGGGG
>PVHT020000175.1:26819654-26841469 GCA_004024745.2 Catagonus wagneri
ACTGGTGGCCAAAGTAAAGCTCACGCGCAGTGAGAAAGGGCCACCGCAGGGCTCAGGGCTGCGTGGAGTTGACAGAGCGGCGCGTGGACTTTATGGAGAGCCTGGGCTTGAAGGTGAAAAGCTGCAGAGCAGCTACCGGGGAGGGCGGAGTTAAAGACAGGAACGTCAGAGGACAGAGAGGTTGGGGTGGCGGGGGCCTGGGAGGGCCGGCAGAACACACCTGGGGCAGGTGAGTCTGGGCTGGACTCGAAGAGTAAGGTCTGGGTTGAAGGATGGCGGCCGTCAGGACGGGGAGCCACTCCTCACGAGCCAGGAACCGAATAGACACGCAGAGGGGGCTTAGTGGTTGTGCTCAGAGACAGGCGCTTTGAAGATTTCTAGAGGAGAGCAGTGCAGCTGAACCTTGGACTGTTAAGCTTAGGTTGAATTATAAGAGGTATTAAATGCCAGCTAAGGGGTTTGAGCTGGTCCTGTTGGCCTTAGTGATTGGGAGTCGGGGGAAGGCACCATAGTGGTAATTTGCACGGTGCCTGGGGTCGCTGTCTCTCCCTCTGCTCCTCTCTCAGCCCAGAGGGACCCAGAGTCCCCGGCCCCCTGAGATGCCAGCGGCATCCCCGCCCCGGTGATGGAAAGCCTCACGGCGGCCGTGCCTCTGCCCTGTCCCCACAGTACCAGTACGACGGGATGGAGGTCAGCAGCCTGGCCGTGGACTTCGCCGTGGTGTGGAATGGCAACTTCATCATCGACAACCCCCGGGACCTGAAAGGTAAGCGGCTACTTCCGGGTAGAGTTCTCCGCGACCCCGGGAGCAACTGGGGCCGCGGGGATCAGAGCCGGCCGGCCACCGTGCCGTGAGTAGTAACACGCTCCCTCTGTCAGCGGAACTCTTCAGAGGATCCTAAAGCGACATTTGGCGCCATCAAAGCAGTCCTGTTGGGAACCCTGTTTTTACTACAGCCAGAGCATCCGCAGGGCGGCTGCCGGCTCATCGCGTTTTCCGTGGGCTCCCGGAGACTTTGAAGTGTCCGTGGAGCCTGACCAGGAGAGCCGCAGGCAGGAGTGTCCTGCCGGTCTCCCTGGAAACGGAGAGATTGTTCTCGATCAGATTCTGGTGCCCCTGGCCTTGGCCCCGGCCTCTGCACAAAGGAGGTCTGTAAGTCTGCTCTCCTGGTCCTGAGGCCGGGTGGTGGGGGACAGTGTGCCGACCCGAGGGCACCGCTGTTGCCAGGAAGCTCAGGCAGGAGCTGGGCTGACCCCGGAGAGACGCTCCGTGAGCCACCTTATCCTTGTCCTGCAAACCCCGGTGGAGGTCCTGCTGAGCGCCCTCTGCGCAGCCTCCCCTGGGCTGTCCAGAACGACAGCGCTCACCCTGGCAAGGCTCCCACGAAGCCATCTGACATCATCTTCCTAATCCTCACAGCGACGGAGAAGGATGTCCGGGTATCATCCTCATTTTATAGCCAAGGGAATGGAGACCCAAAGGAAGTAAGACCTGGACCAAGAGCGTTAGCCTTCGCAACATACACTAAAACTGGAATGACACAGAGATCAGCATGGCCCGCCCCAGGAGGACGCAAATTCGCAAAGCCTGCCATGTTTTTAAGATGAGGACTGCGCAGTATAACTTATATGCAGAATCTCAAAAAAAAAAAAAAAAAAAAGTCAGGAGTTTCCATTGTGGCTCAATGGGTTAAGAGCCCAACTAGTATCTGTGAGGATGCAGGTTCGATCCCTGGCCTCACTTAGTGGGTTAAGGACCCTACTTTGCCACAAACTGTGTCATAGGTCACAGATGTAGCTCTGATCTGGCATTGCTGTGGCTGTGGTGTCGGCCAGCGGCTACAGCTCTGTTTGGACCCCTAGCCAGGTAACCTCCATATGCCGCAGGTGTGGCCCTAAAAAGACAAAAAAAAAAAAAGAGTTGAACTCACAGACATGGAGGAGAAAAGAGGTTGCCAGGAACCAGGATGGGGGATAAGGAGAGGTTGGGGAAAGGGTACAAACTTCCAGCTATAAGATGAGGAGATTCTGAGAGTCTGATGGAGAGCATGGCTGTCACAGCTGATAGCTCTGCGTTATATAACTGGCATTTGCGAGGAGAGGAGAACTTGGAAGTTGTAAATGTGTGTGGGGGGGTGATAGATGTGTTAATTAACTAGCTGGAAGCTTTTCACTCTTTGTATGTGCATCAGCTCATCACAGTATAAGTTCAAATAGTGTACATTTCTTTGACAACTGCATCTCACTGAAGCTGAGAAAAGGAAGAAATGGACCAAGAGGCTTGGAGCCAGAGCCAGGGCTCGAACCAAGACTTTCCAGTTTGGGAGAAAACGTGCTCACCCATCACGGTCCCTCCTCCCAGGGGCTCAGGCCGCGGGGGGTGTGAAACCTCCTCCCCCAGACACCCATCCTTCCACCACGAGCCAGGCCGCAGCACATTTCGAGTAGCTGGCGTTGTCCCAAGCCTCTCCCTCTGCCTGAGGGTCACCCCATGGGCACAGAGAGGGATCAAGGCCACTGTAGGACCTGCAAGTGCTTCAGCATCTCCTCCAGATTTCAGCAGTCCTGTCCCGGATGCTGCCGTTAAGATGATGACGCCTAGGGCTTTTTTTCTCTCTCTCTCTCATAACCAGGCCCGACTTTTCCAGTGCTCAGAAATAGACATTTCCCCTGCTGAGGATCTGGGCTTAGTTCCCAGAGGTTGCCTTTGCTTCTGGAGCTCAGAGAAAAAAAGGGGCCTCAGCCAAGCCATTGCATCGGAACCCGTCCTTGCGACGCCCCACGAGTTTTAAGCAGCTCCCTGAGTGCACGGTCTGCAGCGTCTCGACACTCGCCTCCCACCCAGAACCCAGCTGGTCCTGGAGTCGCGCACCATGCCGGGTGGGGAAGGCCCCAGTGCTTAAGGACTCGGATTCCACAATCCAGCAGACCGGGGTTTGAATCCTGGCTCTTTGAACTCAGACTAATTACTGCTTCTGTACGTCGCAGGCTCCTTGTCTGGGAAGTGGGAGAAAGAATGCCCACCTTTCAGGGTTGTCACGAAGAGCAAATGAGAAATTCCATGTGGATCGTCTGTGCATATTAATAAATGTGCGGTGTGGACCTGTCCATTTTAAGACTGCCATTTCCTGCCCCCTGCCGTAAGCAGTCTTAGGCATGAGGATAATTCCACACTGTCCCTGCAGCGCGGACTGAGGGGTGCTAGGCGGAGCAGAGGGACAGGATGGGGACTCACAGAAGGATTAGGACACTCCTGCCCTGGGCACGCACACTGCCCAAGCCTGAGAGCTTATGTCTGCCTTATGTCTGCTCGACCAGAAGAATGAAAAAATGACTTTCTAGGTATTCCGCCTCTGGAGAATTCCACCAGGCACTGTGAATTCAAAACCAGCAGGCAACAACCAAGCCTCGGGCTCCCAAAACACAGTTCTGCCCGTTTAGGGGCAGTGTGGCCTAGCCAGGGCCTCTAAGTCAGTAAGAGACCATGCAACAAAAGCATCTGCAGACTCCAAAAGCCACCTGTTGGGTTCCCGGCTTACTGTGTCTGGGGCCATCCTCTCCATCCACAGGGCTATGAACAAGACTGCGTCCTCCCTGGTCAGCTCCGCCTCCACCTGCCAGGCACCTGGCCCTTCTAGAAGCCCCAGCTGATGCTTCTCTCAGACCCCGCCCCTCACCCCGTCCCCTCTCTCCTCTGGGGACCCGCCTCCCAGCAGCACAGGGAGTTGGAGGTGCAGGGTCCTAGCTGGGGGCGCTGACCTTGGTAAATGCCAAGAGGCATTACATCTCTCTTGGAGCTTCATTGATGCCTGAAATGGGGAAGTCAGTCCCTGCTTCTTTCCGCAAGAACCATCTGTGAGAGTAAGAGAGGCAGCAGCTTAAGAATGCAGTTTGAGTTCAAAGAAAAGATAATAGGCACCTAGAGAAAATGTTAGGTATGTTGTAGACATCGTGCTGAGCACTGAAAATACACCTCATTCAGACTTCGCGGAAAACGACCATCCTGCCCATGTTAGATTAGGGACCAAAGTTTCCAAGATGTTAAATTCTTGGTCACATTGCTAGGAACTGGTGAGGCCACGATTAAAGCCCCGATGCAATCTAATCTAGCGCCAGAACTCTTAAATAATATTATTTTCCGTAATGCCTTGAAACGACTGCTAAGAGGCTCGATTTCTTTTCAATTCCCCATCAGGCATTCTTGCAAGGTTAACGATCCTGGGTGGGATCCATGGATGCGGGCGGTCTCTATCACGCCCTCGAGAAGAGGGGAAAGGGTGCGAAGTCCTCCCCAGCCCCGTCCCTGACTGCACCCCTCTCTCCGCAGTTCATCTCTACAAGTGCGCCGCCCAGCGGGAGAGCTGCGGCCTCTGCCTAAAGGCCGACCGGAAGTTCGAGTGTGGCTGGTGCAGCGGGGAGCGCAGGTGCTCCCTCCAGCAGCACTGTAGCCGCTCCTCCAGCCCCTGGCTCGACTGGTCCAGCCACAATGTTAAGTGCTCCAATCCCCAGATCACCGAGGTGAGTCCCCCAGGTCCCCAGAGCGGGACAGGGTGGCCGGAACGTGACCCCCCTCCCCCGGGAGCGGGGCAGTGGGAGTTGAGCCTTTGTGCAGGACTTCTTGGCGTAGAGTGAATTCGGCATGGAGGTGCGCAAAGCTTCTCGTGGGTTCCTCCACGGCCTGTGTCCAGGTGTAAGTGACAAGCGTATGGAAGTGTGTCCTCACGCCCGTGCACAGGTGGTGTGTGTGTGCATCTGTGTGCCTGTGCACACGAGGGAGGCAGAGCCCGCCCAGCCTCCCTGCCAGGCCGGCTGAGCCAGATGGGGTTGAAAAATTTTCCGAGTGGTGGGTGAGCCTTTCAGGAAACAGGTTTAGCTTTTCTCAGCAGAAATGTGCTTTCAGGAGCTGCAATTAGCTCAGAGTTGCAAAGTTGAAAATGGAAGGAGAAAGTGCAGGCAGGCGCTGCATTAGCCACCGGGCCGTTTCCCTGGGTTTACGCTCTGTCCCAATTTGTTCGTGCATTTTAATGGAAGGAAACAGGTAATTAATTATCCTGGGGGAAAAAAAAAAAACGATGTTTCCTGAATCGTAAATTGCAAAAGATTAATAGATGATGCGAATGACTGTGCAGCTGCTTGGGGTTTGAATGGCGGGGAGAGAAATCCTTGTATTTAACTTCTGTGGTATTGTGAGCTTATCGCTCTTTACTGCTCCATCTTCAGCGACTGACTGTTGCTTGTACTTTGAAACTAACTGCGCATTCCTTGCGGTGGCCAGGAATGCCAGCCAGGGCGGGTACCGCTGCGGACCTCAGGGAAGCCGGAGGGGCTGTTCCTTTTCTGCCTGTCCCCTGAGCAGGGGCACCATCCATTCCTTGCCTCCTTTCCCCTACTGGCCGAAGAAATAGGCACCTCTGGTGCTCAGCTGTGTCGCAGAGCGCTGGGGAACTTCTAAAGAGAAATGCCTCCAGATGGAATGAGTGCTGTTCCGATGGAGTGTGTGCTCTTAACCTGCAGACGGGTAATTTGAAGAGGGAGCAAATATCTGTTCAGTGTTTCATTTAATCCTCGTGAAACCATGAGAAGGAAATATGCTCACGTCCATTGTACGGACAAAGAAAACAGAAAGGTGCCCAGGTTCACACACAGCTGTCGAGTGGCACAGCCAGTGTTTCAGCTCGGATAGGTTTCATAGGTTTCATTGTAAAGCTTTCTTTTTTTTTTTTTTTTGCCTTTTGTCATTTTAGGGCTGCACCCGCGGCATGTGGAGGTTCCCAGGCTAGGGGTCTAATCGGAGCTGTAGCTACTGGCCTACACCACAGCCACAGCAATGCGGGATCCGAGCCGCGTGTGTGACCTACACCACAGCTCAAGGCAACGCCGGATCCTTAACCCACTGAGCAAGGCCAGGGATCGAACCCACAACCTCATGGTTCCTAGTCGGATTCGTTAACCACTGCGCCATGACGGAAACTCCTGTAAAGCTTTCTTAAAGTCTCTGTGATCTGCCAAATGATATCAGTCAAGAGGCAGAGCCTCGCCTCCGTTTACATCAGCTTCCTAGTGGCTAGGGACCAGAGAGCGCCATCCAGCTCTCCCAGCGACCGCGCACGGCCACAGGGGAGGACCTCCCGCCCTCCGGCTCCTCATTCACGCTGGCAGGAAGATGGCATGAGGGTGCGGACACTGCCCCTCCAAAACCGGGCTTCTTCAATCCCATCTGTGGCTTGTGGGTGGCCGGGGATGGGCTACTGACCCTCTCCTGTGTCTGTACCTCACCGGGAAGCTGTTTGCCAGGACGACGGTTGCTGCCCCAGTCTCTCCCCTCGGACGCCCAGCCCCCTGAGCGGCTCGGGGCTCCGTGCCTTCTCCTTGATCCTAGCGATTTCCAGCAATGGCTGGCCTGAGCACCTGCTCTGTTCTGTAATGCTTCGCAATGCTCCGTCTCTCGGTCTCTGCACCCGGGGTACAGGGGAGCTTCAGTCAGGCCGAGATCTGCTTCCGTCGGCCCCTCTCTCACCTCAGCCGGCCCTGGCTGCTGCCCCAGCCTGGGCTTCTCCCTGACTGGGGGGGCGTGGGGGGCAGCCCAAAGGCCAGCCTCCCCTGGGAAAGCTCTGTTTCCGCCGCCCCTGCTCACTGACCGAGGACTGACAGGTCGCTCGTTCACAAAGGACACCCAGGCTACACAAAGCTAATTAACCCCCTGGGGGACTTAGGCTGTAATTGATTTTTCCCGTGAAGAGAGCGGCAGGAGTTGGAGGCCCCGAGCAGTGGGGTCTCCCACTGGTGCTTTTCCAGTAGAAGCTGTGCCACTCGGGGACAGCATTCTGGACAGGACAGGACACGTGGGCGGGAGGATCCAGGGCGGGAAGGGTTTATTCGCTTTCATCCTGCACCTCCCACCCCCAGCCAATCCTCCGCTCCTTGTAAAAGTCATTTTTTATTTTTTTCAACTTTCGCTTTTGAAATAATTTCAGACTTATAAAAAAGGGTACAAAAATAGTACACAAAACTTTTCATATACCTTTCACCCAGATTCTCCAAAATTAACATCTTACATAACCGCAGTACGATGATCAAAACCAGGAAATTAGTGTTGATAGAACAGTGCCGTCTCGTACACACGTCTTATTCACACTTGCCAGGCGTCCCGCCGATGTCCTCTTTCTGGTCCAGGATCCGATCCAGGATCACACGTGTCTTTTCATCATCACATCTCGTCCACAGTCTAATCCTCCCTCTTTTTCGTCCATGACCTTGGTGTGGTTGAAGAGCACAGGACCGTCGTTTTGTAGAGCATACCTTGATTCGGACTTGTCTGATGTTTCCTCATGATTAAATTCGGGGACTCTCAAAAGTACATAGGTACATGTCAAAAGGGCGCGGGAGTTAACTTGATTTGGCTCCAACGGCCAAATCTGGGGTAACGTGAGCAAGGAAAATAAGTAATTATACCAATGGACTATAAGCAAGAGAATAAAATAAGAACCTGGATTCTGATATAAACGAGTAAACAATGAATGCAAGAGAGCAAGCTCCTCTTTATACTAGAATTCCAACCCTTAGAGGTAGAAAGACAGGCAAATAGAAAATCACCATCTGGCAAAATTCATGGTAATAATTATGTCAGGCAAGGATGGCTGAGGATTGCTAGAGTTAGTGAATGAATGTGTGATGAGAAGCAGAGTATTTATACAGTCTTAAGCTACATTAATACCAAATATGTATAAATTACAACAGAAAAATAATGCAGAGTGCTTTCATAAACCCTTCATAGTGAAGAAATCTGGCAGATGTTTCTTAAATGGTCAAGGCACCTTAACCAAGGATTCAGAGTTAACGTCGCTAGTTCTGGGCAGAATCAACCTTAGGACGCACTGGGAGGGGCGCAAGCCCATGTCTACGGCATTCGTTACCGAAATTCTATAAATTGTTAAAAGCAGCTTTTAATAAGAATCAACTCATTCTCCTTGCCTCAGCTTTCTCGGCTAATCCTCCACGTTGGCATAGATCTTTCTCTTAATAACTGGGATTCTATAAGCTTTTCCACGTACGTCCCTCTTGTCTCTAGCCCTACCTTTTCTTCAAAATGTGTCGTCCCCCCCCCCACCCCGCCACTCCAGTGCATGCCCAGGTACAGGGAGAAGTCACTGACAGCAAAGATCTTCCCAAGGGGAGAAGGAGGGCTTCTCTGATGACCCCTGATGGCTGCTGGGAGAGACAGAATGTCCAGTGCCGGAAACAAGTCGGCACTGAAATGGTGCTGTCCTGCCTGCGTGCAGGAAATCAGCGAGATGACCTCGAAGAAGTTCCACTCGGGGAAAAGCAGTGCGCTCAGGCTTAGCTGGATGCGCAGCCGTGTTCTTCCTTATCCCCGCCCCGCCCACCTGTCTCCATGGCAACAGCCCTCCCCCAGAGACCCGGCTCCTATGGCGGCGGCTCCATGTAGGACAAGTCTTACAGCCGATTGAATTTCCCGGTTGGCATCAGCCTCAGGTTAGGACCCCCTCAGGACTCCCCGTCTGCTACTCCTCAGCCAGCGCTTGGCGTGATAACGACGCTGTCCCCCGCGGGAGGCATCCGGGCTGCTCCTGTTCCAGCTGTCGTCCCGGGCGTCCCTGCACGTGTCACCTGCTCAGCGCCCCGAACAGGAGGCGTGCAGAGGTTTGGAGAGCCTGCGGGACGCCAGGCTGCTGCTGCGCTCCTGTCCCTCCCAGCGCGTGCGTGGGGACCCACCCGCTCGTCCAAGGGGACGATGCTAGAGCCACCACCCCCCCCAAAAAAGGAAGGAAAACCCCGAGAGCGCTTTTCCCAAGAAGCTGTGCGGGGCAGCGTCCAGCAGAGAGGGCAAAGAGGTGGAATATGTCCTTGGGGAGAGAAACGGAGGCAGGGCTGAGGGGCCTTGGAGCCCAGGTGACAGGGCCCTCCACCCAAAGCCAGTGTATTGGTCCCTAGCGCTGCAGTTATAAAGCACCACATATGGGGCGTGGTGGTTTAAACCACGGAAACTTACTTTCTCGCAGTTCTGGAGGCCAGAAGTCTGACATCCAGGTATTGGCAGGTTGGTTCCTTCTCAGGGCCTTGAGGAAACTCTGTTCCAGGCCTTTCTCTTGGTTTCAGGTGGTTTGACATTCCTTGGCTTGTAGAAAGTCACCTTTCTCAGCTTTTGTGTCCACTTAGTGTTCACCCTGCGTGTGTGTGTATGTCTCTAGGGTTTTTGTTTTTTATTCTTGACGCACCCATGGCATGCAGGAGTTCCCAGGCTGGGGATCAAACCTGTACCACAGCTGCGGCAACAACAGACCCTTAACCTGCTGCACTGCAGGGGAGCTTCCTCCAAATTTTTTTTGCCTTTTTTTCTTTTTTTTACGACCACACTTGTGGCATATGGAAGTTCTCAGGCCAGGGCTTGAATCGGAGCTGCAACTGCCAGCCTCCACCACAGCCACAACAACACAGGATCTGAGCCTCATCTGCGACCTACACCCTGGCTCACAGCAACACAGGATCCTTAACCCACTGAGCGAGTCCGGGGATCGAACCTGTGTCCTCATGGATCCTAGCCAGGTCCGTTACTTCTGAGCAACAACAGGAGCTCAGAATTTTTTAAAAATGAGAATCTCAGACGTATTCAGTGGGGCCCATACTACGGCACTGATGCCTTCATTTTGACTCGATTGCCTCCGTACAGACCCTGTCTTTGGAGCTCCCACTGTGGCGGATCCAGTGTTGCCACAGGTGTGGCACAGGTCGCAGCCACAGCTTGGATTCAGTCCCTGGCCCAGAAACTTCCATATGCCGCCGACGTGGCTGAAAAAGGGGGAAAAAGACCCTATCTCCCAAAAAGGTCTTATTCTGAGCTGACGGGAGTTAGGGATTCAACATATGAGTTTGTGAGCGGTAAAAACCCAACTCGTAACAACATACTGAGGAAGAGGAGGAGAGGCCACGGTTCTAAGAACTGATTCGCCCGTTAAATATCCAGGCAATGCGTCATCGCTCTACGCCGGGCATGGTGCTGGGGTTGGAAGTTCACACGGATAAATTAGTCCGGGTCAGAAGGAAGGGGTGCCGCCAGCCTGCCCCTGAGCGCCGGCCTCCTGGAAGAGGCTGGAAACGCCTGCCCCGCAGGCCGCTCTGCTTCTTCCAAAGGGCCTCCGGCTGGGATTTCTGCTCTATACCCCTCGCGGGTGTCTCCGCTTTGGAAAGGGGACCACAGCAACCAAGGCTGGCACACCTAGTGCCCAGGCGAAGGGCAGGAACAGATGAGCTGATCTTGGTTCTGGGAGCCGCGATAATGAGAGCGTTTCTTTAAACAAGACGCTCCGATGAGCCAGAACGCGTGCATACCTACTCCTCCTCACAATTTTGCAAGATGGCTGTAATTTTCTTCATTTAAGAGCTGGGGAAACAGTGCTTAGGGGGTGAATAATCTGCCCAAAGTCGCGCGTCTGCTTCGTGGCAAAACAAATTTGAAACTAGGATCCTCTGACTCCAGAATGCAGACTTGCCCCACCACTTGGGCCGCTCCTCTAGATCCGAGGACGGAGAAGTATCCGCTGGCTATGCTTTCGCACCTCACCCCACCCCAAAAAATGTCTGGGCCGCTCCAGGATCCGAGTCCTCTTGGGAGGTCTGGGGCGCTGCCAGGCAAAGTGGGGACACTGGCTACCCCTTTAAGTCTTCAAATACTCCCCCCCCCCCGCATCTTCCTAAACAGAATCAGGTCCACGCATATTCTTATGAGTGGGGGAGAAAAAAATAGAAAAGCATTTAGGGGCAGTTTTAAGCTTAAGGTGATCCCCTTTTTCACTTCGCTGGGGGAGGTGTACCTTTAACCAGCTCTGTTTCTTAGCGCTAGCAGACTCCGTTTTGTTGGTTTCCGGTCGCGTCCATCAGTGGGATGATGTTTACAGTGAAAGCTGTCCTGGTGACTCTGACTTTGCAAGCTTCTCAGCCTGGTGGGAGAGCCCAGAGGGGGGCGCCCAGGTGGTTCATGCCTGCAGGTGAGAATAGAGAGCTGGGTGAAGTTAAGGCCAAGAGGCTTTGGGATGCAAGGGACGAAAGCTCAGTGTTGGGGTTCTCGAGGAGTGACCAGAAAGGAGCTTTTGGGTACCAAGGAAGGCCTCCTGTGGGTTTCCGAAGCCACAGGCCGTGCTGCCCACTAAGGCCACGCTGATGCCAGGCCCTAGGTGTTCCGGTTTTACAGTTATCTTTCCGTTACGCCCTTGTAGCTTTTACTGCATGTTTGTCAACCTCATTAACTTCCCCCACACCTCACGAGTCCAAGGTCAGGGAATACGGATTGTCTTTAACGTCATCGGAGCACACGTAGCTGGGAAGGAAAACCACTAGTAGGAAGCCACCAACATGGCCACCGACACCAAAGCGTCATTTCTGTTGACACAGCAGTGGTTCCAGATCATCTGTCGCTCTGGCTTCCTCCTGCTTCTCCACTTGCCCAAATACGTTTTCCTTTTCTTTTCTTCTTACAGCCACACCCGTGGCATACGGAAGTTCCCAGGCTAGGGGGTGAATCGCAGCCGCATCTTAGGCCTGCGCCACAGCCACAGCAACGCCAGATCAGAGCCGCATCTGTGGCCACCTACACCGCAGCTTGCAGCAATGTGGGTCCTTAAACCCGCTGAGCAAGGCCAAGGATTGAACCAGCATCCTCACAGACACTATGTCAGGTTCTTAATCTGCTGAGCCACAGCAGGAGCTCGGCCCAAATTATTTTATTTTATTTTATTTTATTTTATTTTATTTTATCTTTTTGTCTTTGTAGCACCACACTTGCAGCATATGGAGGTTTCCAAGCTAGGGGTCAAACGGAACTGTAGCTGCCGCCCTACACCACAGCCACAGCAACACCAGATCTGAGCTGTGCCTGCACCCTTCACCACAGCTCACGGCAACACCGGACCCTTAACCCACTGAGCAAAGCCAAGATTCAAACCTGCAACCTCATGGATACTAGCCAGATTCACTTCCCCTGAGCCACGAGGGGAACTCTGCCACCCAAATATTTTAAAGTAGATTCTTTTTTCCCCCTGGATTGCCTCAGATGCAAATGCATTCGTGAAACTTACAGGTATTTATCGCTAAGGCTGCCCTGAATCTCGGCAGGAAAGGCCAAGAGCCACCTGCCCAGAGCCAGAGCGACTCTCTCTGCAAAGTTCCCAACAAATAAATAAATAAGTCAGCCAGCTTTCGAGAGAAACAAGTCGGCCCTCTGATCTCCTGTTCATTTATTTGCAGGCCTCATTAATATAACATCACTGCAACAAACAGCTAACGGGGGATGGTGTCAGGATGAGTAATGGAGTTACTGTGCTGAGATAACAATTAGGTTTTGAATGTACTGTCAGCGAAGACAGCCAGCAAGGGTCCGTGCCGGGTGGGAGCGCTGGTGTCACGGTGCCTTGGCTCGCCGCAGAGCTCGTCAGCTGGGCTCCAGCCTGCCGCGAAGAGAGTGCACACACACGCTTGCACACACACCCAGAAAGTTGGAAAAGGATGGCATGATTTGCTGTCTTGGACCCGACATCCAGGCGGCTCTGAGAGCCAGGCTGGGATCAGAATGTGCAGGCATGAAGTTGGCACCCCTGCTTCTAAAGTCAGGAAGACCCGAGGAAGTGGATTAGCCAGGAGAGGATGGATTAGCTGTCTACACACGTACAACTGTCCACACTGGCCCGTCCGGGTTACGGGGCTGCCCCAGGCAGAACCATCCTCACCCCAGGCGCAGACACAGGAGCTTTGCACAAAGTGGGACTGTCGCTTAGGGACGCTCTTTCCTGGGGTCACGCCGCTGGGGCCCCCTTCCTCGGCTGCCCTGCGAGGCCCTGACGTTAGACTCTCTCGTCTCCCCCTGAGAACGCGGCCCAGGCTCCGACAGCCCCGCCGGACACCTGGCAGGAGCTGCTCAGGCCGGTCGGAGAGGCGGCCAACACTGCTGGGCCGTCTGCACACTCCGCTCTCCGCCCCTGTCCTGGGCCCCACCGAGAACAATACCAGAGGGTCCACCCGCCTAGCAGGCTTGTAGAAACGGACCGGCTTTTTCCCTGGACCTCAGCTAGCCCGGCTTTGGCCCAGATTTTTTAGTCATAAAATAGTAATGAGAAAAATAATAGCTGCCGTTCACTGAATGAGTTCCTGGCACCCAGCACTGCTGACCTAGCGCTCCTGTGCGTCATCTGGTGTAGACACTCCCACGGCTTTTACGGGGAGGAAGCTGTGATCCTTAGCCCCATTCAGCAGATGAGGAGACCAAGGCGCCGCGAGGGGCCATACCTTTCTTAAGGTCACGCTGCTTGTAAGTCAACGCTCAGCTGCTTGACTCTAGGAGTCACAGGTCTGACCCGCAGGGCCACCTCCGTCTCTCTCCTGGGCTTAGACAAACAGAACGCTCCGTCCGCAGGGCTGGAGGAGGGAGCGGTGTGGGCACCAAGCGCTTCGTTCAGCCTTCTGCAGACTCACTAAGCGAGCCAGTCGCTCCTGCTCCCAGCATCATCTGGGAGACCAGAAGGCACAGGGAGAGATGACGCGGGAGCAAGGCCGCGGGGAGCGCGGACACTCACGGGGCAGGGAGGAGAGAGGACGGATGCTGAGAAGTTCAGAGAGAGATCAGTCCCAGCAAAGCCAAGTCCTGAGCTTCTTGGAAAGCAGCATGGCCTTAGTTAGCCACGGAGAGGGGCCGGGGGACGCCCGCAGAGGGACCCATGAGAAGGCTGGGCCATGAGTTCTCATGGCTGATGACCTAGGGGCTCTCCCGAGGCCGGCGGATGGGAGGGAACTCGGGCGGCGTGCTGCGGAGGCTGCAGGCACAGGCCAGACGGGCCTGGCTGGCTCTGCCGCTCACTGCGCGGCCGGGGGCAAGTTCCTTAACCTGTCTGGGACGCGGTTCCCTGGATGTGAAATGGGAACAACAGCGGTACCACCGTCCTGGCTTGGTGGGAGCCCTAAGTGGGACAAAGCATGCAAAGCCCTTGGCACGGTTCCTGGCTCCTGTAAGTTCTTAAAAAAATGAAAGAGGAGATGGCAGCCGTCGTTATCAGGAGCTTCAATAACCTGGAGCAGGTGCCTGCTGCTGCCTTTTCTCCACCACATCCACCAGGCGGGAGACATAAGCAGAGGGTGACAGGGTCCCCAGGATGGGAGCCAGGCTTCGTGAGGCTCCCACCAGGAGGGACTTCTCCCCCGACCCCTTAACTGCCTCCCCGCAGGCGGCCCTGACTCCACCCCTCCAGGTCTCTTGCCTGAGTCCAGGACGGCTCCCAGGCTGCCGCGCCCCTGGGCCTCCAGCACCTCCCGCCCTGCTCCCCGGCGCTCCCCGGCTGTAATTAAGGGCTGCATCTGCCTCACCCTTAGGCGGCTTCGTGGCACAGTTCCCTCCAAACTGTTCAATTAGCGGCTGCAAGAATCAGGGCGAGCGTGGCATTGCGGCGGCTGTTTTCCAGGTCACGGCACCCACGGTGGAAAACAAACACGGCACAATCTGGCAGGATTACAGATTTGGCCGGGGTGCTCAGGCGTGAGGCAGGCTCAGCGGGGCTGTGCTGCTGGCAGGGGAGGGCTGGGGAGCCGGGGAGTGGCGCCCCCAGCCCGGGTGCTGTGGCTTTGAGAGGACCCAGCTGGAGACGGGGAGCTCATGGCTAGTCCCCACCCTCAGCCCATACCGGCCTCATCCCGGATCCTACCACCCCTTCATCTGGGCCTAAGGGGGGCAGGTGAGGGCCGCATCCGGATCAGGACCTGCTGCTTTGTCCGGGCATGGTCTGCGGCTGCTTCCGGGGCAGGCTGGGGCTGCTGGACTGAGCCCCTCCTGCCCTAAGGTGTGTCCCCCACTTTCCTTCTGAACCTCAAAGAGATAAGTGCCTAGTGGCTACACTCAGTTACAAAGTCAGTACTCTTGGGGGTTCCCTGGTGACCTGGTGGTTAGGACTCTGCTTTCACCTCTGCAGCCTGGGTTCAAGCCTTGGTGTGGGAACTAAGACCGACTGCATGCACACATGCGTGCGCGCGCGCGCACACACACACACACACACAATCCAGTTGCTTAAGGCAATAGCACAGAATAATAACACAGCTCAAGGAGGTCCCATTAAGATGCGAATAAAGGTTTCTTTAGGGAGGAGAAGATAGCAGGGTGAGAGGGGCCTGACCTGGGGGGCGGAGCTCTGGGGAATAAAAGAAGCCCCTAGAAAAAGGGAGGGCTTCACCAAGCCAGCCTGGCTGATGGCCTGTGAGACCCGCTAAAGGAGGTCATTGGCCCAAGCCCCCTGCCGCACGACCGCAGGCCTGGGCTCTGGCCACGGGTCTGCTGTGGTCCTCATACTCTCAGAGGATGTGTGGCTATCCGAGGGTCCAAAGAAAAGCCTCTGAAATGATCAAAAGGCCTGGAAAACAAGATCCTCTGACAAAAGGCTGACAGAATCGACTTAATTGCCATCTTCAGTATCTGAAAGACGTCGGATGAGGGGCAGCTCTTGGGTCCTCTGTTATATGGAGTCACGCAGAAACTGGCTTAGGTTAAAGTCAGAGAGGCTGGAGAAAGAGCTTCTTGATGCTTCTGATGTGAAAATACGGCATCCGGAGCAGCGTGCAGGCGCCTCCACTCTTCCAGTGATCATTCAGGAACGTGGTTTACCCTAGAATCTGCCGCAGACCAGCGTTTCCCAGGAACAGAGAACCGCAGCTGTTTCCCCCGAGCTGCTCTGACCCGGGCCGTGCGCTGAGAGTTAGGGTGCTAAGCGAAAGGGAGGTGGTCCCTGTCCCCAGACCGCCATTGTGTCATTGAGGACAGAAGCGGTCACGGTCATTGCCGCCTTGGGGACGGTCACCAGTGGCAGTGGGGTGTAGCGAAAGGGCCTGCCAAGTCTGCCTGAGGGGTGAGAGAAAGCCCCGCTGACGGCCATCCTTTAGCAGAGCCGTGCGGGAGGGCTGGCGTTTGTCAGTGTCACGCCTGACCGCTGCGCGTGGACTTCGGAACCTGTGGGGACCCCAAGCTCCCCCCGGGAGCACACAGATACCGTGTACGAGAGCAGGACCCACGCGCTGGGAGGGAGCTGGGGGCGGGGGGCACACGGGCGGTCAGCACGGACCCTGGGAAGACCCTCGGTCGCCCCTGCACCCCCGCTCAGCAGACGGCTTCCGGGCATTTCTCTCCCTCGTGCCCTGCTTCTGGCTCCCTTCCCAGGTCCCCAGGGGGGACTTCAGAGAGATTTCTGCTCTGGGGTGTAACAGGCATTGAAAAACTTGGGGCTGAAATTAGTCAATATCTAAAGATTTTCCCAGCGGATTTCAAAGGTGTGTCAGCTCCCTACCCCTCCGTCCACACCCCGCTACACACTCGCACACACACTCATACATTCACACTCGCACTCGCACACACACTCATCCCGGACTGTCAGAGCGTTCGTCGGCGGGGTGTCTCATTCAGAATAGCTTTCCCGAAAGAATTCATCTAGTTCATCGTGAAGCACTGCGCCCGCCCCCGAATGGCTAATAGCTGGGGGAGGAAGGGCAGGACGGCGGGAGGGAAGAACGAATCCAGGCCAGCGCCCTCCGGAATTGCTTCTGGGTGAGAAGGTGATGTCTGCCTCAGAATGTGCGTCCCTGCGGGGCCCAGACCCCACCAAAGCCACGGCCGCGCCCGGGCTGCGTGGCTGCGCTCTGGCCCGGCTCAGGCTCTCTCCGGTCAGCCCATGAGTGGCTCCCTCCTCCCCGGCTCGGCCCCGCTCCTGAGTTAGGATTCCCTGGCCTGGGAGTCCTTCTTCCCCATAAATAGGAAGCTTCCCATCATCTCTAAGCTCCCTCTGGCCCCGCCCTGCCGTGTCTCTGTGATCTGGGAAGGCGCAGGTGCGGGGGCAGGGGCGGCCAGGAAGGAAGTCGCCCATCCTCAGGACCTGCTCTTTTTTTTTTGTCTTTTTGCCTTATCTAGAGCCGCACCTGCGGCATATGGAGGTTCCCAGGCTAGGGGTCGGATCAGAGCTGTAGCTCTGGCCTACACCACAGCCACAGCAACGCGGGATCCGAGCCGCGTCTGCAACCTACACCACAGCTCACGGCAACGCCGGATCCTTAACCCACTGAGCAAGGCCAGGGATCGAACCCGCAACCTCACGGTTCCTAGTCGAATTCGTTAACCACTGAGCCACGACGGAACTCCTCAGGACCTGTTCTTGATGAAAGTCCCGCCGTGCCATCGGGGACTCCCCACACGGCCCCATGCCTCACCCCCGAGAGGCGAGCCCGGTTGCCGGTTTTGCCGGAGATCTTCTCTTCCAAACCCTGGAGTGGTCGCGGCCCCAAGGCCCTCGAAACTGGACGCCGAGCCGCGTGGAGGTGGCAGCCACCCTGGGGTGTCTTGGTCCCCCTCTGTCAGTGGGGATCCACGTCACTGTACCCTGCCCGCTCACCCCCACCGCTGTGGGAGGTTCGCCCCCCCCGCAGTCACCCCGCAACTTCTCGCAGAGCTGGGGGGCCTTCCCTGGAGTTCTGCGAGCAGCACCCTTGAACCCCAACAACTTGCCTCTTCATAGACCCGGCTTGGAAAGACCAGACTCGGCTCCCAAGGAAGCCAAGCTTTATGGGCACCACCCTGGGTGTCTGCATCGGGACACTGCTTTGAAGAGAGAGCCTTGGGGGGCAGACCTCAGAATGGAGTGAAGCCGGATCTTGAAAAATCCCATCCACTCCCTTTCTGAAGAATAGATTCCTTTCCAGCAAGGCTCCCCTCAGCCCTTGGTCCTGGCGAGAAAGGAGAGCAGGATGCGGGTTTTCACCACCACACGGACACCGAAGCCCTGATGCCAAGAAGCACCGTGGAAGCCCTCGGGTGGCAGGGGTGTGTCTCAAAGGACTCCGTCCTCTGTTCCTTTGCACGCTGAGCCTGGACTTCTCTGAGTTTCAAGCTGGGGGAAGAGCAAAGGACACAGGCAAAGCACAGAGATTTTTAAAGTGCATTGTGTGGCGTTCCCACTGTGACACAGCAGGTTAAGAATCCAACAGGTATCCATGAGGATGGTGGTTCGGTCCCTGGCCTTGCTCAGTGGGTTAAGGATCTGGCATTGCTGTGAGCTGTGGTGTAGGTTAGAGTTGCGGCTCGGATCCTGCTTTGCTGTGGCTGTGGCATAGACCAGCAGCTGTAGCTCCGATTTGACCCCTAGCCTGGGAACTTCCTTATGCCGTGGGTGCGGCCCTAAAAAGCAAAAAAAAAAAAATGCATTGTGTGTATGGAAGCTGCTGGGGTCTGGGAAGCTGTGGGGGACATAGCACAAGACGGCAGATATGACTGAAGAAGTGACAGGTGTGGAGGACCAGCCAGGAATTGGGACTTTGCCCGGACAGTGCTCCGAGCCACTTTTAGAGCCGGCCACAGGTTCATGAGGGCCACGTGGCAGAGCGAGCAAATCAGATCTCCCGGAGGGACAGAGGCCCCTGCAGTGATCGCGGCCGATGCAGCCCAGCTCATCACCCACTCTGGTGCCCAGAGCAGGGCCTAGCTTCACCAGACAGCTGGGAGGGAGAACCGTTGGTTCCCGTGTTCGCTGTACGTGGTAGCGGAGGGAAAGGAGGCAGCTGAAGATGCTCGCGAGGCTCCTGGCTGGGTGCATAGTGATTCCATTAACCTTAAAAGAGGAGCTGGGAGGAGTTGGGGGTGGAAAGAGAAAAAATTAAGAGTTCATTTTTCGGCGCGGTGAAATTTGAGGTGCCTGAGGGACCCGCGTGGGGAGGCCGAGATGTCCAGCCGATTGGAGAGACGGCTGTGGAGCTCGGGTGAGGGCTCCCGGCCAGCGCTCTAGCTTCGGAAGTCATCAGTGATGGAGGCCTTGGGGCTCCACTTGCAAATGAAAGGCGCACCACCTCATCTGCATTTTGGAAATCTAGCCTTTCACACATCAGGTTTATCTTACGCAAGAAAGAGGGAGCTGTGCCACTTGTAAGCCTCAGTGCAGGGTGGCTGCTGAGCGCTTTGACCCCCAGACTCCTTCCCCTGTGTGTGGGGGAAGTTGACCCAGGCGGGGCTGGCATTCCCCAGGCTCTTTCCAGTGGCCCATAATGAATCTAATTCTCCTGGTTTGGATTCCAATAGCTGTTAGCTGGGCAAGAAGGGATCAGACTGCTATTCCCAAAGCCCAAAGCCCCAAACTACCTCGTCTGTGACCTACACCACAGCTCATAGCAACGCCGGATCCTTAACCCACCCAGCGAGGCCAGGGATCAAACCCACATCCTCATGGATACTAGTAGGATTCTTAACCCACTGAACCATGATAGGAGCTCCCAGACTACCCATCTCTTTGACATGTGTCTTCATGCCAAGATTACAGTGCTTGCTAATTTATTTTTCTAAAGTCTTCCTTCTCTAAACCGTATAATCCCGCTTCTGCTCCTGAGCAGCTCCGTGCTAACCGGTGGCCCTACAGCCCACCCCAGGGCCATGACCATGTCTCTGCCCCGGACCCTCGAATGTCAGAAGGGGACACTACGGCCACTTCCCGGCAGGAGGAGGCTGCCCCACGGGGACCTGCCAACATCACTGAGTAGCCACAATACGGTCCCCACATGCTACCTGCAAGACGGAAATATTTTTAGGCTTTCCAGAAAGATTTCATTTCACGGTTTTTCTGAAAGGTTGTAATTAACCACAGCGAGCAAAAGAATGTATTTTTAAAAATAAAAGTGGGGAAAAGAGAGCAAGCCGAGCACCATCGTTTGATGTCAGGGTTTTTGGTAGCGGGGTTCCTGGCAGCCAGGTGGCTGGGGGAGGGGTGGTGACGCTCATTCCACGTGATCAGAGCAGAAGCAGCCACTTTGCAGCTACTTCCTCCGCCCTGACGCTCTCCCTACAGAGACATGGAGGGGCTGCGTGTTCCTTCCTTGCTCCTCATTATGAGAATCCACCTCCTGGAGGCCTGGGGACCCAAGGAAGTGGCACCAGGGGAGAGTGGAACAGCCAAGATCAAGTACTGGCTGTTTTTAGAATCCCCAGGGGCAAAAAAAAATCTAAGGGGCGGCTGGTTCCTCAGGCCAGCTCCTTTTTTCTCCAAATGATGCCCCATTCCCTGACCCCCCACACACTCAGGCCCAGGCACAGAGTTGCCTCTGAGCCTCCTGCATCCCTGCCCAGTCCCTCTCTTGATTCATCTCATGAGTCTGGTTTATTTTTATTCATAAGGTGGGATGTTTTATTCCCAGAGAAGCGAGCCACAGACAAGGCGATGGGTGAAATGAGCCTGCAGATGAGAGAGCCCAAGGCCTGGCCTGGAAGGAGGCCGTCCCCTCTGCGGGGTCTGCCTGGGGGTCCTGGCTGCGCAGCCAGCACGCGGTGAAGGAAGAGGCCTGCCCCCGGCCTCAGCACCCCCGTCGTCTCTTCTCTGTCCTCCGGCACCCGGGGATTTGTGGCCGAGTCGGCCACCACATTCGAGGCGCTTACATCCTAGGAAGACGCCAGTGCCCCTTTGGGGGAGACCAGACAGGGGGAGGGTCTCGAGAGCCTTCAGCAGCGTTTTCACCCTTCCTCACCTCTCATCGCTGCCCAGCGGCCCCACCTAGAAGATTCTGATGGACTCTTGGCCTTGACCCACTGCCTGGCCTCTCTCTCTTCCTCCCCATCTTGCCTTTCAGAGGGTGCAGTGTAAAGAGCCCTGGCTTTTTTTTTTTACATCTGTGTATACAGGTTGAGGATGATCTTAGAGTAAGACCCCCGTCTCCCCTCAACTCTGAAATATGTTCCTGCACAGGATCGGGTTCGTGTCTAATTGCCTCCCGCTCAGGTGATCACAGACCGCGAGGTGTGAGCTTATTCCCTGGGATCTGCTGGATCCCAAAGAGCAGCCTTGTTCTCAAAACCTGATCCGTCTCCCAGACAGAAGCTTGCACCTTGGGAGAGCCTGATTCTGCAGTTCCTTTCCTTGTCGGGTCAAAACAAAATCAGACAGTCAGCATTTGGGGACTGGATTAAGAAATGAATCAATACATGACCCTTGCTAATGGGAAGCCAGCAAAATTTGAAAAATCAGAAAGCTATTTCTCTTTGGTTCTTGCGTGTGTCGCAGGATTTTTTTTTTTTTTTAAGAACAATGTCAAATATACTCTGTCCTTGGTCATCGCTGCAGCAGCGCCCAATCCTGGACTCCTCTGAGCTCCCACGGTGTTTCGTTCAAATCTGCCTGTCACCGTGTCCCCTGTGGCAGCATCGTTTGTGGCCTCCTTATCTCCTCCTTGGCCACCAAGTTCCGCAAGAGCAAATGCCCTGTTCCGTTCGTCCTTGTAAACTCTCCTAGCACACAGGAGAGGCGGCCATTGCGTGTCAGTTACAAAACCCTTCCAGGTTTACAGAACGTTCCCAAATAACCATTTCCTTGGGAGCCCCCAGGGTGAGGTTGGGAGAGATGATTATCTTCCTTCTTAACTAAAAAGAACAGAGGTTCAGGGAGAGTCTGTGACTTGATCGCAGTCAGGAAACTGATGGATGGTTGGATGGATGAACAAATGGATGGATGGATGGTTGGATGGATGGATGGAGTGGATGGAGGGATGGATGGATGGATGGTTGGTTGGATGGATGGACGGATGGATGGACGGATGGATGGGTGGATGGACGAATGGATGGACAAATGGATGGATGGATGGGTGGATGGGTGGATGGATGGAGTGGATGGATGGATGGATGGATGGATGGATGGATGGTTGGTTGGATGGACAGATGGATGGATGGATGGTTGGTTGGATGGATGGACGGATGGATGGATGGATGGATGGATGGGTGGATGGGTGGATGGATGGAGTGGATGGATGGATGGATGGAT
>PVHT020000175.1:26842469-26890098 GCA_004024745.2 Catagonus wagneri
GGAAATGTCAGCTGGAAATTAGAAAATAGGCATGTAGCGGCGGACAGGCGAGTGGAGTTCCAGGAGTGACATATGTTCCAATTCGGGGTGTTCATTTGGCAGTTGCAGCCGCCGTGGAGTTGGTGGGCAAGGGTGGGCACGAAGCGGGGGGCAGGAGGGCAGAAGGAGCGGGGAGAAGGGGAGGGGCGCGGCCAGACCCTCGTGCGCGCGGACTTGTCAGGTGAGGTTGGGTCGAGTCACACACACCCCCCCCGGCCCCGGTCCTGCCGAGGACACAGCTCTGCAGTGGGTACTGGGGCTCAGGCCTTGAGCTTGGCTCCTTGGAGGGCGGCTTCTCTCCTTTAGCTCTGCCCCTTGCAGCCTCCCCAAAGCCCGTCTGTAGTAACGGCCAGGAAAATGGCATTAGCCACTCTGAAAATGACATGACTTTATCTTTTATCAGCCCTTGGACTCTCTCGTCCGTTCTCCCGCTTTTCATTGGTGAGGACTCTGAGGGCAGGCGGTGTTATCGCCGTTTTACAGAGCAGGAGGGAGGAAGAGAGGAGGGCTGCTCACTCACTTCGGCGCATAAGTAGCCCTGGCACAGTTGGCGCTCGGGTCTCCTGACCTGTGTTCGAGGCCTCTTTTCATTCCCTAGGGATGGGGCAAGACTCCTGGGTAGTAAGAGTGGCCTGAAAATCTCGTGATCCATCAGCGTGTGGCTTTCAGGGTCGGGGGCCACAGTTCCAGTGTGGCCAGGGCAGGCTGGGGGTCAGAGAGGCGAGTTCCCCAACTTTGGGGCCTCCTGGATCCTGGGGACCTTCAGATCCTGCAGAGCTGACCCTTCACGGGCAGCCTGTGACTCCCGAGGGAAGACGGGCAGGGTCTACAGGAGAGGGATGAGGAGGACGAAGAGGAGAAGGGACATAAGGAGTGTTTCTGAACCCGAGGAGGAGATGAAAGCTGCTGGGCAGGAGGCCCTCACGGTCAGGTAGTCTTCACAGGCCCAGCACCCTGCCAGGCCCAGCTGGACAGTCAGTCTCACTGGCCGCAAAGCCACCTGGGCTTCAAGGACCTGCCTTGGGCCACTGGACGAGTCTCCAAGTTAGTGAGATGCCACAGGACTCCAAAGCAAAGGGTTCGGGGACTGAGGGTAAGGTGTGGAGTTGAGAAATGCAAACTGTCAGGCAGCTGGGCACGGAAATTTCATGAGACTTGGGATTTGAGGGCCTTCTAAGCCCTGCCTCCTCTCTTGGCCAGCCCTGAGACCTTCCAGACTCTCATTCCCTGTGACCCTCCTTGGCCCAATGGAGATCACGATTCCCACTGCATGGGTTTGGGGGAGAATTTAGTAAAATGAGGACACATGCGCTGTAACGTGCCCTGGGGCCACAGGACCATAAAGAAATACTGTTCTGTCTTCAAAGTGGAATGAATGCAACGCGCTAGCCCAGAGCCCCGGGGAAGAAATTGCTGAGAAAAACCGGAAGTGAGGATACAAAAGGAGCCTGGGGAGATGACAGGTCACCGGGGGTCCCTGCCAACCCCAGGGGTCACCTTAGAAACCCATCCTCATCGCCTCCCCGGGCGAGGGGCAGGCAGGAGGCCGCAGGCACGCTCTGCACCTCGGCTGCACGCAGCCCTGGTTTCCAGCCGTGCCAGGCTCATTACCGCTCTCGAGGTTTCAGAGTTTGTTAACATCATTAAAGCCTCCATCCCGGGCAGTGAGCAGCAGGCGCGATCATTATAGATGTCTGTGAGAGATGAATTTGGCTAAAGGGGCCCAGTGCAGAGTCCCGGGCCCGGGCAGGATTAACGGGCACGGTAATGGCTCACCATATGCTTGTGTCGTGCCATCTATCACCCAGCAATTAGGTTAATGTTGGTTAAAGGGCCTGCTTAGTCCCGCAATCAGCACCCCACGGGTCTGCGGAGGGCCGGATGATTCCATCACAGGACGTTTCCCGGGTGATGAGATGCAGGTCGAGGCTGCAGCTCCGCCCTCCCTGAGACTCTGTGTGAGATGAGCTCGGACCCCCTCCCCCTCATCCGCTGCGCCCGTGAACTCAGCCGTGTCGTGATGAAGCTATGCAGGGTCTCCCCAGCCCAGAGACGCTCACCTATGGGGAGAAAGGCCCCATCTGTGCCGGTCTCCGGAAGGCGCCGCGGTGTGAGGCGAGGGCGCTGGGCTGGGTGCCAGGAGCTCGGCCGTCGATGAGCTCTGTGACTTTGGGGAAGTCCCTTTGCTCCCTGATTCTCAAATGTCTCATCTGGAAGATGACAAACAGCTCTCAATAATCAGTCTCCGGTCCTTAGGGTGTTGGAATCCATAAGCCCTGTGCCCCGTGGAGTCTGTAGCTCCCGCCATTTGAAGGCCTCTTGGCGGCACTAAAGCGAATCCGGGAGCCCCCTGTCCACCGGGAGGAGTCCAGCCTTCAAACAGTGAAGCTAAACAACTGTTAGACAGCTATTGATTCCAGCTTCTCGTTCACAAGGAGAAACTTTGGCGCGTCCCAGCTGCGGTCTGCTGATAATCCGCAGGGGGCCTGGAGCTACCCGGGGGCGCCGAGAGGAGGCGGAGAGGACGTCACGCCACGGGAGCCTGGCCGACTGCGAGGCCCGAAGGAGGCGCCGCTGCCTGTGGCCGTCTCCAGCCAGGGAGGGAGCGGCCCCGGCGGCTGCGTCTCAGAGCCTTAGGGACCCAGCCAGGTCCTCCCTGCCGCCCCATCCTCCACCTTCGCCCCCACCCGCGACTCAGCTCCCCCCCAGCATTGCCGCCTTGTCCACTCTGTCCCTTCCCCAAGGACACAGAGAGCATGCCACTAATTCTAGGGGCCGCAGGGTGGAGTGGTCAAAGGCATGGAGCCAAGCTGACCTGGATTCGAATCATGGCTCTGCCACTTCCCAGAATGAGGGCCAGACGTGAGTCACCCAGCACCTCGTCTATAAAAAGGGAGACAGAGCCACCCTGCACGAGAGCCTGGCGACGGCATGAGGTCCCGCGTGGTGCGGTGCCTGCCACGCGCAGCTCAGTAAATTGTAGCTCCCGTTATTATGAAGGTCGGCGGTCTGCTGTGGCCTCTGACCCCCTTCCTCAGCCTGACCCTCTCCACTCCCTGTCACTGCCCACTCCTTCCTTTAACTCTCGGTCTCCCCAAACTCGGAGAGCGAATGCCAGTAACATACACACTCCAAGATGCCTCTCCGACCTTCCCTGCGAGCCCTGGTGCCAGGAATGAAAAGGGAGTAGAGCTAGAAGTCACGAGAGTTCTCCCACATGCAGCCTGGGGCCTTAGCGCTCTCCTGCATTTCCTAGTCTGACCAGCCCAGACGCCGCCACGGCCACTGCTGACCACTGTGCCCATCCCACTCAGGGACGAGGGAGAACCCCATCCACTAGGGGCAGGTGGGGGTGAGAGGAGTCGGCTGCAGGGCCGAGGAAGGGAGCCCGTGGCCCAGCCCCTGGCCCCGGCATCACGCCCTTCCAGGTGGGCATCACGCCCTTCCAGGTGGGACGGTCAGAATCAAGGGCAGGCGCAGCCTTGGCCACCCAGCCAGTGAGAACTCGTAGGGCCAGGGGCACGGTTCATCCAGCCCACTTCTCCCAAGCGCCTGACTGCAGCTCATTTGGGGGACACGAGCCCTGAGTAAGAAAATACTCCAGAAAAGATAACATTGCAAGAGGCCCCAGCCAGCCGTCACCCCACTGCAGGGACAGCCGCACAGGGCGCTCTAGGTCTTCTCCCCGAGACAGGCCCCAGGAGGAACAACCATGCCCCTGGCCCTACGTGTTCTCACGTGTCCTCTTCCCGTAACTCCAAGCCTGCTGCTGTGTCGTCCTCCTTTTCTTCTGGAGGATGGTTCCAGCACAGAGGCCAAGGGCGGGGTGAGAGCAGGACAAGAAAGCGCTATGGGAAGAGAGCAAGGAGACGTCTCTGCTCCCTCCTCGCCTTCCGCCCGCCACCCCGTAGAGAGCCCGTAACCCTCTGAAGCCTCCCGGGAGCATGGGACACCGTGACCGGACGGCAGGGACCCCAAGCAGGAGCAGGTGCTGGGGCCGAAGAAGCAGGATGGGGAGCTGTTACGCCCCACAGGTAGCGGCGTGGAAATAACCCCATGCAGTACCTTAAATTGAGCTTCTCAAATGCTCCGCTAATGAGTTTTGGGGAGACCGTTACGTGTGAAATACTAATCGACCACCGCTCTCATCTTTACTGTGGGTTCATAATTAATTTATTTATTCCTAGAGAAAGGCGAGGAGAGGGCAGCCTTCGACGTGCGCTGTCCTTTCTCGTTGGAACCTGATATGCTAAACATAATAAGACAGATATTGCATGTTAAGTAAATATTCACCAGGAGTGAAAGTACTTATTTGGGATTAACTGTTATGCAGGCGACGGAGGCGGGTGGCGTGCCGTGCGCGTGAGCACGCCATGTATTTGTTTAATGCAAGTTTTATTACATTGAAATGAAATCTCTGTTTAGTTACCTGCCTTCCCAGAGAAGCCGGGGAGATAAGCATCGCTCGGTTAAACACGGATCTTCCCCACCGTGCCCGGATAATGCAGGATTAGTGGAGAGGGGTCTGTTTTTCTGACTCCCCGCTAAGCCAGCCTACCAAGAGCACCAGACTGCTCTGAGCTGTGAAATGGCATTGGGAGGAAAAGAGAACCCTTCCGTCTGTCCCCCGGGTTCCTTCCTGCTGAGCCGGTGGGGCCCTTTCCCACCCACCCCACGCCTTTGAATTCCGGGCCAGAGGTCCTCCCGAAACTCTGCTTCTCCAGTTCCTGCCCGTACCCTCCGGCCGCCTGCTCTTTCTAGAAGGCTGCTGTGACTAAGACTTCCAGTCTGTAAATGTGCCTGTTGGCACTTACCTCGGGCTCTGGGGAAGCCGTCACCAAGGATATTGATCCGCACATCCAGCCACAGAGCCCTACGCCCTTCTTCCCTCCAGCTTTCCTGTTAATGGGAGAAGTGACTTCCACCCCAGGGCTGGCTCGCCGCCTGGCCCACCAGCTTCGTGCACTCAGCCCTTGATTAACTGGGAGCCCAGGGTCGACGGCTGTCCTCATAAACTCATCTGCCAGCCGTGCCTTCACCTGTCGCCACGGCACGCCCCTCCTCCCTTTCGGCCGGGGGTTCCGGTTTGGGGCACTCAGCGTCTCGCCAGATTATCTGCCCCCTCATGGCAGGAAACCAACCTCAATTGAATCGGCTTGACAAATCAGCCCTCACTGCCTTTTCTGGGGAGAATTGCAGTCTTGGCTTGACATGGGTCAGGGTTCTAGGAAAGAAGGCTAAATTACTGTTCCTAGATGGCTCTGTTGGCCTTAGGTTTATTCCGCAGACATCAGGTAGCCACCCAGGGCCAGGCGGCGCACTGGGCACAGGGGGCTGGTTCACAGAAATGGGCATTCGGGACAGGGTTTTAGAAAAGGACTCACCCATCCTCTCGCGGCACTGATGAGAGACTGAAGCCCAGAGAGGGAAAGCGCGGTACCCAAGGCCACACAGTGAGTGGGCAAGCTGCTTGGTCCAGCGCAGTTGCAAGACTGAGATGAGTCCCTCGCTGGCACTGGGGCGGGTGAGCAAGCAGGGGTGCGGTGCCTCCAAGCCTTTCACGGGAAGGTTTGCCGTCTCCGCAGGATCGTCTGTGAGATGGGCCACGCCCTCGTGGGAACCACCTCTGGGCCGGTGCGCCTGTGCATCGGCGAGTGTAAGCCGGAGTTCATGACCAAGTCCCATCAGCAGTACACCTTCGTGGTGAGTATCGGCTCCAGTGCTGGGCTCCTGGCTCCCTTCGGCCGCACGTGTCTCCCAGGAAGGTCCCACCTACGCCTCCCAAGCCGGCAGCTCCGGACAGAGGGCAAGACCAGCAAAGAGAAAGGCCTTTCTTTCCCGGGGGACTGAGTCCGTGAGCAACAACGCTTTGGAGACTTGGGGGCCCCAGAGAGCCACAGGTCAGGGCTCTAAATAAGCCATTCTTAGAAAGTGGATCCTGGATATGGGGGGAGAGGGCAGTGTTAGGGGGGCGGCTGCCCTTTGTCCCTCCAGTGTGATATCTTGGTCTAATTCCAGGCTAATGAGGACAGATCGCCTGAGGGACCTAATTAAAAAGGTCTCTGTTTATCCACATGCTTTGTTTTCTGGCAGGATATTCTAAGTGGGAGTTTAGAGCAGCCATTTAAAATCCTGCGGGGGGGGGGGAGTTCCCATCGTGGCTCAGCGGTTAACGAACCTGCCTAGTATCCATGAGGACACAGGTTCGATCCCTGGCCTCGCTCAGTGGGTCAAGGATCCAATTGTGAGCTATGGTGTAGGTCTCAGACACAGCTCATATCCCACATGGCTGTGGCTGTGGCTGTGGCTCAGGCCGGTGGCTGCAGCTCCAATTCATCCCCTAGCCTGGGAACCTCCATATGCGGCAGGTGCGGCCCTAAAAAGACAAGAATAAAATAAAATCCTGCAGGGATGCAAGTCTGGGTGCAGGACCCCAGGAGGGGTGCAGGAGAGTTACACACACACACTCACACTCACATCTGAGAACAGTTCACACGCCAGGCAACAGGTGGCGGGATCACAAAGGCTTTCTTTACGTCCCACTGATCTCTCCTTTGTGGGGCTCTGAAGTCCTTTACCGCCATGGCCACCTTGAGTTCTTCTTCCTTGAAAAGGGTTCACACCAGTGATGGGGTCCAACCAGCCCCGCTAAGAGTTCCCGCAGTGGCCAATCCAACTGCAGCAGCGTGGGTCTGCCGGGGCTCGGGTTCAAGCCCCAGCCCTGCACAGTGTTTCAAGGATCTGGCATTGCTGCAGCTGTGGCGTCGTAGGTTGCAGGTTGCGGGTTTTCCTGTCTGTGCCTTCTTATCTCACCAGTCTTCTCTCAGACCCAGTCTTAGATCAGAAGGTCCCTCGGCCTCTATCTGCAGCCCACCTACCCACCCAATTCCTACACAGGAAGATTAGGCCCGAAAGAGGCAGGGCAGGTGGAGAGAGGCTGCAGAGTGTCAGAGCTGAGAGGGCCCCCCCTCCTCCTTTTTTTTTTTCTTTTTAGGGCTGCCCTGCGGCATATGGAGGTTCCCAGGCTAGGAGTCTAATCAGAGCTACAGCTGCCGGCCCACACCACAGCCACAGCAACACGGGATCCGAGCTGCATCTGGGACCTACAGCACATCTCATAGCAAAGCCAGATCCTTGACCCACTGAGTGAGACCAGGGATCGAACCCTCATCCTCCTGGGTACTAGTCGGATTCGTTTCCGCTGCGCCACAGCGAGAACTCCCCCACCCTCCTCTCTTGACAGGGGCGCAAACCAAAGCCCAGAGTGATCCAGAAACTTGCTTCGAGGCCCATTGCTAGTGAGCGACTGTGCAGACTGGAGGTCGTGGTTGTGCAGCTGCTCGGTTAAGTGCGCTCTGCTCTCCATTCTGCCGCAGGAGCGATTCCTCTTTCGAATTTAGGTCAAACGCCATATGCGTTTTAGAAGAGATGACGTCTCTTCCTTTTTTTTTTCCGAAACTCTTTTTGTAAAAATCATCTTCAAAGTAATGCATTTTTAACAGAGATTGCGTCTAACATTTAACAACGTTGACACATCATGCATTTAGTTTACCATTCGGTCACTTTTATTTTGCAGCCTTCCCTTTGTTTTGTGAGCTTTTCAGGTCCTAAACATTTTCACAGCCCCTGGAAGAGGCCCGAGTCCCCCACCTAGAGACTACCAATGGGGTGCTTTAGAATTTCGGCGAGGCTTCCGCTTATGAATTGTGAATGTTCTAAGGCATCCTGTGTCCACGGGCCGAAGTACCTAGGCCGAGGGGTGAAAGGATGAAATGGTCTTCTAGCCTCAGCTCTCCAGACTGAAGAGGCCTTCATTTCATCCATCAGAGACGGGGAAACGCAGGCCCAGGGGGCAAAGCCCACCCAAGAGGCCCCCTCTGGAGGTACCCAAGGCCACTCTACGAGCTAAAGGCAGGCACTGGCCACAGCTTGGGTCCCTCGCCCGTCTGGGTTCAGATCTGGCCACTAGCCATCTCTCTGGGAGCTTTGAGCATTAAGTGGTAGGGCTGGGCTGGCGGTAGAAGGCCCAGGTCCTGGGCTTGGCCTGACCATCAGCCGCTTGTCACCCCCGCAACCTCACCACGGGACACCTCGGCACCTAATACTTTTCCATAGCATCTTGGGGGAGACTCCCAGCCTCTCTCTCCCTCTGCCTGGCACTGGGGTGTCACCTCTAGCCCAAGCAGCAGTCAGACCCTCGACTGAGCATGCTCAGTCTGGACCAGGTCCTGGGAGCGCCAATCCCCCCCGCCAGGCACCCATCCCCGCCCGAACAGTGTCCCCTGGGGAGACCTTGAATCCCATCCAGATGACATTTCTTTTAAGCTTCAAGCTTGATTTTCTAATTTAGTGAGCTTCCTAGAAAACCCCGGCCAGCTCTGGGCCACTCTCCAGACGGAGGTCGCAGAAGCCACGTTTAACATTTACGTGACATTCACATGCTGAGGGAGGGACAGAAGACATGTGCCTGGGCCATTACTGCAGCCTCTCGGTGGCCCGGTCCAGGCAGGGATGCTTTATTCAGCCCTATCGATTTTGTGCCAAAAAATCAGTGCACGCTCCAGATAGAGAAGCATTTTCAAATTGTTCTCAATTTGTAAACTAATTGATAGATTAGTCAGTGTCATCTCTGCCTTCCCCTCGGTGTTAGGAGCGTGGGGCTCTCCGGGGAGTTAATTAATTCCAAAACCTGACCTGGATGTGCCCGGAGCCTCCTCCTCAGAACGGGTCCCAGCTCCAGGCGAAGCAGAGGGAGTGTCTGGGTTAGAAAGCGCAGGAAAAGCACGCCCTCTCCGAGTGTGGGCACAGCACACCCTCCCGTCTTGCCGTCTCACCTGGGTTCCTCCCCTGGGGCAAAACCTCAGCTGTGGCCCCCTCTCTGCTTCCTCCCGAAGAGCCCTTCCGTGCTGTCGCTCAGCCCCATCCGAGGGCCAGAGTCTGGAGGGACCATGGTCACCATCGCAGGCCATCACCTCGGGGCCGGGAGCAGCGTGGTCGTCCACCTGGGCAACCAGACCTGCGAGTTCTACGGGTGAGACGGGTCCAAGGAGTACTGGGAGACTGTCCGTGGGCGGCGTGTGCACACCTGTTCCTGTCCGTGTCCACAGACCTGCCTCCCCGTCAGCCCCTTGTTATGTGTCACGTCTGGGGCCCAAACGCTCTTCCAGTCGCTCCGAGCAGTAGAGACCACTAGCCAATTTATAGCTCCCGTTGTCATAGGGACTAAATACTTCTAAAAACATTTGGAAGTGGGACCAGGAGGACTGCTGATGAGGAAGGTGCCCAGGAGCCCTCAGTCACTGCCGGCATCAAACATTCATTATGTCCCCACTGTGGTGGCCTCAGAAGCATGGAGACTGCGTGGCCTCTGTCCTCCCCAGGCGCACAGGCTCATCCTCGAGGCATCTCTTGAGCATGAAAAAATGAACACCTGTTATTTGTCAGATATTCCAGCAATCCCCGGGGATGCAGAGAATCCACAGAGAATTCTGAAAGGATCCAGGGGTGGAAATCCCACTTGGCCAGTACGATCTTAATAATCTCCTCCTTGGGCCATCAGCTCCCTGTGGGCAAGGAGCTGTGTGTTCGTCTCTCTGCATAGCAGGTGCTCAGTCTATTAACTGGCCAGACCCTAAGCCCAGGTTAAATAGTCATCTTCTAGAAAAACCCAGAGAAGAGGAGTTCCTCCAAAGCCCAGGGAGCCCCGCCCCCGCCCCCGCCCCCGCCCCCCGTTCTCCAGTCCCCTTGTCCAGGGGGCTCCCTCTCTAACTGAACCAGAGTCGGACCTCAGGTAACAAGAAGTACGGGCGCCCACCGCTAGGGGGCGTTCCGGGATCTAGAGAACATTCCTCCGCCGTACCCTCCAACTGGGGAAAAGCCCTTCTGAGGCCAGAGGCCAAGGCTCTTGCCCAAGCCTTTGCTCACAGGCCTCCCGCGGGCCCCCTCTAGGCGGTCAATGAACGAGATCGTGTGCGTCTCACCCCCGTCGTCCAACGGGCTGGGGCCCGTCCCCGTTTCCGTGAGCGTCGACCGAGCCCGCGTGGACAACAACCTGCAGTTCGAGTACATAGACGACCCGCGCGTGCAGCGCATCGAGCCCGAGTGGAGCATCGCCAGGTGAGGCGGCCGGCGTGCTGCACCTGCGCCCCGCCACGGCCTCCCTTCCGGGGAGCGCCCGAGGGGAGCGGCGGCTGCGGCTCCGGAGGGCTTCCCTAACCCCGCCGCTGCTTCTTCCTAGTGGCCACACACCCCTGACCATCACGGGCTTCAACCTGGACGTCATTCAGGAGCCGCGGATCCGAGTCAAGTTTAATGGCAAAGAATCTGTCAATGTGAGTGAGTAACCGCGGGTCCACCCGGTGCACAGGCTACACGGCTGGGTCTGTGTCTGTGTCTTGCAAATCGATGAGGTCTGTGTCAGGCACAGGGGCATTTTCACTGCCAGGGAAGAGGCTTGGCTCAAGATGCTGAGTCGGGAGTCATGGCCCCAGACACCCAGGCCTCGTAATGATTTTTATCATTGCTATAATCGTTTCCTGTCTGAAGGTGATATAATGAGAATATAGACGTACTGGCCTCTGAGCTTAAGATATGGTACAGAAGGGCTCTGCGCTGTGCTGTGTCCGCTCTGAGGGCTGATAAGAAGCAGTGGGAGAGGGTGAAGAATTTCCAGCTCCACATGCAGGCCTTTCCGAACTGGAAGCCGGACACTGCCCTGACCGAGTCATTTAACCTCTCTAATGCTCCCTTCTGCAGCTCTAAATGGTGATGATAAGACGCGCCTCACAGATTAGTAACAAGCAGCTAGGCTGGTGCTTAGTAAACAGTAGTCACTGCATGCAGGAAATTCCACCACGGTTGCTGAGATGACCGACTCGAACTTTCACTTTACGCCTCTGTTGCACAGTCATGTACCCCCCTTTTTTTTTTCACTGTGGGTTTTTGTGATGTTAAAAAAGTTCTCTATCCTAAGAGCAGAATGTCTGCTATGTTGTCGTACATTTTTCAGTTTGTTCTGCTGGCTCCATCTCCCTCTCTTCAGCCAGCCTTTTCTGAGACGTTGTTGTATTCATAATTACAGTCCAGGAGATGCTATCGTGGCCATTCCATTTCATAGGAATCACTGTTATTACTGCTGTGACCTTCTGGGGATTGAGGAGGCTGAGATGGCGACGTGTCACCCCTGACACGTTCCTGGCATGCTTGAGGCTTCCTTAAAGGAAGCACAGAAATACTCACCCTGATGGGCTGCCGGAAGGCCAGATCTGGAGAGGTTCAGGGAGCATCTGGTCCAGACTTCACTGAGTAATTTCAAAAACTACGACTAGACAGGAGTAACGACTTGCCCTCCACGTGAAGGCGGCTGGTGGCGGGGCCAGGCTGGATTCCAGATACCTGACGCTTTATAACTCGGCCACGTGGGACGCTGGTGGGCTTGACATTCCATCACACCGGAGTCGTGGGGACGCCTGTGTTGCTCCTTCAGCGCCCACGACGCTCCCAGCTCTTTGGGCTACAGCAGCACATGGCTTTGTACCCCGAATGGAGACCCCGATCCATGAGTAAAAGAGGCTGGGCCCCAGCTCCACTTCCAGACTGAGGCTCACTGTCCCCAGCAGCTCGCAGAGCACCTCCCTCTGTTGGCTGTCCCTCGGAAGCCGCCAGCCTGGGGGAGGGCCAGTCCCGCCAAGGTCAGCAAGGTCCCTGAGGTCAAAGCATCAGAATACAGAAAATAAAAGACGTGGTTTAATCTAGTACAGAGGGAATTTCGGAGACTAAGTACCTGACTGTCAAGGTCAACCTCCAAAGGCTGCACCCTTCGTCCCCGGGAAGCTATTAGAAGCGAAGACCGGGCTGGGAAGGCCTCCCCACGGGTGACGGGTGACATCCATCTGAGAAGGCTCGGGCGCGGGCACCCCCTGCCCTCGGGAGAACCTCGCCCTCAGTTGCCCCGGCCCACCCACCATGAGCTCAGCGCTTCACAGGGTTAAGAAGCCCTTCCTCCCTCTTGAGAGCTGGGGGCCTGAAGCTACCACAGTGACCTGCCCGGAGTCTGCGGGTGGACAGCCTGGAGGAAAGGCCTGGCGGGGTGGGTCCCCGAGCCTGGCCCTTGACCTCTGCCCAGTGCCCTCTCTTTCAGGGGTGCTGGCAAAGCACCACGCTGCCCTGGCAGCCCTGCTCGGGCCCCACATGGTCCTCAGCCCCTCCCCACCCCCACCGGAGAGGCTACCCCACCTTTGGGTTTGGAAGCAGCCCGTGGAGAAGAGCCAAGGAGCACTTGGCAGACAGCGCGCCGGGCAGCGCGGGGCGGGGCGCAAACAGTGGCCACTCGTCTGGGGGCAGTTTGCTCATTCGCGGAGGCCGCTCCAGCGGCCCTGGCGGGAGCGGGAGGAAGATGGGGCGGGCGGGAAAGCGCTGGGGCTGGGCCCTGCCCTTCGGAGCCCGGGGGAGAGACTCCCGGCTTAGCTCCCGCCCGGCCCAGGAGCGCACCCGGGGTCGGGGGTGTATATCAGGCTCGAAAGGGGCTGCCTAAGAGGGAGCTGAAAAGGGGGGCCGGGGCACTGAGCTCCAGCACTGCGCAAAGCCTCCGTGAGCTCTCTAGTGGAAACTCTCAAAATCCTCCCGGAAACGAGGGGTTAAGACCTGGAGTCCTGACATAATCACTGTGCAAGTGTCAGCTTTTTTGCGATTTCACACGCGGTCTTGTTTTCCGAGCACTGTGTATGTTGGCCAGACACACAACATGTGTGGACTTGCCAGGACAGCGCGTCCTCGAGCAGGGTTCCCACAGATGCCCTTGGCAGCCGCTGGGACACCGTGGCTCCCGGAGCCAAAACTGAGCTGTGCAGAGGGAGACAGGGGCGGGGAGGGGCTCCAGGTTTTCTTCCAGCCCCGCGTGGGTCCTGGAGCGGTTTCTTCAGTCTGGCTGCTGCCTCGGGCGGCCCCAAACTAAACCACCGCAGGAGAGCGTGGCACAGAGCATGCCCAGCGGGGCCCGCACGGCTGGGGTTTTAGTGGAGACCAGGGTCCACCAAGGAAAAAAGGACCTTATGATCCTAGTGTCAATACCGCGTTTACACCCCCATGGAGAGTTAGGGGGCACTGACGGGAAAAGAGAAGGATCCTCAGCCATCAGTGTAAGCATCAACTGAGCACCTACTATGTGCTGGCAAAGTGCTCATGGGGCACAACTTCCTGCCTCCCAACACACACACGCACACACACACACACACACACACACACAGGACACTGCTTCTGTTCTGCCTTTTTCTCAGACGTCCAAGCTCCCTCATCCCCAGGCCTTTGCTGCTGTTCCCGCTGCCTGGGACTCGACCCCCTCCCACTCCCCCAGTGTAAGTAGGTCCTGCACATTCTTCGGATTAAGTTTCCTTCATCTCTTCCAAGGAGGAGAAAGCTCTAGAGTTACCCTCATCCCGCCTCTGGCCACGCATGCTCACAGATGCCCCCGCAGTGCCTGGTGCTTTTCCACCCAGGCGTTTCTCACCCCCATCCCTGCATTTCACGGTGCCGGTGTCCCTGCTGGGCCACAGGCCCTCTGCCAGGACTGCATTGTCATGCTTGTGGAATCCTTTGCCGCCCCCCCAGACTGTGACTGTTTTGCTGATGGCCCCAGTTCCTGGCACAGTGCCTGGCACAGAGTAGGCCCTCACTCAGCATTGGTGGATGAGCAGCAACTTAAGATGCACCCCTTCTCCACCACAAAAAAAAGGAAAAAAAGAAAATCCACAGCCCTTTTCCTCCAGGGCCTCACCTCCAACGAAGATCAGCAGGTTATCCACCGGAGATGCCAAAGCAGGGGGTGGGGGCGGCAGCGGGACCCCGCGTCACCTGCCCGGTGTTCGAACGCCGCGCTCTGGCCTCTTAGGTGTGCAAAGTTGTCAACACCACCACCCTGACCTGCCTGGCGCCCTCCCTGACCACGGACTACCGGCCCGGCCTGGACACCGTGGAGCGGCCGGACGAGTTTGGATTCGTCTTCAACAACGTCCAGTCCTTGCTGGTTTACAACGACACCAAGTTCATCTACTACCCCAACCCAACCTTCGAACTGCTCAGCCCTACTGGAGTCTTGGATCAGAAGCCAGGATCCCCCATCATCCTGAAGGTAGGCAAGCTGGGTGGCCATGTGCCACACACGGGGGCGGCCAGAGCACCCCTCTTCTGGCCTGGCCTCTTCTCCCTTCAATGCGCCCGGCTCGAGTCGCTGTCGTCTCCTTATGACGGGAGCTTGGTCGTAGATATCGATCCATCAGGCCGTATATCTTGCACTTGAAATTCTCAAGAAACACTGTGGAGTATTTCTTCATGTTCTTATGAGCTTTGAGACCCAAAAGTCCTGCAGTGCATCGGAAGCAAACAGGTCCTTCACTGACCCCATCCATGGCCACAGTCACTGCCCTCAGGTGTGAAGAGGCCACGGGCCCCGGGTAACCATCCGTCCAAGTGTGTGTCATTACGTTTTCACTTAAATCCCCGTGTCCTTCCCCAAACTTGACTGATTTGTCTCCCCTTCTCTCTTCACCACTCCCTTCCTCCCTTTCAGTCTCCTCTCCTCTGTTTTCTCGCTCTCTCTGAATTGTGGCTGTTAGAAGTCCTCTCCAAAGTCTTTCCGTGGAGTCCTTTGCTGGTCCTGCGTTGCGGCCCTTAGCCCATCTCCTTAATCCTCTAAATAGGCAATTAACTTCCGCGCCCGTGTGTCAATTATTCCTATTAAGACTGCTGTTATCTGTAGGGCAAAAACCTCTGCCCGCCTGCCTCTGGAGGAGCCAAACTCAACTACACAGTGCTGATTGGAGAGACCCCGTGTGCCGTCACCGTGTCCGAGACGCAGCTCCTCTGCGAGCCTCCCAATCTCACGGGGCAGCACAAGGTCATGGTGAGTGCTTCCCTCTGCCACATGCACATACGATCTGTCATAAAGAAAGGCTGTCCTCAACTCCTCTGTAGCTCCTCGTCTCCGTGTCCTATGCTAAAATGGGTAGAAGTTAGGAGTTCCCGTCTCGGCTCGGTGGTTAACGAACCCGACTGGAATCTATGAGGACGCAGTTTCGATCGCTGGCCTTGCTCAGAGGGATAAGGATCTGGCGTTGCCGTGAGCTGTGGTGTAGGCTGCAGATGTGGCTCGGATCCCTCGTTGTGTGGCTGTGGTGTACACCTGCAGCCATAGCTCCGATTCGACTCCTAGCCTGGGAACTTCCATGTGCCGCAGGTGCAGCCCTAAAAAGCAAAAGCAAAAAAAAAAAAATGGGAAGAAGTCAAAGACCCAAGGAAAGAAAGGCAGACGATAACCAGGAAGTTGTCTTGTATCCAAGCTGCACTGTGTGGTTGTGGCCTCTCATGTCCTTCCTGAGATGATCAGGATTGGACGGCTCGCCAGGGCTCTACAGTGGCTGTGTGTGTGCAATGCGCAGGTCCACGTGGGCGGGATGGTGTTCTCTCCCGGCTCGGTGAGTGTCATCTCAGACAGCTTGCTGACCCTGCCAGCCATCGTCAGCATCGCGGTGGGCGGCAGCCTCCTGCTCATTATCGTCGTCATCGTGCTCATCGCCTACAAGCGCAAGTCTCGCGAGAACGACCTCACCCTCAAGAGGCTCCAAATGCAGATGGACAACCTGGAGTCCCGTGTGGCCCTGGAGTGTAAGGAAGGTGAGTGGCAGCGCCCCTCGCTTCTGGGGGCAGCCTTACTCCCCCTCCCTAAACCGCTCTCATCTCTCCTCGCATCGCTTCCACCCCAGGGGGTCGCGCTCCACCTTGATCTCTGTCTTCCCATCAAGCTCCTTGACTCTCGGACCCAGAGAGGTCCTGTGAAGAAGGCGCACACGAGCCCCCAGGCTCGATCCCGTCAGTCTGGCTCCCTCCTCCCCGACCCATCCCACAGTCTGGCCGCCTGCTCTCCCTCCCAGGGTCCTCAGTCTCCCCCCGGTCAGAGCCCCCAGCCCTGTTGCCTCAGACTCCAGATCCCAGTGTGGGAGTGACAGTCCCTTGGCACGGCTGCCTCAGCACTGCACCCCCCCTGGCGGGTTTGCTGCCAGTGCTGCGGGCCAGGCCTCTGAAGACCGCCTGCAGGCTCCCAGGCTGTGGACGCAGGTGGGAGCGGAGGCTGTGTTCCCTCCATCTGCCCAGCAACCGCTGTCACCGGGTGACGACTGGTGGACCTGGTGTCTCCTCGGGCTGAGGAGCCAGCATGCGCGCTGGGTAAACATCTCAATTAAAAACCAAAACATGTCTCCTTTTGCTGCAGACATCAGCATCAGAACAAGCCCTCTGCTGGAGGCAGGGAAGAGCTGGGCTGGGGCCAAGGGGGCATTGGCGCCTGCCTGTGTCAGGGCTGGGGTGCCAGGGAGGGTGTCAGAGACAGGCCTGCCACCAAGGGGAGAGCCCCGTCGGCCGAGGGCCAACCTTCGGGACACCCCAAGGCTGGGTGGTGGTGTTCTCAGTGCTGTGTGCATGTGTGTGTGTGTGTTATATATAACATCGAATTTACCATTTTAAGCTCCCTGTCCCTACACACTGGAGCTGTCGTCTCCGTTTCAGAGGCATCAAGTGCATTCACACT
This sequence comes from Catagonus wagneri, assembly GCA_004024745.2. NCBI lineage: Eukaryota > Metazoa > Chordata > Mammalia > Artiodactyla > Tayassuidae > Catagonus > Catagonus wagneri. Next base: position 26,859,085 of record PVHT020000175.1, read on the forward strand.
GCTGTACAACCCATAACCACATCCATCTCCAGAACTTTCTCGGCTTCCCCAACGGAAACTCTGCCCTCATTAAACACTAACCCCATTCCCTTCTCCCCTCAGCCCATCCTTGGCAGCCACCACGTTGCCGTCTGTCTTCATGAATCTGACTACACAAGAGCCCCGAATAAGTGCAGTCACACAGTACTAGTCCTTTTGCGTCTGCTTTATCTCACTGAGCATGATCGGTCTTCAGGGCGCATCCACGTTGCAGCATGAGACAGAACTGCCTTCCTCTCGAAGGCTGAGTAATAGGCCCTGGGTGTACAAACCGCATGTTGTGTATCCATTTATCTGTCCACGAACACTGGGTTCGTCTCCACCTTTTGTACCGTGGCTAACGCTGCCATGAACGTGACTGTCACTTGTGTGCTTTCAGGTTTTCTGGGCGTATCAGTAGCAGAGGAATCGCTGGGGTCGGGTGGTGATTCTGTTTAATTTTTTGAAGTGTCGTCAAGTGGCACAGAGCAGCTGTACCCGCTTCGGTTTCCTCCAGGAATACACGAGATTTTCCACATCCTCGCCGACACTTATTTGTTTCCATTTTTTGATAGTGGCCGTCATAATGGCTACGAAGCTGTATCTCCTGGTGGTTTTGATTTTCATTTCCACCCAGGGTTGCTACAGCTTGATTTATTCTCTTGCTTGGAAAAGGGGGACAGCGCTGCCTGTTCTGGTCTCTCACTGGCTTCTAGCACCTGTATCCCCTGCATGACCCAAGTCACGTGTCCTTCCTTTGTTCTAACTATTTGTTATGCAGAGATTATAGATGAGCAGAGAGGAGGAAATGGTATAGAAAACACCCATATCCCACCACCTAAGAAAGACGGCCTGGAGGCCCCGCGCCCCTACCTGTCTCTGCAGCCAGCCTTTCCCTTCTCCTTCCCCTCCCCTGCCCGGTTCCCCTCCTGAGCCTCCCTGTCTCCACTGCACTCTCGTAGCTTTTGCTGAGCTCCAGACAGACATCAACGAGCTGACCAGTGACCTGGACCGCTCCGGAATCCCCTACCTGGACTACAGGACGTACGCCATGCGGGTCCTGTTCCCTGGCATCGAGGACCACCCCGTCCTGCGTGAGCTGGAGGTAACACAGGCCTCCTTCCCCGTGCGCCAGGCAGGGGACGCAGGGCCTGGGTTTCCTAGGAAATGTCCCCAGGGGCCCAGCAGCTGGGAGGGAGGCTGGGCGTGAGGAGCAGAAAGAGCTGGTAAGAGCATCACCGCAGCGGGGCTATTTCTAACCAGGAAGTTCACGGTCAAGGGTGCCATCCAGGCTCTTTGGGATGATTCCGGGGGAAAGCTGATTGTCATTTTTTTTAATTAATAACTGAATTAATTAACTAAGATCCCGCCTCATTTCCAAGTGGGTTTAAGGTGGCTTAAGGAAAGACCTAGGATTCTGCGAGATTGGTTTGCTCGTGTCTCGGTTTGTTTTACTGAAGATAATAAATCAGGGCGAGGAGATTCAGGGTGGCTAGTACACCGAGCTGGCAGCTCCTCTTGTGTTGTATCCTTGGGAAAAGAGCCTCCTTTGTGTGGCTTCCACCTGGAGCCCCACGCTCTCCATCCAGTAGGAGGTGAGAGCAGACCACAGACCTCAGGGACCGGCCACTTCTGCATCGCCGTGGGTGGGGCGGTTAGAGGCAGCGTGGAGAGAGTCCTGTAGCTAGTAGCGCCAGCAGTCGAGACCCAGGGAGAGCGGGAAGCCCGTCCCCTGAGGCCGCGCCCACCGCGCCCACCCCAGGTGCAGGGCAACGGGCAGCAGCACGTGGAGAAGGCCCTGAAGCTCTTCGCCCAGCTCCTCAACAACAAGGTGTTTCTGCTCATCTTCATCCGCACCCTGGAGCTGCAGCGCGGCTTCTCCATGCGCGACCGCGGCAACGTGGCCTCGCTCATCATGACCGGCCTGCAGGGCCGCCTGGAGTACGCCACCGATGTCCTCAAGCAGCTGCTCTCTGACCTCATCGACAAGAACCTGGAGAACAAGAACCACCCCAAGCTGCTTCTCCGGAGGTCTGACCTGCACCGAGGCCGGGGAGGTGGCGGGCATCTGAACAGGGACGCGGGGCACCGAGGCCGGGGAGGTGGCGGGCGTCTGAACAGGGACGCGGGGCACCGAGGCCGGGGAGGTGGCGGGCGTCTGAACAGGGACGCGGGGCTGGTTGGAGCAGGTCCCACGAGCGGACGGACGTCCCTCCCCAGGAGGGCCAGTGTCCCTGCAGCTCCCAGTGCAGTCACCTTGCTGCGGCCTGGCAGCCCTGCCGTGGCTGCAGGTGCCAAGTGTGATGCGGGCGCATAGGCCCCGGTGCATCTCAGCTCGAACCCCGGCTCTGCCACCGGCTGGTTGTGTGATCTTGAGCCGGTGATGTGGCCTCTCTGTTGTTTGGTTTCTCCGTGAACTTTCACGAACACCGTCTCACGGTCTCTCGCGCCGCCCCCACCATGCATCTAGAGCTCTGCCGTCCAACACAGTAGCACGCGGTTATTCTTTAAAATGAAATAAAGGGTAAGATTCAGTTCCTCCATGGCACCGGCCAAATTCCAAGTGCTCAGTCGCCACACAGTGGCCACCAGGTTGGAAGTGCAGAGAGAGGCCCCGGGCGCCTTTGCAGGAGTTCTGCTGCTCTGCGCCAGGCCTGTCCCTGAATTCAGCCTCCAGCTTCCTGGGGCTGCCACCCCCACCCCTCCCCAGTTGCCGTTTTCCTGGCAGGAAAGAGGGTCAGAGGCCTCGGCATCCATCCCCCAAGCCCGACTCTCTAGAGGCCCTGGGGAGCCCAGCACAGCTCTGGAGCGCGCTGGCAGCAGAGTTTGGAATGTCACCTCCCCGTCACCACTTTTCTAGGCAGCCTTCTCTTGGCAAGGTGTCGGGCTTCCAGACCCCACGTGGGGTGAGGAGGGAGGAAGAATGGCTTTGTTTTTAGGGGCACCGAGTCCCCATTCTGCCAATCTGAGCCTTAGAAACTCTCATTAAGAACTGTTGTGTTTAAATTAGAGTTAATCTCAGGCACAATGCCGGGAGCGCGTCCTGGGAGGGGCCGGACGACAAAGCTACAATTCTTCTGCCATCGGCTGCCGAGCAGACCTGGCAAATGCCTGGGATTTACGGCAACCAGAGGGTATAATTTGCACCACGTGCAGGGAGTTAAAATACCCGTCCAGCATCCCCGTCCCCGAAGGTCTGTCACAGCCGCTTTGTTCCCTCACGGCTCCCCAGATCTGCAGCCTGGGATCGGCGCAGAGGGAGGGGGTGGGGCTTACAGAAGCAGGTCCCCTGGCAGCTCAGCATCTCTGCCTGCTGCTCGCTCCCTGAGCGGCTGGGCTCCACAGCCCCACGTGACAGCAGCCATGACAGCTTTCGGGTAGCAGGCGCTATTCTTTTCTCTTCACATGTATGAACTTCGTCAACTTGATAACAGTCCTGTGGGATAGATGACAATGATGCTTGTTAATATTATTATCCTCATTTAGAGATGGGGAAACTGAGCCCAGGGAGGGGCAATGACTTACTCAAGATCTCACAGCCAGTACCCAGCAGAGTCGGGATTTGCACCCAGGCAGTCTGACTCCGAGCGTTCGGAGAGGCAGGTACCAGGGACCTTCTGGATATGCGACGTCAGGTGTTCAGACGTGCAGGAAATCCCGGGGGACAGAGAGACTCTGTCCCCCTGAGAACAGAAGAAAATCAGGAGAACCGGTCCTTTGATGCCCTGGAGGCCGGTGTCTCTGGCCCCGGTAGCTGCAGACCCGAAGTCCCACCGCTCCGTTTTCATGGGAAACAGGCCCAGAAAGAAGAGGCGGCTGACCCAAGGCGGTCTCACTTCTAGTTACTGGTGGAGCTGGCCCGGGGCACGGTGTCCTGGCTCCCAGTCCCGCCTCCTCTTGGGCCGCGGACCAGGCACGGCCGGGGAGACCTCTCCAGAAAGGATGGCCCCTCATCTCTTCTGCCTCCGCAGGACAGAGTCTGTGGCCGAGAAGATGCTGACCAACTGGTTTGCCTTCCTCCTGCACAAGTTCCTGAAGGTGAGCGTGCGCGCGAGACGGGGCCGGGGAACTGAGGCCGGGACGGGGGCCCCATGCCCCGCAATCCAGGGCCCGGGCAGCCGGTCGGGAGAGGTCGGGGGAGGCCGGCGCCGCACCCATGCCCACGCCTCGCCGGTGCCCGCCCCCACGCCCCGCGCCCACGCCCCGCCGGTGCCCGCCCCCACGCCCTGCTGGTGCCCGCAGGAGTGCGCGGGGGAGCCGCTCTTCATGCTCTACTGCGCCATCAAGCAGCAGATGGAGAAGGGCCCCATCGACGCCATCACGGGCGAGGCCCGCTACTCGCTGAGCGAGGACAAGCTCATCCGGCAGCAGATCGAGTACAAGACGCTGGTGAGGAAGCAGGAAGCCCCGGGGAACAGCACGGACCCCCAGCCCCTGATTCGTGCTCCGCCCTCTGACCACAAAGCTGGTCTGAGGGCTCAGTAAAGAGGCTGGGAGACCAGCCTGAGAGCCAGCCCAAGGGGTCTGCCAGGCGTGCCAAGGGCGGGCACACAGGTCTGGGACCCCCCCGCCCCCATCTCATCGACTGGGCCTAATGCGCTTTCGCTGCCCCAGTCACCCTGTAGGTCACCCCTCCCCGGTCCCCGCAGGTCAGAGGAAATCAGCATCGTGGGGAAGAAGTCTGCTGGTCCCTTTTAGGGAGGCTTCAGGGGGGCGGGAGGCCAGCCCTTGAAACACCTGGAGCCTCCCCTAAACCCCAGGACACCACCTCCCCGGAGCCCCTGGGGTGGGAAGTAGCGTCCTGGTTCTTTGAGAAAAGAGGGGGGGCAGGAGGGCTCACGGCCGGTGGCTGGAAGGTGAGAGAGCGCGAGAGGCGCCCCGTTTCTCCCGCGCGGAGGGGGAGCCTGGACGAGGGAAGCTTCCGAGGCCTCCCCCATCTCCCGCAGAGGCCCTTCACCTCGCCCCTGGCTGCCCCCTCGCCTCCCGCAGATCCTGAACTGCGTCAACCCCGACAACGAGAACAGCCCCGAGATCCCCGTGAAGGTGCTCAACTGCGACACCGTCACGCAGGTCAAGGAGAAGATCCTCGACGCCGTCTACAAGAACGTGCCTTACTCCCAGCGGCCCAGGGCTGTGGACATGGACTTGGGTAGGAGGCCGGCCTGGCCTGGGGGCCGCTTCCGGGAGGGCGCGGGGCCGGGGGACGGGATCCGGGGAGGTGAGAGGCCGGCCTGGCCGACAGCCCCTCCCGGGAGGGTCGCCAGGTCCTGCCTGCTCAGACGTGGCCGCCTCGGGCGAGGCCCACGCTGCTCCCTGCCTTGAGCCCGCGGAGCCCCGGACGTCGAGGGGGCGGCCCTGGCCCTCACCCCGCCCCCGCCCCGCCCCCTCCCCAGAGTGGCGTCAAGGCCGGATCGCCCGGGTCGTGCTGCAGGACGAGGACATTACCACCAAGATCGAGGGCGACTGGAAGCGGCTCAACACGCTGCAGCACTATCAGGTGCGGGCGCGCTCTGCGCGGGGCCGCGGGCCTCCCACGGCGCCCCTGCCCTCGGAGCTCTGCGCTCGGGCCCTCGAAGCCCTGACGGGGCTTTCTCCCCGTCCGCCTCCGCTCTGCGTCTGGAGCGGCGCTTCTCGGCACCCTGCTGCACAGAATTGCTGGGGGAAGTTGTCCAGCACAGGAGGGTCCAGACTCAGCCTGAGACACCGACTTGGCCGGTCGGGGTGAGGCTCGACGCCTCTGTTCTGTACAGCATGCGGCTCTGTGCTGCAGAAAAGCTGCATGTTGTGAGGATGGCTGCAGAGGTGTCCGCTGCTCCCTCTTTTAGTCTCACCGATGCAGCTCACACTTCGCACCTGCAGCGAAGCGGAAAGTCGTTGGGTCTTAAGTTCTGCCACTTTACCAGCTGGTGTCCCTGGGGGCGTCACTTAAGCTTTCGCTCTTCTCATCTGTAAAATGGGCTTAACGGGGAGCCCCACTTCATGAAGTTGTGTGGATTAGACTGAACACACCGGCAGACATATTGAATGAACGGTTTAAAGAAAAAAAAAAATCCCAGCAGAAGAACAAAAGATCAGAAAGGTAACTACTTCACGGCCGCCTTGCCCGCCGTGGTTACCGCTCACGGCCGGGGGTCTCTGTAAGATTAAGCACAGGTAGGCTGGCTGGGATTCGGAGGGAAAATACTAAAATAGAAGCTGGAAATGAAAGACACCAAGGGAAATTAAGCCAACCAGAGGAAGTGCCTCAGGCTGCGGGACCCTGCGGGACTGCCTGGTTAATAGCATGGTCCTGTCCCCACCGCACTTGGGGAGCGTGCGGAGGGGCTGGCAGGCTGGGCTCTCAGGCCAAGTGGCCAATAAGCCAGAGGCTGGAGGTCCCAGAGGCCAGCAGGACCTGGCCCGAAGCCTCTTGAGGCACAGAGGAAGCTGGGGGATGCCAGAGAAAGCCTGAACTGCCCCCCTCCAGGCTCCATCCGCCTTCTGGCTGGCCTTCCCCATGCTGACACCCCCCACCTGGACCCCCACCCTAAACAGAGTGTGGTACAGTGGGAAAAGGATTTCCGAGCTGTTATTTAAACCCGTTTCCCCACTCACTGGCAATGTGACGTCAACCTCTCCCCGAACCTTGGGCTCCTCGTCAGGCAGTGGAGACAGAACCCTGAACTGCAGAGGTGGTTGGAAGGATTAGAAGCCTCAGGTGAGTCCCCTGGGAGGTGTAGAGCTCCCCTGCAAGGTAGCTAGAACCACGCTGGATACCCCCCCACACTTCCCGTGGTGCTTAGCACATCCTGTGAACCAGCTGTCACGAACCGAGTAGAACTGAAGAAGAAAGTGCAAAGGAAAAGGGGCCCCCAGTTGTTTCTCAGGGGCAGAAATGAGACCTCTCTTCTCTGTCTTTAGCACCCTAATGCTTGTTCCTGGGCGGTTGGTCCTGTGACCCCCCAATCAGAAAAATGGAATATTCTCTTCTTACAGTGTTCATCATGCAAAGCACTTTCAATTCCCTGATGTCATTTATCATTCATGTATTCATTCATTCCTCAAATATTTACCGAGCTTTACTTTGTGCAAGGCACTTCCCACATGCTAGCCCTAAATGACAGGGACAACAGGGATTATCCCTTCCTTCGGGAGACGATGATGCTGCTGCTGATGATGATGGTGATGACGATGACGACAATAGCAACAGTGACACCAGCGCTTACTGGGTGTCACCCAACGCCAGGCACTGCTCCCAGCCTTTATGCATCTTAACTTCTTTAATCCTCATGACAAACCTAGACTCGATTATTATGCCCTTTGTTAAATGAGACAACTAAGGCCCAGAGCTTAAGTGACTTTCTTGAAGTCACGTAGCTGCTAAGTGTAGAGGCAAGGTCAGACTCAGCCTGGATCTTGGCCACGGATCGGCACCACCTGTTGGCCAAGAAAAAGGTTGAGGATGGAGGACAAGGCTTAGGGGGAAGATCTGGAACTGAATGGACCTGCGGTCGTTCCAGTTACCTTGTGAGTCTCCCTTTAGGTGACAACAAACCGTAAGTGATCGTGGAATCTGTCCTTGCTGGGAGAATAAACCCTTGCCCCCCTTGCCAGGCTTTCCAGTATCATCTCTAGGCTGGCAGTTTACAAAGAGCATTCCTGAAAGACCAGGCTGGAGAGTTCCCCTTCTGTTCCAGACCCAGTGCTGGTGTGACGGTGCAAAATGCCAGCAGCCCTAGGAGCTGCCCCGGCTGGGAAGTCGCTGTGCGTTGGCACCTTCCAGACGCTGTGAAGAGCACCGGCCCCTGCAGCTGAATGCCAACAAGTCAAAGCATTGCCCTCCTGTTATCCTCCCTGGAGTCAAAGGTCCTCGGGACCCGGACAGGAGAAAAATCCGCATCGTCTTAATTAACAAAGAGATTTTTAAAAACTTCCTGGGTTCCCGCAGATTTATAGGGAGGGTGAAATTAAACACCGCTACTAAAACTGGCTATCAGGGAATCTCGTTAGCGCTAATGTTCATTTATAGTTTGACTTCCCAACATTTAATTCTTTTTTGGTGGGAGAGAGGGACTGACAATTTAAGACCCAGAAAGATGGTTTTATGACTGGTGCAGCTATAAATCAAACTTATAAAGTTCATAAAAATTGTTAAAATAAAAAATGGTTTAATAGGAATGTTTTATGGCCCATAACATTATTATAGCTGTTTTATTCCCTCTGCGTTAGGGGTTTAATTGGATCGCCACAATTCTGGGGATTCTCCGTTTTTATTGGATGGAGGGTAATCTTAAATCAAAATGGCCCCGAATGTCTTCAATATGGCTTCTCATTCATCAGCCCTCTCCCGGCGGGCAGGGTGCTGAGCCCGGGAGCCCTCACAGAGGACGGGCCAGACACCCCCTTTCTCTCTGACTCCCCAAGAGCAGCTGCCAAGCCATTAGAGGACCCGGGCCAGAAGGAAATCAGAGCCAAAAGGGAAAATGGGCTGCAGACCAGTGTGTCTTGAAATAAAATCCCAAATTAGGATTCAAGGAGAACATGAGCTCTGGAGCCTGACAGGCTTGGTGACCAGTTTTGGCTCTGTCACATGTTAAGTGGGCGACCTTGAAAATGTTGCTTAACCTCTCAAGGCTCCAGTTTCCTCATCTGTAAAATGGCAATAAGTGTGTAACCCACAAGGCTGAAGGCAGGCTGGGCCACCCCAGCTCCGTCCAATAGAAATGTCATGCAAGCCACACACATAATGTAACATTGTCTACTAGTCACATTTAAAAAGTAAAAATAAACAGATGAAAGTAGTATTAACAATGCGGTTTAATGTAAGTGATCTAAAAGTGTCATTTAAACATGCAGCCCGTATAAGCCTTGTCAGCGAGATAGTAGTGGGCATACTTGTATTCAGGCTGAGTCACTGAGACCAGTGTGTGCTGGACATCTGTTTACAGCCCGTCTGAGCTCAGTCGCTCAGCTCCCTCACTTTGGCCTGAGGATTGTAAGAGCCCAGCAGCCTCAGGCGGCAAGTAGCTACCGTGCTGAGCAGCAGGAATTATCGCTAGCCTTCCTGAACTCCTTATGCTCCACCCACATCTGTTCCATGACTTTCTAGAAGTGCTTGACTGTTCGTTTCCCAGGGTACCTACATTCACTCACCCTGTCCCTTTCCCACCCTTCTCAGGTGTCAGACAGATCGGTGGTGGCTCTGGTCCCCAAGCAGACCTCCTCCTATAACATCCCTGCTTCTGCCAGCATCTCCCGGACGTCCATCAGCAGATACGGTGAGGACCAAAGAGGGAGCCTGGGCCGTTCGGAGCGGAGTCTCCTGCCACGGCCAGAGATGACTTGCTGTCTCTTCTTCTTCTTCTTCTTTTTTCTTGATTTATTTTTATTTTTATTTTCTTTTGGGGGCCGCACCTGCGGCATATGGAAGTTCCCGGGCTAGGGGTTGAATCAGAGCTGCAGTTGCCAGCTTACCTCACAGCCACAGCCACGCAGGATCCCTAACCCACTGAGAGAGGCCATGGATCAGACCCACAACCTCATGGATACCAGTCGGGTTTGTAACCCGCTGAGCCACACAGGCACCTCCTCGCTGTCCCCGCTGACTGGAGGCTGCTGCTGGCTCCCCTTGCTCCCTGGGCCAGGCGTCCCCAGAGCAGCCGGTGTCCTCAGAGCGGTGGCAGCAGGCATGAGCCTTTCCTGGGATAGCCCAGATCTGAGGAAGGGGTTTGAAGGGCCCAGGACCGAGGAGGCTGCTGGGTCGGAGGTTCACGTCAGCCAGTCCCAGCTTATGCCCGTTGCCCTGACCGGGTATCACCAGCGCTCCCTGTCCACTTGCAGTAGCGCCCCAGTCTGGACAATAAATTGGCCGCCCCAGCCCTTCCACCACGAGGAGCGCCAGTGCCCTCTGAGCAATCGGGTTATGGTGCTTTGCTCTCTCTTATTCTGTTTCCTCTGGTTCTGGGGAGGCACCTAAGCTTTGGGCTGTCCAGCCCAGGACACCCCAGGACTGAAGCCAGCGCCTTCGAGAGGGGCTCAGCCAACTCTTACCGTCTGAGCCCCAAGAAAAGAGGCGCCCATTCACTCCCGTCCGCTCATCGCCGCTCAGAGCCCCCGGGGGCCCAGTCTTGTATCAGAGCCCCTGGGAGGGTGTCCGGGGACCGCTCAACCATCGATTGCTCTGTAGTGGAAGCACTGGGGGATGCGGGCCCCCCAGATGTCCCGAGGGCCGCTGCAGCTCGCAGAATTTCTAAATCCTCCTTTTACAAAACGACTCCGGGCTGAACTCGTGCCAGCTGAGGACCCCGCTAAGATAACCCTCCAGACGCGAAGCCCTGGGGGGCCCCTTCCCACCCAAGCTGGCTTATTGCGAGTGGGTGCGGGCAGGGACGGTGAAAGGCGCCGCTCAGGGGCCTCCGCGCGCCTCTCCTCAGACTCTTCCTTCAGGCACACGGGCAGTCCTGACAGCCTGCGCTCCCGGGCCCCCATGATCACGCCGGACCTGGAGAGCGGGCTCAAGGTGTGGCATCTGGTGAAGAACCATGACCACGGGGACCAGAAGGAGGGCGACCGGGGCAGCAAGATGGTGTCCGAGATCTACCTGACCCGGCTGCTGGCCACCAAGGTAATTCCCGCGCTGCCCAGCCCGGCGTGGGCGCTCAGAGAGCTGCGCCGCGCCTCCCTCCGGCCCGCAGCCCGGGAAGGATGTCGCGGAGTCTGTCTGCGGGGGGACCCTTTGGGCAAGCAAGTCCAGGTGCTGGGGCAGGCTTCCCAGGTCGGGCCACCGCTGTTCTCTACCCTTTGGCAAAAAAAACCCACGCTGTCTTCCCCTTGGCTCACTCTGCAGGATCACATTACCCCGTAGCGGATCGGCACTGCCATCTCGGGGCCCCCTTTCCCCTGAGGAAGGCACTGGGCGTTTTCAGTGTTATAGTTAGATGGGCAGACATGCCGGTGTCTCCCTCACCGCCTTTGCCGCCCCCTTTCTGGCCAACGAGGGGAGGAAAAGCGTGAAGGCCTGGTCCTTCTGGTCACATCCAGGAGAAGGCCTCCCCATCTCATCTGCCCCAGATGCTCATGGCGGTGGGGCGGGGGCAGTGCTAGAAGCTGTGATCGAAAGCTGTCTTCCTGCCTCCCTCGCTGAGCAAGTCTGCCTCTGAGTGTGGCGTCACACGGCCCCTGTTCGTCAGGGCTCTCCCCCACCGATGCCACAGAAACGCTGCAGCGGTTCCAATGCAGTGGCAGCCGGGTGCAGCTCTCAGACTTGCTCCCAGAAGTGTCTCAGATTTTGCTTTGCCTAATATGCTCGTAAGAGGCCACCTAAGAGACACTGAAAAAGTTGCACGTTTTCCTGACCTTCGGTGGTGTTTCTTGAACCGGTGAAACTGTGGGACCTCGGCCCAGCCCTGCTCCTGCCCCAGATACACTGCGTCCAGGACGCTGGGATCAGGGCTGGGGCTGGGTGTTCTTGGATCTGGATCCTTTCCCCCGTCCCCACTCCAGATAGCACCCGTCCTGCGCCACTCGTACGGTGAGGCTTTCCCCACCTTCCTGTCAGACCCTCCGAGGTCCTGCCCGGCTCCTACCCGGAGGGTCCCAGGCTTCTAGCTCGTTCTTTAGACGGCCTCTCCTGCAAGCCTGCAGCCCTCGTTTCCCGTGGGACGCCTGGGCTCGGAGCACTTGCTGTCTTCAATCAAATGCCCTGTGCCCACACCCGCCTGGCACAGATACAGGCATAAATGTGACATGTGGCTGCAGGTTGGAGGAGGTTCTTCCCAGAAACCTGCAGCCCATTCGGTCCCTCCCGCCTCCACGACACCCCAGCGGTCCCCTCCCCACCCCCACGGAGCCGTCTGCGCAGCCTGGCGTCGCAGACAAATTTCCAAGGCAGGATGGGTCCAAGGCACCATCTGGTCCACCAGTCTGCCGCCTGCCCCCCCCGCACCCCCCCTCACACTCTCCCACCGCCCCTCCCCCAGGGCACCCTGCAGAAGTTCGTGGACGACCTGTTCGAGACCTTGTTCAGCACTGTGCACCGGGGCAGTGCTCTCCCCCTGGCCATCAAGTACATGTTCGATTTCCTGGATGAGCAGGCGGACAGGCACTGCATCCACGACCCAGATGTGCGGCACACCTGGAAGAGCAACTGGTAACCCGCGGGCCGGGGCTGCCGCCGGCTGAGGCCGTGCACGGGGGCCAGCGTGCCAAGGGGGGTGGGAGGCCTGCTCGCCTCTGTGGCCGGGAGACCCGAGCTCCTTGGACAAACGAGTGCTCCACTGAGCCGACGTGTCCCCAGGCACCGAGCGGGGCCTGCCTGGCCCAGGGCCCGGCACCAGGACGCACGCACACTTGAGCTCTGCCCTTTCAGGCTGAGACCCTTCCCCGGACATGCCTCGTTCCTGACTCTGAGACTTCTGGTTCTCAGGACTGGGCGCTGGGGAACTCACACCAAGAGCCACACCGGAGACCTAGCAGCAGAGCTTCAAAGCCGGGCAGTGCTGGGCATGCGGGCAGAGCAGAATCTAAGGCACTTCCTGACACGGGGAAGCCCTGAATTAAACATAGACCCCGGGGAAGTTGGCCAGTGCTGGAGAGGGCTGGCACCTGCTGTAGACTTGAGCCCACCAACCGTGACGATGTCGTTGCAAACTTGATCCCTTAAGGCCAAGCTGCTACCCCGGTGGCACCATGGCTTTCAGGAGGCAGCAGGCAGGGTGTCCTGCAGGCAGGCTCTCTTCCCTGAGGCGGCCTCCGCAGCCGGCCCCAGCCCTGGAAGAAGCAGCTCCCGCAGGCTCCCGCACAAGTCTTTTTTTCTCTCCTGGGTTATGAGTCTGGACCACGGGTCAAGCTGGAGAGTGGCTTTCTGGTCAGATAGGGCCTGGCCGAGAGCCGGAGGCAAAACCTTCCTTCGGGAAAGAGCCCAGAGAGGGGAGGGAGGAGGTGCAGGCATTTGGGTTGGGCAGGCAGCCATGCAGCTGTCTGGAGTCAGCGCCCTCCTCAGAAAACAGAGCCGGTACAGATGGGCCCCGGCTGTTATTTGGGAATCAGAAGTCCTAGCAACCGGCAAAACACTTTGGAAAAGCGCAGCCCCAAGCCCCACGTATTCCTTTCTTTCCGGGGTGTTGTGGTTGTCACGCCCTCCAAAGTGTGCGGCTTTGATCACGGTGGAGTGAAATGGAGAAGTTCCGGTGGTCGTGGGGTGAGAAGCCCCCGGAGCACAGCACCAGGACGGGCCTTTGACCTGCGTTCCCGGGGCAGGGCCACGGCTCTCCCTTCACTTTGGCGGATCCCCAGCCCAGCGCTGGGAGGGCAGTTTCAAGGAAATCAAGAGAAAGTTCTGGGTTGTCCCCATCTCTGTGCCTTCTGTCGCGGGCCAGGCCCAAGTTGTAAAACCCCGGACCTGGCATCATGGTGGGGAGAGTCCCCTTAGCCAGACCTCAAATACCTAATGTCCGAGAAAAGAGGATTAGAAGCTTCCAGAGCTGCTGGGTGAAGGGGAGGGTGGAAGGAAACGTGTCACCGCCCAGCCCAGGCTGCTCCCCAGGTTAAGGAAAGAGAGATCGGTTACTACTTGGGAAGATGAGCAGAAAGCATAACAGGCGGGCCTGGCGTGGGGCACAGCTCACCTTCCCCAAGGCTTGGCCCGACTGAGATGCTGGGAAAGTTCGGGGTCCATGCGACTCAAGAGAAGAGGAAGGAGGGGAGAGGGGAGGTGGTTTGGGTGGTTGAAACATCTCAGGCCCGAAGGACAAGCCAGGGGACAAAGCTCACTTCGTGGAGGAGCCAAAAGAGTTAAGGCTCCGAGGGCGGCTGGAGGCGAAGGGCCGAGTTGGAAGGGGCGGCAGAAACAGCAGCTGTTCTGGTTTGGAGGGCGGTAAATGGGCTTAGCCTCCTTTCGGCCCAAAGAACAGAGAAGACGCATTCCCCTCCAATTATAAACGCCCCAGCTGCAGCAAGAACTCTCCCGAGGACCCACCCGCTTCTCCTGGGGCGGGAAAAACTCTCAGGCACAGCGAGTGTCCCCGGCAGCCTGACCGTGGCCTCCTTCTCCCCTGCCGCCTCTGCCCAGATACAGAAAGCCCGGGGGGACTCCTGAAAGAGCTGCCCGGGGCAGCCCCCTCTAAAGCGCAGCAGGGCAGGGCCAGCCCTGGAAAGCAGCTGGGCGGCCGGGCTGGGCGGGGAGCGCAGGTGGCGCCCTTTGTGCCTCCCGGAGGCCTGCTGTGACCTTCCTTCCGGACGGTGGCAGGGGCGCTGGGAGGGACTCGGGGAGCCTGGGGGCTTTGTCTGAAGCTCTGAGAAAACCCTGCGCTTGCGCTGCCCAGTGGCCTTTGGAAAAGACCTCGAGGAGGGACCGAAGCCACTCACGCCCACCGCCCAGCTATTGGAGAACAGGGTCAGCACCCCATCAGGGCGCAGCGGCGCCTCTCATTTTCTCCCAGTGTTGGTAGCGGCTTAGGCTAAATTAGCAGCTTCGGGTGGACCGAGTTTCTGTGATTTCATCCTCTTGAGGGAGGGGCGTCAGTGGCAGCGTCAGCGCGCCGCGGCCAAGGCGCGGCCCTGCAGCGTCTGCTCTGCCTTCCCCGCAGCCTCCCTCTGCGCTTCTGGGTGAACGTGATCAAGAACCCCCAGTTCGTATTTGATATCCACAAGGGCAGCATCACGGACGCCTGCCTCTCCGTGGTGGCCCAGACCTTCATGGACTCTTGCTCAACGTCAGAGCACCGGCTGGGCAAGGACTCCCCCTCCAACAAGCTGCTCTACGCCAAGGACATCCCCAGCTACAAGAGCTGGGTGGAGCGGTCAGTAGCACTTTTCGGAGAGGCCCAGGGCCCCGAATGCCCACTCCGTGCCCTGCTCTGGGCCTCGCAGGCCTGGGGCCCAGCACCGTGTTTGTGGTACCTTCGGGGCCTCGCGCTTACCCTTTGCTCCCTGGTCCAAAGTTCTCGCTGGGGGAAGAAAGGGAAGCTTTGTGGCCTAGAAGTCCGTTCACGGTCATTCTCATTTCCGGTTCCCCAGCACATGCCCAGCGCCCCGCACTGTGATGAAGATGCTGCGTGTATCATTTTGTTAGAACATCTGGCAGAGTTGTGGAGCCGGGGTTATTTTCATCCTCATTTTACTGATGAGGAAACTGAAGCACAGAGAGGCAAAGTACCTTACCAGGGTCACACAGCTAGTGGGGAGCGGAGCCGGAATCTGAACGCAAGGAGTCTGGTCAGAGTCTGGGCTTTTTAACCAGCCTGGGGGTCAGTGCAGATGCGGGTGTGAAGCTAGACGAGAGCTCCTGAAGAAACCCTGGCCTTGGGGGGAACTAGTCTCCAGGCCCCAACCTCAGTTTGAGGCCAGAGGAAGCCTCGTCAGAAGAGAAAGAGGGAAGCGGGAGCAGCTGGGGACCCCTGTGCCTTCAAGGTTGGGGACCCCCGTGCCTTCAAGGGGCCTGGGGCCGGGTAGGGGGCGGCGGATGTTTTCTGAGTCCCCGCCAAGGAGCCCGTCCTCTCTGCGGCAGGTACTACGCCGACATCGCCAAGCTCCCCGCCATCAGCGACCAGGACATGAATGCCTACCTCGCCGAGCAGTCCCGCCTGCACGCTGTGGACTTCAACATGCTGAGCGCCCTCAGCGAGATCTACTCCTACGTCAGCAAGTACAGCGAAGAGGTGAGACGGGGCCCGGGGAGGGGCCCGCACCCACACGCGGGGGCAAGGCGGGTCAGACAGAGAGCGTGACGCCATCCTTACATAGTGGCAGCGGAGGGTGGTTCACAAAACACGTCCACGGAGCCAAAAAGTCATCGGCATTACTCTAGAAGGCAGCCGAACCTCTTCTAAACCATCCGGTGTTGCTTAGAGGTTCCACTGTCCTGCCTTCATTGTTAATGCCTTAAATAGCGCTTTGAAAACCGTGATTGCTTTTCAGTTCAAAGCGTGTGTTTCATTTCATCTCTTCTTAAACCATGAATCAGACTATTCTTTGCACTTGGGCAGATGCTGTCAGTTACATTTCCGTTAGGCAGGTGGATCTTCACAGAAATAAAGCCTGTAGAGGACAGCTTCCGAGAATTCACAAATCGTGCACTAGCATTGTACCTGAAAGTAATAGTAGCAGTAGTAATAATAATAAACACTTACACAGCACTTCCTACGTGGCGAATCTTTAAGATATATACATGCACACACACGTATGCGCATACATTCAGTCATTGACGTCGTTTAGGCCTATATTTATCAGAGCAGTAGGGAAAGGCAGATGGAAGGATGAAAGATTCTGGAAAACAGCCTCTTCTGTGTTGAGTCCTGAGCCTGCGCCACCTTTGTTCTTGTTCCTCAGCTCGTTGGGGCCCTAGAGCAGGACGAGCAGGCCCGGCGACAGCGGCTGGCCTACAAGGTGGAACAGCTCATAAACGCCATGTCCATTGAGAGCTGAGAGGCGGAGCCTCCCATTCCTGGAAGGAGGGACCCGTGAAAGCTGTCACACTGGGCGTCTCGGAAGGCAGGACACTGAAGGGGATCAGCCCCAGAGCTTGCGGTCCCCTGAGACCCCATCCCCGGGGAGAGGGGAGGGCCCCTCTCCCCACGCCAGCCAAGCTTCGTCACAGCCGGTCCTGCAGGGAGCGACCGGGGCGTCCTCCAGCTGCGGAGAGAACGGGAGGAGCTCAGGGGCCCAGAGAAGGCGGTTCTTCGAGCTGAGAGGCACGACCTGGGCGTGGTTCTGCCTCTGTGACTGCTGCTTTGCATGAAAACTCATTCGATGTATATTGGGGAAATAATGAGAACTTTATTTAATTTTTTTTTAAGAAAAAGGAAAACCAGAAATAAAACAAACCAAAAGCTTCCCTGTTAATCCCGTCCAACTTTCGTTTAATTCTGATTTCGGCCCCGCTTCCTTCTCTGCCCCCCGTCCGTCCTTCCTCCTGTAACTTCTGTTTCCCAGTGCCAGGAGAAGCCTATAAAGAGAAGGTAGAGGGGAAAAGGACGGTTTCTTTGCCCTTAAGATTAAAAAAAAGGAAAAGAAAAGAAAAAGAAAGCGAGGAGAAGAATGAGCACAAGTTGGCACCAAACACTTTGCAAAAAGAGAGGCCAGTGGAACCTGGGGTAACCCTGGCAGCCAAAAGAGGTGGGAAAGGACGGGACTTTGCCCAAAGGACGAAGCCATGGAGCGGCTCAACCTGGCTGACCGGAAGCTGAGCTTGACCTACGCACATCTGTACGTTCCCATCCCCAGGGGACATGCGTGTCTGCAGAGCACCGATGCTTTTTGCCACCGTTTCTGCGTCTTGTTTTATTTAGTCCCAGACCTCCACAAACGAGGCGCCGATTCTGGTACTTTGCCTTTGGGTTGTCCCTAAAGTAATACGGGAAGTGGGGCAGAGGTGGCCACTCCCGGCCCGGACACCTGGCCTCCCTGAGGACGCCGGGCGGCGCTGCCTTCCACCCCACACTGTCGGGGTACAGGGCCTGGAGGTGCGGGCCAGCCCGCCAGCGGCTTCCCTCTGGAGCTGATTTCCGGACCGGGCTGTTGGGATTCTCCTCCGATCGGCCAGGGGTTTCTCGCAATTCAGAAGGAAACAAAAATCAAAGCCTGTTTACAGCAAGCAATACTTGAAGAGCGTCGGTTCGAGAAGCTGCGGCATTTCTGGCTGTGCTTTCTGTCTCTGATTCTCCGGTGGCTGGAGAGGGAAGACCGGCCTTCGCTCGCGCTCGGAGCTCCTGATCGCCGCGCACCGGGCTTGGTAGGGATGACTGCAGCCGTTCTCACGGTCCATCTTCCTCCGCTTCTCTTTCTGCCTCTCGCGTCTGTGTGAGCTTGAAGGACACGCGGGCGGCTTCTCACGGGGCTTCTCCCTCTGCTGCCGATACTGACGCGCACGGCTGACCAAGCGGCCTGAGCGTAGTTTCCAGGCGAAGGGACCAGAGTGCCACGCCCCGGTCCTGAGGCTGCGTGGAAGGCGATGGGAGGCATCGGGGGGAAGGGGCCTCGGCTGGCACGGGACCCTGGCGACCGGACAGGCCTCCTGCCCTGGCAAGGCTCTGAGCCGTCGGCTCCAGCTTCTCTGCAGCAGGCAGCACGGGAGCGAGTGGGAAGGAGGAAAAGAGAACGACAAGGGGGCCTCCCCGTCCCACCTTCTGCTTTACAGGGTCCTGAAATGCTGGGAGACTGGACCCGGCCACCCCCGGGGAGACCGGACCAGGGTCGTTTCCTCGGCAGTTAACTCTGGGCCCCGGCTTCTCTGTGCCTGCCTTACCTCCAAGCGACTCCACAGTCCAGAGGCTCTGCTGACCACACGGGGTTGCCAGGAAAGGGCTGGGGGGGCTCCGAGGTTTTGGGGCCCCGTGCTAACCACACAGCGGACGTCGCCCGGCCGCCTCAGCTCCAGTGTCCGGCCTGAATGCAGCCGGCAGACGGGAAGAGAAAGGCATTCAGCAAAATACTCAGGAAACTCGCTGTTTTCATTATAATTCACAACCAGCCATGCCAAGGCCGCTTTCTTCTGATAATCCACTTCTGTTAAAGTGTCTTCGGGCCCTATTAATAGCCTGAAAGAAATACTAATGACTGGCCTTCTGCACTAAGCCAAAGCGTTTGTCCTTCCCAGCACCTACAAAGCTCAGCGGCTCAGAGCCCGTGCTTTGCAGAGACGAAAGGTGAGGCGAGGTGGGCGACGGGAACGTGAGCAGGGGACTTCACGCTGCCCGCCAAAACGTGAAGCCCACCCTCATCTTACTCCTGAGCTCCAGCGAGGGTTTTCTGATCACACCGCTGCTCTGACTGAACTCCCGGACTGCGATCCCCCAAGAAGAGTCAAAGTTGAGACATCTCAGCTGCATCCGAACCGGCCCTTACCAAGCAGCTGCCTTGGGGGACCATGCACTGCCCCTGCAGATGCTCCCTTGCAGGTCTGGGGGGGACAGGAGAGTGCTGGGGGCATGGCCACTTGGAGAGGAGGGGCGGCAGAGCTGGTGTCAGTGCGTGGCCACGTCTCTCGGGATTCCGGAAGAGGGACGGGGAACGCGGGCTGGCAGAGGAGGTGGCACGGAGGCTTCAGGAAGGGAGGAATCAAGGTCAAGGAAAACTTAACTGGATTCAAGTCAGTCCGTGAAGGCGAAGGTTGCAGAGCCTTGTCTGGCTTTGGGCCACCATGACCGCACCCCGCGCAGTGGCAGGAGAGGGACGGGCCTGTCGTCAGCCTTATCCGACTGGAAGATATTTTGACCCGGCGTAAGGAGTAAAGAATAAAGTCGCAGTCCCCAAGCTCCCCACCACGAAGCCATCCGTTCTGCAGGGCGGTAGAGAAGCATGTCTCTCTCCAAGTTGATCCGGCTTCGTTTGGTTTCGTGGATCTATCTGCACAAGAGACAATTCTTCGGACAAGGGGAAAGAAAAGCGCCCCAGAAACGTGCCTGGCGAGACAGCACGTGCGCGTGGACAAGAGGGCGGAGGACAAGCTGTCCATCTGGCCGAGGGAGGCCCTCCGGCGCACCTGCGGCAGCCGCCACCCTCCGCAGGGGCCAGGCGCTCCCCTTGCCTCCCCGCCGCTCCCCACAGCGCACCCCAGAACCGCCGCTGACCTGCCCGCTGGCTGGCGGGGAGCTCCCCCTCCTTAGAAAGCTGTCATTAAAAGCTCGGACCCGCTGGAAGCCGCACTCACAGGAGGGAGCTGTCCCGACGTCCATCCGCTCGTTCGGGGAAGTTTGTGAGCTTCGGTCGTTGGCTGAGGCCCTGCCGCAGGTGCTGGGAAACTGCAATGGCCGAGATGGAGAAGGACCTTCTAGCAAACTGACATTCTTCGGGCTGCTGGTTCCCTACCAGCCCAGCCGGAACGGCCCCGCTCCCCGACCTGCGGGGGACAGCGGTTTTGTAGCAGGGGAAACCAGAAGAAGGAAGAAAGCCAACCAGCCCGGCTGCCTTACCTCACGCCGGGGACAGTCCTCGAGCCCTGAGAGCCTCTCCGCCCCACGGCCACCACCTCTCCTGGCGGCACTTCCCCCTGCCGCGTAAGCTCCTGACTTTCTTTGATTTCTACCAAATGGGGACAAGAAACAGCAGTCGAGGCCCCCGGCCCTGCCGAGCGCGAAGCGGAGGAGGTGGATGCATGAGCTCAACTGTGATGATCGGGGCAGCGGCGTAAAGACAGAGTGTCTGAAAGCCTCCGGCCGACGGGTCTCCAGGCGCATCCCAGTCGCCACACTGCCCCCGTCAGCCTGCAGTCAGGCCCCCCCAGTGACCGGCTCCGGGGAGGCCACTGTTCCCAGGCAGGCTGCGTCCGGCCTGGGGCTCCCGGGGCCTGGCCACGGACCAGAAAGAGCTGAGACTCGGGCGCCGGGCTCCCCGGTGAGAAAATGCCAAGGAGCCTCGCAGACACAGTCCCGTGAAAGCAGGTCCCGTGGCGGGGGGACGTGGCAGGTGTCGTTCAGGGCCCCCCGGTGCCTTGTCTTAGGAACAAGCTCTGAGAAGATGGGGCCTCTTCTTCACCGTGCGCGTCTCGCTTCCCCAGCTCTTTGCTTTCCTCTGGCGGCCCCGAGAGTGAAGTGTTGACATCGGGGCCCAGCAATGCCGGGGGCGAAAGACAGCGTTTCACCCTTGCTGTTGGGGAGGTCCCGGGAGGCAGGGCCTCAGCCCCAGCGACAAACTGGAGATGCTGGGCCTTTCGTGCAGGGCCGCCTGCTCCCCTGTCCTCGCCTCCGGCACCTTCTGGATTTCAGTCAAGGCCCTGACTCTGGCCTCCTAGGCTGTCGTATTGGCATCGCAGGTGGAGAACACAATGGAACCTACAGAGCAGATGTTCCTGGGTGTTTCTGGGCGGGGACAAGCTCGCTACAGCGCGAGACTAGGCGACCGGAGCCCACATGCCCCTCCTCGCAACTTCCACCCAAACCCACTCTTCTTACACTGGAATCTGTATTATATATATATATATTTTTTTTAAAGAAACTAGAAGGATAGTTGTCTGGTTTTGTTGTTTTTACAGGTGTTGTGGAATAAAAACTGTAAGAAAATTAAGTATTTAAAATGTTCCGATAAAATGGGGTTTTTTAGTTATTCTAATATATTATTGGGTACCTATTGTAAATATGAAACACTCCTATTTTGCAAGCCAAGGACACGATTTGTACTGTTGTTATATATAAATAAAGTTTACTGGATTAAAAAAAAAACTTTAAATCTTCATCTAAACCTGGTTGCTTGTTAGTACATGTGCAGAATTTCACGGGAACATTTAGAAGCACAGGAAGATGAGCTAAGCTGTCTTGAGGAACTTCTAGAATTCTCTCTGGAGCCAGAGCTTTATTGATGTCCAGTCATCACTGTCAAAACACACACACACACACACACACACACACACACACACACACGCCCTGGTGTGTACCAACAGGTGAACGCTGCCCCCTAGGCCCGAGGCCCAGAATAGGACTTTTCTTCAGCAAGAGGCTGATGGAGCATAGACTTTGGGTTGAGATGCTTTCCACGGGGTGACTGAGGCCTCAGAAGAAGAAAGTCCACCCAGAGCCCCTCCTGAAAGTTGCATGCATTTATTTGTATCACAATGTTAAGCGCTCCCATGGCCTGGCCCTGTGGTCGGTCCTGGGGGATGAAATCACAAACGAGAAAGACATGCTCTCGGGCCTCATGGGCCTTTGAGTGTGTGACAATCATCGGGATTCTGAAAAAGGCGGGTCTCGGCCATGTCATGGAAGGGTTTCTGTTTTTCTTTTATTTTTGGTTGAGGGACCAAGGGTGAATGTAGGGAAAGGTGTCGGCCTGCGTGTGCATTTAGGTCCAGCCCAGGGGAGAGGGAGGCTGAAGCAGTCTGGGGCTGCTGCGGAGTCCAGGGGCCGCGAGGCCTGGAGGTAGGGACTGGTGTTTGGCCTGAGGACGCCAGGTCCCCTCCTTGCTCTCCCTCCACTTTTCTGCTGTCCTTCCTTCCTCCTTTCCTCCCTGTCTTTCTCTCTCTTTCCTTCTCCTCTCTTCCTCTCTTTTTATGTCCACACTGGTGGCATACAGAAGTTCCCAGGCTAGGAAGTGAATCAGAGCTGCAGCTGCCAACCTACACCGCAGCTCACAGCAACACTGGATCCTCAACCCACTGAGCGAGGCCAGGGATTGAACCTGCATCCTCATGGATATTATGTGGACTTCTTAACCCGCTGAGCCATAACAGGAACGCCACTACTTTTCTTTCTTACGTCCCAAAGTGTGTGGGTGACATTTTCGCTCTCTGTTACTAAAAGCAGCCGACAAGGGTAAGCTGGCCCCTCAGCGGAGTGTACGGGAAACCAGCAGCCTCCTCAGGGTAACATGGCTGGAGCGCAGGCTCCTGGGGGATGAGGGCAGCCCTCGCGCTCAGACAGCCTCCAGTCTGATGACAGAGACAAGCCCTGCCTTCAAACGCCTCTGGCCTGACCGGGGAGACACAGACTCTGCTCTCAAGGACAGGCCAGCCTTGTACGGACGGCCAGCACAGGTGAGGATGGGGCTGGGATCCAAAGACAAAATCGTCCAGACAGGTTCATGTCGGTAAACCTAGTGCACTGCTCACAGAATCACCATAGATTCAGGGAGATAATTCGTGTGAAGATATTTTAGTGCCAGCTCTGCGGCCTTTGAGTTGATGGTGTTTGTGCACACACACACACACACACACACACACACTCATTCCCTGAGAGACCGAGTTGCAAATGTTGGTCCTGAGGGTGAAAAGAATGCCAGCGGGACACCCTGAAGAGCCGGGAGAAGAGCAACCGCCAAGGCCTGTGTGTAATTGGCGCATCGTTTTCAATTGCACGGGAGGTTTTGTTGCGAGTGCAGCGGGCAGTTTTGCTGACATTAAACCGTCCTCTGCTTCTCTTAGAAATGCAAACCTCGGGCGCAGGAGGCCGTCCGTTCCCGCGCAGTGACACGGGTATAATCATTTGGCAGCAGCGGCTCCCTGGGGAGCCCCCGGACCGCTGGCGGGCGGGCAGGCGCGGTTAGATGAGACTGACCGCTGCCAGCGCCTGCTGTGCCCCCAGGGTCACGTGGACTGGACGGAGGAGGCCACTTCCCTGCATGGGGTCCTTGCACCCCAGAATCTCCCCGCTCTTCTTTCCACTCGCATTTCTCCTCTCAGCAGCTTGAACTTGAGGCGCCTCTAGTTTTAAATATCCACTGCGGGAACTGCCATCCTCAGAGAAGGAGGAAACTGGGGGGGAGGGAGCCTGCCAGGCACCCGTCTGTCCCAGTCACTGCTGTAGTCTCAGGACAGGGCACGGTAAGTACTGAACAGGCCTGTAGCCGATGCCCACTAGGAGGGCTCCGAACCGATGAACGAGGGCACGAACGGATGGCGTGAGGCAGCTCCGCCTTGCAGACACCAGAACAGCTTCTCTTTGAGGCCACTCAGTCTCACAATAGGCATGTTCCATTTTTATAGTCTGAGGATCAGAGAGGTTAAGGGACTTGTTTAAGGTCACACAGCTCCTCTAGAGTTCAGATCGCATGCTCTCTTCACGGCATGACCCTGCCTTCCATTAGTTCTAAACCCATTTAATACTTGAAAGTCTCCCCGGGAACTGATCCTTGTTCTTGCAACAAACAAGTGCTATGAGAACACTCTTCAGCATCTATTACTATTCACATTAGCTCAAAACAGTCGATGTCCATCCATCACTTACTTGCAGGGAGAATGGCACCAGACTAGCACTGCTAGACGTACAAAGGGGACTAAAAGCTGTTTTGTTGTTGTTGTTGTTTTAGGGCCGCACCTGCAGCAAATGGAAGTTCCCAACCCAGGGGTCGAATTGCAACAGCAGCCACTGGCCTACACCACAGCCACAGCAACATGGGATCCGAGCCATATCTGTGACCTACACCACAGCTCGAGGCAATGCTGGATCCTTAACCCACTGAGCAAGGCCAGGGATCAAACCCACATCCCCATGGATACTAGTCAGGTTCATTGCCGTCGACAACAGTACTCCCAAAAGCTGTCTTAAAGTTGCAACTTTCTCAGATTTTTACAATCCAGTATCAACAGTAATCATTTTTCTTCTCTTTTTTTAATGACCACATCTGTGGCATATGGAGGTTCCCAGGGCTAGGGGTCAAATCGAAGCTGCAGCTGCCGGCCTACACCACAGCCACAGCAACGCCAGATCCAAGCCACTCTGCCAGATCCTTAACCCACTGAGCAAGGCCAGGGATCAAACTCACAACCTCATGGACACCATGTCAGGTTCTTAACCTGCTGAACCGAAATGGGAACTCCTAATCATTTTTTTTAGGAAAGACATCCCTTTTCTTAGCGGGAATTAAATATCATTCTTACTAGAAGCGCAAAATAATCCTGCCAAACTGTAGCAATGGGATTCTCAGAAATCTGGCCTCCTCCATTTGAGGGGAAAATCTGTGTGATAAGCTGCTCAGGAGAGTTTAGGGAAGTGGGTGCTGCTGGCGATCTACGCTTGGTCACGATGACACCATAAGCTGTCGCACCTCCGGCTCAGCAGGCAAGCTGAAAGGCAGCTGGGTCTCCGGCCTGGGTGTGCGCCAGCTGCTGGGGGTGTGTGTGCAGATTTGCAGCCCACCAGTAGCACAAGCGCAGGGCCTTCGGCCGCGTGTTATCGCAGCCATCTCGGCCCTGACTTCACAGCGTGTCTCTGATTCACACCCTCCGCTTTCCTAACGTCGTGTACCCCTGGCTAAAAGCACAGGCCTGGGAGTCAGCTTGTCTGGGGTTGAATTCCATTCCCAAGCTACGTGGTCTGGGACAAGTTTCAGACCCTCCCTGTATATCAGTTTTCAAATCTTCAAAATGGGGATAGTGTATGTTAAATAAGGATTTTTGTAGGGATTAAATAAGATCGTGTGTGTGTGTGTGTGTGTGTGTGTGTGTGTGTGTGTAGACATGAGAGAGCGCTGTGGCATTCCTCTCTAGCTTCGCCTGTCCGTGTCCGTTCATTTATTTAATCAAGTATTTCTCGAGAGCCATCTGTGTGTTCCGCCCGGACCTGGCGGCTGACCTCCAAATCTTGTGAGTTCCCGGCCTGTGGTGTCCGTCTGGTAACGATGATTTTCATGTGTCCTTGGGGTTACCTGTACGTGATCTGATCGACGCCTATAAAAGCCTGAGGAAGCAAATATTATTTACTCCCATTTTAGAGATGAGGAGACTGAGGCTCAGAGAGATTACGTAACAAACCCAGAATCACGCAGTCACAAGGGCCATGGAGAAAGACCCACTGCACTTTGGGGCTCAAGGAAGGAGACTCGCTTGTTCCAGGACACAGTGCTCCAAGCAGCAGGTGGAGATGGCCCTTTCTGCTCAGAGCCAGCCTGTGACAGCAGCGCCCCAGCACCTGGCCCCTCAGGCTGCTCCCAGCCAGAGCTTGGGCAAGAGATTGGTGGACCCAATACGTTCATACTTGAAAGAAGACCGGGATTAGCCAATGTGGTTTTTAAATTGATTTAGCCTTTACTTGCCCCGGGGTTGGTTATATTGTGAAGTCTGTTTTCAGGTGGTGAAGAGTCGATAGGGACTAAAAAACGGAAAAGGACTGTGCTGACTCAGGAACCAGGCTCCTGTTTCCGGGCGGACCTGTACCCAGGGCAGCTAGTGAGGCGAGAGATGAGCTGGCCAACTCCCTGCTCTAAGAGGAAGAAAGAAAAGGGAAAGAGGCACACGTGACATTTGGAGGGTGGACTTGGGGGGACACGTGACATTGGAGGGTGGGCTTGGGGGACACGTGACATTGGAGGGTGGGCTTGGGGGACACGTGACATTGGAGGGTGGACTTGGCCCCTTCCCTCTTCTTTTCACTCCTTCCAACATTCTGTCCATTCCAGCCACAGAGAAACGCCTAGGGGCGATGATTCCTCTTCACTGTCTCAGCAAACCCTGGGCAGGAGGGTGTCAGAACAGGACCCTAGATTCCAGACGGGAAGGAGGCTGGAGCCCAGCCCCTGCCCCCCAGCCCGGCCTGCCCCCTCCCTTTTCCTGCACTCCCGGTACTGTTTTCCTCCTCCTCCGGTGTTCTTTGCACCAAATTAAAGACGTATTTTATCAGAGACACAAGACAGAACTGGGCATAGTGCACGGCGCATGCAGCCCTGGTCCACATCGGCTTTGAGGCACCTTCCTCAGATGTCCTCTGATCTGGGTCTTCAGAAAATTCTCTGATGTGGGTCTCTCGTCCCTCCGTGCTCCACCCCCTCCCGCCAGGCTGCCCACCTCTCCTTTCAGGGCCCCTTCTCCTGGGCCCTGGAGGGGAGGCGAAGGAGGGACCCCACACCCGCCGAGGGCCGTGCCTCCCTCCGCCTCAGCCCGGAGCTGGCCCCGTCCCCTCCGAGTCTCCTCCACCTCTGTGTCCCCGGCACTGCGAAAACATTAAAAGGACAAATCCTGCCCCCGGGACCCAGCCCACTCCCTCCCACATTGCAAGGCAGTTTCCCTGCCAGAGGCTTCTTCGGAGCCTGGGACTTCCTAGCGGATTCTCCGACCAGACCAGACCTCCGGGCACTCAAAGCCCCACCCCGCCCCGTCACCCGAGCCCCCGTGCCCGTGTCTTTGTTCCCTCTGAGCTTGCCGTGATGGGAGACAGAAATAGAGCGAGATGATGAGGATCCTATGACAAACCAAACAGCGCACGGACTCTGCCAGCGCTGAGTAGCAGCACCGCGGCAGCTCTGGCCTGTTCCGAGAGCCACTTGCAAGACGGCCCATGCAGATGGAAGAGACAAGAGACGAGGGGCGGGGGTCCTGGAGGGAAACAGACGGCCTCCAGCCCGGGTGGAAACCCCGTGGCCCTTCTCCCTGTCTCTCTACGAAGCTTGGTTAAGTCAGCCGTGGTGGGCGGCCAGAGAGGGGCAGGGCTCGGGGGCCACGTCTGCAGCTTGGATGGAAAACCATTCTGAGGGTTCAAAGCTGGGCTGGCATGAATAGCAGGGAAGGGTCACTCCACGCCTCTCTTGAAGGGAGTGCCGAGCGCCTTATTTCTGACTTCATTCCCAGAACCACGAGGCTGGTGGCCGTGGCCTCTGCACAGGCAATGGCTGACCTCGCGACCTTGGGCAATCTGTGGACCGCCACGGCTCATTTTTTTCTCATCTATAAAATACGACTCGGCGGCCTCATGAGTTCCAGGACTACCGGAACATGACGAGTAAAATCTGAGAACCGGGGCAAGAAAGTGTCTGACAAAAACACACACACAGAGGAAATACAAGAAAAAGCCGAGCTCAGACCCCAGGTGCCTGGACTCCTAGCTCAGGGCTCCACCTGCATCAAAGGAAGATCTTGAGAATAAAAGTTTGCGCTATTACATTTTTTCTGCCCCCTCGAAACAGGATCCTCTGCAAAGCAGATGTGTTTTTATCTCCCCACAATCAGGTCCTTTGTTATAGTGTGTCCGTGCATCGCTCCTTCCAGAAAGCACAAGAAATATCACGGATTATTGACAGAATGGGATGCTCTAGACCGTGAAAAACCAGACACGGGAACCATGTCAGTACGCAGATATGTGACTAGGGACTAACTTCAGATGGAAAGGAGGAGGCCCGGGGGGCACAGACAACAATGGCCTGGATGGGAAAGCAACCGAATGCCCATTGCTTGATTATTGGCCAAGGCCACAGGCAAACTTAGATTGCGTTGTTCTCTTGGTAGAGATTAAATAAATGAGTGCTTATTGTTTTTAAATAAGAGATGGCTGTCTTACCCAACTCTGCCACTGCTTTGGACAGAAAGGGGCCAGGTCCACAGAATTCTTTTTCAAGCAGTGGGCCTCGCTGCCACCCTTCTTCCCACAAGCCCCGTGCCTTCGCTCCGTCCTCGCCAGGCACACAGGCTCTGCCACACACACACCCAGCCTTGGAAGTCAGCAGCTAAAAGGTCAATTTGCTGGGCATGTTGGAAGCAGCAGGCTGGGAAGAAGGTACGGAAACAGGACCTGCAGGCTGAGCTTCCAGGCGGAGGGTGGTTTGCACCTTACGGAGAACCCACCAGCCTGGATGGAGAGGGGACCGCTGAGTCCTGGCTCGGGTGACCAGCTTCAGACCCATGGACCTCACAACACCAGATTCTGATACCATGAGAGCTGGAGTCAGAGACCCCTCAAAGCCCAACGAGCCCGAAACATTCCCTCCGGATGACAATTTCCCAGTGCGCAGTGTCCTGGGGAAGGCGCTGCAACTCCTGTCCTGGCTGAGTCCACCACAGCGCCGAAGTGATAGTCGTGGGATTTGGGATCAGGCCCAGCTGGGGTGGAAGCAGGTTCTGCCGTGTAGTTACTGGGCAACAGCAAGGCTTCCTCACTGCCTCTGGGCCGGTCTTCTAATCTGCAAAATGTGACGTGGCTTAGGTGGTTCTGGGGAAATTAGACAAATGTCAAATGTCCCTAGGCCAGGCGTGGCACACACCTGGCAGGCACTCGGGAAACGAGGTTTCCAGTCCAGCGTTATCATCTTGCCCCATGTCCCCGAAGTGTCCTGGCCCCCCTTCTCCGCCCCCCGCCCCATGCTTCTCTGCTGGAGCCTGGAGCCTGGAGCTCGAGCAGCTCCCAGGCCAAGTCTCCGTCTCCCCCCAACTTGGTGTTTGCTCAGCGGAAACTGAAGCCCTGCTCCGTCCGCATCCTTTGGGCCCTTGAAAAGCTCTGGCCAGAGGCTTGACTCTGTTCAGAAAATGAATCCCAGTTTGGGAGAAAGCAGGCAGTGATTCCACGAGCCATCTGGAAGAGACGGCGTTTCCAGCTAAGATGGGGAAAGACCAGACGAGGATCAAAGTGTGACATTAGCAAGAGTAGACGGCTGGCTGGGACTAGAAATAGACTCCAACATGTGTTTACGGACTTAATAAATGATAATGGAAGCACCATAAATTATTGGAGGAGGTGGGACAAAGCAAAAACCAGAATTGGGGAAAGTTGCCTATTTAAAAAGGAATCCCTTTTAATCCTCATCTGACAGTATACACAAGATTTCACTTAGATCAAAGGGTTAAACCTGTAAAAACAAAGGCAAAGGGGGAAAAAACAGACCATGTCATTTCTCCCAAATGGTAATACTGAACAGTATAAAGATGCAAATGGCTCATGAATTAAGATACATCCTTTTCAAAGTCCCAAATGGGATTTTTTTTTTTCTGGAGCTAAATAGCATGATTCTAAAATTCATCTGGAAAATGAGCAGGAATAGCCAATTTAAAAAAAAAAAAAAAGAGTAATTGTGGGAGATTTGTTCTACCAAATAATAAAATGCTACATTTCACATACAAATATATCATATTTTAGGAGTTCCCGTCTTGGCTCAGTGGTTAACGAATCCGACAAGGAACTATGAGGTTGTGGGTTCGATCCCTGGCCTTGCTCAGTGGGTTAAGGATCTGACATTGCTGTGAGCTGTGGTGTAGGTTGCAGACGCGGCTAGGATCCTGCGTTGCTGTGGCTGCGGCGTAGGCCAGTGGCTACAGCTCCTATTAGACCCCTAGCCTGGGAATCTCCACATGCCGCGGTGCGGCCCAAAAATGGCAAAAAAAGGCAAAAAAGCCCCAAATATATCATATTTTAAAACATGTGGATGTATAAAGATATAATAATTAAAACAGTTAATTATAATAGAAGAATGAACTAAGAATAAGACAGCTCAGAAGAGTCTACTGTATATGAAAAAAAAAATTTATCATGTGATAAAGGTGGATCCAAGCCAAGGGAAAAAGAAGATATTTTTTAATACGTGACGCTGGGATAAATGTTAACTATTTTGAGAAAAAATATATTTAACTCCTTATTACATAACATGGAACAAAATAAATTTCAGATGAATGAGTTAACTGTAAAAAAAGAAACCATAAAATACTTAGAATAAAATATAGATTACTATTTCTATCTCAGTGTGGAAATGGAATTTTAAGCATAAAAGCAAGAGGAGAAATCACAAAGGAAAAATAGATATATTTGGGGGCATAAAAATTCAAAACGGCTCTATAAAAAAATCACAGAAAGTAAAAATAAACAGCAAAATCAACCTGAGAAAAATGTCTGCAACAAAAACATCAAAAAGTTAATGTCCCTAAAATATAAAATAGCATGTATGCATAACAGAAACCACTGAACCCCAAAGAAAAACGTGCAAAGGACAAGAATTGACTATTTGCAGGAGAAACAGAAATAACGGTTTAAACATACGAAGGACTGTGAAATCTCACTAGCAATCCATACCCGTGAAGAAAACATGGTAACGGAATACACTTTTTGCCCCATCAAATTAGCAAATACTTGTAAAAGCCAATACGAGTACTGATGAAGGTATGATGAAATAACAGGCTCCTCACGCACTGCTGGCGCCGGAGAAGTGTGTCCAATATTTCTAGAATGCAGCACGGCAATAAGGGACACTGCAGAGTCCTAAAGCATTCACTCCCCTCGTTGCGATAATGCCACTTCGATCCTGAGAAAGTAAAAATAAAAACAAACGTGTACGCATATTCACCTCTTTTATTTATAATGATAAGTAGAAACAAATGAAGTATCCACCAAGTTTTTGAATATCCACCACATTTTGGAAAGTAAATCACAGCGTATCCGCAAGATGAGACATTGTACCAGCATCTCAGACTATGGGCTAAATGGGACAACAATCTGGCTGCAGAGCCCAGGCGACTGCCAAGGTACGGGTTCCAGCCCCAGCCTGGCACAATGCGTTAAAAGGATCCGGTACTGCTGCAGCTCCAGCGTAGGTCGCAGCTGCGGCTCGCATTCAAGCCCTGGCCCAAGAACTTCCATATGCTGCAGGAGTGGCCATAAGAGAAATAATAGTAAAATTATGCCCACGTAGTGCTTTTTTTTTTTTTTTTTTTTTTTTTGTCTTTTTGCCTTTATGTGGAGCTGCACCCACGGCATATGGAGTTTCCCAGGCTAGGGGTCTAACAGGAGCTGTAGCTGCCGGCCTTCGCCACATCCACAGCAACGCGGGATCCGAGCCGCGTCTGCAACCTACACCACAGCTCACGGCAACGCCGGATCCTTAACCCACTGAGCAAGGCCGGGGATC
>PVHT020000175.1:26891098-26916601 GCA_004024745.2 Catagonus wagneri
TTTTTTTTTTTGTCTTTTTGCCTTTATGTGGAGCTGCACCCACGGCATATGGAGTTTCCCAGGCTAGGGGTCTAACAGGAGCTGTAGCTGCCGGCCTTCGCCACATCCACAGCAACGCGGGATCCGAGCCGCGTCTGCAACCTACACCACAGCTCACGGCAACGCCGGATCCTTAACCCACTGAGCAAGGCCGGGGATCGAACCCGCAACCTCATGGTTCCTAGTCGGATTCGTTAACCACTGAGCCACAAAGGGAACTCCGTCCACGTAGTGTATTTAATGACTTGGAAAACTGTTCCTGAGGTTTCAGTGTGATCTGAACAAGACAGTAGGATCGTTAGTGCATTTTATTGTCTTTCTTGTATATTCTGTTTCCCACCCACCCACCCCCAGTTTCTACAAGTGATTGCAATTTTTTCAAAGGCCCGTACTCCTGAACTTCTCTGCCACAAACACTGGTGATACACCAAAGTTCTCTCCCACGCCCTTGCCTCTGCGGGCTGTCTTCTTCCCAGTCCTAAACTAAGCTGTCCTCACTGGTGA
The DNA here is from genome assembly GCA_004024745.2 of Catagonus wagneri. Taxonomy (NCBI): domain Eukaryota; kingdom Metazoa; phylum Chordata; class Mammalia; order Artiodactyla; family Tayassuidae; genus Catagonus; species Catagonus wagneri. The sequence continues at coordinate 26,891,642 of PVHT020000175.1, forward strand.
CCTCTTTTACTCCTGCGAGACTGCCCAGCTAGGAAGGAGATGGGCCCTCGTGTCTCACGCTTCGCCGAGGCCATACCACCCACAGGACCCAGCACCCAGGAGAAGGAAGAGTGACTCCCCAGGCTTTGGCGCTGGCACAGCCAGGTTCACGTCTCAGTCCTACTAGACTAAGGACAGATGCTGGCTGATGACCTTGAGAAACTCTCCATCTGAGCCAAGGGTGCTGCAGAGGGCAGGCTCGATCTTGGCCGTCACCGTGTCTTCCAAAGGGGATTCTACAAATATTGAATGAATGAATGAACAATATTAACGATATTTCTTCCGTGAAATGGGTGAAATGAGCCTACCTGACCGAGTGGTTGTGAGAACCAAACGCAGTAAGGCATACGAGTGAGAGCATCGTAGACGCTCCCTAGGTTCTGATGCCCACGCCAGACTCAGCGGACCCCCGCCGGCCCTTCGCCGCCTGCTCTCCTCCAGTTAGACAGCATCACTGAAAGTATAAATGGTCTAGCCTTGTCTCTTTGAGTTTTCCCAGATGGTCTGAAAGACTTGGCTTTCTTCTTCTTCTTCTTCTTTTCCTTTTGGTTTCCTCTGAATCGATTCTGCCACTGGTGAATGGCGGTAAATGAATAACGAGATCCCCCCGCCATGACAATAAACCCAACAGCTAATTGGCTCGATATCGCCCCGTTGCTGTATCACTTTGGGATTTTCTGGGTGAGATATAAATAAGCCGATTCTGTTAATAAGCCATTTGGCCAAGGGAAGAAAATACTTTTCCGTGATCCCCAGGGGCCTGGGGGAGCCGCCCGGCGGCCCGTGGAGCCAAAGATTTGATTACAGGAATGAGGCATTGAGCCTCTCGGCCCTCCTCCCTGCAAATCTGCACGCCGGGGGTATTCCTCTCAGTCCTGGGGGGCGGGGGAAGGAAAGCTTTGTTAAGTTTAAAAATTATAATTTAGATAGATCTGTGCATTCATTGGCCTGAGCGTGTCTCTGGAAATACTAGTTAGCAGGGTAAAACCTGCCGCATTTCAGGGGGCTCTATTGTCTCCTGATAATTAAGTCCTGCACAGAAATCCAATTACAAATGTTCCCAATCGCCCTCCAGCTAAGTGCCAACAGAAGAGAGAAGGAAGGCTCTCGGACTTAAATAACTCTGGGTAAAAATTAATATCATGGCCATGTTGGCTAATTAAAAGTGCCGCCTCTATTAGCCGGCCTTTATATTAATAAATGAGACCATTATTATCATAACTGACAACCAGGGCGCTTATCAAGTCTGCTTTGTCAGCCTTGCTCTTGAAAGCACAAGTTCATTGCCCTGGGCACAGGCTTCTGCGGGAGCAGAGCGGACCACGCCCGCTTCGCCAGGCGCTTACGGAGCTGGCCACTCTCGCCTCCACCGCACTGCCTGAGCTCAGCGGGCTGAGGTTTCCGTGCTCAGTAACGTCCCCTAATAAGAGGCAACGTGGGGTTCAAACCCGCAGCCTCAGGACCCTGAGTCTGAGACTCATCACATACTAACTCGAGTTTCCCCGCTGGGCGGCTGGAGGTTGTCACCACGTGCTGGTACCTAGAAGGCGGTAGCCTCATGGATCTGGCGCGCTCCTGAACTTCCTGGTAACACATTTACAAGTCCCCTCCTGTGGGCAGACACTCTTTGAGGCACTGGACACGTGGCCGTCATGCTTTCAGGGGACACGCATGGCACCCTCAGAGCCCACCAGGAAATGGCCCACCCCGACCTGGGGCTGAGCACGACTTCTCGGGGGAGGTGGCAGCTAAGGACAAAGAGAAGAAGCCCAGGCCCAGCGGTGGCCAGGACAGTGGTCAGGAGGTTCCCAGGCAAGGCGCCCTGTGCGCACAGGCATGAGAGCGCAGCCGCACAGCGTTCACGTGCCCAAAACGTGAAGTTCAGGCCTCGTGGACAAACGATAAGGCTGCGCTAGGAAGCAGGGCCGGACCACATCAGGGAGGGCCTCACTGCCCACACTTGCAGCTTGGGCAGCTCACCCAGTGGTGGAAAAAGTCTCTGAGTGGTTTGAAAGTTTTCATCCCTCTGGCAGGAAGGTGCAGGTGGACTGGCCACCGGAAGCGAAGGGTCAGTTAGGAGTAAGGCCGGAGGGACCAAAGGGTGACAGCGGAGGCAGAGAGAAGTGGCCCCGTTGGAGACTCGCAAGACAGAGAATCAGCCCAGCTCAGTGAGCAAGACCAGTGTGAGGGAGAAAGGGGAGTCACGTTCGACCCCAGGTCTCCAGCTTGAACCAAATGAAGGGATTCCAGAAGACAGGAAGGAGAAGGCAGATGAGGAGCAGTTTTGGGTAAAAGACAAGAAGTTCAGTTTGGGCCACAGATAATAAGTGCTGGAGAAGGTGTGAAGAAAAAGGAAGCCTCTCATCCTGCTTGGGGAACGCGCACTGTGCCGCTGCTATGGAGAACCGTATGGGGGTTCCTTAAAAAACTGAAAGTGGAGTTACCGTGTGAGCCTGCAGTCCGACTCCTGGGCCTCTAGCTGGACAAGATCAAAACTCTAGGTCAAAGAGATACGTGCACCCTCTGCTCATAACAGCACTATTTACAGTAGCCAAGACATGGAGACAACTTAAATGTCCATCAACAGAGGAGTGGAGAAAGAAGATGTGGGGCACACACACACACACACACACACACACACACACACACTGGCGTATTACTCAGCCATGAAAAAGAATGAAATTATGCCATTTTCAGCAACATAGAGATTTTCACACTAAGTGAAGTAAATCAGAAAAAGACAAATATCCTATGATATCACGTATGTGTAAAATCTTAAAAAAAAATGACACGAATTTATTTACAAAATAGAAACAGACTCACAGACATAGAAAACAAACTTATGGTGCCCAAAGGGGAAATAGGGGTAGGGAAAAATTTGGAGTTTGGGATTAACAGCACATGCTGCTATACCTAAAACAGACAAATAACAAGGACCTCCTATGTAGCACAGGGAATTATAGTCAATATTTTATAACAACCTATAATGGGAAAGAATCTTTGTGTTCTTTTGTTTTTTGTATTTTGCTTTTGAGGGCCACACCCATGGCCCATGGAAGTTCCCAGGCTAGGGGTCGAATCAGAGCTGCAGCTGCCGGCCTGCACCACAGCCACAGCAACACCAGATCTGAGCCGAGTCTGCAACTCACACCAAAGCTCGGGACGACCCCAGATCCTTAACCCACTGAACAAGGCCAGGGATCAAACCCACGGCCTCCTGGGTACTAGTCGGGTTTGTTACTGCTGAGCCACTGTGGGAACTCCCGTGAAAAAGAATCTTAAAAATAATTTGGATGATTATATAAATAACTGAATCACTTTGCTGTGCAATAGAAAGTAACACAACATTGTAAGTCAACTATACTTCAGTTTTTTAAAAAAGTTCAGCTCGGTACATGAGGAGCTTTCAGTTCCTGATGGACATGCAAGGGCAGTTGTCTAGTGAGTTGCTAGACACGTGGGTCTAGAGCTCAAGAGAGAGAGCGGCCTGGAGATAATGCTTTGGGAATTACCAGATCATAGACAATGACTGCGGTGTGATCCCAGATGAGGTCTTCCAGGGGGAGCAGGCGGGTGGCCAGGCAGGTCCTCAGTGCACCTCCACAAGTTTGTTCTTCATTGCAGCAAACACAGCATGATCTCCCACAGGCAAGGCACTCACCGCCCTTACTGAGCGTGTCTTCTATCAGGATATCATGTCCTTGGTGATGAGAGATAAGGCACGCCAGGTCCGATATCCCCAGACCCACACTGAGTTTCATCCGAGTCATCAGAGTCTGTTGGCAATCCAGTGACCATGAATCAAATTCCAGTTCTATGTCCCAGGTTAAGTTGGCCTCTGCTTTACTCTGAGGCCAGAACCTATCATGAGAACAGGGCAACCGAGAAAACATGGCCAAATACTCTCCCAGTCTCAGAGAATATTTATCTTAAGTCACCAGAGCCCCATAATGGAACCTAGGCGCAATCTTTGAATGTCTAAATTCCAAAAATAATGATAATAATGAATGAAATGCTGACGAGACTTAAAGAATGAGGGCTTTTAAGTGAGGCAGGAGTGGGAGGGAGGGGAGGAAAGAAAAATATCTGAAAACAACACCTTGTTTTTACAAAGTAATGGGCCAACGCTTTGCCGTTCATCAGCTCACGGGCGTAGGAAAGTCCAGGTAGACAGGACCGCTGAGAGAAAGGGGAAGGCCTACGATGCAGTGGATTTTCTCATGATAAGGAGGTGGTTTCAGCTTTCAAGGAGAATGTTTCCAGAGTGTCTGGTTCAGCTCTCCTGCCCTCCTGCAAGTCAGGTGGTTTCTGCCCCTGCTTCCGAGTAGACCTGCGGTGGATGGGAGGCCAACCTGGCCAGCACAGAGTTCAGGAGGCGGCAGCGTCTTACACAAGATTAGAAGCTGCGATATCAAGAGGCGGACCCCCAGCATGGTACCTGGAGGGGTACCAAGGCCAAAGCCACATGATAATGCTGAGACCTGACCATCAATCCAAGCAGCTGGAGAAGGAGGTAAGGATGGAGTCAAAGCAAGAGGCTAAGGGCTGGGAGATAGAAACGGGAAGCTGGAGAATAGTCTGTAGGGACAGCGGTGAATGGAAGGGGTTGGAAGACGTCCCGGAGATGAAGAATCGGTGATGTCAGGTGTAGCAGCTGTCTGTCACTGTGGAAGAAATTATCCCCAAACTTAGTGACCCAAACCAACAAAACATTTACTATCTCACAGTGTCTATGGATCAAGAACCTCAAAGTGGCTTAGCTGGATGCCTGTGGCTCAGTCTTGTCAGGCTGAGGTCAAGCTGAAGGCCAGAGCTGAGGCCTCCTCTAAAGGCTCGATCCGAGGTGGGGCGGGATCCACTTCTACACTTACTCATGTGGTTGCTGACACCTCAGGGCTTGGGTCCTCCCGGCTTGGGAGCTGGTGACTGGAGAAGAGCGACAAGAACAGAAAGTGAGGGAGCTGCTGAGAGAGGGAGTAGTACCCAACACGGAAGCCACGGTGTTTTTACAACCCAGTCGTGGACGTGGCATATGCCTTAACTTCTCCCAGTTCTATTCATTAGAAGCAAGTCAGTAAGTCCAGTGTACGCTGAAGGGGACGGATTACACAGCTGAGTGAATACCAAGAGGCTGGGGTCACTGGAAGCCAGCTTAAAGGCCACCTGCTACCCTGGGTTGCTTTTTCAGTTCCAAAGGTGGGACTGCGTGTGTGGGCGAGCCAGGTGCACTCAAAGTTCCGTCACAGGTTGGGAACCAGTATGTGGGACAAATAACTTCTTTGATGGAGGAGAATCTTGAAGAATTTCTGCCCATTTGTTATCTTCCTCGGTTACGTTCCACAGAAGAAGATGTCAAAATAGTTTGGGTACCTATACACTGTTTTCAGATATTTTCCAGAAGCTGACTTTTTGACCAAATTGCTGATGACATCCTGACGTTTGTTCTTTTGCCATCCCACCGATGGCTCCCTTCCAAAAATATCTCTACAATTATTTTCTGCGTTATAAATTAGTCTCTTAAATAAAAGGCACCAACCTCTACCCGTCTGTACTTTCTCATAAGACTACCTTGACTGATAATTCTTCTGGAAGCAGAGCTCCAACATCTAGTCAGTCGCATTAGGAAAATACAGTTTGTTCTACTTTTTTAAAAGGCACGTCCAGCATCAATCGGCAGGTGGAGTGAGAACACGGGGCGACGTGTGGTCAAAGCGACATGATCCAGTCACGTCCCGGGCCAGCCCCGCGTGTCTGAATGCAGGCTGACTCGGTCCTTTCTGATGCCTGCAGAGAGGAGCGAGCAGGCCGTCTGCGAAGGCCCACGACACGGGGGCACGTGGGACCCTGGCTGCCCGTTTCCATACTGACGCTGGGTGTTTGGGGAGGACCCGCTGCAGGTGCGTCCACCTGTGTGTTCAGAACAACCAGGGACCAGGCCGGGTCTATGGAGAGGAAACGGGGAAAGGAAAGTGACAGCAGAAGAATATGGAGACAGAGGAGGGTAAGAGATGAGAAAGAAACAAGACGGAGGAGCCCACAAGCGGGTGGTAGGAGGCGCCCACGGCCAGCTCCAGGCCCGGCAGCCGCATCTTCCTCCTGGCGAAGTTCAGTTCAGCAGAGCTCCCGCTGGGCGCAGCAGACTGAGGGACCAACACAGTGTCCGTGAGGATGCGGGTTCAATCCCCGGTCTCTTTCAGGGTTAAGGATCCGGCATTGCCATGAGCTGTTGCATAGCCGGCTGCTGCAGCTCCGATTTGCCCCCTATCCGGGGAACCCCCATGTGGCACAGGTGCGGCCCTAAAAAGAAAAAAAGAAAAAGAAAGAAATTCCGTTCATCCGCTTGAGTTTCTCCTAAGCTCCAGGCCCAGAGGACACGAGGAAGAGCAGAAGAGATGCCACCGCCGTGCAGTCAGAGCTCCCTGCGGAGGGGACGGAAACGGGGCGTGCGGGGAGGCTCAGAGCGGGCGGGGCAGGCCGTGAGGACAGAACCGGGCATCGGCAGACGTTGAGGCCGCCCCCGCAGCACACGAGAGTCAGCGTTTCTGCAGCTTGGACCCGGCCTGAGGGGACCGGCCCTGCACACCCTCCTCCCCCAGGCCTCAGCCCAGGGGCCCGGGGCTGGCCTCTCACGGCCTCTTCTCTCGCGGCTTTGACCAGCGCTCGGGGTCTCGGACGGTTCATTCTCTCCCTGCCTCTTCCTCTGAGCGCTCAGAACCCCCGGGACCAGTGAGGGCCAGACAGATGCGTCTGGACGAGCACGGCCTCCAGCCTCGCCGACAAGAAGAGGGGGGAAGTAGGTCTAACAGGCGCCCCCCGCACCGCGGGACAGCCAAGGGGACAGAAACCACCCCCTCCCCGCCTCTGACGGGCCCCGTGCTCCCGGCGGTCCCGACCCCCACTCCAAGGAAGGCCGCTCAGCCAAGGAAGAGAGCTGGAGCGGGTGGGGCGGCGGCTCCGAGGCGGGCGTCCGGCCTGGGTCTGCTCGGAGGAGCTAAGGTTCTTCTCCCCGGCCCCCAGGGCTCAGCCGTCCGCTCAACTCCATCGGACTTTCCAGCCGGAGTTCTGGAACGCACAGCCCTTTTTTTCACCATCCTCTCACCTACCTTGATGAGTGTCTTCCCTAAGTCTCTCCTGCTGCTATTTCCTCCTACAATTAAAAGCTAAGAAGCAGAGGCAGCAAAGGGCACGGTTCTGGAGGTCAAGTGACGGAAGGTGCTTAATGGTTCAGGCAGGGAAGCTGAGGCCGGGGCATCCTGAGCAGGGCTCGAGAAGGACAGAAGGAAAGCCGGGGTGGGGAATTCTCCCCCGGAGGCCATGGGGACCCCTGAAAGCTGCAGGATGTGCACCAGTGCCCGGCTCCAGCACAGCTTGCAGCTCCGTGAGGGGCCTTGCAATACGCTTCCGGGTGACACTGATGGGAAGTGGCCCTGGCCCGGGCAGAGGCTGACACACAGCCCCTCTCGGTAGCCCCGTGTCCCCTCGCTTCCCCGACTCTTGCCCACCCTTCTCCCACCCAGAGCTCCTGCCTGCGTGTTGAACCATCTTGGGAATTTTCTGGTTGACTGACAAATTGCAGGCGCTCTGTTCCCAGAACCCTGGGCCTGTGTCCCGTCCCGTCTGCAGGCGGCCGCGGGCTCCTCTCTGCTCTGCCCAGCTCGGTGAGCACCAGGCCCCAGCCTCTCCGTCAAATGAGCCTCCGTGCTGCTCAGAGACCTTGCCACGTCCTCGCTTCTGCCCTTCCCACCCCAGGGCTCCCCGACCCCTAACCTCCCACCCCGTAGCTTCAGCAACCGGGCAGCTCCCCAAGCCAAAAGGGGAGGGAGGGGGGATGAGGAGGGGAGGCTGGGAACTGAACACCCCGCCACCTCTGCGGGCTGTGATTGCAGCCCCCCGTTCCCAGCTGACAAAAGCCCTCGTGGGAGCCAGTGGCTCCGGTGCCAGCCCAGCCCCTTGGAGCAATGACAGCCGTGTGCTGAGTTTGCCCAGTTCTGCAGCTGGGCTAATTGCTGTGGTCCCCGAGCCCCAGGTCCGGCCCCAAACCAGACAAATCAGGACAAAAACCACAGCCTTCCTCATTCCTCGCATTCCCAGCCAGCTACTGCGGAAGGACCCCAGGAACTGACCACGATGCAATAAAGCCCCACCACCTGTCCTTAGTCCTAGGGACCTGGGAGCCCAGCCATCAGCATGGCCCATCCCTCGACGGCCAAGCAACACGGAGCTGAGCAATGCTGCGGATCCAGGTGTCAGCATCACTTCCTCCGGGCTGGACCATGTCCTGGCGGGTGACAGCCTACGACAACTGGGACCTGTCATGTTCTGGGACCTGGTCCAGCCTGGAAGAAGGACGGCAGCTGGGAAGAGGGGGAGGGCTCAGGGCGAGGACGGCCCACCAGGGTGACCGGCCCTGTGAGGTCTGATGCTGATGCTGGTACTGGCTGGACACGGGGGCCTGTGGAGGGAATGGCAGCAGTTGGTGGCTTGGGCCCTCAGGACGCCCAAGTGGACACCCAGTGTCTGGGAGTCACTTCCCAGTAGGCCAAATCCAGAATCCGGAAGAAGTAGGAGGAACGGATCAGTAAAGCCTGGCCATCGGTAGGAGGGCCCTGGCTGGAGCACCCAGGTTCAGGAGCAGAAATTCAACGAGAATCCAGTGATGTATGAGGTCTGGGCAGAAGGGAAAGAGATCAAAGCACAGGTAAGGCCAGGCTCCATCCCCAGCGAGAGAACAGGGCCGAGATCAGATGCTGGGCTTGGGGTACCATGTAGGGCCTGAAACAGAGGTGGAGAAAGAGGCCTGGTCAGGGGCAAAAAACCAGCTCACGGACACCGGTTAGGTGGACCTGCTCCCCAACTCCAGTCTGAGCCTGAATTGAGAAGCGGCAGGTGCTTTGGTGTTGCTCTGGCCTGGGAGTGGCAGCCAGCCAGCCCCCAGTACCGGAGGCAGGGCCACTAGGCAACGTCACGTCTGGAAGCAAGGACCAGTCAAGTCTGGCGGAGCGAAGGGGACAGACAGAGAGCACTCTGAACCTCGGTCCATGGTTGTGGGCAGCTTTCCGGGACAGCGTCCAGGGCAGCGGTTCCAGAAGCAGCCGCGTCGGCCTCCCCGGGCACTTGTTAAAGATGCAGACCCTCGGGCCTCAGCTCAGGCCCCCGGATCGAAACCCCCGCCAACGGGCCGGACGATGGGTGTTGTTATAAGGGCTCCTGATGATTCTGATTCTTTTCTCTCTCTTGTTTTTAATTATTATGGTCGATTTATAAAGTTTTCGTCAATTCCTGTTGTACAGCAAAGCAATCCAGTCAGACATGTACATACCTTCCTTCTCTTTCTCATATTTTCTTCTATCATGTTTTATCACAGTGATTGGATCTAGACCCCCGTGCTGGTGATTCTGATTCTAAGCGGTGAAAATCTCAAAGCAAAATTCCTAGGGGAGACTTTCATTTATTCATAATTGTCCTTAAACTCTACCTTGCATTGAACTTGCCGGCAGGGAAGGGGTGTTAAAACATTGACCACTGGAGTCCCTGAATCAGGGATGGCTGGGTGAGGCCTGGATTTGCATTTCTGACTAGTTCCCAGGTGATTGCAGTTTGAAAACCACTGATCTATTATTTATTTTTTAGGGCTGCAGCTACAGCATATGGAGGGTCCCAGGCTAGGGGTCGAATCAGAGCTGCATCTGCTGGTCTACACCCCAGCCACAGCAATGCCAGATCTGAGCCACATCTGCGACCTACACCAGAGCTCAGGGCAATGCTGGATCCTTAACCCACTGAGCAGGGCCAGGGATCGAACCCGCATCCTCGTGGATACTAGTCGGGTTAATTTCCACTAAACCATAATGGGAACTTCGAAAAACACTGACTTAAATACCTGGGGATGGGTTATACTCCTCCAGCTACAAGCAAGCTTTCCCCAGACTGCCTCTCTGCGGTTGTCCCAGGGCCCGAGACGAAGATCCAGCTCCAATTAGGCTGTGATGGCATGAACACTGTGTCTTTCCCTCCCAAATGCATGTGGGGAAGCCCAAGGGACTGGACACAGGGCCTGGGAGGAGGTGATAAAGGTTAAATGAGGTGGGGAGGGCTTAAATCTGAAAGAGATGGTGATTTATTTATTTTTTTTTTTTTTGCTTTTTAGAGCTGCGCCCGCGGCATATGGAGGTTCCCAGGCTAGGGGTCAAATCGGAGCTACAGTTGCTGGCCTTCGCCACAGCCACAGCAACACGGGATCCGAGCCGCATCTACAACCTACACCACAGCTCACGGCAACGCCGGATCCTTAACCCGCTGAGCAAGGCCAGGGATCGAATCTGCAACCTCATGGTTCCTAGTTGGATTCATTTCCGCTGTGCCACGACGGGAACTCCGAGCTGGTGCCTTTATGTAAGAGGCAGGACACCAGAGCTCTTTCTGTCTCTCTCCTCCTTGTGAGGAGACAGCAAGGCCGTTCAGCGGCCAGCAAGAGAGCTCTCACCAGAAACCCTGGCGGCCAGCACCTTAATCTTGGACTTGCAGCCTCCAGAACCAGGAGACACTGATTTCTATTGTAATGAGAAAAGGAATGTATATATAGGTATGACTGGGCCACTTTGTTGAGCAGCAGAAATTGGCACAAATGGTAAACTAAGCATGCTTTACTAAAAAAAGAAAAAAAAATCTATTGTTGAAGCCACCCAGCCTGTGGGGTTTCGTTCCGGCTGCCGCAGCGCGTTCAGACAGACTCCAGGGACAAGCGACCTGAGAGTATGCAGAGATTTACTCACCCGGGGCGAGAGGAAGGCCCCTTAGCGGGCAGCACGGTGGACCCGGCCACGGTTTTCTGCGCGTTCAGACCCGTCCTCACCCCCTGAGTGACCCACCTCCTTTGCGTTCACCCCAACAGCCCTCCAGAAGCGCCTTTCAGATCTCCTTCTGACCTCTGTGTCTCTCTCGTCCTTCCTCCACAGCCCCCGCCCAGCCCCAGCGCGGGCCTCCATCTCTGGTCCGAGGTCCCCCCGCCCCGAGCCTCCCCCGGCCCTCGCTCCCTCTGCTCCCATCTCTTTGCGCCTCTGACCCTGGCTCGGGCCCAGATCAATCCTCCCAAAGCACAGTCAGGAAAAGCCAGGGGTCAGCCGGGCCGAGGGGGACCCGGGCCGCCGGGAGTCCCTGCGGAGGCAGCAGCCACAGGTCAGGGAGGCGCCAGGAAGATTTACTGGCCACTGAACCCTGCCAGAGGGGGCGGAGGGGGGGAAGGGAGGCGTATCAAAGTGACACTTCGTGCCTCCGTTCCAGGAAAATAATCGCTCCACTGAAACATCATTACACCATCATTTTTCTCCTCCTGTGCCACTTACAGCAAAATAGAAACTCACTTTCTTCTTCATAAGAAGCTGTAATTTCAATAACTCAAAAGGCTTTTTCTGAGATGGGGCCGTTCTCCATCCTGCAGTGATGGAAAGGCGCCTCCTGATGCCCAGGCTGTCCCCTCTTCACGACACTCTTCACCCGTGACCAGCTGTCCCCATTTGCCAGGACGAGAGGGTTTTCCAAGATGCTGGACTGTAAGCGCCCAAGCCAGGCTGGCCCTGGGCAGACCGAGACAGCTGGGCCATCACCCGAGGACCGGGCAGCAGCCCTGTGCCTTCAGCAAGCAATGGGCAGGTACCCATAGAGGCATCAGGCTGCTGGGCATCAAGCAGCGTCTCGAGACGAGGAAGCCTTGCCCTCTGGGAGCTCAAATTCCAGTCGAGGAGACAGATAATAAACACACTAAGTAAGTACATGATCTAAGTTCTGGAAAATGCTAAGCGCCGTGGAGGAAAATAAAGAAAGAGAGAAGGAAGACTGACAGTGAGGGCTGGAGGGGTGTGATTTTAAACAGGGTGGTGGGGCAGGACTCAGTAAGAAGGCGGCATCTGAGCACAAGTTGGAAGGAGGTGAGCGAGCGAGCGGCGAGGTTTTCCGAGGGAAGGGCATTCCAGGTAGAGGGAACAGCCAGGGCAAAGGGTCAGAGGCAGAGCTTGACCGGCGCATTCAGGGAGTTCCATGGAGGCGCTCGGGCTTGAGCAGAGCGAGCCAAAGGGAAAGGGGGGGGGCAAATGGCCGCAGAGGGCCAGACTTCCTAGGCTTCTCCAGGTCACGGTGGTGCTACTTGGCTTTTATCTGGAGGAGAGGGAGTAAAGGACACGCTCCAGTTTACAGTCTCATGGGCTCAGTCCATCTGCTGTGGAGGAACAACCAGGAGGCTGTCACAGTAGCTCAAACTCTGACCACACCTCAGATCAAGCCGGGAAGGGTGGGCGCGGCCAGAAGAAGCTGGGGTCTGGATGTGTTTTGAAGGAGAAGCTGATAGATTTTCCTGATGAGAATCAGGTACAAGGTATGAGAGCAAAAGAAGAATCAGAATGACTTCTAATATGTGAACACACAGGGGCCGTAATTAGAGTGTAGAATAAATAATGCATATTTCAAAGATTCGTTCTGCTCTAAAAAAATGCACTTGAGCTAGTGCTGGATTTAAGTTGGAAACTAAGATACACGTCCAGATAGAATCATTAAGACTCTGGAGGACAGTCTTTCAATGCAGAATAGATTCGCATGCATCCCTGAGCCTGGGGCTGGATCACAGGGCCACTGACCAAAGGTCAGCTCTCTAGCCTACACTGGCTGGCTCGGTAGAGTCCAGCGATTAAGAGGTCGGGTCTCCATTAAAGCCTGAGATTCTGTTTTCTCATCCAATGATTGTTGTGAAAGTTGAATATGATTGTGTTTATAAAATATGCAGCACAGGGCCCAGACCCTGGGAAGGGTTTCATTACTCAGCCAGAGATTTAACTCTTTGAACCGTGTTGAAATTCTGACAGTGACCAGCAGAGGGCACCACAACAGGCGACTGCGGTGCCGCACTGCTGGGGAGACGGGCATTTCTGCCTTGGATCCGCTCAATCCAGCGAAAAAATAAACCAAAATAAATTTTTTGACTAATCAATCAAAAATAACTAGATTCACATAAATAATAGGTTGTGATTATGAAATAATAGGTTGTGATTATGGTCCTGCTCGCTGCTCTTTCTCCCCACCCCCAGCTGCCCAATTTCACACCTCCCCTGGGTTCTCCAACCTCGTTTCTGAGACCTCCCGCGGTGCGAAACGGATCTTCTATTTGGGGGTTTCCCTTGCTCAAAACAGCCCCAAAGCCCTGGCCGAGGAGACTAACGTCCCCAGCTCCACCACGAGCCAGTTGCTGACGCCTCCCCAGAGCTCCGCAGGAGACCAAAGGGCTCTCCCAGGACCCCGGGCTGGGGAGGACCCGGACCAGCAAAGATAAGGTTTGTCCAATTTGTTCTGGTCTCTGGAAATTCTGCTTCTTATCTCCCTTCCCATTGCTTCATCACGTTGCCAAAATTACCTCGATAATATATTTTTTTTTAATTTAAGAATTCATTTTCACTTCAAGAAAGAGGAACACTGCAGTGAGATAAGAAACTCCATCCGTCTTCAAGAAAAAGGGTCGTGGATCTGGCTGTCTTGAATCCTGTAATGTCTTAAATTAAGGTGCCACTTCTGAACGCTCTCTTCGTATTTATGAAATGATTATTCTATGGAGGTGCATTTAATATTATTAAAATAATGATTATGCTTGTCTCATACATCAATTTAAGTTATTATCTCCCATGCTATAAAATGCAGGATGATTTCATAAATAATTACAAAGCATTTACAAATGGCGCCTTAACGCGAGGCATTCTTGTTAATCCTTTATCTTTCGCAAACACAGAAATAACAATTAGATTCCTGGAATGGGGAAGGGAAGTTGTGTTCGAGGATGTGTCACCTCCTTGCTGAATGCAAATAAGGAGGCGAGGAAGCAAATAAAAGCCCTAGGAAGATAATAGCCTCGTGCACTTTTCCTCGCTCCCCCACAGATGGACCCCCTCTGTCTACGGAGCCAGCGTTCCGGGGACCGGGGACGGGGTAGGGGGCATTCTCTCTGCAGGGACTGGGGAGGGCGGGCCTTGCCTCCGGGAAGGGAGGATTCTTGGAACCGCTTTGAGGAAGAGTTATTCTGCCTCCTGCTAACTTCTTTTGAGAAACGGAGGCCTGACCGCAGGGTTAGAATAAGAGGCGTTTTCCCCACCTGCCCCCGGACTGCTCCCCCGGCCCCCCACACTCAGACCTAGACAGCACATCCCTCGGTGCTTAGTGCTCTGATCCGGATCCTCCTCTGCTCCAAGGACAAAAGGAGTTACAAGCCACTAGGGACCCTATGCGATTTAAAAAATTCTTTCAGTTCATTCCTCCAGTCCGTCTGTCAATAATACAGACTTAGGGAGGCAGGAGACCCCCTCAAGGAGCTTCCACTTTGGAGGGGGAGGCTGAAGGTCCACATTTGAAACTACCCAGTGACCCAGACAGCCTGGAGCCGAGGTCACATTAGAGTAAAATTGACAGAAAGTAAAGCTAGGGAGGCTTTTGGCAAGGAGTGAGATGAAGCCAGGTCCAGATGGGTTGGACTCAAATAAATCAATGACAGGCTGGAGACGCTCAAAGGGACAATGCACACGGCATTTAATCTCCCTCTCTCCCACACACATACACACACACAGTAAGCACCAGCTGTGTACCTAAGGCAACATGGGATTCAAGACAGGACCTTAGGAGCCAAGCTAAAGACCTCAACGGTAGCAGCTATTTTAGGACACCGCCCTTACATCCCCCCAAGTCAGTCGCCTCTCAAAGACTAGATGGAGGCACCGACGACTCCGAGTGCAGGAAGGAGGTCCTAGGCCGCCTGCAGCCGCCAGTGCCCAGCTCTGCGTGAACAGACAGCTCCCAGTTCAGGCAACTGTCCGTAAAGCTGAGACGTGGAGGGGAAAACGGGAGGGGTAACCCCTCAAGGCCTCAGTGCCAGACGCCATCTCCCACAGCGGTGCTTCGCTCTACCCGCTGGGAGCTGGAGGCCGACTCCCGAGTTCCAGGGAGAAAGAAGAAGACAGGCGCGTGAGCAAAAACAGACCACCAGGGAGCTCCCACTGCGGCTCAGCGGCTTTAAAAACCTGATGTTGTCTCCGTGAGGCTGTGGGTTCAATTCCTGGCCTCGCTCAGTGGGTTAAGGATCTGGTGTCGCCTCAAGCTGCGGCGTGGCTCACGGATGGGGCTCAGAATCGGTGTTGCCATGGCTGTGGCCTCAGCCGCAGCTCCATTTCGACCCCTAGCCAGAGAACTTCCGTATGCTGCAGGTGTGGCCATAAAATGCAAAAATGAAGAAAAAAGAAGAACAGACGACTGCTCGGTGGGCTGGTTAGGGGACCAGCAAGCTGGGCTTTGCCAGGCTGTGACCCCACAGAGAGGGCTGTGGACAGTCCCCAAGTGGGACGAGAACCAGGTTCCTGACGCAGCTCAGAAGTAAGGCCCTCAGAGAAGCTGGAGGGCGTCTTCACCAGGCCTGTCAGTCCGGGGCCAAGCAGGAAGGAGGAGGGACGAGGCACACTGATTTCCTACAGCTGGGTCCCCGAGCCCTCCCCCGCAAAAGATGCCAAGAATCCGTTACTCGCAGCCCATGCTAAGCGCATCTTTCTCCTCCTACACTCAGACCCCGTCACTTCCACCACCACCAGCACCACCGTGACCGCGTCTGCAGGGGCCCCGGCCGGGTGCTCAACACTCAACTAGTCCCGCTCTGGCAACAGGCTGCTGGGTGACTGACCACAGGCAAAAGAGTGACCCTCTCTGGTTCTCACTCGCAGATCCCTAGTCCTGGGGCTCCCACATCTCATCCTGTGTCTCTCTCGCTTGTGTCCTCTGCACTGATGTCACGGCAAAGTCAACTAGCCCAGTAATGCTTTCCTCCAAAAGGACGTCTGCACAGCTTCAAAGCATCTCCCTCCAGAATGTGATCGGTACAACCACTAAGGAAAACAGTACGGCGGTTCGTCAGAAAACTAAATATAGACCTTCGTCAGAAAACTAAATATAGACCTTCGTCAGAAAACTAAATATAGACCTGCCATATGACCCAGCACTCCCACTCTGGCATCTATCCAGACAAAACCACACTTCAAAAAGATTCATGCACCCATATGTCCATAGCGGCACTATTCACAATAGCCAAGACACGGAAGCAACCTAAATGTCCACTGACAGATGAGTGGATTAAGAAGATGTGGTACATATACACAGTGGAATACTACTCAGCCATAAAAAGAACCCAGGAAAGTCATTTGCAGCAACGTGGATGCAACTAGAGATTCTCATACTAAGTGAAATAAAGTCAGAAAGAGAAAGACTAATACCGTATGACATCACTTGGATATGGTATCTAAAGTATGGCACAAATTATCTGCAGGACAGAAACAAACACAGAGAACAGACTTGTGGTTACCAAGGGGGAGGGGGGAACGCGGAGGGAGTGGGATGGACGGGGAGTCTGGGGTTAGTAGATGCAAGCTATTACACTTAGATGGATAATGAGGCTCTGCTGTCCAGCACAGGGAACCATGGCTGGTCTCTTGGGATAGATCATGATGGAAGATAACATGAGGAATGCATATATATACATATATGACTGGGTCACTTTGCTGTGCTATTGACACAATGTTGTAAATCAACTATAATTTTAAAAACAAAACAAAAACGAAGCATCTCCACCCAAACGTGTATTGACTAGTAGCTGGTGGTTTTAGCCCATGTCCCTAAATCCTTTGCTACTTCCCTCCGGAAGGTGGAGCTTACTTTCCGTCCTCCTGACCGTGGGTTAGATCTGGTGGGTCCCTTCTGAGAAACCAGAGTGCTGCGAGGGCGAACAGTGACTGCTCACGAGGTAATCCTCAGGCGCCCTTACCCAGAGTGGTAAAGCCTGCAGCTTCTCGGAGCAGGCAGCCTTTTCCAGCTCACCTGGATAAGAAGGCCGTGTGGGCCGGAGGGCTGGGTACCCCGGGAGACTGGCTGACGCTGCTCCTTAGGCGAGCACCTTCCGGGTTTAAGCCCCGAGCCTTGTGACACCCCTGGGTGGGCCGGCACTCCACCCGAGTCTTCTCACCTAAATCACGGGAACCCATGGGCGTAGCAGACAAACCCAGCGGGGGGACCGGCTGCAAAACGCCCGACTGGTACTCTTGTAAATTAAGGGGAGGCTGAGAAACTGTCAGAGACTGGAGTGAAGCTTTCGCCAGTGGGATCCTGGAACTGAAAAAGGGTGTTAGTGGGAAAAGTGGGAAGTCGGAATAACGTCTATTGTTTAGTTACCAGTTTCGTGTCCGTGACCGCACGAGAGTAAGGAAGCTGTTAATACCAGGGCAGACGGGTCACGTCCACAGGGAACTCCAGATTCTCTTTCTAACTCTTTGTGAGTCGGAAATTATTTCAAAACCAAAGGCTTTTATTTTTTTTTTAAAAGAACTCATTGCCTCGCTCCCCTCTTCCCCTCCCCCCAAACTTCTCCCTCCTAAAGTCCCGATTTGTGTTGCTTTATGTCACAAAGCGGCACCCTTGAGTTAATTTTCCCTTCCCTGAACACAGCAGGCGCCCCTGGGCTCCGGAGCCTCGCTCCGCTGACCCGGCCCCGCCGTCCTGCTGAGCCCACCCGGCCCGCCTCGAAGGGCCGCTGCCGGGCTCTCCCGTTGCCTCCCCCTCCTCCGGCTCTTACGGCAGGTGCTGGCTTTGCAGGAGCAACACTCCACTTGGAAACGTCCACCCCACTCCCTCCGTCTGTGTTCCCTACCAACTGCTGAAGGCTGGTATCCAACCCCCCACCCCGTCCCCAGCCTCTAGGGGACAGGACGACAGCGCCTCCTGGCGACTAGCAGCAGGACCTGCGCATCTGCCATCCGTGCCGCTCCTCAGAGCCTGGGGCACCCACTGCTCCATCCTGCCCTCTTTCTCTTCCATCCCCACTCAAGACTGAGTGAGTTTCAGCACAAGCCACCTCGTTCCCATGTAGGCGTACGCCCTCTCGCATTCTATGCTGGGTTATTTTTTCTT
Organism: Catagonus wagneri; assembly: GCA_004024745.2. Lineage (NCBI taxonomy): Eukaryota > Metazoa > Chordata > Mammalia > Artiodactyla > Tayassuidae > Catagonus > Catagonus wagneri. The sequence continues at coordinate 26,909,648 of PVHT020000175.1, forward strand.
TCTTTATCAGCTCTTGCCAAAGCACCCCAGGATTCCTTTAGCCCCTCTTTCGGTTACATTTGTGAACAAACTAATGACCTTAATTGAAACCAGGAAGAGGTGGCCTTGTTATAGTGTTCGAGGAGGGGAACAAACCACCCTGAGTTTTGCACCGAAATTAGATCAAATAAAGACTCAGTGCCGTCAACTTCCAGAGCCCTGAAAATATTCCAAAATTCCATTTAGGCTTTTCCATAAGTCTCTCTCTACTGCCTCATCCTTTTCTAATCATTTTTCCTGAAACTCCAATATTCAAGATAAAAAATTTTGTCTATTGTATTCAATACTATCATATTTCTCTTTTTAATTACTAGCTTTGCAAGAGTATTGTTTTCTACTATTTTTCATGGCAAATGCACAGTACTTAATCTATCCTATGGGTTAAATAGGTTTTTGGCAGCCAGCCCGGAAGCCTTGCCAGCCCTGATATCCTTGTTGTTGTGAGAAAAAGCTTCAGACAACTAACTCAGATGAATTTTTGGAATTCAACCCATCTATAAGTCAGGAGCTGCCTGGGCTGTGTCTGGGATGGTTATTTGATTGGTTTGGGAGATGTAGGTCCTTTCTGGTTTCCCAAAGGAACTCATTCGGCATGCCACGAATACGTATTGAGGCCTGTCGTGGGTAAGCCCTGCACCAGGCCTAGGGTATATTTCTTCAGGGCCCAGTTCAGTCTCTGCCACCACTGCAGGTGACAGACAGGGAAGTGGGTCAGTCCAAGGCCGGGCAGTTAGGGCTGCCATGGGAAAAATATCTGTCAGGGTTCACCAGAAAAACGGAGCCAGTAGCAGATTTTATATATATATATATATATATATATATGTATGCAGGTATATATATATACATATATATATATATTTCATATAAAGAGATTTCTTTTAAGGAATTGGCTCGTGTAATTTGGGGGCTGGCAAATCTGAAATCTGCAAGACAGCCTGGCTGGCCAGAAATTCAGGTAGAAGTTGCAGTCTTTTTTTTTCCTATTTTTAGGTTTGCACTTGCCACATAGGGAAGTTCCTAGGCTAGGGGTAGAACTGGAGCTGCAGCTGTCAGCCTACACCACAGCCACAGCAACACCAGACCTACGCCACAGCTTGCAGCAACACTAGATCCGTAACCCACCGAGCGAGGCCAGGGATCAAATCCGAATCCTCACGGACAGTGAGCTGGGTTCTTAACCGCTGAGCCACAGTAGGAACGCCCAAAAGTTGCAGTCTTGAGTCTGAAATTTGTAGGGCAGCTGGAAGGCAAGAAATTCAAGGGAGATTTCTATGTTTCAGGCTTGAGGTAGAATTTCTTCTTATTCAGGAGAAGTCTTTGCTCTTATAGTCTCAGCTGATTGGATGAGGCCTCCCAGAGGATGGCTGGCAGTCTGCCTCCCTCAAAATCTACCGGGTGTGGGAGCTCCCGTCGTGGCACAGAGGAAATGAGCCTGACTAGTACCCATGAGGATCCAGGTTCGATCCCTGGCCTCCCTCAGTGGGTCGGGGATCTGGCATTGCCCTGAGCTGTGGTGTAGGTCACAGACGCGGCTCGGATCCCTCGTTGCTGTGGCTGTGGCACAGGCCGGCAGCTACAGCTCCGATTAGACCCCTGGCCTGGGAACCTCTAGATGCTGCGGGTGCGGCCCTAAAGAGCAAAAAAATAAATAAATAAATAAATAAAATCTACTGGTTGTGAAAGTTGAGAGCATCTAGACTGTATATTTGTAGCAACACCTAGACCAGTATTAGAGCAAATAGCTGGCCACCACAGCCTAGCCCATTTGACACATAAAATTAACCATCACACTGTAAAAGCGTAGTGAGGCACAGAGCCCAAAGGCGGGGCTCCCACCCAAGTCTAGGGGAACGAGGTACGTACAAGCTGAGACCTGAAATAGGCCTTAGCCAGGCCAGCATTTGGCAGAGAGAAGCAGCCCACCATCCACATCTCCCGGGTGGCCTAGTCGGGGACAGACTCCGAACCTTGCACTGTATTCCGCTCACCGCCGCCCCCCTCAGCAGACACACACGCCCCTCCGTCCTCAAGCCTGCCTTCCTCTCTGATAGTTGCTGGCAAGTTCAGCCTCGGGCCCTTGAATATTCACTTAAGGCCAACAGCCCGGGCTGGGGGGGATGAGTCTCCCCTCCCCTCCTCCGGGAAGCCCGGCTGCTGCAGAATCCCTGGCCCCTCGGCACCTGCTTCACTTCCAAGAACGCGAATCCCTCCCTTTGACCCGCGAGGACCCAGCCCAGCCGGACCCCTGCTCAGGCCTGCCGGGCCCCCGCCCCCGCCTGCCTGCCAGCCCTGCGGCCCCTCCTGCACCCGAGGAGGGGGTGCGGACGCCGGGTGAGCATCTGGCGCTGCCGCCTGAGCAGTCCATCAGCTTTCACACCGCTGTCACCACCAGACGTGGTGGAACGAAAACAAAAGACGTGACAAATTCGTCCTTTTCTCTTTCATAATTAACCAAAATATCTCAGCATGTAGCAAAGCAAGGCTCCTAATTAACAGCCAGGCGAGAGGCGATTAAGAAAAAAAAAAAGGGCCCCATCCGGTCTCGGCACCCCTCCCCCCCTCCCCCCTTCCCCCTCCCCCTCGGCACCTTGCGGCCCCTCCCCCTCCCCGTAATTATATTTTCAGGAGAGAATGATATTCCGGTCAGACACGACAGACAGAAAGAGCCCAGTCCCCAGCGAGGCAATTAATATTTCACACCTGCCAAAGCAAAGTGGCCGGGGGTGGGGGGGCGCTGGGAAGGTGCCCGCCTTGTCACAAGGCCAGGGTGTGCAAAAGCCAAGTGGGGACAGCCCTTCTGTTGAGCTGCGGGAACGGGCACGCCAGGCTGGCACAGAAAACAACTCTTTCGGGTACGGATGGGGTGGGTGGGGGGAAATCACTGGGCAGAACAAAGAACCTGACCTGGCATCTTCTTCTTAGCTGTGCTGCTCCCGGCTCGCTCCACACTCATTCCTTCCCCTGCTGGGGTGTCGGTGGGGGCGGGTGGAGGACCGCCCAGGGGCAAGCAAAGCAGAGGTGGGGACACCAGTCACCTGTGGCCACCCCCCCAGCCCCACAGAGTCACATGCTGCAGGCAAGGGCAGTGTTCATGTGCCAGCCCTGCCCACCACCAACTCACACCCTCTCTGGAGCTCACTAGGGTGAGCCCCTGTGTGCACGTGCACACACGCACACACACACACACACACACACGCACACACATGCTTTTACACATTCACACACACTCACAGCCACTCCCAAATTAAACAATCAGCAAAGAGTTAGTGGCTATTTATTGCACTCAAGTTCCTGCCCCCTGACAGTCTAATACGAGTTTCAGAGCTAGAACCATTGCAGGTTTAAAAAAGCAACAAAAAGGAAGCACTCCGCAAAGCCTAACTGGTGATACCTGCGAGGTGCTGGTGGCTCGCCAGACTGCCCTGAGCACACGCTAGATGTCAGGATGCTCGCCAGCCGTGCCACATCCATCACCTCATTCACTGCCTGATAAAAATCGTACAGGACGCAGACCACCACTGCAAGTACATGTAAGAAATCTGAGAGTCCTGGAGGTTAGGCATCATTTCCACGTTAGAAAATTAACAAGCTGGGATATAAACTCTTCTGTCTGATGCCAAAGTCACGTGACCTATTTGCAACAGCTGAAAGGTCCAAGGCACCCAAGCATTGGTCCTGGATGAATGGATAAATGTAATGGAATGTATATACACACAAAACAATCCTATTTGGCCTTAAAAAAGAAGGAGATTCAGAATACATGCTGGTACATGGCCGAACCTTGCAGTCATTAGTCTGAGTGGAACAAACCAACCACCAAAGGACAAATACTAAACGATTCTTATATATATGACCTAGAGTTGTCAAGTTCACAGAGACAGAAAATGAAACGGTGGCTGCGGGGGGCTGGAGGAGGGGAGTAGGGAGTCGGTGTTTAGTGGGTGCAGAGTTTCAGGTGGAGAAGGTGAAGAAGTTCAGGAGTCGCGCAGTGGGGACAGCTGCATGACAGCATAAAAGTGCTTAATGCCCCGGAACTGTGCACTTAAAAATGGCCACAGCGGTCAATTTCATGTGTGTTTTTACCACAATTTAAAACAAAGCCAGACCAACTGATGTTGTAAGTACCACGCCAAGGGAGCCGAAAAGGAAGGAAGCGCACGGGGAGGGGGGCTTGGTGGCCGGAGCAAGCCGCGTGGAGGAGGGAGATTGGAACGGGACCTTCAAGGGAGCGGGGCCCTCGCTCGAGCGGCAGGGGTTAGGGCTGTGAGAGGTGGCAAAATACCAAACAAAATGCACACGGGAGACTGGTGCCTCCTTGAAGGAGGGGACCCGGGGAGACTGTTTAAATCCAGAGGAACCCATGGTCGTAGAGAAGATTCTAGACGAGGTTTGGAGCGACAGTTTGGATTAGATGTCACTTGGGGGCTCAGGACACCAGGGTGAAGATTTTGAGATGTCCAGGGACGGCCAGTGCCCTGGCGAAGACGGAAGTGGGTAGATGGATCTTGCTCAAGTGCAGGGGCCTGAGGCGCAAAGGGGCCACTGAGACCGGACGGGGGGGGGACCAGGACGGGGCGGGGGCGCTGAGGTCAAGCCGAGGGGCTGAAATGGCCACAGGCAATGGAGAGCCCGGGCAGGGAGAAGCCACTGTCCTGGGGGGCACACTCGCCGAGAGGACAGGCGGCAGGGCAAGGTGACTGCGGGCTTTGCTGACGGAAGAGCAGGGGTGTGGGAGCGGGCGGGACGCGAACGCCCCGAGCAGAGACGCCCGACCCTCGGGGAGCGAAGCGCACGGTGGAGGCAGCGGTTCGACCTGGCCTGCAGCGCAGCCCCGGGCCCCCCTCAGGACCGGTAACGCCCTTCCTCCCGCTCCCGGCCTCGCTGACTCTGCCCCCGCGGCCAACCCAGAGCTCAGTCCCTGCTCCCCAGCTCCCTGGCCACCACCCCAGTCCAAGGCCTGACCCTCTGTAACGTTTCCTGGGGCTTCACTAAGGGACAGAAATATTACCGTCGGGAGTTCCTGGGGCCCCAGCAAGTTAAGGGTCCCACACTGTCACTGCTACGGCTCAGGTCGTGGCAGCGGTGCCGATTCAGTCCCTGGTCAGGGTACTTCAGCATGCCCCAGGTGTAGCTAAAAAACAAGAAAAAGAAATTATTGTCCCCAGTCGATTAGAAGCTAGGCACTGTGAGGCGGAATTACTTGTTCAAAGGACCGCAAAAGTGAAATTGATGGATCCTTTTCAGGAGCCCAAGTCTCCTGACTTACAATCAGGGCAAAGAGAACCTTGCCATCATCCCCTGCCCCGAAGAGTTCACGACCAATTTAAGTTGATCAGAAATGCATGCAGGAGGCGTTCCCATTGTGCCTCAGCGGGTTCAGAGCCCAACTAGCATCCATGAGGATGCGGGTTTGATCCTTGGCCACACTCGGTGACTTAAGGATCCAGCCTTGCCACAAGCTGAGGCATAGGTCACAGACGCACGGATGTGGCTCAGATCCCATGCAGCCGTGGCCGTGGCGTAGGAGGGCAGCTGCATCTCCAATTCCGGCCCTAGCCCTGGAACTTCCACATGCCTCAGGTATGGGCCCTAAAAAGAAGGGGGAAAAAAAGAAGATAGGAACACCTGTAAGAGGAATTAGAAGCAGCAAGACGTTCAGCATTGTGCCTATCACACGCTGGTGCCCAGAGATCAGAGCTTTGCGGATTCTGAGCACAGAGGGAATTAGAGATAAATCCAAGTGATGATGCCACAGAGGAGAGGGCAGGAGTGATGGAGAAAGATTTCTGGAGGAGGTGATATCAGAGCCAAGTTTAAGGCGAGCAGGGAAGTGGGCGGATGTGGAGGAGGGCATCGGGGGTCTCTGGCAGGAGGCAGGAAGGAGTGGACTGAGCATAAGTCGGAAGGTGGGACCCACGAGTCATCATCAGACTGAAGAAAAAGTTAGGGCTGCATATGGGAGAATCCTGCTTAATATACAAGTGAGATGCAGTAGGATTTTAAATTAAAATTCAACTAAATCCAGACCCTCAAAATAAATTCCTGACTGCTCTTCAGATCTGTGAGCCTGCACTGGGAGAGTTTTTTCCCCTCCAGTTTGGAGACTCGCCCCTTCTCTGCACCTAAAGGAGGAAGGACTTTGAGCCTAAAAGGCTCCAAGCAGCTGTGGGATAAAGGAGAAGGTGGGCCAAGATCAGCGCCAGAACCCCGGGCCTTCTCAGCACCTCTCACAAACTGTCTCCTCGGAGTGGGTCCTAAAAGGACAGCCCACTTGATGGCCCCGCCAGGTCTTCCTGTTCCAACCTGTGCAACTTTTGCTGAAGTTCCAGCCCCCAGTCTCTGAAGGCGGCATTGTCTAACCAGGAAAAGCCACTCAGGTCTCAGAGGGGAGTGGCCCAATCCCTGACACAATCATCCCCATGGCAGACCCCCCCCCCACCCCTTGCCCCGCGCCCACCCTGGCTGCCTTAGTCTGTGTGGGCAGCAAAGGCCCAGCCCCAGGAAGGGTGCGGGGAACTGGCTGGAAGCAGCTCCCCCAGCAGGTGGGGCCAGGCCCTCCCCATCCTTGGTGCCACCCATGCCTGGTTCTCTCGCTCAGCACTTCTCCAAGTATGGTCCCCAAAGCCCTGGGGTTCCCCGAGACACTCTCAGGGGTCCCCCAGGTCAAAATAGTTTATAATAGGGAGGCGGCAAGATGGCGGAGGAGTAAGAGGTCACGCTCACCCTCTCCCACAAATACATCAAAAAACGCATCTAAATATAAAACAAGTTGGACAAATCATCATCTGAATGCTGATCAATTTAAACCTCCAAAAACTGCAAGAAACCCCTGAAATAACTGGGTAGAACAAGTGAAGAAAAAAAAAAAAGGTGAGAGAGAAAGGCAATTAGGACCGTAACCAGCACTCCAGGGAG